>CAWUFW010001512.1:0-640000 GCA_963921515.1 Calotriton arnoldi
GCAGGGTGCATTGTACGCGAAAGGTAGGACATGCCCGGGTGTGTGCGGCATGTCCTGATAGTGAATTACAGCCTAGTTCGTTTTTCACTATTGCAAGGCTACCTGTTCCCCTAGGCCAGAACGGGCAGTTTTGATTATTACAGCTTATAATCCTAACTGACCCCGGGAACATGGTAGAAATTCGAGTTTAGTATGCCTGGACTCAGAATGATAAAATGCAGCTTTTAGTAAGGTTGGTTTTAACATTCTGTGTTTGAAAATACCACTTTTAGAAAGTGGGTATTTTCTTGTCTAACCATCCAAGCCTGCCTCTGCGAGATTGTGTATTCCTTGTCTGGAATGTGAGTGACAGGGGCTGGGGGATGCCAGGAGACAGGGTGAGTCAGCGCAGGGCTGAATAGCCAGATCAACCTGTAGATGGGTGGGAGGGGTCGCACCTGGGCCCTGAATAGGACAGTGCCTTCCCTCCACAATGCTGGCTCCACCTCCTGTGGTGCGTCTGATGTCCCTGGCCTACTCACTGAAAGAAGGGACGGAGACTTGTCAACAAAGTGCTCCAGAACTGGTTTGGACTAGGCGAAGGCCTCTCTGCCTTCAGAGAACAAAGGAACTGGGGATATAAATATTGGGGCCCTGACCCCATGAATTTAGATCTCGCTGGAATCAAGGAACCTGCCAAGACGAAGAGCTGGAAGAGCTGCCAGGAGGAGTACTGCCCCTTTGCTGTGTTGTTGCTTTGTTGGGCTGGCCTGCAGCTGCTGCTTCTGCCTTGGGCAGTGAAAGGACTGGACTGAACTTTCTACAAACTTGTGCTGAGTATCTCCAAGGGCCAGGAACCGAGCTGGCCTCCTGTTAGAAGTCTCAGGGACTACAAAGACTTCACAAGCCTCTGGGTACCGCTTCTGGAACGCTGTTTCAGTCGCCACAGAGGAAGGGAACTGCAACCGACTCCGTCAACCGAATCCATCCCTGGCCGGTGACCTGTTTGCACCGCAGACCGCATCGCCCCGCTTCGCATCGCAACCCTGGTCTCACCGTGGGCGACGTCCGACGCCGCCAACATCGAGCCGCTGCTTGCACCGTGGCCTGTGGGCACCGCAGTTCGCATCGCATCGCTTCACTGGGCCAGCCGGACCAGACCGACACTGTCGCTGCAACTGGCTCAAGAGTCGAGACCGCACCGCATTTGGGGCACCGCTCGCACGTCTGCGACGCACCGCTCCGACTCGCACCGCTGTCCGACGCCAGCTCCCGCACTCCGGCTAGGTCGCCTGCATTGCAACCTGTCAGCACCGCATCGAGCATCGTCTCACCCTGCATCGCACGCCTTGGACTCACCGACTCCGTCTGCACGACGCTCATCGAGCCGCTGCCTGCACCGCATCGAGGGACACCGCACCTTGCATCGCTCCATCTTGCACCGCAACCGCGACGAACGCCGACCGGCTCGTACACTCCGTACCAGCCACAACGAGAAAGGTACTGTAACCGAGTCTATTCACGACTCTGCTGGCCCGTATCGACGCGGTCGGCTGGAACTGTTAGACTCTGTGGTTTTCAGCATCGCGGTAGGCTCGGACGGAGCTACCGACTCGTACGAACTTTGCTTTTTGTGCTATTCCTGCAAAGAAGAAGTTACCGTATCAAGCATTCATTTTTAAAGTATAGTATTGTGGATTTTTGTCGTAATTGGTCTTGTCTTGAGTATATAAAATATTGGTTATTTTTCTAAACTGGTGTGGTGTCCGTTTGTAGTGCTTACACTGTATTACTGTTGGTTATGTGCAAATGCTTTACACACTGCCTCTGAATTAAGCCTGACTGCTCGTGCCAAGCTACCACGAGGGTGAGCAGGGGTTACTTCACGAGTGTAACAACCCTTACCCTGACTAGGAAGAAGGGTCCCTACTTGGACAAAGGTGCAAGCCCTTGCCAACTAGAGATCCCATTTCTAACATTGGTTGTCAGCGGTGAGGATAGGACTTGTGTTTGCACTTGACTTACAGTGATTGGTGTGCACTACTACCATATCGCAGACCATTACGTACCACATACTGGTTCTTTTTCTTTTGGCCTATTTTTGATCTTGCCAGTTTCAACTCACGACTTTTGTCATGCCTGAATCAATTGCATCATCCGTTGCATCTCTGGAAGTTATCTTTGAGGAGGACAGGTTGGAATCCTACGCCGTAAAGGAGCTACGAGCGATTTGTAAAAACCTGAAAGTCCAAATTAAAGGCCTCACAAGGAAGGAGGAGCTACAGAAGGCGCTGAGGGCCTGGGTAGCAGCCAGACATGCCAATGGGCAGCCTGGTAATCTCAGTGAGGAGGCGGAGGAGCCTATTTCCAGGGTGGATGTGCTTTTGGGTAGGGGGAACCCGCCAGGTCAGGCAGCAGCAGTCTGTCCCCAGAGGAGCTGGAGGACAGGCGGGAGGCAAGGCAGTTTGAGCTGCAGAAGCTCAGGCTGGAGAGTGAGCGGGAGGAGAAGAGATTGGCCATAGAGGAGAGGAAGATGCTCTTAGAGCATGAGAGAGAACTAAAGGAGCTAGAACTTAGGAGTAAGTCAGGCTCAGATGGTGGCAGCAATTCGTCCAGAAAGGCAGACAGGATTGTGCACATTCCCAAGAACGTAGGCAAGGAGTTCAAGAAGGGGGATGACATACAAAGGTGGTTCCAGGGTTATGAGGCAGCCATACACATGAATGGGGTCCCTGAGGAGAATTGGGGAGCAGGATTGTGGCCACTTTTCCCGGAAGAAGCAAGGGATGCTCTGATAGCTTTGGGTAAGGGGTATCACCTCACCTATGCTGACATGAAGGATGCCCTTCTCACGAAGTATGGTCTTACTCCTGAAAAGTACAGGGATCAGTTCAGGTCCAGTAAGAAGTCTGATGTCAACACTTGGTTGGAATGTGTGGATGTGTTCTGCAGGTCTCTGGATGGTTGGGTGAAGGGCAGTAGTGTAACAGATTTTCAGGGGCTCTACAACTTGATTGCATGGGAGCACTTGTCTAGTCTATGTTTTGCAGATCTGCGCCAGCACCTAGTTGATAGTAAGCTAACTGACCCCAGGAAGCTTGCTATGGAAGCGGACCGCTGGGTGAGTACCAGGGTCCACAAGAAAGCGTTTGGGGGAGACTCAGCCAAAGGTGGGCAGGGTCCCCAGCAGAAAGGTGGGGGGACAAGGGTAAAGCACAGGAGTTCTCTAAAGGGCCCCAAACTAGTACCCAGGGTAAAGGTTCCCAGCCCCCCGGTGATAAGAAGAAAGGGGTCTCTACAGGGAAGCCTGTTGAGACCGGCCCCGCAAGTGTTATGCATGTGACCAGGTAGGTCACTTTAAGGGGACCCCAAGTGCCCGAAGGGGACACAGCCACCCACCGGTGGACAGTCCAAAGTGTTGGCTAGTGTAGCGCTTGGGGAGGAGGGGTGCCCACAGGAGGGTGGGGATCCCGCAGAAATGACCCTTGTCTCACTCGGGGACAGTGAGATGGTCCCAGGAAATCAGGTGCCCCCTAACACAAAGAAATATAGCACCTGGGTGACCATCAATGGGAACAGGGTAGAGGCTCTCAGAGATACTGGAGCCAGTGTGACCTCAGTCCGGTGTCACCTGGTGTCTGAGAAGCAAGTAGTCCCAGGAGCATTCCACCAAGTAGTTGCTGTCGACAACTCAGAGCGCCAATGTATGGTGGCGCAGGTTCCCTTTGAATGGGGGGTCTCAGGTCCCTTAAGGGTGGTTGTGAGCCCTACCATGCCTGTAGATTGTCTGCTAGGAAACGACCTGGAGCAGTCCTCATGGAAGGAGGTTGAGCTCAGGTCTCACTTGGAGATGCTTGGGTTGCCAGAGTGGGCATGCGTGTCTACTCGGTCAATGGCAGCCAGAAAGGGTGATCAAGAGGACTTGGAGCCTGAAACAGTGGCCCAAGTCCCTGCCAAGAGAAAGGGCAGGGGGCGCGGAAACCGGCCCCGAAGTTCCCACGGACCGGGAGGAGGCGGACCTCGAGGGGGACGCCCCGGTGCCTACAGGGGAGCAAGTAGCCGAACTGGGAGACATCTCTGAGCTGACCCATTGGCAGCAAGAAGGGGGTCCCACCAGGGAGGAGTTCTGCAGGGAGCAGAACGAGTGCCCTACTCTGGAGGGTCTGCGGCGGCAGGCTGCAGACCAGGCAGCTGGTAATCAGTCCGGGTCACATCTGATCTACTGGGAGAGTGGTCTCCTATACAGTGAGCCTAAGGTTGCTGAGCCTGGGTCAGCCCGTGTGCTGGTGGTACCCCAGCGCTTCAGGACCTTCCTACTGGGTCTGGCTCATGACGTGCCTTTGGCAGGACATTTGGGGCAGGACAAGACCTTTGACAGGCTTGTCACCCACTTCTTTTGGCCCCAAATGCGAAGGCAGTCAGATGCACACTGTAGGTCTT
This sequence comes from Calotriton arnoldi, assembly GCA_963921515.1. Classification (NCBI taxonomy): domain Eukaryota; kingdom Metazoa; phylum Chordata; class Amphibia; order Caudata; family Salamandridae; genus Calotriton; species Calotriton arnoldi. The sequence goes on from CAWUFW010001512.1 coordinate 4,420, forward strand.
GCCAAACTTGCCAGGCAAGTGGTAAGAGTGGGAGGAAGGTCAAAGCTCCTCTCCAACCTTTTCCGGTTGTTGGAACACCCTTTGAAAGGGTAGGGATGGATATTGTGGGGCCACTGGATCCCAAGACAGCCATGGGCAACAGGTACATCCTGGTCTTGGTGGACCATGCCACCCGGTACCCGGAGGCAATCCCTCTCAGGACAACGACGGCGCCCGTGGTGGGCCGGGCGTTAATGGGGATCTTTTCCCGTGTGGGATTCCCCAGAGAGGTGGTTTCTGATAGGGGGACCAATTTCATATCGAAGTATATGACATCCCTGTGGAAGGAGTGTGGGGTAACCTACAAGTTCACCACTCCTTACCACCCACAAGGAAACGGTCTGGTGGAGAGATTCAACCAGACCTTGAAAGGCATGATCAAGGGTCTAACAGAACCCATGAGGCGTAAGTGGGACGTCCTCTTGCCATGCCTACTCTTTGCATACAGGGAGGTGCCTCAGAAGTCTCTTGGGTACAGCCCCTTTGAGCTCCTGTATGGCCACCCTGTCAGAGGACCTCTGAGTTTGGTGAAGGAAGGCTGGGAGGCGGCTCCCAGGAAAACTCCCCAGGATGTATTTAGCTACATGCTGGCCTTTAGAAACCAAACTGCCCGCTTCAGGAAACTCGCTCAGGCGAACCTAGAAGCAAGCCAGGAAGAAATGAAGAGATGGTATGACCAGAACGCCACTCTGGTCGAATTTCAACCTGGGCAAAAGGTGTGGGTAATGGCCCCAGTGGCACCTTGTGCCTTGCAGGACAAGTGGACTGGGCCATATGAGGTAAAGGAGCGCAAAAGTGACGTCACCTACCTGGTGGATTTGCAGGCTCCAAGGAACCCTTTGAGGGTCCTTCACGTGAACCGCCTCAAGCCCCACTTCGAGAGGTCCGAAGTGAGTATGCTCTTGGCGACAGATGATGGGGTGGAAGAGGAGAGTGAGCCTCTCCCGGACCTCCTGTCTACCAAGGAGCATGATGGGTCAGTAGAGGGTGTGATCCTCTCCCCTACTCTGACTCAGGAGCAGCAGGGGACTGTCGCCAGTTGTTGGGACAGTTCGCCCCACTGTTCTCTCTGACCCCCGGTGTTACTCACTGGTGTACCCATGACGTGGACACCGGTGACAGCCATCCTGTGAAGCACAAGATTTACAGGTTGACTGACCGGGTCAGAGCCAGCATCAAGGAGGAGGTCTCTAAGATGTTGGCGTTAGGGGTGATTGAGCCCTCCCACAGTCCTTGGGCCAGCCCAGTGGTCTTGGTCCCAAAGGCTGCGGCGCCCGGTGCCACTCCAGAACTCCGGTTTTGTGTGGACTACCGTGGGCTCAATGCCGTCACCAGGACTGACGCGCACCCCCTCCCCAGAGCTGATGAGCTCATTGATCGGTTGGGAGCTGCCCGGTTCCTCAGCACGTTTGATTTAACGTCTGGGTACTGGCAGATTGCCTTAACCGATGGGGCCAAGGAGAGATCAGCATTCTCAACCCCAGAAGGTCATTACCAATTCCGGGTGATGCCCTTTGGGTTGAAGAATGCCCCTGCCACCTTTCAGAGGTTGGTCAATCAGGTGTTGGCCGGGCTGGAGGATTTCAGTGCCGCCTACCTGGATGACATTGCTGTGTTCAGTTCCAGCTGGGAAGAACATTTACAGCACCTTGAGAAAGTGTTGAGGGCTCTGCAAGGTGCAGGCCTCACGATCAAGGCCAGTAAGTGCCAGATCGGGCAGGGTTCTGTGGTGTACTTGGGACACCAGGTAGGAAGCGGCCAGGTGGCGCCCCTACAACCCAAGATTGACACCATTCTGGCTTGGGAGCCCCCAAGACCCAGACAGAGGTGAGGGCCTTCTTAGGTCTCACCGGTTATTATAGGAGATTTGTTAAGGGCTATGGCACCATCGTTGCCCCCTTAACAGAGCTGACCTCTAAGAGGCAGCCCAGGAAAGTGATCTGGACTGAGTCCTGCCAGAAAGCTTTTGATGCCCTGAAGGCAGCCATGTGCACGGCGCCCGTGCTCAAGGCACCTGACTTCTCCAAAGAATTTGTCGTGCAGACTGACGCTTCAGAGCATGGTGTGGGAGCGGTGCTCTCACAACTGAACGAAGAGGGCCTGGATCAGCCTGTAGTCTTCCTTAGCAGGAGACTACTTCCCAGGGAACAGAGGTGGAGTGCCATAGAAAGGGAAGCTTTTGCTGTGGTCTGGGCGCTGAAGAAGTTGAGACCATACCTGTTTGGGACTCACTTCCGGGTTCAGACAGACCACAGGCCCCTCAGATGGTTGATGCAAATGAGGGCGAGAATCCAAAACTGCTGAGGTGGTCCATCTCCCTACAGGGAATGGACTTTACGGTGGAACACCGTCCTGGTACAGAACACGCCAACGCAGATGGTCTGTCCAGGTTCTTCCGCCTTAGTGAAGAGAACTCCAATGGGGTTGGGTAGTTCTCCCTACTTTCAGCTGGAGGGGACATGTGTTAGACTTGGCATCTTTTGGCGTGTTTCCCCTGACTTTTTGCTTTCTGACCTCCCGGTTTTGACTCTGTTTTTGCTAGTGTGATGATTCTGCGCACTTTCCTCACTGCGGTCCAGTGGGAAAGTGCAAGTGCTCCTGTATAAAATGTGTTATGGATTGGTGTTTCCATGATTGGCCTATTTGGTTTATGTGTCAGTCCCTTGTAAAGTGCACTGCGAGTGCCAGGGCCTATAGACCAAATGCTGTTGGTGGGCTGCAGCACTGGATTGTGCCACCCACGCAAACAGCCCGTAAAGTGTAACTCGGGCCTGCCATCGCAGAGCCTGTGCGCAGCCTGGGGCTGCCATGTCGACTTGGCAAGTGCACACACTTGCAAGTCCCTAAACCTTCCCTTTGCTACATGTTAGTCACCCCTAAGGTAGGCCCAAGGTACCCCTGTGGGCAGGGTGCGTTGTACGCGAAAGGTAGGACATGCCCGGGTGTGTGCGGCATGTCCTGATAGTGAATTACAGCCTAGTTCGTTTTTCACTATTGCAAGGCTACCTGTTCCCCCTAGGCCAGAACGGGCAGTTTTGATTATTACAGCTTATAATCCTAACTGACCCCGGGAACATGGTAGAAATTCGAGTTTAGTATGCCTGGACTCAGAATGATAAAATGCAGCTTTTAGTAAGGTTGGTTTTAACATTCTGTGTTTGAAAATACCACTTTTAGAAAGTGGGTATTTTCTTGTCTAACCATCCAAGCCTGCCTCTGCGAGGTTGTGTATTCCTTGTCTGGAATGTGAGTGACAGGGGCTGGGGGATGCCAGGAGACAGGGTGAGTCAGCGCAGGGCTGAATAGCCAGATCAACCTGTAGATGGGTGGGAGGGGTCGCACCTGGGCCCTGAATAGGACAGTGCCTTCCCTCCACAATGCTGGCTCCACCTCCTGTGGTGCGTCTGATGTCCCTGGCCTACTCACTGAAAGAAGGGACGGAGACTTGTCAACAAAGTGCTCCAGAACTGGTTTGGACTAGGCGAAGGCCTCTCTGCCTTCAGAGAACAAAGGAACTGGGGATATAAATATTGGGGCCCTGACCCCATGAATTTAGATCTCGCTGGAATCAAGGAACCTGCCAAGACGAAGAGCTGGAAGAGCTGCCAGGAGGAGTACTGCCCCTTTGCTGTGTTGTTGCTTTGTTGGGCTGGCCTGCAGCTGCTGCTTCTGCCTTGGGCAGTGAAAGGACTGGACTGAACTTTCTACAAACTTGTGCTGAGTATCTCCAAGGGCCAGGAACCGAGCTGGCCTCCTGTTAAGAAGTCTCAGGGACTACAAAGACTTCACAAGCCTCTGGGTACCGCTTCTGGAACGCTGTTTCAGTCGCCACAGAGGAAGGCAACCGCAACCGACTCCGTCAACCGAATCCATCCCTGGCCGGTGACCTGTTTGCACCGCAGACCGCATCGCCCCGCTTCGCATCACAACCCTGGTCTCACCGTGGGCGACGTCCGACGCCGCCAACATCGAGCCGCTGCTTGCACCGTGACCTGTGGGCACCGCAGTTCGCATCGCATCGCTTCACTGGGCCAGCCGGACCAGACCGACACTGTCGCTGCAACTGGCTCAAGAGTCGAGACCGCACCGCATTTGGGGCACCGCTCGCACGTCTGCGACGCACCGCTCCGACTCGCACCGCTGTCCGACGCCAGCTCCCGCACTCCGGCTAGGTCGCCTGCATTGCAACCTGTCAGCACCGCATCGAGCATCGTCTCACCCTGCATCGCACGCCTTGGACTCACCGACTCCGTCTGCACGACGCTCATCGAGCCGCTGCCTGCACCGCATCGAGGGACACCGCACCTTGCATCGCTCCGTCTTGCACCGCAACCGCGACGAACGCCGACCGGCTCGTACACTCCGTACCAGCCACAACGAGAAAGGTACTGTAACCGAGTCTATTCACGACTCTGCTGGCCCGTATCGACGCGGTCGGCTGGAACTGTTAGACTCTGTGGTTTTCAGCATCGCGGTAGGCTCGGACGGAGCTACCGACTCGTACAAACTTTGCTTTTTGTGCTATTCCTGCAAAGAAGAAGTTACCGTATCAAGCATTCATTTTTAAAGTATAGTATTGTGGATTTTTGTCGTAATCGGTCTTGTCTTGAGTATATAAAATATTGGTTATTTTTCTAAACTGGTGTGGTGTCCGTTTGTAGTGCTTACACTGTATTACTGTTGGTTATGTGCAAATGCTTTACACACTGCCTCTGAATTAAGCCTGACTGCTCGTGCCAAGCTACCACGAGGGTGAGCAGGGGTTACTTCACGAGTGTAACAACCCTTACCCTGACTAGGAAGAAGGGTCCCTACTTGGACAAAGGTGCAAGCCCTTGCCAACTAGAGATCCCATTTCTAACACCAACTGACAGACTGATACAGATATTCACACAGATTAGTCATTCACCCATGCATTCACTAAGACATGTTTAATCACTCACTTACACAGTCAGTCATGCACCCACAAAATCATTCATTCAGACACTCATACACCCACTCATTCTTCAATACACCTTGGCGTATATATATATATAAAGCATATTTAAACTTTTCAGAAACACACAGTCACTGGATGGCGTCATGTCATGTCATGTCATGTCAATGAAGTTTATAACGCGCTCAGATACTCCCAGGAGTGTCCCGGCGCGAGCCTTGAGGTGCAGCTAGAAAGAGAATCGCAGGTTAAAACAGAAGTGTTTTGAGCTGTTTTTTAAAAAGACTAAGATCATGGGTGTTACGCAGCGAGAAGGGCAACAAATTCCAGGCGGTAGCTGCCCGAAATGCAAGAGATCTGCCCCCATTCTTTGACGGCGGACATGAGGTAACCGGGCAAGATGCTGAGAAGCTGACCTCAGATCTCTGGTAGGGGTATAGAACTCAAAGCGCTTCCTTAGGTAAGCTGGCCCTAATCCGTGGAGAGCACGATGGGCAACCACAAGGGCTTTGAACTTGACACGCTTAGTGACCGGCAGCCAGTGCAAGGTGCGCAGGTGTTGTCTAACGCTGCTTCTGATAGGAATGTTAAATAAAAGCCTGGCTGCTGCATTCTGGACGACCTGCAGTTTATTAAGAGAATAATCCGGTAGACCAATGTACAAGGCATTGGCGTAATCAAGGCGGGACAAAATCAACGCCCTGGTCACTGTTTCCCTTGCATCCCTAGGGAGCAAGGGGAGAAATTTCCTGAGTGACTTCAATATCCCAAAACAGCTCCCGGCCAATTTTTTGATGTGATACGAGAAAGACAAATTTTCGTCAAACCACACGCCCAGATTCTTAACAGGTTGGCCAGAAGAGGATGGTAGCGGAAAGCCAGCCGGCCAGAGAGTCTCTCTGAACCGTGTGGGATTGTCATTTGAGATGTCATCAGTGATGTCACTGACCATGTCATGAGTGATGTAATATGTGATGTCATCAGCAGTGCATTGCGGAGGCGCGAGTTATAGTTAGCTCAACTAATTATAACGGCCCTGAAACCTGTGGTTTTTTCAGTGAATTTCTAAGGTTTTTTAAATGCTAATTTCTAACTATAACGTCCCTGAAACCTATGTTTTTTCAGTGAATATATATATAGCTCACACTTTCTGTAAAACAAAGTGATATGTGGATAATCTCCAATTGTTGCATTAGATGACAAACATTTGAGTATTATTGTATAAATTCTTACATTTCCTTAACTATATTATTTATTTATGATACACTGACACCTGTAGGAGAAGATAAAACGTCAGTGTCTTATCAAGAGGTTTGGAAGCATTCTTGCACTATTGAACAACCTATTGATTTATTGTGGCAAGGCTAGATTGCCAACACTGGCCGATAGCATTCATACTGAGTAAAGCAGATTAAATAGTACATTAACTCTAAATAATTTACACTGTGGTTAGACCAGTAAGTTCACTTTTACGCAAAAAAGACGCTGCTTTTTATCAATTGTGACACAAGGTGGAAACACAACATAGAAGGCAGCACAAAGCAAACAGTGATAGATCCCTGTTCATGTGAACCAGAGATGCTTTTCATCAGAACGAAACGCTTCATCTGAACTATAACTCAGCAATAGTTAATGTAACTACTGGAGGATTCATAGTATTTAGAAAACATTTAGAAACAAATAATGATAAACACAGGCTGGAAATATACAGTTGAGTTTAGGGGACAAGAACATGTGTTCTCCATTCCAAGTCGTGCAGCTGCACTGTCTATTTACCAATATTTATCATCATATTAATGGCTCGTAAAAAAACAATGCATGAGTGATGTTTCCTAGAATTCCTTTGAAGGATGAATGTGGGATGTTGCCAATTTATAAGTGTCATTGTGTTATTTTCTAAATCTGCAACCTGGTTACTTCTCAGTTGTGTTATGTTAGTATATATACCATCATCATCAGAAAACTTTATTTATTATATTATATTTATTTATAGATGCACAATATTCATATTGCCTTCAGTTTCATAATCAATGTATTTATTTGGCATTACACTAATGTATAGTCACCTTACTAAAAGTACAGTTTCTTTTCAGGTTCAGTATTTCTAACTTTTTATCACAGAGGGCCTATATTTTTTCCGAATTATGTCTTTGTTTTTAAGTGTATGAATGAGGTATCTGAGATCTGAAAAAAAGGACAATTTATCTAATAGATTACGATACATGGCGGGAAGGCAGCATAAAGCAGTTCTCATGGAACCGTGAAAATTGAGTTTTTCAGAGTAGGTGTCAGAGAAGAACTTTCCTTAGGCTATCACCTGGGCAATAACTTTATTTAATTGGGGCTGGGGGATGCCATGCAGATTAGGCCACAGGCAGCTCAACTGAATTATTCTGGAAAGGACAACCTAAGAACAAATTCACCACATGACCAGAGGGAACAACACTTTGATCTTGCCACTGTTGGACTTTCTCAGGATCCCTTGGGGCCAGTTACCCAATCAAGGAGAACTCTGCTGAGGTGCAAGAAGTAACATTGTCTCCTCTGTAATCCTTCCTTAATGGTTAGCGGGTTCAAGAAGACTAAACAGAAACTCGTCCCAGGATTGGCCCATAATGTCAGAGCCAGAGGTTGGGTTTATATTTTCAAAGGGATGAACATCATAGGTCACCTGTACCTTCGGACCGTTTAAATAAATGAGTATATGGATATTACAGGGAACTATGTCAATGGTGGCCCATGCTTTGCCAGGGGCTTTCACCCATGTACGTTTTACCACAGAGGTTGTATCTCAATTGGAAACCAAACTAATGCTTATGAACAGAAAGGTAATATGGAATGAGTATGGAATTGCTGACAAGTTTTCTGATTTATATAATTTCCAGATCAATGTTTTTGTTAAAAGCTCTCATAAAATATTAAACTGTTTAAGAGATAGTGGGGAAAATGTGCAGAAATTGAGCTGCCCCTCGAAGGAAGGGATTTAGCCCCTTTGAGCTGTTCTTCAGTCAATTTGTCTGGGCCTACATCAGCCTTGTTTTGAAAGGTTGGGAAAGACACCTAAGGTCAATCATAATTGATGTTGTATAATATTTGCTGAGCCTCTGGTAGATGATGGACATGAAACTGCATCAAATTACTGATAACAGACACCACACCTAGAAATGTAATAATTAAATGAGTGGTATCATCAATAGCACAATATAGTGGGATAAAACAGAGGCCAGGAGGAACTCATCATGGAACTCTTAATTCTGCGACTTTTGGAAGGCAAGTGAATTGAGTTCCCTGTGAAAAAATAAATTCCAAATATTTAGGCCTACTAACGAGCTTCTGCAAGTCTTTAACATGTAAATATACATGAGCCATATCATTGGCGTATGGAGATCGCTCCACCTTTGGCCATAAACTTGAACAAGAATGATAGTGAGCTCAGTGTGCAAAGCCTAGTTCGAGCAATTCTTAGGCCTTCTAATTATTACGCCGCTTGACGGATACCATTGTATACCAACAGCATCAATAATGGACAATTTGCCAGTCCAATCCAAAAGATGCAGGACATCTTACTGGGTTCACGAGCAAAGCAACGTGGAAGTCATGAAGAAAGATGCCTACCAGACCAGCTGCACCAGCCTGTGGTACTTATGGAAAGAGACTGACAGATGTCAGCTAAAGTGCAGACACAAATATGCACCTCAACCCTAGAACAAACAAACTCAATTATATGTTGGAGCGCTCACTTTATGCTAAACTGTTAATGCCAAATTGCCTTAATTCTGGTTCCAAGAAGACCACTGCTATCTCCACTTCATCAAACATGTCCATGTTTTTGGTTATGCTCTATGGATTAGGAAAGCCCTTTACAACTTATATTGGTAGTCAATCATGTCCTGAATACCCTAGAAATCCTCTCCACCTTTTAAATATGTGACTAAAGCAGCAGAAGCAACATTTTTAAGCCAATGCATATTATAATGGGATTGGGTTAATGATGGCTCACATCAATGAGAAAGGTGAATTAGCCATCAGTTTCAGTCAAGGCAATAAAAACAGCTCACAACCAAGAAACAATGTTTCATGATACTTCGAACTTTTCAGGTATTTTATGATTGCCTATTTTGGGTGACCTTCACCAGATTAGTCATAACCCCTGAAAAGACTGATGGCTACGCAAGAGAACATCCTAAGTCAATCTGAAATTCCCTTTCCTTTCCAGGAGTGGACAGCTCCATGGAACACAAAGCTAAAAATTCAACCATTTACATATGTAAGACTCTTCTAGCAGGACATAAATCCTCAGCTTCTGTCGGCCTTAGCATCTAATGTACACTTGCAAAGGATCCTCATGGAACAGTGTTTGTGCCAGGCAAGCACCATCACCTGCACTAATAGCAACATTTTATAATTTGCTGGGACCACCCTAACCTTGTTATCCTCAAAACACATTAGCCTTCTTTTGGGTGAGTTCACCACCTGCCTTCAAGTCAAGGTGTTTGTATAACTATACCTGAGCCACAAATGATGATCTTCTGTCCCTGTCTGGCTGGGTAGAGATTCATCACAGATATGGTCCAACTTATCTAGAACATATACTCAAGGGTTTGATCCGTGAGGTCCTTTGTGTACCCATTATCCTTATTGCCACAAGCTACCTTTTGAATCTGAATGCTGAAGCCCATTCTAACTTCCTTCTTCTGCAAGGTCTGCCACTGCTGAGCCAGTAGTGTAGCCATAGAGGCAGCTGCATTTTGGGTTCATGAGAAACCCTTGTTTTGAGTTTCTCAAGAAGCCTAAACCTAAACCAGAATTGAGCCCTCGCCTCCCTGATTAAATTACCATTGGAAAACATTAAACATAAACACAGGCAACTAAGAGGTGCTGCTTTATTTAGGTTTTATTAAGTCGTAGCTTAACTGTGAACGGTACAGTAAGAGTGATGGGTTTTGGTGTTGGTGTTGGGGTGCAAAACATATTTTCACCTACAAAGTAACACTTGCCCATTGATTCCCATTATTGAAGATCACAAATTACCTTCCATATATGTTTGCGAACAGAGTTTCAGGAACTGCATATTGATTGAAAACAGTACATTTCATTCAGACTTGTTGATTTCTGATTAATGTTTGTGATGATTTTTTAGTATTTGTTCTACTTTTCTCTTTCTAGATAATGTTAAACTAATGTTCCTATTGATGAGGTATTCCTTTTCAAGAGAATTGCCCTCACTAGGAAGTTCTAGTTCATTGTGATTGAGGTAACTGATTCTCACCCTTCACCCTACTCCCATGAATTAGGACTTGACTGCTTGTTTAGTCCTAAAAGTCCAAAGCATCCTGGTCAGGAGGAAATACCTGAAGTCCCAACTTTGGTACTGCTAGGTGGTCCCTAGGAAAACTGTAGCAAATCAACTATTATTAATTTTTTTATTTTATGGGTATAATATTTGGTATATATATAAAAAAAATAGTGCCAGTTTTAGGGCAAGCCAAGGGTTATGGGCTGCCTATGGCACTTACAGTAACTACCTGATTTTCCCTAAAAATAACACCTGGCCTAGTAGGCAGAGGTAACAGAATGTAAATGCTACTGGGATACTTATTTCTCTACCAGAGGCCCTTTAAACACCAGACACAAGCCTTCCTCAATGCAGGAAAGTGTCAAAATGACCAGCTCAGCAAATGAAATTGTTATACTCAGAGGTCAATCGCCTTTGTTTACCGATGAAGAACATGCCTTTTAGCTAAATACTGCTTACACACGCCACAATGCTCCCATGAAATAGAACTGACAACTTTTCAGCGGAAGTATTTTGAGACATCGTGGAATCCTGCAGCCATAAAACATACCTTTGCGTATGCTGATGTTATCATTTGTTATCATCGTATGCGGATGTTATCATAATGCCTTTATTTTTAGTACAACCTTTACCAACTGCGCTGTTATCAGCTATTGCTCCAGGGGCACACTGCAGGGCGGTGCTGTACATTAACATATTCATGTTCAGTTCTGCAGATCTTCTACCCCTCAGAATGTTTTGGAGTCTTCCCAATAAAGGATGTGGGAGTTTGTAGGTTTGCCTCCTATATTGGTTAAGTTACCGCTTATCTACAAATCGTACTTCTGCCCCAGTGTCATCCCGAAGAACACTCTCCTTTTAGATCGGTTGAAGGATAGCGCCTACCTGTCATCTTTGAGTGAATGGTTGCTATACAGAGCCTATATTCCTTTCCAGACAAGCTACTACCAGAGCACACACAAACTTTTGCCAAGGTATGCAACTGAATGGTAGGTTAGAAAGGAGGAGTGTGATGTCATGACCATGGCTCCAAGGGGGTCTTAAAGAGGGGGGATGGACGCTGCACTTATGGATGCTTACGTCCAGAGGAGTGAGGAAACTAGAGCAGAGCGATGCATTTCTTGCATATATGCCTGTATGCATTTACAGTATGAGACAGCAGTTTGAATGCATGTTTCTACTTCTAAATTAAAAACCTTTCTGTTATTAAGTCGTTGAGGAACTTTTAGTGATAATAAAGATACCCAAGGGCCAGTTACATGCCAAGTTTTCAGGACAACCACTGACTTTGTAATGTTTTCTATTTATATTTAACGTATGTAAATATACCTTATGTGCATATCCTGAATTACACCAGGCCCTCTTAGACCTACGTTGGATACCCTTATGTTATGGGATTAGTGCTGGATGGAACGGCAGGAAAAGGGTTCACATTAAATGATGTTCGTCATTCATAGCATTGTGCTAATAGTGTATTTATGCATTTATTTAAGTGATGCTTTTTGTAAGGCACCTATAGCTCCTGAGCCTATTTCAGACCACTTAACTGACTAGGTTGGGAAATAAATATGCTCAGTCAGTGTTTCCAATGTAGTGCCTTTCCAGAGAGACTTCCCAATGAGGTTAGGTTAGTGTGCATGCTGTACCCTAATTCCACTGGGTGCCATGTCCTCTGCCTCCCTGCTTTTCACCCCAGTTTACTATTTCTTATCAAGGACTCAAAAAACGAACGAGAGGCAGATTTCCGTAGACAGTGTTTCTCTCTGCTGGAGGGATTATCAAACTAATAAAAAAAAACATTTTGTCCTCAGTTTGAGGTCATTTGAGGCTATTTTCTGCCTCCACTGGTGTAAGAAGAGGTGCCTTTTACCGCAAGGCTCCCACAATCTTGTCTGACAACTCACTATAAGATAATACAGCAAGGCGGGAGGAAATGGCAGAGGCGGGGGGGGCATGGTCCCATTAATTGCCACCATATACGGGCATAGTAAATGGAGGGGGTTCTCTTGCTGAGGGGGAAAGTTTATGCATCCTAGCCTTGTAAACACTTGTAATGCTGTCTGACTGCGGTTTGTGTGGCTCTGCCAGTGATGAACAATAGACGTTAAGTCCACTGCGTTAGCGGCTTTGGCTGCCTCTGACTACGGATCCCAGGCTCACACTTCAGGAGCTATTTGATACTATACCCTTGGTGTCCACTTTTGTGTTCAAAATGCTATGGAGCTCACGTTTTTCCACATACGCACCTATCCCTTTCAATTCAGAGAACGTTACTAAGCTAACCTGACGCTATATATCGCGAGATCCCACCAGCTTGGTAGACAGGAATCCATAGCTCAGATCCACAGCTCAATCCATAAAATAAACACAAGGAGATGATGGACGGAGTGCTGAAACTTTTCAAACACTCACCCCCAGTCACAGATCTGGGTTGAATCCATCATCATTCTTTAGCTCACTTTGCCACCCCAGTTCAGACACAGCTATATGCAAATCAGTCAACCCTGTGCCTCATGGGAACGTCCAGACCGAACTGCCAAGCCATGTCTTCCCTGGACCGGAATCAAGCATCCTGGGACCGGTTTCAGCCAGGCTAGCTTGAATCCAGTGGCAAAGTGAGCAAGGGACCAACGTCTGGGCATACCCTGCCAATTTGCAGTGGTCTACATTTATGATATTCTGATTTGTTCAAAGAACCTGGAAGAACATGTGAGGGCCAACATGTGATGGCCATTCTAAGAAAATTACAAGAGCATCAACTTTATGTGAAATAAAAGTAGAAGAAAGTAGGATTAAGAAGTAGACTTCCTGGGATTTATTCTTTCCCCACAAGGAGTTTCCATGGATCCAGCTAAATTTAAGGTGATTTCAGATTGGCCACACAGTTGTCAGTTTCAGCATGTTCATTCTACACCACCACAGACACACCACCACGGAACCGCCCGCCGCAGCTGGAAAAGCATGTCAGAAGAGGAGTGAACGTCTGCCCTCTCTGAGCACCAGCCCAAGCACACCATCAACTTGATGAAAGCCTCAAGAATCTAAACAGCTGGCTCACCACATGTGCTGACAGCTTGGCTCACTGAAGTGCAACCCAATGGCAAGAGTCCGACCACAGAGGAACTCAGGCTAACGAAAAGCCACTGCAAGCAACTGGAGTTCAATTGGAGAACAAGTCAAGACTCCGTAAATAAAGACATCTTCAAATCAACCCTAAGGTCCTACCACCAGCAGAATTGGAACACTAAGTGCACAGCTATTGCAGGTTGCATCATTGCAAGCACTAACAGCTACAAGTAAAGCTTTGCCCCCAACAAAAATTTCACTGCACCTCCTGGAGCCTCCAACAATATAACCCACTCACAAGACCTTTGCATCAAGCTCTCAGAATTTCTCTAACAAAATCACCTCCACATACAACAACTTCGGCCCTCAACCGGACCCGCGCCATGTTGCAGTTCAACTTATTATCACATCTAATAAACAATACCTGAAATTGTGGCCTGCTGTCACCCCCATCAAAAGCACTTCTGCTATGAAGACCATCCACTCAGGGGCTCCATCTGACACTTGCCCCCACCACACTTTCACCAAAGGACTCCTACCAATCAGCGAAGCACTAGCACCCCGCCTCCACTGACTCAGTCACATTCCCGGACACTTGGAAACATGCCACCATTATGCCCCTGCAAAAAGAAACCATCCGCTGACCCAGCCACGCTTTCCAACTACAGACACATCTTCCTCCTACCATACCTGGAAATGGACTTAGAGAATCTAATCAACCAACACCTCACTAATCACCTCAGCAACCACCAGCTCCTCAGCACCATGCAGTCTGGAATCAGGCCAACTGCAGTACATCAACAACATTCATTGCCGCCACAGACGACATCCACATGATCCTTGACAGAGGAGACACTGCAGCCATACTTTTCCTTGACCTCTCTGCAGCATTTGACAAGGTCTCATACTCCATCCTCATCAGGCACCTGCAACTGATCGGCATGCAAGCACTCATTCTCCGCTGGATCTGCTCGTTCTCAATGGATAGAACACAAGATGTCAGCCGAAAATCTTACTCCTCAAAAGCACGCAAACTCATCTGAAGTGCCTCAAAGTTCATCACTCAGTCCCATTGCTTCAACACATAAATGATTCCTCTGGCCAATGTTATCCGCACACAGCTTCAACATCTTCTCCTAAGCCGACGACAGGCAATTCATACTCTCTCTCTCGGATCAGACCCACAACCCAGGGAACAAGTTCACCACCTGCACGACTGAAGTCGCTAACTGGATGTAAGCCAATTGTATCAAGCTCAACACCAACAAGCCAAAAGTAGTGATCTTCATCAAGAACACCTGACAATGGGACCCCAACTGGTGGCCAGACGAACTCGGACCCAAACTCAGTACCGACTTCAGGAAACTCAGAATAACCATCAACAGCAAACTGGACATGACCACACAAGTCAATGCCATCACTGCATCCTGCTTCCACACCCTGAAGATGCTGAGGAAGATGTTCAAATGGCTCTCAAGCAACACTAGAAAAACTGTCACTCATAACCTAGTCATCAGCAAGTTGGACTATGGGAACACCCTCCACACCGGGACCACCAAGCAACTCACTAGAAGACTGCAAATCATCCAGAACTTGGTAGCCAAACTCATTCTCAACCTCCCACACAGAACTCGCATCACACCATACCTTAGGGAACTCCACTGGATCTCAGTACACAAATGCACTCAATTCCAACTCCTCACAGATATTCACCCAGTCACCTCAGCTCTGCAGGGCTCCTATATGCACACATCCACTGAACCAGATCAGAAGGACAAGTGCTCGCTTAAATCACTGCCACTCTACATCAGAGCCTTCTCCTCTCTTATTTAATTCCGCAAGAAGCTGAAGATCTGGCTTTTTAAATAACTAACCTACCATTGACAGGGCTAGGCACACACACCTGCTCAGTGCCAGAGCATAACATATGTTCGTGTCATAAGAAGAATTGAAAAAATAGACTGAAATACTAAGGGTATCTATATAACACACCATATGGCTGTAATTACCTTGATAGTTACGATGTTTTGCAAATGTGAAATAGACCAAATACAGAAGCATTCTGAATGTACATTATCATTTTTTTCTGTTCATTTTTAACAGAAATTAAGAAGGACATTCTCTATGAAGTATTTAGAGTGCAAATTACAAATATGAAATACAAAGAAAATGCAATATTTTTTCCTGAAAAAAAATCGCACAGAAAATATCTTCAAAATATGTTTAATGGTACGCAGGGACAAATTCCTAGAAAGGGGAATAGATTTGTTGCTTTTGTGTTTTAGTGTGCAAGCAAAATTACATGTGTTGTAAACTATGTATCTCTGGAGAAAAATTGTTCAACGCTGAAAGAAATATTTCATTTGCAGAAATGGTTCCTGGAGAATAGCCTGGCACTGCAATGCTCTAAAGGAAAATTAAAATTGCTTTGAGGTGAACTGTCTGCCAAGTTTATCACATCTCACATGCTGTATTAGACCTTGAAAGACACCCCGAAGGATTATTACGTGGTAGCACAACTCTGTTATAAAGACGCGTCTTTTAATTCCTTATTTATATTCCACTTGATTTGTAAAATATTATTCTAACCGTGTATCTTAATTGGTCACTAATGGCAATTTTGTTGTTTCTCCATTTGTTCGACCTCTGATTATTAAACATTCTAAGCATTATACACCATAGTTTGTACCCTGTGATAAACTCCCATCACAATAGACATAACTAAGACTGCCAATAAAACATTGCACCTGACAGCCTGGAGTGGAAACTGTAAAACCATGTGATAACTGGAAAAACATCACAACAGGAGTCACAATAAAACCATCATTCCTCATGACGTCTGATCTGATAAAATTATCATTCTATTAAAGAGTCGTGATCCTTCACCCAAATCATTAGTACACTACTAGTAACAAGATGTGAACTGAGGGAAAACAGGAAAGTGCCTCAACACCTCATCAGGGGTAGCAAGCGCTATATAAATGCAAACCTTTCCCTCTTCTATCCCTCCACTATCCTTCTCGATCCAAATAACAGACTAACATATCCACAGCTCAAATTAGTTTAATATTTTCACTATACTAATTCACCACTAATCCTTTTGAGTTCCGGAATAGCGTGCTACTCTCCGTAAAAGCACTACAATGCTTCGTCAGGGGTAGTAAGCACTATATAAATGCAATTACAATACAATACCAGTACTGTATGTGAACAGTTAGGTTTTATCAACATTCCAAAAGATTTAAATATGTACCAATTTGCATTTTGATGTCATATAAACATAGCATTCAAAAATAAAACAAAGAATGTGCTGCTTAGGCACAATAAATATTAAAACATCAACAAAATGAACTTACCAGAACTTTAGTAGTGTAAGCACTGTTAATGGCGATAGCATCCACTAATATATCCAATGTTTTGGCTGGTAAAGCATCCGGGTCAGGGATCTCCTTGTACCGAACATCGCCTACGTAGGCTTGCACCACTGTCATCCTGTTTGTTGTCAAAGTTCCTGTCTTGTCAGAACAGATGGCGGTGGCATTGCCCATGGTTTCACAGGCATCCAAGTGGCGCACCAGATTGTTGTCCTTCATCATTTTCTGGAAGGAATAATGAATCGCGATTCAAAATGAGTTGGACGGAGTAAAGACATACACAGAAAGCAGTCCACACAAAAACATTGTTATGGTGTCATTTGCCAATGAGAAAACAAGATAAGAGATTAACTAAATGGTTCCTTTATTGCTGATGAGTTCAATTTAGGAGCAGATTCCAGAATATTGTATATCTTTTGGTTTTAATGTTTTATATCACTTAAAAGACAGCTGCATCGATTTATATTTAAAGTGTATATCTAGCAGGTCAACTTTCTTCAAAACATAACAAAATACAAATTACAGGCGACAATAAACCTGTACATCCATCCCTGAAATTTCCTTTATCAGTTTCTACGTATGCAAATGTTGTAAAGTTACATTTTACTGCTTCCAACATAATTTATGTTTTTCCTAAGCAAGAGTCATGCAGACCTCTAGCTGATTTACCACGAATATTAACTTCATAAAAAGCAGATTAGGTCTAGTGATTCACTACCTTATCTTCAATTCTGGGCAGTTCACTGTACATCTCTTACCTTCAAATTAAGGAAAACATGTGAAATCTAATATAAATGTGTATTGTGTAAAAAGAATATTGTGCTTTCAGGTACTTTCCTAATTACAAATTCTCAGCGCATTGTGGTTTCTTTAATCTGCTTTCAAAGTGACAGCAAACACCCAGCATACAATACAGTGAGGTGCTCCTGCTGCAAGTGAAAGTGTTTAGGTAAAGACATTTCTGCTCCTTGGAACTAGCTTCTTTTTTTTAGAAATGAAGATAATTGATATAGTAAATAGCGATGCATGGTAAACCAGTACCCAGAATCCACGATATGCTCATTTAATTCCCTAATACGCAAGTTGCATAGCCGCATTGACAGGCTTCCTATGAAACAGAGGACAGTACCTTTGGTATACTCTTCAGAATATCACAATCATTGACCAAAAAACCTATGTTGATAACACCTTATTGGGGCAAAGCTCTTACGTGTGGCACCTGCATGTACAAGCTCTTCAGACTGGCCTTCCATCGACTGGTGAGAGAAGCGGTCGACCATTGTTTTTGCTATTCCATGGACAGCAAGGGGGTGATATGGTGGCCTTCAAGATGATACTAAGGAGTGAGTGTATGAGGATGTCAAAGAGGATCAGAGTCACTCTCCTCAAAGAACTGGGAAACAGAAGGTAAAATGGGACAACTGGAACTCAAAAGTGTCCTGTCTGCTTCATTAGAAGAATTAGGGCCTAATTTAGAGTTTGGCGGATGGGGTTACTCAGTCATACATGGGACGGGTATCCCATCCACCATATTACAATTTCATTATATCCTATGGAACTTGTAATATGGTGGACGAGATATCTGTCATGTTTGTGATGGAGTGACCAGTCCGCCAAACTCTAAATCAGACCCTTAGTCAAGCCCCAGTGATCACTGGCTACTGCTTTGGAAAGACTGTGCTGCTTTGATTTGAAGACATACACTAATCCATTGAACTGTGAGTTGTACTATGAGTGTAATAAATCTGAATCTGACTGGCTTTGTTAATCAACACAGAATGTAGTAGGCCTGAAATGGCCTTCCTGAGGACCCAAGTGGGAAGCGTTGTTAACTCCCAAGCCGAAATTAAAAGCAGATTCAAACAATACTACCAGCTCCCTCCTCTGTGGCCTCCGAGGTGTTTACAACCTCGTATCAGTGGCTTGATCACATTACTGAATGATTGTAGAGTGGCCTTTGAAGAACCTATAAACATATATGAAATTAAAGATGCTGTAAAAGCAACTTCCAGGAATTTATTGCCAGGATCCCATGGGCTACCCACTGAATTCGATAAAATATTTGGGACCCAAACGTGTACCAACCCTCATTAATTATCTAGTAGGATGGCCACTGAATAGCTGTCCCATACCATGAAGGAGAACATTTTGGTTGATCTCCTCAATACCAGTAAGGACAGATTGAAAAAAAATCCTCTTACATACCCTTTTTACACTTAAACCAAGATCTTAGGCAAAATGTTCACAACTAGACTTAATGCTCTGATTCATCCACATCAGGGCAGATTTATACCAGACGATGACACTAATCTCAGATGAATCATTCACATTTTAGCGGATGCACCAGTTAAATAGCCATTGGCATTAGTTGTAGCACTAGACATAGACATCCTTAAATTTCTTGTGATATGCCTACTTATAGGCAGTTTTGAAAAAAATAGGATGTTGCACACCAATGCTGAGTTGTGTAAAATTTCTTTACTTAAGCGCTTTGCCAAACTGAAAGCTGGCCATGTCATCTCTATGGGGTGTATGGCTGAGTGGAGTATCAGGCAAGGCTGGCCATTGTCGCCTATTGTAGTGGAAGTATCAGGTACTCGACATATGATCTCAATGTGCAATTGACAAACTCTTTGTGTCAAGGACCCTATTGAGCAATTACAAGAGCTCATGGCATGACAAGACATGTTTGTTCACTCACTGGACTAACAGTGGACTTGGAAAAGTTGTGTTGTTTTTCGGCCACCATAATAAAAAAGATGTTCAACCCCAATATGGTCCATCACTTTTGATATGGGTGTCAAGGTTTACCACATGGATGCAGACATAATAGCAGATAACAACTTTGTGAGAAATTGGGTTGTTGGTTGACTGGTTGACTAAGGTGAGTACCCTGGTCAAGCAACAGCCAAAATCCCTTGCAGGGTCAATCACAAAAAATCACTATATTAAACTGTGCCTAACCCTAGCTTGGCACAAAATGCAGTCAGGCTTAACTTAGACGCAATGTGTAAAGTATTTATGCAACACACAAACAATAAAAAGTGAAAACACAACACAAAAACCCCACACAATCTAGAAAAATAGAGTAAATTTAAATAATTATTTGACATCAAAACATACAAAAATCCCATCAGTAGAACTGGAATAATGAATTGTTTATGTTTTTAGTAAAATCTAGAATCTAAAAGATCAAACCGCCACCCACGGATATGTATTGCAGAAAAAATAAAGGGTTGAGCCTGCATCACCCTCTAGAGCCTAGGCCATCTAGTTGCGCAAGACCGTGACAAAGTCCAAAAATATGGCTGACCGTGGTGGAGTGGTTTACGGATACAAAAAGCGGATTGGACCCAGTCGGCGCTTACCTTCAGACTTAGAAGAATGCTCTGAGAAGATTAAGTTTAGCAGGCGACATCTGAGGAGGGAGCGTCATCAGCAGGGAGCCTTTCTGTCGAAGCCACAGTGAAGATTCTAGGTTTAGACTTAGTGATTTTTATGGAAGTTGATAATCACCAGCAGGGCGAGGCAGGAGGCTGTAGCCAAAGACAGTTCAAGGGGCTCAGATACTCTTTGGCCAAAGACCGCTGAACAGGATTTGCTGCTGCAGAGAAGAACTTAGCGGAAGCAGACTTAAAGTCAGGGCGACCCACATAGCACCTTGGCCAGATAGACGAGCAGGTTGGTACCATTCCACCCTCTTTTCTCAGAGCGGTTTTTGGCCCAAAACCTTTTAAGCCCTCAGTTTTAGATTTTAGCCAACCGGGCACATTTGGCACCATAACCAAGGGCCCTGGACTGGTGGGACACCACTTGGGGTTTCAGGACTCACTCAGGCTGGGTTCAGGTGCGGGTTCAAGATGGTGGGAGCCATTTGTGTCCTTCTGGCTCTGAACAGGTGGCCAGCAAACTAGCCCTAGGAATCACCCTGGTAGTCCTGGGTTCTGGCGAAGATGCAGGCCTGAAACAGAAGGGCTGGCCTCTGAGGGTTAAAGGCTGGCTCCAGGCAGCAAAGTAGTCCTTCCAGGTACAGTAAAGCAGCCTTGCAGAGTGCATAGCAGGTCACAGCAGCAGGCTGTCCTTTGAGAGTACCTCCGCAGGTCCAGGAGTGAACTGAAAAGTGGGTCTGAGGGTCCTATTATAACTGATGCCCTTCCTCTGGAAGGTGAGAGAAGCTTCTAGAAAGTCTCTTTGAAGGGAATGGAATTTCCTGAATCCCTGGCTCCACGCTGGCTGAGTGGGAAGGTGATAAATCCTTTGTGTGGAGGCTGAGCACAGCCTCATCAGTTGCAAGTGGGGCTGTGCTCAGCTGCTCCTGCCCCCATCGTGCCAGAATATGGCCAATTCAGGCACACCTAATCCCACTATTGTGTGGCTGTCTGGGAGGAATTCACAAAATCTAACTGTCAGTTACACCCCCACAGGCACAAACGTGCTAAGGGTAGGAAAATGCCAAGTTTATAAAAGTTACATTTTTAGGACTTTTTTATTACAATTTTATCGATACCAAACAGGAACTGGTTACCTGGCCCCAATCAAAAGTTAGCACTCAGTAATTGTAGTAAGGCAACCCAATGTTATCCTACAGGACAGGTAGGCCTCACAGTAGAGAAAAACAAATTTAGGAGTTTTTCACTGCCGGGACATGTAAAACTTAAAGGTGCATGCCCCAGTTTTAATTACAATGCACCCTGCCCTATGGGCAACCTAGGGCCTACCTTAGGGTTGACGTATTCACAATAAAAGGGGAGTTTAAGGCTTGTCAATTGCCAAGTTGAATTGGCAGTTTAAAACTGCACTATTTCTAGAGAGGGGGCACACTAGGAACAAGTGAAAGGTCCAGTGACTCGTGCTCCCAAGTATATAACTTTTATCAAACGGGAGTCACTGTTCCTATTAGAAGGGAGAGGTAGGGAAAATAGGAGTCACTCAAGTCGTTCTACTACTCTGCAAGTGGGGGACAGTGTGTCCTTATCATGATGCCCTCACACACCCCAAAGGATGTCATGCTTCATCATTGGGCTAGTTATCGGACCATTATTATGAATGTAACACGTTTGTGACTCTTGACTGACCTGACATGGATTACCATGTGTTATATGTAGCGGGGACAATGGCACATTATGACTAAACCTGAAGCTCAGTACAACCTTGAGTGACATCTATGAATTAATAGCAAATGATGTTCAATTAATTAAGTTTTGAAAAATTAGAAATGTTTAAAAATCATATAAGATACTTGTTCAATGTTTTGAACGTTTTTTTGCATAACATTGTCCAGTCAAACCACCATAAGAAAAACCAAAAATGATGAAAAGTACCTGAAAGTTGATAATCGGGGTATACAAGGATTTACAAGAGATTAACCAGCCTAAAAAAAAAGAAAATCTTTCCGGCCTGCTTCCATTCAACCAATGTTATTATGACCTTTTTTGCTATGCACAATGTGGTGTGACTCACATTTGCATTCAATTTTGTTTTCTTTGTTCTCACATGTTCTTTTAAATGACAAAGAGGTAGAGAGAGAGAGACAGAGCGAAAGAAAGAGTACATGTATTTGTGAACAAGTTATATGTTGAACGCAATTGTTCCTGCATTGATACCTGTGCCTTGTAGTTCATGTCTGTGTGCTGATGTCCAATTATTGTGAGAGATGTTTGATTCTGAATCCTGGCGTCTTTCTTCATTGGTGTGTCATTGATGGAATCACCTGTGTCATGCTAACATGTGTTTTCTTGATTGCTATAGGTCAGTTTTGTCCCTATGTTGGTACCCCCATACCCTGCTGTGTGGGTTGTTTTAGGGACACACTGTAACCTATAAATCTTAAGAAATGGAGATGTAGTTCCCCTTCCATCCTTCTGGACAAGGCTGAACATAGCTCCAGCCGCCCTTCCCAGCTTTGAGCCTGCTGCGTTCACTTGTGTTACCATGAGTTACCTGCATCAAACGTGACGCCTAAATAGAAGACTTTCTGAACAGATGCTGCTCTCAAACCTTTAGAGATGCCAAGCATTTCCTACTAGGCCCGCAGGCCATTATATTAGATTTAAAAAAAAATTGTCTTCATGTCAAGATTACTCATAAAGGCCACAAATGATTCTACCAGTATACGCAAAGCACAAGGTGTCCTAGCCATTAACACGGCATTGTCGACATATAGTAATCCCAGGACATGGGAATTGGCGATTTTAGGCACGTCCCTAAAGCGATGGACAATTGGGTGCTAAGATCCTTAATGTAAATAGTAAAAAGCAGAGGGTGCCATGACATACATCTGGCGCACCCCACTAGCTAGAGGGAAGACGTTAGATAATTCACCTGCCTGATCATACCGCACCCTAGCCCCCAAATTCTCATGCAGAGAATGTAAAAAGTTGACTAGAGAAACATCCACCCCAAGGTTAATTAAAATCAACCACAATTTGTCTCTGTTCACACAGTCGAATGCAGAAGACAGGTCCATGAAAGCCAGGTACATTGGGCAGTGCCTGGCAATGGTATACTTACAAGCAAATGTAAGTTCAGACTTCTCCACTGTACCAAGCCCAAGATAAAAACCGTACTGAAACGGAGTTAAATTGCTGTTATCATCCTCCCAGGTCTGCAGACGACTGAAGATAACGCTCCCCAAAACCTTAACGGTGCTATCAATGAGGGAAATTGTCTTGTAGCATTTGGGGGAACTTTTATTACCTTTTTTGAAAATTGATACTATAGTTGAAAGCCTCTAGGACTCGAGAATCAAATTGCAAAAAGAATTATTAAATAAATTAGTGAGCAGGTGTCCCCACAGACCCAAGTTACATTTACATAGGTCCAAGGGAATCCAGTCAGGGCCCGGAGCTTTCCTACTAGAACTAAGCCTAATTGCATTCTCCATCTCCTGGAGGGTAACCTTGAGAGGAGACGCCTATACTAGAAGTTTGTGAAGTCTAGCAGTGCAGATCTTATCTTCAATTAGGTGGTATATGAAGCTAAAATGCTCCACCCAATCCTCCCCTCGAATGTTACATATCAGGAGTGGGTTGAGGGGTGCATCCCGCTGTCGCAGCCTGCCAATGGTGTCACAGAAAGCCTTACTGCTGTTCTGGGCAGCTGCAAGCTCAAGTGTTTCCCAGTCACTTTTGTACAGGAAATGTTCATGTTCATGTTTAGTGGAGAGGTGTGGTGCAGCGGCCAGAGGCAGCTGACTTCGGAGCACCGGGTTCACGGTTCGATCCCCGGCTCCGGTGGCAGCTCAGCTCAGCACCATGTGACTCTGGGCAATAGCTCACTTAATTTCCACTACGGCCCCCAGCGCCTTGAGACCCGTAAGGGTGAGTAGCTGCGCTATATAAAAACCGACTTACATTTTTTTTTTTTTACATATGTTCCCTGAGGGCACATTTGTAAACTAGCCTAGCCTCCCGAACCTCCCTGGCATCCCTAGGGGTCCTTTATAATGCCTCCATCAAATGGTGATTAGCCACAGAGTGTGAGAAGTTGGCCTGGCATATGCTGTTCACTAGTTATAGTGGGCACCTTGCACCAGTCCAAACAACCCCTTATTGATGATATGTTAAAGACAACCTTTATTGAAAGCTATCCTAGTGGTAGCTATGGAGAGCAGCCTTCAGGCTAAGTCTTGGAGGAATGTAAAGCAGCTTGTTTTACCAGTCTATAATCTCTTGAGTGACCAAATGAAAGAGGACCACACCAGGTATATATATAAAATATATGTATTTAGTCTTAAACACACCCCTCAAGTCTCTTTATGAGGCTAGAGTTCGAAGTACATAAGTTACAAGGCAAATATCAGCAGTTATTAGCACAATACACATTTGAGCCCTAGGGCGTACCAAACCATATACTAAAATAGTGGTATAAGAACCACGACTGAGCTAGACACAAGGCCTAGAGCCTGTAGAAGTGCTTGGACCCAAAGGAACCCCAAGGTAGTGACACAGGGGACCCACGGGGACGCGTGCAGTGTGAGAACACAGCCGCGAATCGCCGTTGACTTCTATGGGGAAAGTCGCGGTTGGATTTTAAAAGAAAAAGGACACTTCGGAGAGGACTTCCAGTTAACCCCTTAAAACTTAAGAGCTTCTAGGGCCCACACCCACGTGAGTACCGAAATACTCGAGTTACCTCACCCAGGGAAGCCGGGTGCATACGTGTTAAAAAGTGTCGGGAATCGTCGTCGTTTTCAATGGCGACCTCTTGGGAAGTGCTGCTGCCGTGAAGAGGAAGAGTGTCCTGTGCGATCCAAGCCTGGATCGAGGAAGAGGAAGACCTGAAAGCAGAGGGGACAGAGTCTGGGTCACTAGCCAGTGACCAGGGGCACGATAGTCGAATGCCCTCAGATGTTGGGTGCTTCAGGTGAGTTGACAGGTGCCTTGACTCTTCAGCCACGAGGTCCAGGAGGCGTCGACGACAACCAGGAGCTGGAATCGAGCTGTTCCACAAAGTTTGTCGAGTGCTGCGGTGTTGGCGACCAGATTGGACCCAACAAGCCTTGGCAACGGCAAGTCACAGGGAAACAAAGAAAAGGCTGCGGTGCAGACCAGCAAGGTCTGAGGGACTCACCCAGCAAGGGTAAGTCAGGGCACTACTGGACCAACCAGAAAAGCCCAAGCAATTGAAGAGTTGCCTTCATGGGGACCCACTACTCCACAGACTAGAGATCGCGAAGGAGCCTCAAGCGGTCACACTTGGAGCTGGCCCACGGGACACTCGTAGAGTGTAGGCCAGTGATCTTTGCTGCAGTTAGTGCTTGGGGCTGGGGCTACTTGGAACCCACAGCACGGCTTCGAGAGATGTCAGGAACTTGGTGCACTTGCAATTGTGCTTGGTGTCCAGGGGTCATGGTTCCACGTTACCCACGACAGCTATGGGCCTCAGCTTTGCTGGGGACTCAGGGCAGCCTCGGGGAAGTCTGGAAATCTACCTCTGGTGATGCAAAGACTTCGGCGTCCGGCGGGAGCTTCAGTGATGCAGACCGGATAGATGCTTTGTTGGTGCCTGCCAAGCAGGGGAGTCACTCCTTGACCCCAAGGGAGATTCTTCAGTCCTCTAATCTTGATGTAGAGCATCGAAGGTCCAGGATTCAGCTACAGAGTTTCGTCCAGGGATATCTAAAGTCCTGTTGCCAGGGTTCCCTTACTTATACTAAGGAAAGGGGTTGGACTAACTCTGGGGACCCACCTATGGGAGGGTTTGGAAAGAGGGGTGGCTACACCCATTTCCTTTGTCCAGTTTCGCGCCAGAGCAGGGTCTGGTAGCCCCTGCAACCGGTTTGAACTGGGGTATGCACGAGGACACCAAATGTGCCCCCAGTGCAGGACTTCAGAGCACTCAGAGAGTGCACCCACCCAGCCCCAATCCACTAAGGCCTGTCTGGGAGGTGGTCACACCTCCCTGCAACAGGAAACCTATTGTCCAGGCCTCCCCTGGCGGAGTTTCCGTCAGCAGCAGGAGGCCAGACTCGTGTCTGTGGCTGTAGCATCCATTTTGTGATGCCAGGCTCTGTTTAGTTGGTACCAGGTATACCGGTGCTGTCATCCTGTCAATACATGCTTCAGTGCTGTCCTCCACTGGCTACCCATACACAAGAGAATTCTCTTTAAAATCCTTGTGATAACCTTCAGAGCTGTAAAACAAAGTGGTCCTAAATACCTTAGGACCAGATTAAAAGCCTATGTACCTGCTCGTAACTTGAGATCCTCTAAGGAAAATCTACTAGCACCCCCCTATTTTCGTCTGAAGTCCAGAGGAGGAAAATCCATGGCTGTACCAGGGACAAAAGCCTGGAATTATTTACCTACCCAATTGAGACTTACTCAGACGGAGTCCATCTTTATGAAAAAATTGAAAACTTGGATCTTTACAGTTCCAGACAGTCTGGCCCTATCTTTCATCTGACTACAGCGACATTAGAGACCACACTCCCTCGACTCCCACTCTCAGCGCCAAGATGCTCCATTGGAGTGATAGCCAGCGCTTTATAAATGACATCATTCATTCATTCATTCATTCATGTCTCTCCCTCTAGAAGGGTGGGATCATACTCCCACACCAGGTACTGGTGTGGGGGTATGATTCCAAGGTGTTTGACACCAAACATGACATGTTTCCGTGCAGCCATCCCAAAGTTAGCATTTACCGTTTAGATATAATGCACTTAAGAGTATATGGTCAGGCTGCACCACAGACAACCCCGGAGAGGAGATTACGAAGGCTGCAGAGGGGCTCTGCTCATGCATGGGCACCCTCTCACATATAACCAAGCACCCTGCCTTCAGGATTGATAAGGCCTGCAATAGGGGTGACTGTTAGGTTTCTATGTGCAATGTTAGGTGAGATATAGTGAACCTATATCTCTGTAAGGGGTGCATGCACCACCTCACTCAGGCTGCAGTAGCAGTCCTGTGGTGTCATTTTGGATGGCCTTCCAGGGGTGGCACAATACATGCTTCAGCCCCTGGTAGGCCTCTGGGGTACCTATGCCCTGGGTACATAGTATACCATATACTAGGGACTTATAAGGGCACCCCAGAATCCAACCTGAAGTGTACTTAAGGTACAGGGAATCAATTTAGAGAGGAAGCAGCTAGGCTGGGGACCTGAATAGCAGGTTCCCAGCCAAACTAAGTCAAAAACCATCAAAACACCAGAAAAAAAGTGGGGGCAACCATGTAGTCAGATTCCACCTTCCTACACAGAGCATTGAGCATCAAACCAGTGTGGGGACCCCAGGACAGGAACAGCTGGTTTCAACCAAGTATTCTTAATACAGATGCACAGGGTTTGATAACAGGCTGCTAGGGCTTCCCCCAAATTCTCGCCTAAACATCCCAAGCACGCAGTCAAATTATTTTTGGGGAGCATACCCAAAGTGATATTGGGATCATTTAGATGCCAGATTAATCTAAGCCCATCTCTAGAGTGTTGTTTAATTCCATTGTTGACCAGTGGTGCCCTATCCTTATGCTGCGGCAAAGTACCTTCGATCATAAGAGCATTGTGATCTCCCCACTGTGCTTCTAATACTGCACCATTGGAACATCACTGCAGGCGATGCTGTGAAACAAATATATAGTCTATGACAGAGGGCCTTCCTTTACCTCTATGGGTCGGTTTACTTCGTCCTATACCCTAAAAATTGTTTATAGCATCTACTAATTCCAGGGAGGCACTGGAATTCCTCAGCTCCATTCCCTTAGCATCCCGTCGTGCAGTATCAGAAGTACAACTTATTCAGCTCAATTCTATAGGGTCTTTGCCAAGCTTAGCCTTAAAGTCCACACATAATAGGAGAGGAGGTAAAAGCGATTTAACAGCCCCTGATGTTTCCAAGTCCATAATAAAACTAAAGAGCCCCTCAAAAGGATGACAATAAGAATTTGAAAAATCATTATTATAAAAATTGACCAGATAGAAACAAAAGGAACTGAAGCTATCCTTGACAAACAGGGCTTGGTAGGCATCGCTGACAGATGGTACAGCGGATACTTCTAATCTAAGATTAAGTTTAGTGCATATAAAGAGACCAACACTAGCCCTCCCCTGAGAAGAAGCCAGGGCAAGGCTGGAATAGCATGAAAGTCCCTTGCACGAAATGGGGGAGACAGCCCAGGTCTCCTGCATAACAACAAAATCGAATTTATTAATGAAGGACAACCAATCTGGATTTACTACCTTGTCTTTTAACCCATCCACATTCCAGCTAAGAAGTGAAAATGAGTCCTTTAGGCTTGCCGTCCCAACTTCACAACCCGTTTCCTGGACTTCGTCTCCTGTGGACACAGCAGGGAAAACAATGGCAAACGTTGGAGAAGCCTGCATATACCGAGCCTCAAGTGGGGCATTGATACACAATGAGGATACCGGCATATGTGGCACCTCAGGGTACTTCTTTAGGATAGAAGGGAGGTGTGTGAACAGAATGCCCAGGGGCAGGTCATGGATACTGGCACCTAGTGGACAGAGGAAGTCAGTCCAGCTCATAAAGATCCAAGAGTGGTGCAAACTAATTCTTACATACAATGCGACGGTCGCCAGCAATACCATTACCCAGGAAACTCTTGAGCTAAAAGGGGTTTAGAAGCTGATGGCGCGGGTCTGCAGAAGAAACTCAGGGACACTAAATTAATAGCATTATCCAAAATATGAGCCCGATAGGGCTGAGCCAAGATGTTTCTTATTATGGCTGGGTGCCTAAAATTAATGATTACACAGTCCCCATGAATCGCCTTCCAGGACGTCCCAATTCAGGCCACACACCGTCAGGGTGTTCTTATAGTCCTGAATATTGAATCTACAGTGACTTGCAAGTCATTGAAATGCCTTGTTGAGCAGCTGACCGATGGATTACTGGTTGGGGTCGGGTAGCGAAGGGACACCCGCCAAAACCATAGCATAAGGGCAGCAAGCAGGCTGAAGATTGATCACTGGTAGCAAGGGCGCAGTACAGGGTTCACGGAAGGGTGGAACCCTAGGATGCATGGGGACTTGGCGTTCCATCTGCAGCTGCCGGGATGATGATTGATTAGCTGGATGTGAACCACAGTCAAATAGCCCACAGGTTGTGGAATCAGAAGATCGGGGCAAACTGGTCCTGGGCAGGGGGCTGGACATGGCACTGGCCTTTATAGTCACAGACGGTGGCTCATTGATGGTATTTTTGGGTTGGTTTTGACTTATTACCAAAGTGTTCCTTATGTTCGTCTCCAGCTTGTCCAGCTCCTCTCTCAAAGGGGTAAATAGCTCCCTGAGAATATCGGTAAATTTCTGTAGAGCGGGAGCCCAGGCAGGGCTGGACTGGGAACCCAAGGCAGCCCCGGCAATATTGTTGGACCAGCCGAGGGCGGTGGTGGGGGGGAGGGAGGAGGGGGAGTTGGAGGGGGGTGCAAGTTTGTAGCACTGCTGCTTATGTTATTGGGGGCCTGCACTGTCCCTCACCCTTCCAGCCTCCCGGGGAAACACCCGATCCCGCTACGGCCAGTCCGGCCCTGAGCCTAGGCGTGATCATCTGGAACGCCTGTGCAATTGCGTCCATTGGTGCCTGATGACCCAGCTGGAATTAACGGAGTTTCCACAGTCCTCAGGGATTTACGCTTCCGTTTAGCAGCTGGAGGATGTAAGGGGGCGGTAGTAGTTGAAGAGTCCCCACTTGGCCTATGGATAGTATATTTCTTAATACATTTCAAACAGGAGCAACAAAATGCAAATGTAGCTTTTCTATAATCTAAGAGCAGAAGCGCTTATTCATTCCACATTAACATGACAACATTACTACAACTTCCCTTCTAACAATGAAAAGTGCTAAAAAAAATAACCCAAGTGCTAAAAAAATAACCTAACGTCAGAATCACCCTTGGGATCATCTCTCTATGAAACTAAGATCACAAAAAAACTTACCAAATAAAGCCCAGAGCAGGAACAATTTATCACCATCTGTGAAGAGTGCAAATTCAGCCCCAAGAGGATTTACACTTAATTGTGTTAAGGGAGAGTTGCTAACATGAGGGCTCAGAAAAAAATCGATTTTCTTTTTAAGATACCATATTCTAGTTCCCAATTTATGACCCGATTTTAGAATTAATAAATTTTAACCACTGAGAATCCAGGCTGCATGCATTAATTTGAATATACTCTGTAAAAGCACTTGAATACTGCAAGACCACTGGACTTGAATTTCTCTGCTGTTGGTTATGTATTCCGAATGGTTTAGAGATACACACATGGATTTACA
Source organism: Calotriton arnoldi (assembly GCA_963921515.1). Classification (NCBI taxonomy): domain Eukaryota; kingdom Metazoa; phylum Chordata; class Amphibia; order Caudata; family Salamandridae; genus Calotriton; species Calotriton arnoldi. The sequence continues at coordinate 34,869 of CAWUFW010001512.1, forward strand.
AAGAATACAATTATTTAACTTCATGAGGTATAGGTCTTTGAATCGAATGGCATATAGGAGAATTTGAGTTTATGAAACTAGACTGTCTTATTAGCAATGTGTGCTACTCATAAGAGTTTTACAATGCAAAAGGTTAGTATGATGTGCCCATACACAAATTAGTAACGATCTGGAATGAATCCTTCTGAGAAATAGACATTAATGCTATTTAACTAACGTGGTTTGGCAAATAGATGACACTTTCAATGATTGACATTTCATGCACCACTTCCTCGAAGCAGGCATTTCACATTAGCCGGTAAACATATTTACTCATGTTGCCATTGATTAATTCAAACGCCAATACTACCAGGAATTTAAGAAGATTTTAGATACATGATAGAATATTTTAGAATGAAAAATGAGAGAAAAAAGAGCAAACGTGGCTTAAAATGTGCGGTCTGTGAAAAAATATAGGTACAATTAACAATCACTAATTACTGGGGAGTTAAGCCTTCATGGGACAGCAGATGTCGCTCATTTTCTACTTACATACGCATTCCACCAGTCTTGAATTTGGTTTGCCCATCCTTTCCGTTGCTAATCCTTGGATACAGAATGCTACTGACACTGATAAGATTTTATATAATCTGGGTGTTTGTAATAATGCAGAGTGCAAAATGCAAAGGTAAATAGTATTAGTAAAAAGTTGCAGCTAGATGCATGTCGATGGAAAGTACAAAAATGTAAATGTTGAACTTGCTGAATTCCTTTGAAGATTATCTCTGGCAGTTCTTAGGTCCTGGGCGTAGTTATCAATAGTGAAACATATAAAGTAGCAATGTGGCCCAGGGTTGTGAGGAGACCCATTCATTGCAATTAGTAAATGGTTTTTTACTACCGAACTGGGGGATGGGAGCCCCCGTTTCCTTGCTTGCATTAGGGCCCATTGCACCCTTACTACGCCATTGCTTACGTCTGAAGGACTTGCAGAATCTGTGGGGATACAATGATTTTTGGAGCCTCAGTATTATGTAGGATCATTTAAAATAAGTAGATCTGGAGACTCATGATAGCCTTAAGGTTAAATTAACTGCTCCTGATGGCAGAAGAGGGAGAATGGTAGGGTATTGCAGTAACTTGCCCTGCATATAGACAGACATTCAGGTGTTCTTGTGTCAGATATATTTTAAAAAGTGCACCGCAGTCTTTCAGCAATTAGTGAGCTGTAACTGTTTGTCGTGCAACAAACATCCTTTACTTACTTGTAAACTAATCCTAAATAAATCAGATCTGTTATTTCGTACTTAATGGCACATTGCCTGATCGACTCACCATGGAGGACTACAACACACGCTTTCACAATATCCTTTAAGCCTGGAAGTCCAAGGAATCGTAGAGTCACAACTTAAGTTCTGCAGTTACTTCAGATTGAAACTACAAATAATTCAAAATTATTTCTAACTAGAGAGCTTTAGGAATAACTAGTTTGAGCTGAAGACTCTTAAGTAAGTTAAGTAAGGAAGAATTGATTTTTTTAAAGATAAGTCAAACTAAAATAACATCAGTGAACAGCAAAGGTGACTGACTGCTTTCTGTATCTCCTAAATGTGTATTGCCACTGTGGGGTCAAGTGATGCAGGCTCAGTCCTTCTCACAAAGACAGAGAGAGAGCAGCAGTGCTAGAGGTCCAGTACTTATACCCAGTGGTGCCTGTGAAGTGGGGGAAGAAAGCTTTGAAGTGCGCAGAGGTTCTCCCTTCCTGCCCTGGCTCCAGACACACTACAGGGGGGTAATCAACCCTTCGTGTGGGGACAGGAAACAGCCCTTTCAGGTGTGTCAGCTCCTTCCTCCCATTCTGCTCATGATGGCCCATCTGCATGCAGATGACCACTCAGGCACACCTACCCTTCCTTTGTGTGTGACTGTCTAGAGGGAATGCAGGAAGCAAACTGTCACCCACCCCAGATGTGTTTTCCGGAGACAGGCAGGAGGCACCAAATGGCTAAAGTAAATAAATGCCAACTTTCTAAAAGAGGAATTTGCTAAACTGGAATTTAAAATCCAACTTCACCATAAGTTGTAATTTTAAATTGTGAGTTCAGTGACGCTAAACTTGAAAATTCTATCTCATCACAATTGGGAGTTACACTTAAAAGATGTAATAAGGTAATCATGACGTTATCCTATGGAAGAGATAGGCCTTGCAATAGTGCAAAACAATTCTGAGTTTTTCACTACCAAGACATGTGGAGTTTAAAAGTACATGTCCTGCCATTTAAATATATTGTACCCTGCCCTGTGGGTTATACAGGCCCTACATTAGCAGCATTAAATCTACAGGCCCTGGCACATGTAGTGCCCTTTTACTAGGGACTTATAAGTAAATTGGATATGCCTATTGGGGATAAGCCAATGTTACCATGTTTAGGGGAGAGAGCACAAGCACTTCATTTAGCAATGGGCAGCAATGGTAAAGTGCACAGAGTCCTAAAAGCAGCAAAAATGAATTTAGCCAAATGGAGGGAGACCGGCAGAAAAATGGGGGAGGACCACCCAAAGGCTGTCAGGTCTAACATAATGCACAGCAAGGAAAAGTACCTTTGCTGTGTAGCCAAGCTTACTTTTATATATTTTCTAAGATACCTCTAAAGTGTGCCCTTTAAGCCCATTGCAGGGGGGTAATATGTAAATGTGGGGCACACTAGATATTAGGAAAAGAATGCTCCCACAGTGAACAGCTATGTTTAGCTGTTTGTCACTGGGATGGTAAAGGCACATTTTCGATGAACAGAGTTAGTATGAATAATATCACTTTTTCCTATCTTGGTTTGGAAAAAAGTAAAAATTATGATGTTAAAACTTTGGTCCGGGACGAGGAAGCAAACTATTCAAACAGCTAATTCAGACAACTCAGCAGCAATAGACCTGTGTTTTGCTCCTGCCTTGAGATTTGGGTGCCAGAATTGAAGGCTTCAGTGGGAGCTAGACAACAACATATCTGACTTCTATGGACCCTCGACAGCTTCAGATTCTTGCCTTAACCCACTGCCTGCCTACGTGTAGGTGACAAGGCTAGTATGTAATTGGCATGACTCTGCAGTAACAGATTTGCAAAGGCCTGTTTTATGTAAGCAAATCATAAAGGCCAAACGTGGCTGAGCAATCAGTTAGAAATGTTATCTGTGTAGCCTTTTGCTAGATATCAAAGGTCAAATTTATTAGTGAGCTTAGTGATTGATAGATATACCTCAAATATGATTTCTATATTTGTATCTAAGCCTCAGCACTAGTTGCCCCTTGAATTGGTTCTTCTAGGCCCATACCTCTGGCAGTTACTGTACGTAGATGTTCCTCAATCCAGGGGTGTAACACAGGCCCCTGCCGCTCCTGCAGCTCTTGCAGCACAGTTGGGTCCCCCAACACCTTATGGGTCCCCAGACCTTCAGGGGTCCCCTTATTTCCCAAGATTAATGAATATCTGGGAGACCCAGGGGCCCTTCATCACATTCTGTAGGGGTGGCATCATTTTGTAATAGGCCACTGCCTCAGTTAACAGATGTCCAGGAAAAGGTATGAATAACTATCATCAGAGTCTACTGAAGAACAAAAGGGCTGCCCTGCTGGGAAATTCATATAAGCAAGACAAGAGAAACATAATTTCTGTAGCCTCTAAACCCAAGAAACACCAGCCTGCATTTATCAGAGGAATGTGAGGAAAGGAGAGCCGAGTTGGGACAAAGTGACTCATCCAAAGGGTAGGCAAGGAATTCTGGATGCTTCATGTTTATGTCCAAAGAAACATATATGATCCTGCCTTTCAAGCTGGCCTTCTAAAGCTACTCTAACATCTGTTACAGCAGGTGTGCTGAAGGGACAGGGCCTGTTTGAGCAGGTTTTCCACTGTTGGGTAGATAGAGGTATCTAATTTTCATACACAAACCTATGTGCAGGACTGGAGAGATCTAGCATATAAAATAGCCTTCCACTTCTAGAAAATTATCAGAACAATGTTTTATGGAAACGATTTAGCTATAAGACAGAACAAATAGGGAAAAGTTAGAGAGTGTCCACCGTAGGAATTTTGGGAGGGTAGGTTCAGCATTCTCTAGCAGCTACTTTGAGTTAGCACTAAATTTTGGGGCTTCCATCTCTTTGAAATGACAATATTTCCTGGAACTTTAAGAAGATAGGCAGAAGGCTGGTTGCTTGTCCGAAGGACTAAGTCCTTGCATCCTGCTTCCTCTTGAAATCAACACTCTGGGAGTTGTTCACCAAGGGTCATAAAGCTGGCCTCTTAAGTCCAAAGGGGAATCAAGAACAGGATGGTTCCTTGGAAGAAGGAATCAAAAAGTCCAGTTGTGGCTGACTTTAAAAGGTTGGACGTTACTGTTAAGTTTTATATGTCCTGTTAGTGAAAAACGATTACATTTGTTTTTTACTACTGCAAGGCCTACCTCTCCATTGAATAACATTGGATTACCTTATTACACTTAATAAGTGATAACCTTTGTTTGGGAAGAAGGAATCGAAATACCATGTTTGGTCTCTCATGAATTGTAATTTAAGACACTCTTTAATGGTAGAGTCAGATTTTAAGTCACAATCCTGAAAATGCCTCAGCCCATACACAAAGAACTTCACACTAGCCTATTGTGACTCCAGACATCCTGGGACCAGGGCAGGGAGGAAGAAAATTCTAGAACCAGATGTGGGGGACGTCTAGAAGGTTCTCCCACTTCAAAGCTGGCAACAGGTGTAAATATTGACCCCTCAGACCAATTCTTCAGTTCACTCCTGAACCAGAGGACACTGCAGAAGAAGGACTGCCCTGCGTCCAGAGGACTTTCCTGCTGCTGAAGGCCTGCCCTGCAGTCTGAGATGGAAGACTAGACCTGTTCCCTTTATCCTAGCCTACCTGAAGTGACTCCAAGGGTCAGCTGCCTGACCTCCTGTTTAGAGCTTCAGGGATGTAACAAGCTCCAGAGACCTCCCTGCAACTGCCCAGTTGACCTGCTGCACTGGACCTGCAACTGAACCTGCATGAGCCCCGCTGGCCTCTGCTGGCCTCTGCTGGAGTGAGTTCCTGATCTCCAAGTGCTGTTTCCCAGGTCCTGGATGCTTGGTTTGGCATCTGTTGAGCTCCTCCTGGAAGACAAAGGAGAAATCCTGAAGTGTTGGGCTCTTCTCAACTGCAAAGTGGTCTTTCCGTGCCAAGATCTTGCCACCTGTGCCGACTGCCAACATGAAGCTCCGGTGAAACCAACTCTTCGTGCTACAGCGACCACCAGTGACAACCGGCAACTTGGAATCTGCACTTCGCGCTACAGCATAAACAGCCCACGGTGACCGCCAATGTGAAGGTCCAGCAACGATCATCCATGACGGCCGACTGGATTTTCGCTCTACAGCAACGACTGTCCATGACACCTAGCCTGCTCTTGGTGCTACAGAAACAGCCATCCACGATGCTCTACCTGTTCATCACCGCCTCCTCCACTGTAAACTGGACTCTTTGTGCCGGACTGTGAGAAGGTAACTTTTTCACAATGACTAACCTGGTCCCTGTATCTGCCCCATGCTCCATTGTGGTCAGCCTGAGCTCTTGACTTTCCCTTGGTCTAGCACAGTCAGATGACCGCAAGTGGCGCTTTGTGTTTTTAGGCACTATACTTACCTAAATCTTTGAAATTACATTTCTTTGGTTCTACTGATTGGATTATTATAGTTTTGGTGTCATATAATTTATTAAATTTTAGTCTATATTTCTAAATAGGTGTGGGATTTTTCTTGTGTTGTGTTTTCACTTTATTACTGCTTGTGCGCTGCATAAATGCTTTACACATTGCCTGTAAGTTAAACCTGACTGCTTTTGGTGCCAAGCTACCAAAGTGGGACACATAGGGTAACTTTTGTGGTTCACCCTGACAAAGATTGTTTCTTCTGCTTGAGAAGCGCTCACAACCTCGTCAACCAGCAACCCAATTTCACACAGCCTGTCACACAAATCCAGAGCCATTAAGAGTAAGCCCAGGACTCATCATTGAAACCTGCTTTTATATCATGGGTGCTGGTTCACTTCACTTAACCCTTTCGGTGCTCATGACGGAATGGTTCCGTCATGAGCACCGGTGCTCCTGTGCTCATGACGGAACCATTCCGTCCTGAGGACAGGGGCAGGAAATCCCTCTGCTGTAAACAGCAGAGGGATTTCCATTTTTTTTTGTGCCTTGGGAGGTGGGGAAGAGCTTCCCCAACCTCCCGAGGCAAATCCCTGGTTTTCAAAGTAATGACGATCGCGCGCATGGCTATCTCAGCCCCCGAGCACCGAAACACTTGGGAGAGGTATCGTTGGAAAGGGGAGAATCTCCCCTTTCCAATGGCACCCTTCCCTAGTGGATCCCTGCTTGGGGATCACCCCAGGAGGGCGATCCCCAAACAGGGATCCACCCACTAGCACCAGGGAGGGGGGAGCGGCCCCTTGGGCAAGGGCCTTTGCTCCCCCTTTGTGTTTTGGGCATACCAGTCTTTCTGCCCCCCGGAGGGGCAGAAAGCCCACTAGCGCCAGGGATTTTTCCCCCGCAATTTTACTTAGGATGGGGGCTGCCCAAAACGGGCATGCCAATGCCCCCACCCCCACCCCAACAAAATTACAGCCTTTCTGCCCCCCCCTGGGGGCAGATGGGGGCAGTAGCCCCCAATCTGCCCCGCCGGGGGGGCAAAAATCCCACTAGATGCCAGGGATTTATTTTGGACAATTGAAATTAGGGTGGGGGCTGGCCAAAATGGGCATGTCAATGCCCCCACCCCCCCAAATTACAGTCTTTCTGCCCACCCTGGGGGGCAGATGGGGGCAGTAGCCCGAAAGCCCACTAGATGCTAGGGTTTTATTTTGGTATAACACAATGGGGTAACCCAGTAACCCTCAGAGTCTGGGTAAGTATATAACAAGATACAATGACTCTGTCGGGAGGCAGCAATTGCTTAGTGTCACAAGATTAAATCATGAAATTTGCCTTTACAACAATATACTCAATGAGTCAAGTGATACTGCAGATAGAATAAATCAGTGCGCGTAAGAAATGGTTTAAGAACACCCCAGTACCAATAAATGACACCTATATTTTGCTACTAGAATTTTTGTTATTGGATAATTTCATCAGATATCACAAATAAACATATTTCAGGACTGTCCAAGTGATAATAGAGTAAAAAAGTGACAAGTGTTTTAAAGTGACATGAGTGCTCAGTGCTAGTGATAAAGTGTATATAAACAATTGTGGAGCTATGTACAAATATATACAATTTCAAGAATGGTCAGGACAAGGATTGGCAGAGTCTCCCTGGTAATGGCAAAGTTGCTCTGTACTAAAAACCAGAGATATCTAATGGCTGAACCAACGTTAAGCGTCGACGTTTCGACCCTGATATCGCATAATTGATATGTTGTGGCGGGTCTTCTTCAGGACAGAGGGACAGTCTAGAATAAAGGAGACATAGTATAAAAGGGGTGTTTCAATTGGGATCAACCGCCATGTTGCACTGGCGATGATGATTACTCACCCCAGAGTTGCAATGGGTCACTCTCCCAGTTTCAAGACTGCAGAGCGGCTGCTTCTTTCCAAGGTAATCGCGCCAGACATTGCCAGCCTGATTAGGGGCACCATGTCCCCCTCATATGAAGTTAATTATATGTACTACCTTTGCAGGACTGGTTTGCCTGGATTGCTTTGAAAATATTCGGTGAAAATTCCCCCGAATTGGTCAACAAACCCTAGGTAAGCGGATACACTGATGCGATCTAACGCATGAATTGGTCATTTTGAGTAATCCGTGTTCACTAAATCTTAGCCCTTCTCCACTTTTAGGGCACTGGCCACAAAACCCCAATTTATTTGGATGCTATATAAACCACAGGTAAGCCAGTACTACCGATGTGGTAATCGATTAATCTTTGATCATTAACTAATCATTTCCCCTTGAATAGTGCCACATTAAATTCTGTCCTTTCTTATAGGACGTCTGCCAAGTATAATATTCATTCGAGCCAACTTGTGTCTTCCCTGTCATATGCAGGTAGGACCATATATTTTAATATCAGCGCGCCTCTCACCTAACTTACCTATCCTATGAACCCTACAATTAAGCATTAATTCATTTTTTAGATTCATCTGGCAGCCCCCATTCCTTATGGGACGCCATTGCAACTCTGGGGTGAGTAATCATCATCGCCAGCGCAACATGGCGGTTGATCCCAATTGAAACACCCCTTTTATACTATGTCTCCTTTATTCTAGACTGTCCCTCTGTCCTGAAGAAGACCCGCCACAACATATCAATTATGCGATATCAGGGTCGAAACGTCGGCAGCTAACGTTGGTTCAGCCATTAGATATCTCTGGTTTTTAGTACAGAGCAACTTTGCCATTACCAGGGAGACTCTGCCAATCCTTGTCCTGACCATTCTTGAAATTGTATATATTTGTACATAGCTCCACAATTGTTTATATACACTTTATCACTAGCACTGAGCACTCATGTCACTTTAAAACACTTGTCACTTTTTTACTCTATTATCACTTGGACAGTCCTGAAATATGTTTATTTGTGATATCTGATGAAATTATTCAATAACAAAAATTCTAGTAGCAAAGTATAGTTGTGTCATTTATTGGTACTGGGGTGTTCTTAAACCATTTCTTACGCGCACTGATTTATTCTATCTGCAGTATCACTTGACTCATTGAGTATATTGTTGTAAAGGTAAATTTCATGATTTAATCTTGTGACACTAAGCAATTGCTGCCTCCCGACAGATTCATTGTATCTTGTTATAGGGTTTTATTTTGGGCAATTTTACTTAGGGTGGGGGCTGCCCAAAACGGGCATGCCAATGCCCCTACCCCCCCCCCCACCAAAATTACAGCCTTTCTGCCCCCCCAGGGGGGCAAAAAGCCCACTAGATGCCAGGGATTTATTTTGGGCAATTGAAATTTGGGTGGGGGCTGCCCAAAATGGGCATTTCAATGCCCCCACCACCCCCGAAAAAAAATACAGTCTTTCTGCCCCCCCCCTGGGGGCAGAAAGCCCACTAGAAACCAGGGATTTTTTTTGTATTCATGTAGGGATGGGGGCTGCCCAAAATGGGCATGACAATACCCCCACGCCCCCAAGAGAAATTCCAGTCTTTATGCCCCCCGTGGGGGCAGATGGGGGCAGTGGCCCCTGATCTGCCCCCCGGGCGGGCAGAAAGCCCACTAGGCACCAGCGATTACGCTGGCTTTTTTTATGGGTGGGGGTGGGGGCTGCCCAGAATGGGCATACCAATGCCCCCACCCCCAAAAAAATAGCCAGCCAAATTTGAGGTTTGCAGGGGATTCTGGGTAAGAAGACGTTGGGGGATCCACGCAAGCCTTACCTCCCTGGAATTCCCCGGCTGTCTAGTTTTCAGAAATGTGTAAGTTTGGTAGGTTTAACTAGCTGGCCGCCGAGCACGGGGCCAAAAACCCAGGTGACCCCCCTTGCAAAACCAGATCGTTTTGTGATGGGCAATTTTGATGTCGCCTCAATACGTTTTGGGCCCTTGCCTGTCGCGGGTACTTGGGCCTCCCACACGAGTGAGGCACCATTTTTATCGGGTGACCTGGGGGAACGCTGGGTGGTAGGAAATTTGTGTCAGCCCGGTGATACCACAACTTTCCCACACAAAAATGTGTGGAAAAAGTGATTTTTTCAGCTAAATTTGAGGTTTGCAGGGGATTCTGGGTAAGAAGACTTTGGGGGATCCACATAACCCATACCTCCCTGGAATCCCCAGGGTGTCTAGTTTTCAGAAATGTATGGGTTTGGTAGGTTTCCCTAGCTGGCCGCCGGAGCACGGGGCCAAAAACCCAGGTGACCCCCCTTGCAAAACCAGGTCATTTTGTGATAGGCAATTTTGATGTCTCCTCAATATGTTTTGGGCCCTTGCCTGTCGCGAGTACTTGGGCCTCCCACACGAGTGATGCACCATTTTTATCGGGAGATCTGGGGGAACGCTGTGTGGTAGGAAATTTGTGTCAGCACCGTGATGCCACAACTTTCCCACACAAAAATGTGTGGAAAAAGTGATTTTTTTCAGCTAAATTTGAGGTTTGCAGGGGATTCTGGGTAAGAAAACGTTGGGGGATCCACGCAAGCCCTACCTCCCTGGAATCCCCGGGTGTCTAGTTTTCAGAAATGTGTGGGTTTGGTAGGTTTCCCTAGCTGGCCGCCGAGCACGGGGCCAAAAACCCAGGTGACCCCCCTTGCAAAACCAGGTCGTTTTGTGATAGGCAATTTTGATGTCGCCTCAATACGTTTTGGGCCCTTGCCTGTCGCGGGTACTTGGGCCTCCCACACGAGTGAGGCACCATTTTTATCGGGACACCTGGGGGAACGCTTGGTGGTAGGAAATTTGTGTCAGCCCGGTGATGCCACAACTTTCCCACACAAAAATGTGTGGAAAAAGATTTGTTTCAGCTAAATTTGAGGTTTGCAGGGGATTCTGGGTAAGAAAACGTTGGGGGATCCATGCAAGCCATACATCCCTGGAATCCCCCGGGTGTCTAGTTTTCAAAAATGTATAGGTTTGCTAGGTTTCCCTAGGTGCCGGCAGAGCTAGGGTTCAAAATCTACAGCTAGGCACTTTGCAAAAAAAGGATCAGTTTTCACTGTGAAAATGTGGTGTGTCCACGTTGCGTTTTGGGGCGTTTCCTGTTGCGGGCACTAGGCCTACCCACACAAGTGAGGTACCATTTTTCTCGGAAGACTTTGGGGAACGCGAGGTGGGTGGAATTTTGTGGATCCACGCAGATTCCAGAACTTTCCACCACAGAAATGTGAGGAAAATTTGTTTTTTTGGGATAAATTTTGAGGTTTGCAAGGGATTCTGGGTAACAGAACCTGGTGAGAGCCAGTCAAGTCACCCCATCCTGGATTCCCCTGGGTGTCTAGTTTTCAAAAATGTATAGGTTTTCTAGGTTTCCCTAGGTGCCGGCAGAGCTAGGGTTCAAAATCTACAGCTAGGCACTTTGCAAAAAAAGGGTCAGTTTTCACTGTGAAAATGTGGTGTGTCCATGTTGTGTTTTGGGCCGTTTCCTGTTGCGGGCACTAGGCCTACCCACACAAGTGAGGTACCATTTTTCTCTGAAGACTTTGCGGAACGTCGGGTGGGTAGAATTTTGTGGATCCACGCAGATTCCAGAACTTTCCACCACAGAAATGTGAGGAAAATTTGTTTTTTTGACAGATTTTGAGGTTTGCAAGGGATTCTGGGTAACAGAACCTGCTGGGAGCCAGTCAAGACACCCCATCCTGGATTCCCCTGGTGTCTAGTCTTCAAAAATGTATAGGTTTGCTAGGTTTCCCTAGGTGACCGGCAGAGCTAGGGTTCAAAATCTATAGCTAGGCAGTTTGCAAAAAAAGGGTCATTTTTCACTGTGAAAATGTGGTGTGTCCATGTTGCGTTTTGGGCCGTTTCCTGTTGCGGGCACTAGGCCTACCCACACAAATGAGGTACCATTTTTCTCGGAAGACTTTGGGAAATGCCGGGTGGGTGGAATTTTGTGGATCCACGCAGATTCCAGAACTTTCCACCACAGAAATGTGAGAAAATGTGTTTTTTTGGACAAATGTTGAGGTTTGCAAGGGATTCTGGGTAACAGAACCTGGTGAGAGCCAGTCAAGTCACCCCATCCTGGATTCCCCTTGGTGTCTAGTTTTCAAAAATGTATAGGTTTGCTAGGTTTCCCTAGGTGCCGGCAGAGCTAGGGTTAAAAATTTACAGAAGGCACTTTGCAAAAAAAGGGTCAGTTTTCACTGTGAAAATGTGGTGTGTCCACTTTGCGTTTTGGGCCGTTTTCTGTCGCGGGCACTAGGCCTACCCACACAAGTGAGGTACTGTTTTTCTCAGAAGACTTTTGGAAATGCGGGGTGGGTGGAATTTTGTGGATCCACGCAGATTCCAGAACTTTCCACCAAGGGATTCTGGGTAACAGAACCTGGTGAGAGCCACACAAGTCACCCCTTCCTAGATTCCCCTGGGTGTCTACTTTTCAAAAATGTATAGGTTTGCTAGGTTTCCTTAGGTGCCAGCAGAGCTAGGGTTCAAAATCTACAGCTAGGCACTTTGCAAAAAAAGGATCAGTTTTCACTGTAAAAATAAAGTGTGTCCACGTTGCGTTTTGGACTGTTTCCTGTCGCAGGCACTAGGCCTACCCACACAAGTGAGGTACCATTTTTATTGGGAGACTTAGGGTAACACAGAATTGTAGAGCAACTGTTATTACCTATTGACTTTCGATGCATTTCTGCCTTCCAAATGAAAGACAATGTGTAAAAAAGAAGTCATTTTGAAAAATGACCTATAAGTCTCATGCTAGTATGGGTACTCACAATTTTCGGAAATGTGCAAATAACTACTGTTTATAAACTCTATATTTTGTTCCAGTTTCAGAAATACATAGGTGTCTTTCATACCGATTTTTCCATGTATATATTTTCCCAAATTAATTGCTTTATACCTGGAACATAATGAAAAACCATTGCAAGACGCTGCTCAGTTATTGGCTCTGGGTTCGTCGGGTTCTTGGTGAACCTACAAGTCCTATATATCCCCACAACCAGAAATGTCAAACAAATGTAACGGTATATTGCTTTCATACAGCTGTCACAATTAGAAGAAGTTACAGTTGAAAACGTTGGCACAAATGGCTGTTTTTTTCAACTAATTTTCAATTTTTCCTATATTCAACGGTTAGTTTCTATAAAGAAACCTTGAAGGATCTACACAAATGACCCCTTGCTGAATTCAGAATTCTGTCTACTTTTCTAAAATGTATAGCTTTCCAGGATCCATTATTGCTTTCATACCCATTTCTACCATTAACTGGAAAGAGGTTGAAAGCACAAAAAATAGCAAAAATGCCAAAACTGTGTAAAAAATTTTGGTTTTCTGAAAAAAGTCTGCTTGTCCATGAAAGCTGGAAAGATGGTGTTTTCAGCACCACAACCCCTTTTTTGATACCATTTGCAGGGAAAGAACCAGATGCTTTCATCTGTAGCCCTTTTTTCCCATTTTTACAAGGGAAATCCACAAACCCTGGGTACCTTTAGAATCCCCATGATGTTGGAAAAAAAGGACGCAAATTTGGCATGGATCCCTTATGTGGTCAAAAAGTTACAGGGGCCTAAGCGCGAACTACCCCAAATAGCCAAAAAAAGGCTTAGCACAGGGGGGGAAAAGGCCTTGCAGCGAAGGGGTTAATAGGAGTTCAGCCAGTGTACTACCCCTCATCAATAATCCAATTTCTCAGTTATCCACTAGAAGGTGTACTACCACCATTATGCACACCACTGAAAAATCTTCTTCTCCTGAGGAGGGTAGCACTAATGTCAAAGAGAAAAATCACTTGATAAGGTTTTTGATCTTCAGGTGAAAGACCTCCAGTAGAATAATGTTTGGGAAGGCCCTTATCAGTTTGTGATGAACAACTGGCTTGCAAATGTTTGGTGACCAATTGCTTAATGCTCCTGTGAGAAAAGGCTTGTAAATCCCACGTTGTCATCACTCAGACAGAATTGTGCTTCAGTGTACATGCAAAGACTAAATACCATTTTAGTGAAGCACACATGAGACAGCGTAGCAGTATACTTCTTCTGAGATGACACTCACTCACCATTCTAGTGATCTTCACATTAAACACTTACAAGTTTTTATATGATTAAGTGGATAACATTTCAGGTAATATGCACACAATTATAGAAAAGATTTAATTGACAAATTATGACATATGATGAAAATGTTGGCTGTGTAGTTCATATTAATAATTTTAATATTATCCTAACACCCCTAAACAATGAAAATGCTATCAAGGGAAAATAGTCTCCTTCTTCTGATACCTACAGAAAACAGTTAATATAATACTGTAGCAAATGCATCTTTCCTATCAGCTGATCAGAAACCAAATTTTTCACATCTACTTGCATCCAACTTGTGCAGCCTCTAAGTGATTGATTTGATTATGAGCAAACTATTCTCAACTATCCATCCTTCAAAGTCGTTGCAGGGCGACTGATCACTAATGACTGCATTACAAGATCTGTGGTGATGCAGCTTGTAATACTAATGCCCCAGAGTTACCGAAACCTAGGTACATGTAACCCCATAAGGGAAGTTTACTGCCGAATGCAACTGGAAAACAGATGGTCCCATTAGAAATGAGGAATTACAGGGCAATCAGTAATTCTCTGATACCATTTACCTTGGGTAGTCTTCATTTATTCCTGTTACTTTACCCAAGTCTTCACCTGCCTTTAGCAGACAAAGGGCCCAACTTATATCTTGGTGGTACAGATACTCTATTGGAATGGAAATAGAGTATCTATACCACAAAGATACTGACCCCCCTGCCAAATTTAGATGGGGTGGACCTTAGGTTTAATCATAGTGGAGTTTGTAATATAAAAGGGTCAGGCAACTACTGAAGACCTGAAGGTGATTTTGCGCTATATAAAAGTCATATAACATACTGTTTCTAGACATATTGGAACTGGGAGGGCAGTAGGAATGAGGTTCCTATAGTTATTGCATTTAAGTCATGCACTAGATTGATTTCGAATAACATACCCTTAAACATGCTGTTTGACATACTTTATGACATTTAGTTTGCATTCTAAACATATTTTATGAAATTCCGTAATGATGTAAACAAGATGAGTTCATGAACGCCGCTTATTCCCAAGAAACATAGCCCAAAATGTAAATTATAGGGACCAGTTTTCTCATTACTCATTTTTAGGGAATTTATGCATTGGTTTGATGCCAGTGCCAGAATGGTTTAATTTTTTGTTTCACAATCATTTATAGTTTTCACAGGACTTTAAATGATAATTGACTCTGAAAGGAGATTTGCACTTTTCTTGGATGCATTTCCCCTGGGCTGCACACAGGAACAACGAAAGATTTTGATCTAGCATTCTCTTTGTCAAGATTCAAAATGTGTATTCAGATAGCATATTGATGAATTACAACAAAAGAAGTTCAATTTCACTTGTCATTAACTATGAGAACAGCAAGTCATTGATTCTTAGGGGCATATGTATCAAATACCGTTATTGCGATTCTCAAATAGCGATTTTTAAAGAATCGCTATTTGAGAATCGCAAACGAGATGTAATAAAAAATTCGCAAATATTTTGTGATTCCTTGGCATTCCTTAATTGCGACTCGCAAATTGCGAATCGCAATTAAGGAATACCTTCCCATTCATTCCTATGGGCCTAGAGGCCCATAGAAATGAATGGGAAGACATTCGCAATTTGCGAGTACCCATTAGGTACTCGCAAATTGCGAATGCAATTTCAAGGGTGCAAGGGTGTTATAAGGACACCCTGTTGCACCCCTGAAATGAGCATGTGTGCACATGTGGCGCACATACGCGCCACATGGCACTTTGAAAAATGCCAAAAAGTGCATTTTTCAAAGAAATCGCAAATTACCACCAACTTGAAGTTGGTGGTAATTTGCGATTTCTTAAGGAGAAATCGCACAACTTGGGTGCTTTCTACATCGCATTTAAGGAATCGCAATTTGCGATTCCTTAAATGCATTCGCAAAATTGGGAATCGCAAATGTTGCGATTCCCTATTTTGCAAGGGCCTTTTGGGCTGATACATCCCAAAAGGCTTTTTCCCGTTCGCAAACGGGCCGATTCTGAGAATCGGCCCATTTGCGAACGGGAAATGGGCTTCATACATATGCCCCTTAGTCTTCTGATGGTTTGACAAAACAGGGGAAGTACAAATGTCGGACTTTGATATGTCTGTAACATGACAGAGCTCCATAACAGATAGGAACAATGTTAGAGAAAGACACATGGGAACACTTCCTTAAACTAACAGGCAATGGGGTTTGGTAAGGAATTGGTGATATTAGAGGATTCAAGTTAGTCTAAATTGGCTGAGTTTTCAAAAACAACTTTTGTACAGCCAGACTTAGGTGATCAGAACTTATGTTGGTGTAATCAAAACTCATGGAACCAAATTATTCAAAACTGAACCTTTGCAAAATGTAATTGAAGCCAGTCTCTAGTCGGGGTTTCAGAACAGATCAATAATGTACGCCCAAAAACATTCAGCATTTCTGGAAAATTTAAAGTATACCACATTTCTTGGCAGAGGAAGGCCACAATGCTGATTCATGGAAATCATTGTAGTATATCCAAATTTGTTAGCTACCTTCATCCAGGTTTTAACTCTACATATTAGGCATTTTTTGCATATCTTCATCCACTTAACACACCATTTACATCCTGTAACTATGGTATAATTGCTTACTCTCCATGAGCACATGGATTATATTGAATCATTTAATTTCAAGACAAATAACTATAATAAACATGGATCTTTGTAAAATGCTGTTGACATACCATGCCTACTTTATTTCTTTACACTCCCTCAATATGCACAGATGAAAAGTTCTCTGCCGGTGTCTGAGGAAGGTTCAAACTTTAATACCCTAAGGGCCAGATGTATGACCATTTTCAGCGGTCACAAACGGGAAATCGGCCTATTTGCGACTGCTAAAAAGGGTTCTAGCATGTACCAAACCTATTTTGCGATTTGGTAACCTGTTACCAACTCGCAAAAAAGGTTTTGTGAGTCGCTATTAGGAAGGGGAAAGCCAAGGGCATCCCTTTCTAGTAGCGAGTCGCAGTGGGATGTGAGAACAGTTTGCAACCGCATATGCAGTCGCAAAACAATCGCATTTACCACCAATTTCAAATTAGTGGTAAGCCAGTTACCAATGGGAAGGGATCCGCAGGGGACTTTGTTATTGGTAGCGAAAAAAAATTTAAAAGCAGGCAGCGGTCCCACTGCCTGCTCTTAAAAAATGAAACTGAAACGTTTCATTTTTAGTTTTATAAATGCATCCCGTTTTCCATTAAGGAAAACGGGCTGCATTAAAAGAAATAAGCTGCTTTATTGAAAAAGCAACAAGAAAGACTACAGGAGAAAACCCGTAAACCCAGTTGAGACCTGGGTAGATCAATTTGAACAATCAACAATGTCTCAACAGGTCACATTTAAGTAGACAGCTTTATAGAAAACATGTAAATTATAGAAGCAATGAAGAAGGGAGACAAACACGGATGTTCGTTGAATACTTATAGCGGTCTGTATTTATAAAATTCAAATACATTAATAGTTATATCACCACTATTTTCAATGCATGTGGGTGTAACCCAAAGAAAGTGCGTGCACACACGTGCTTGTGCAGGAAGTGATCACCACTAGTGACACGTAAAAAAAAGTGAAGAAACAGCAAAATATACGGCGCAAATATCAACAGAAGATGGTTACAAAACAGTATATATTACAGGATGCCAGAAAATATTTCAATCTTTTTATACAACCATCAAGGCGCCAAACAATGCGCTTATTGGTTGACTGCATTTAGACCTGTAACCTGGTGAACCACTCCCTAACCACAACACTCCTCAAACGAATTGCCTGCTAGGCACAGCCACCATTCTGAGGATGCGAGGCGGGTCCGACAGGCAATCATAACGATTGCCTCTGTCGGACCCGTGGCGCACGGGCTTTCCGCCCACCAGCACACCGCCCGCCATCACAATCTGGCGGGTGGTGAATGGCCTTAAGATGGCGATGAACCCGCCACCAGCAGCATACCGGTGACAGGTTCACCGCCATCGTAATCAGGCCCTTAGTCACGTTTTTTTGAGCTTGAATTACTACAGTGAGGCAAAACTGAAAGCTGTAGCCAAACAGGGCCGACTATGCCAGATATCTTCTCCGTGAGGTCAAGCTGAACAAGATTTGCTACTGGGGAAAAGCTCTGAGCAGGAGAAACCTAAATCTTTGGGCAAGCGGCAATGCATCTTTGCCTGATTGACTTGGAAGGTTTGTCACGATCTTCAGTCCATTCTCCAGGCAAAGAGTCTTCAAAAAGCTTTTAAGTCCCATGTTTTAGGGTTAGGCACGAGAAGTACACTCTGAAACCAACCAAGTATTCCTGGAACTCAGAAACAGCAATTGGGGGTCAGGGCTCACTCTAACAGAAGCCATCAGCAGGGTCCGGGGCTGGTCCAGTTGGACCTCCTCAGGATAGTAAGCCTCTTGCAGTTTTTGTGTCCTTGTACCTATATCAGCGGCCCACCAAATAATTCTTAGAGTCTACTTCTCAGTCCTGGGTACAAGTGGTAGCAGGTCTAGCCCTTAGGGTTGTCCTCACAGGTCACAACAGCAGGTAAAGTCATTTGTCTGTCTTCCACAGGTCCAGTAGTGTTCTGAATGGAGTGCCACATTTATGCTTGGCATTAGCCTGTGGCTGGGGGTGACTCCTGGTCCCTCTTTATCCAATAGGAAAAAGGTTTCCTGGGGTAACCCTACCTACTATTGCAGCAGTTCCTGTTTGTTGTACTGCAAAAAATCCCACAGTGCCTCTCCATACCTAAAACAGAGATGGCAGAACCTTTTGTCCCTTGTGTAGAGCTCCTGTGCCCACCCTAGAGGTGAGATAGGGAAATGATCAAACCCTCCATTATGGCCACTCAAAACCGGTTCTGGGGGAAGCTCCTCTCCCACTGGGATTGGTGCCAGACTGGCTAGGAGGAAAATAAAGGAGGTAGGTCTGGGTGAGAGCTACATCTGCCTGTGACAGGACATGCCCCCTTTACAAATAATTAAGTTCTTGGGCAGCCCAGATGGTTATCCTGTTAGCGGAAAAGGACACCTCCCTATCCCTAGTTTGGTGATCATTGAAAAACCTCCAATTTCTAGAGGTAATGATACCCAGAAGCGAATGCATGAGAGTGAATTGCCTGCACTACAATCGCAAATAAATACATACTAGAAAATAACAATGTCTGCAGATATGCACATTTTCAGGCAAGGAAACTTCAGATCTACATAAAAGAACTTTCATGTTGCTTACCAAGAGTATCAATGCTTATTCAATGTTGAACATACACCAGTACATTTGTCAGATGCAATCAAAGGCCCTCAAATGCATTTAGGGGCTGATTCTTGAAAGTATTTGGGAGTACAGGAAGTAGTACTACAGGATTACTCATTCAGTTACTCCTACATGCCTTTGAGAATGAGCCCTGAAATATCCACCTCCTATTAGGAAGAGTGAAAAGAGGTCACAGGCCTTTCTATTTGTATCAATTGTACCTTAATATTCCAAATCTATTCCTGTTTAATTGTTTTGCGGCAAAATCACAAAGGTATTCAAGAGAACATAAAAGAGTGCTCCAGAAGTTCTACTTATGTATTCCAAAATGTTTTTGTGAACAGGCACCTTTGTGAATGGGGACCAACACTTCATGAAATAAATAAAACATAAATTGCCTTGTTTTTAGGGTGTTATCTTGTGTCCATTTCTAGCTCAAAAAGCTACTTCTTTTTATCCTATGTTTGGTTGGTTGCACATAATTTAAGTTCCATATTTTTCAAGACTAGACATGCAGACTGCAGACTCCTCTATCAGTGATTGAAGTCCATTCATAAATGGAGGACAAAGTAATCAAATGCATACCCATAAAAACACTAGATGGAAATCAATTTTGGAGAACAAATTGGCATATTTTTTTTAATTACTAGTAATGAACAGTAAATATATTTTTGACATATAAGTATAGTAGACTATATCGTGAGACTATACTACCAGAAGATTGTCAACCTTGTACCTTTTGTAATTAGTTGCAGATGGAAGAAACAATCAACAGATACTGTGATATTTTACTGCTGCATTGTTAAGACATTCTCATCATAGTCTATTCTTGAAAAGTTTGAAATATGAAGTTCTTTACCTTAACGGAATAAGCCAGAGAAATTGTGACGGCCAGTGGAAGTCCTTCAGGCACAGCAACCACTAAAACAGTGACACCAATGATAAAGAACTTAACAAAATACTGGACATAGATGGGAGTGCATTCAGTTAGCCAGGGCCTCTTATTGATTACAAAGGTGTCGATAGCAAAGTAGAGGACAAGAATGATGACTGTGATTGCGGACATCACCAAGCCTGAAAAACAAAATAAGCACCATTTGTAAGCAGAAAGTACTGAAAAAATTGTATGCACAAAATTATTGCTTGCAAGTTCAGTTAAATATACTGTTGAGGAAACTATCTGAGAAGCAGAAATTAGAAGTGCATACTTATATATGCTGAATAAAAATAAATGTTATGCATAATAAATACCTAGAAAACACTGTGTGGATTTTATTAGCATTGGAGGAGTAAAATATTTGCATAATTTGCTTTCGCATAATTTAAGTGAAGTTTTGGGGCAATTATGAAAAACAGTTTAAATGAGTTGACCATCCTGGTGATTCTACTTTTGTTGGCCATTCTAGGGAAAATAACTTAATCACAGAAACTTTCATTAAATCTCTGAGTCTACTCAAGAATGTATTCTATTCTGCCTGTAAATACAACCTGAGAAGTCAAAGTGTTTGTATTCCTCTAATGCAATTTTGCAATCAAAATTACTGCACAATGGCTTTAAGAGTTGATGTCCCCAGCAACTGTGTAGCGACAAAGGTTATACAAGAAAAGGAAGGGGTTAAAAGCCATGATTGAGGTCATCATAGAGCCTCAATCTAATACACATCTAAGCTTCTGCATATTGGAATAAGGTTGTAAATCGAAACAGTACCAATTTACCTACAGTTCCCATCACGTTCTCTGATTTAGCCTGTATGCCAACGGAACTAGTAAGCAATTGTACTAGTGCTACTAATACTTTTTTCTTTAAACTTTATTTGTCATTTTTTGTGAAACAAAAAGAAAAAAAAGACATTGATAATACAGTTGCATATCACCTCTCATGCCCACATCCAACTACTGTTTGGCACATTTAGCCACCATCTCTGTGCCGTTAGATTGTATTACTTATGCATGTTACATTTGTCATCCCCCATTGCATCCCCGCCCGCTGCAGCATGTCACGGTACCCAACACAGTCTGCATGACATAGCCCACTCATGTGTCACATGTAGCCCCTACCAAAGTCCCTATGTACCCTGCTCTGCAGGCCGTCTCCCCTGACTGGATTGTGTGTCATGTTCCCCCTGTTGCCTTAGATATTCTCTCACTGGCTGCCATATATCCTTCGGGCGTGATGTCGGGGGCTGGAGTTCTGCGTACATTTCGCTTGTGGTGTCACAATATGCCATACTCTTGATCCAACCTTTAACCGTGGGTTTCTGTCTGTTGCCCCAGCGGATAACTATTTCGCGTTTAGCCAAGAGCATTGCCACTGCCACAAATCTGCGACTGCTCTTAGGAAGTTCGTCAACATAGCCCAGTAATGCTAGCAAGGGGAAGAGAGTCAATTGTAGTCCGGTCATCTGTTGTACTTCCCTAAATATGTCTTGCCAGTAGGAAGCTATTGTGCTGCATGTCCATGTCATGTGTATAAAGGCGGCCGCATGGGTGTTGCATTTGGGGCATCATGCAAACTTAGCACTGTTTATCTGGACCATCTGCTGTGGCATTTCGTAGGCCCATCTTAGGATCTTAAAATGAAGTAATTTATACCTATGGTTACATGAAACGAGTTTGGTTTGCATGCAGCATTGTTTCCATATCTTGTCCGTAATAGGTTGTCCTATATCGGCCGTCCAAGCGTCCCTTACTTTAGTGTCGTGTTGTGGCATTAGCGCCAGGCATGCTTTGTATAATTGGGATGTGATGTGCTCCCCTCTACAGTCTGTGATTACTAATGTGAGTGGTGTGAACTCCTGAGGCTCAATGGGGTAAGTGGGTATGACGTCCCTGAGTGTGCTCTGTATACAGGTCAGGACAAAGTGATCCATGAACGTGGCTGTCGAGAAGGGAGGATCTTCTGTACGGGAGAATGCGTGCCCATTAGGGAACAGATCTCCTATAGTGCTTATATCCAGTCTGCACAGAGTGCGCTTAGTCAAGGCGTCCAAAGGCTGAGGTATCCATAGGTTGGCGGATATTGGCAGTGCTGGGGAATATAATGTCTCCCCCTGGTCTTCCTGAGTAGTTTTTGCCATGCCCAGCAGGTGTTGGACAGAGTTTGGATGTCATATGGGTCTTGTGGTATCCCTACCGGTAAAAGCGCATTCAGTGTGGTGGGGTCAGCCAGGACTCTCTCTGGCTTAGCATAAGGCACTCGCGCATCAGGGTGGTACAAGTGCCAGGTGTAGCCACACTGCGCCACTAGGTAATACAATTGCACATCTGGCACCCCGAATCCTCCCCTATCGTAATGCAGGGTAAGCATGTTCCAGCCTACTCTTGGCTGTTTCCCCCATACCAGTTTTATTAATAGTGTACGGATCTGTTTAAAGACAGCGTTTGTGAGCGGAATGGGGGTATTTTGAAAAAGGTAGAGCAGCCGGGGCAGCACCAACATTTTAATAATGGCTATCCGCCCAGCCATGGACAATGGTAGTTTAATCCACCGCTCCACCTGTGTTTGCAATTTGTCCACCGCCAGGCCATAGTTTAGTCGCAACCCATGTTCTTTGTCCCTATCTAGGTATATTCCCAAATACTTAGTCTCGGACCCACACCACTGAAGTGGAAATTCTCCACACGACCGATCCTGCACTTCCGTCAAGGGGAACACCTCAGATTTGCCCCAATTGATGTGGAGGCCAGATAAGGCTCCAAACCGCTCGATTTCCACTAGTAGCGCCTGTAGGTTAATGGAAGGTGTTCTCACATATAGCACCACGTCGTCAGCATAGAGAGTTACCAACACCGGGCCATGTTTACACTGAAGCCCTCTATGCATGTGGTCTTTTTGAAAATACCGTATAAGTGGATCCATTGCGGTTATGAAAAGTAGCGGGGATAACGGGCATCCCTGCCTGGTGCCTCGAGTTATAGGGAAGGGCTCTGTTATCGTGCCATTAAACCGGATGCGGGCCGAAGGCGTGACAAAGTAGTTTGATCAGCGCAGAGAAGCCCCTTGGCACGCCCATCTTGTCCAGCACAGCATGCAGGAAGGGCCACTCCACGGAGTCAAATGCCTTTTCCGCGTCCAAGAAAGGTGCTACTTCCGGAACTGTCGGGCCTATTCGGTTGACTACAGAAAAGAAGGTACTTAAGTTTAATGCTGTAGATCTATGCCTTATGAATACGGTCTGGGCTGGTGCTATGATCTGTTCCATGAGTAGGGCCAGCCTAGTCGCCAGCATCTTTGCTAATATTTTATAGTCAAAGTTAAGCAGTGAAAGCGGACGGTATGAACCGCACTTTACCGGGTTTTGGTATCAGGATAAGCCTGCCTCTCTAAACGGGGGGGAGTATTCCCTCTTCTAAGGCTTCCACGTACACCTCCAAGAGGTGGGGGGGCCAGTAGGCTCTTATAGGGTTTATAAAAAGCTCCAGAAAATCCATCGAGGCCAGGGGCTTTGGAGACATCCATATCCTCAATAGCTTGTTCTATCTCTTCGACGGAGAAGGGTTCACTTAAGAATTGTCTGTGGGCGTCGGGAAGCCAGACCATTGCTATCTCGCCTAAGTACGCCTTGATTTCGTCTAGGCTGTTAGTGGCTCTAGCTGTATAAAGGTCTGTGTAGTAGTGCAATAGGGCCTATCCTATGGTGGTCGTGCCAACAGTCGCCGTGGCGTCTTGCCCCTGCAGTTTAGTAATGTAGCCCTGCTTGCCGTGCGGTCGGAGTAGTAGCGCAAGAGTACGTCCCGGACTTTCCCCCTCTCCATTCCTACGGGCTTTCGCATATTTCCCCAGACAGTGGGTTTCACGCTCTGCTGCTTCAGTGTACCCAGCCAGCAGTTCCGTCCTACGATTCATATAAGTCGGGCTATCCCGAGTCCTCCCTGTCATATTCTCTCTATCTAATTTAGCAAGTTCTTCCTCCAATTTAACAAGGCTGCGTCTCAGATCTCTTAGGACCCCCGTGTGAGTGGAAATGCACTCCCCTCTGATACATGATTTAAAGGCCTCTCATAGGACACCCTGTGTTGGAACCGACCCTGTGTTGTGAGCAAAGTACTCCACTATCGCTGTGCGCAATTCCGCCTTGAAGACTGCGTCTCGCAGCGCCATGGAAGGGAATCGTTACTCCCTTTAAATTCCTTCCTCACCCGGCAGTTGTAGTGTTAGAAGCACTGGGGAGTGGGCAGATAGGGTGCGGGGTAAATGTGCCACTGCTTGGACCCATGGGATCGCTGATCTCGACAACAGCTAATAATCTAGTTGCATCCAGGTATTATATTGTTGTGCGTAGTGAGTGTATTCAGTGCTCTGGGGATTAAGGTGTCTCTAAGCGTCCTTTAGTTCCCAGGTTTGGCATAGTTCTTTAAGTATTATATGAGAGCGGGGCTTATTGACTGGGGACGTAGTGGCACTGTCCAGTCTGGGATCTAACAGAATATTTAAGTCCCCTCCCAGGAAGACGTAGTCAGCCTCCAGAGTATCTAACTGCGACTGTAGTCGTTCGTAAAAGGTTGGGTCGTCTATGTTCTGGGAGTATATATTAGCTAATAAGACCTCATGCCCCGCCAGTCTCCCTATTACTAAAAGAAAGCGTCCTTCCGAATCTGTGACTGTGGCGGTGTGTACGAAGGGTAGCCGTATATTGATCAGTACTGCTACACCTCAAGAGTACAAGCTGTAGCTCGAGAAAAATCTATGGGGTCCCCAGGCAGCTGCAAATTTGGGCAGGGAAGTTGGTGACAGATGTGTTTCTTGTAGGTAAACAATGTCAGCGTTATGCTGTCACATGTATTGAAGCACCTGTCTACACTTCTTCTGATTAAGACCCCGTATGTTCCACGTCAATAGGGTGACATTCATGCTGCGGCGAATATCCACCTTGTGTGCCATTGTTGGTGTACTAGTGTGCGGTGACATTTCTGCGAGTCGTTGAGGGTGCATGCAACTGACAACTGAGAAAACAAACCGTAACTTTTGACATTCTTACCATTACTATACCCATCCCCCCACCCACACCTAGTGGCTGTCCGCTAGGTGCAATCTCTTTTCTCCCTAGGGTTAACTGTTGATGCTTACAGCGCCAACGTGGCGAACTTCCCCATTCCAGTATCATTGTGAAACCACTGGGGTGGTGGCAACGCCACGTGTATACCCCGCGCACCAGTGCTGTTCTGAAATCTAGCCCTACTGCATCCCCCCTGAGCTTACTCATTCATGCTCGCCATGTCTCTGGCTATCGATGCATATTTCCGGTGCAGTTCAACGTCCGCGTCTGCTCCTCCAGTCACAGGTCACAGTTCCACCGATGATGGCCTTTAGTTAGCTGTGAATAGGTCTGCACTTGTGCCCGATTGGGCACCTTGTGATGTTCCACCCGGAGAGGATCCACCATGCAATTTGCCTGCTCCCGCGTGTTGTCTGCAAAAGCTCTGGACATCCTCAGGGTTATCGAACACTTTTGTTTTCCCATTCACATCAACTCTGAGTCTCGCAGGGTATAGCATCCCGTATCGCAGGCCCAGTTTCCGTAACGCAGCCTTCGCTCCCGCATACTTGCGCCTGGCATCCTGTACCAGTGCAGTGAAGTCCGGGTATATGGAGATGTTCGACCCCTGCCAGGTCAGGGTGCCAGTTTCCCTGGCGAGGCGCAATGTCGTGTCCCGGTCCTTAAAATTCAGGAGTCTTGCCATTATGGGTCTAGGTGGGCAGCCAGGGTTTGGTCTTGGCCCCAGTGTTCTGTGCGCTTGCTCCACCACGAATGTAGTTGTGAATTGTTCGGGCCCAAACAGGTCAGTCAGCAGGCGCTCGGTGAATTGATCTAATCTTCCCGTGTTGGTGGATTCCAGAACTCCCATTATGCGCACACACACATTGTTGCGGTGACTCCTGGCTTCTAAATCTTCGTTCTTGGGTGCAACTGTTTTCATAATTCTTTCTAGGCGCTCCACCTGCTTAGTAGTTTGGGCCACGCCATCCTCCAAGTCCGATATACGCCCTTCGGCCGTGTCCAAGCAGGTCTCATGGCAGTCAATGCGTTCGCCCAGTCCATCAAGCCGATTGTCTAGCGCGTCGATTCAAGTGTCTAGTGCCTTGAACCCTGAGCGCAATTCCAACAGCAGAGCGTTGGTATCCGGGGGGGCAGCCACACCTGTCATGCCAGTAGCCATTCCCTCTGCCATTCCAGCGGCCTGCCGGGCCTCCTGGATCTTTGGTGCATCGAACTGTAGTTGCCGTTGCTTGGGGTCCTTGCGCACCATTCCCTTCAGGCACAGATCTTCCACGCAGGCCAGGTCACAGTGCACGGGTGCTGTGTGCATTCCCAAAAATGCTAGTCGCTGCCCAGCAGCAGACGCAATCGTTCACTTGCCAAATGAGTCAGCTGGTGTTCCGCTGTGCAGCTCGATACAGCTTAGTATATGGATGCTGCGGTCACGCTTGCTCTAAGGTCATGTCTTTACTTCACTCCCAATGCACTCATTCAAGGCTCTCTCCCATGGGCCGCGGTTCTTCCCACCCTTGCAGTCTCTCTAGCTCGGGCCCCAGCAAGTGAGCCCCCTTCGACTTGCACGTCGTGGGTCCTTCATTGGGGGGAGGGGGAGGTAGCAAGGTCCACTTACAGCCCTGTCTCGGTGGCCTCTGAGTACACAGTGTCCGTTACCGCATCCCTGTCAAGCCAGACCTGGGGGAGGATGGGCTCAGCACGCCCCGGGTTTCATATACCACCCAGCCGCGGTGCGTCTTTGCCGCTGGTAATCCGGTTCAGCAGAGTCTAGTGTTCACGCTCTCTTTATGGGGGCCTCGACTCCACTCCACTCCCAATGTACGCCCTCTGGGCGCCGCCATTGCACTCGTGATCACCCACACGTCCGCAGCTCCTGCAGTACAGGTCGCAGTGAGCGGTTCCCGGCCCACTTCATCGAAGGCAAGGGGGGGGAGGGAGAGGGCCCGCTTACTTGGTGGGTTCAGTGGCCTCTGAAGACTCGGCACTCGTCGCCGCGGCCCAGACTCTGTAGTGTTGGAGAAAGGGGGTCATCATGCACCGGGCGCCATGTTGTTCATGGCCGCGGTGAGTTGTTCCGGTCGAATATTCGGCTCAGCGGCAGGTCAGGAGTGCAGCAGCATGCTTTCCAGGCACTCTAGGTGTTCCGTTTTATGGGACGCAGCTTTTCTTGGGCATTAGCGCGGTTTAACACTGCAGTCAGTTGATCGTGTGCGGGGCTTCCAAGGAGCTTTAGTTCCAAGCGGCCATTACAGTCGCTGGTCAGGCCATGCTCCTAGTGCTACTAATACTTGGGAGACACAATGGCTGAGAAATTTTCCAACTCCTTTCATTACTGAAAACAGCAAGTAATTAAGTAAATTAGATTATTAGGGACTGCTTTTTGAATTGACCCCATCTTGGAGAATGCTGTTTTACATAGATCACTTGTCTGGACTGATTTGATGAATCCAACACTCATCTCCTCAATGCAAGCTTTTATAGATACAGCAGTAGGTTTGCATGCTATCCCATGAGTTCCACCCTCTTTGGGAAGAGTAAGTGACAATGGGAGAGTGAGTTGCTAACTGACTAATGTTCTCACTGATACCCTCTTGTCCTCCTTTGGAATACCCTGAAACTAATTTTGAATTAATACACTTAACTGTTCCAGCTAATTGTATTGATTAAATACAATATGGTCAGGACTCAACCTACCCTTGGATAAAGTAAAATTAGGATTGGAATCTGTTGGGGAAATATCTGTTCATTTGGAATTCCAAAGTTGAAGGGCAATGTTTTCAATTTGTCACTTACCTGCTTTGCCGATTTGCACTGCCAATTTTGTCAGCTTTCCTTGAAGGACAGATTTCTCCTTCTTCGGCATATGCACTCTTTTCTTTTCCTTTTCTTCTCCTTCCCCTCCTTCTGCACTCTTCAACGGCTGCATCTCCATGGCTGCTGCTCCATCTTGTTGCTTGACTATCAGAAAAGAACAAATTCTATTTATTTTGTTTTAATCTTAATGTATTTGAACCAGTTACATGTTAACTAGCACATTTGATTCTCAAGATGGATGCTCTAGCTGTGCAGCTTAAATCCCAGCATTTACATGGAAAAAAAGGAAGGAGCTTGTTTTATGTTTTACTTTCACATTTGTGTACAATTGGAGACAGGGAGTGAGTACTTTCCAGATAACATTACATCCCAAATCATGTCTCTCTAGGAAAGATAAGAAGCTCTGTTTTTTCCCCTTGTTTAAAAAAACACGCCAAATTGTGTTAAAAAATCATTATATTTTTCCGGAAGTGTTTGGTAATATGTAGAGAAAACAGCGATGTAGGCAAAAGTGTTGTATTCTATAATATCTCCTACTATATTTTTGCCTTTCATTACATCGCCTCTACTACACCACCTACCACTGCTTTGCCCAGGTAAGATTTATTTATTTTAAGTTAATGTAGTATCCCATCATTTAAATGAATGTAAATATAGTAAAATGTTTTTATTCATCAACCTAATCTCAATCTATTGTGTTTAGCAAATTAATGACTGTATTAATATTTGAATAATAATACACTTTTTACAATACCATATCCCTATACATTGAATATAAGTGGCCAATGTTCAATTTATTTACAAGTAAACTTATTCCATTTTATATGTTTTATACATTAATGCATAGGGCAATTTAATATACCTACCTTGGCTTTTCATTATTGTCTTTTCAATAGATAGTTTTTGTACTTCATAGATGTATTTATAAATAGTATATCTTGTGATGGGTACCCACTGAAACACCTTTTATTTATAATTTTAGATTATTACTTGAAATTATTTTACTGTCATTCAATTCTAATAAACATTCCCAACAACTATTTGAATCTAAATTGAATGAATGTTTCAATACATGTATATGTTATTAATATATCACAAGGGGAAGTTCCCTGAATATGTCTTCATTTTTATCTTTAACATTTTTCAAAGCTATTTTCATTAATGACCCTAATCCTCATTGTTATTCAATCAAATTCAAATGAATTAGTTTGATTTGTAATACTCACACAGACCACAAAACATATTATTTTACATATTTGATTGATGTAATTATCGAAAGGGGTGTAATGGTCAGGTGAGTTAGTGCTTAGGTGATGTGGAGGAGGGGTTCTAGTGGTAGGGCAAATTGATGAGATGATGTAGTGGGAGTTAAGCCTGCAAAGGTTGTATAGGTAACACAATGGTGCTTTCCAATCAAATACATGGGACTTCATTGGTATGTATAAATTAAACCATATTTAGCAATCAGAAATGTTTTCCTGAATCAGTGTAATTTCAAAGCCAATGCACGTTAGCTTTTTCCAACCACTTCTTCCCCACCATAGTTATTATTTGGATATGCACTGATCAACTATTTTGTATCCATTATTACAGTGGCCCAACTTAAATGTAAATGTTGGTATCCGATTGGCAGAACCCATGTGAAAAAGAATTCTGCTATTACTTAAGTCCACGATGAGGGATTTTTTAGCCACCCAAACACTACCATGTTTTGAGTTTCAAGTACCGACAATGTAGTTCACATTCAATAGCTTAGGTGCATTCCATCATAAGCTAAATGAGTGTCAGTGTAGTGTTCTATCTCTTTGTCACAATCCCATCACTTTTCTTATTTTCAGACTCTAAACATGTTGTATTTGGACCTCAGGGTCACTGGGACTACTTCTCAGTAGCTCCCAGTTGCACATGTTAAGCCCTAAAATTGAAATATGTTTTTGGGCATAAATTGTCATATTTGGAATTTTTGACAAGTCAGCTGTAAAATGTGTGCAAATGATTTGCTTCACAAATGTTACATCTCTGATGTAACCTTCCAGGAGATTGTTTTCCCGCTTACATCTAGGAAAAAGGTGAAATGTGCTTAGCTGTATCACAGATTGATGCAACAGGCTTAGTCCCATGTTGGAAAGAAAGAAAATAGTTTTTGGAATTGGATTTCCGGATTTTGAATGATCACAAAGATTTTGCACTTTATATGAATAAAAAGTACATTTTGTGCACAGCATTGTTGATCGGTGTTGTGGATAAGGTCTTTTTGTGTCCATCAACTACCACAAAGCTAAAGCAGCAAAT
Organism: Calotriton arnoldi; assembly: GCA_963921515.1. Classification (NCBI taxonomy): domain Eukaryota; kingdom Metazoa; phylum Chordata; class Amphibia; order Caudata; family Salamandridae; genus Calotriton; species Calotriton arnoldi. Next base: position 64,944 of record CAWUFW010001512.1, read on the forward strand.
ACACTAAAGGTTGCTACCATAATTAGAGTTTGAACCGTTTTTTTGGATTGATTTGATTATATATTTTTGATTGAATTATTTTGAATTTTTTATATCAGTATTTTTTTGTTGGGATCATAAAGATGAATTTGAGTTGCTTTAGCTAGCTTGTCAAAAGCATCCATGAAGGCACATTGTGAAGAAGGAAGGCTGATTTAGGGGAAAACAAAGAAACTTGAGCCAAAAAAAGGGTTCAGAGCATAGAAGGAGCAAATCGAGTGTATATCAAGGAACAAGACGTTTCTAAGGATGGAAACCTGCATTCAACAGTCTCTTTTCTTCTTTGCTGTCCAGGGAGAAAAGCATTATTTATAGCTGCATTGTGTCTCCCAATGAGGTGGAACCTAGGAGGCTGGAAATGGAGATAGAAAGATAAACAGAGTTTGAGAAATTAACTTCTGGGTCTGTTGACGGGTTGTCACTAAAGCAAAATGTAGTAAGATAAAATTGGCTATATTCAATGGTGGAGTGACTTCAAATGGCTGTTAGAGTCCACATTTCAGTTGACCCTAAATGGGTAGAGAGCTATCTTGTAGGTACATTTTGGGCACTGCCAGCTGTGGTGTCAAATAAAGCAGCAGCGTTTTACTCAAATATGCCACTGACTGTCTTGCCTTATGTTTCTGTTCCAAAATGGTGTACAGTGGCCATGGCCACAATAGACATCAATCCATAACAGTACTTACCTATTATTCAAATATGGGACAGCAACAGCCCATACATTTTGGCAAGGAATTAGTTGACCTGACAGGTACTGGAATTCCAACAACTGGGTGTCATTGAGAATATGAGTTAGATGTTTTTTTGACAACTTTAACTTTGGACATATATTACACCTCTTTTTTTCAAGAGTTGTATACAAGGGAAGGAAGGAGAAGTATTTATTGGTTATTCAGATGTTTCTTTATTGGACAAATCTTCATTAAGCTGCATAGGTAGGAATTATCAGTTTGGGAACTGCCTTCACATAGATTGGTTTCTTTGGCTTGTGCCTGGATCAGTCAACACAGTATGTGATGTGGGCATACATGTCTGGATCATTTCAAGAGCCAAAGACAATCACTTCCAGAGGCAATATAAGTCAGTAAGTCAGTTCTGCATGGGGGTGAAGATGATGGTTCATTTAGGATGGCATACGACGAAAGAATCTATGCATGCCTGTTGAATAGTGTTCCAGGCACTTTGATACTATGATGTCTTTGTCAGGTTAGCATGGGCACTTTGAATTAACCTATCTCCAAACTAAAAAATCAAACATTATTAGCTGTCTATGTTAAAACACAACCTTCATGGACCTCTGACACTTTAGCAAACTGTGTTTTTCATGCTTATGGTGTACACTTGCACTACGCAAGCATGAACAATGAGGGTTTCATCTTTACTATTTTACAGCTGGAGAAGGCTCTGAGACCTTCTGTGATTAAATACATTTTACCTGTAGGGAGATGGTCAATGATCATAATTATATTTCAAGATGACTGGCACCGGGAAGAAAGCTTAGCTGTAATTGCAAATTGGGTCCTGTGTCAGTGAGTAGCTTCATTGGGTTCTACTGAACACATTTTTCCAGTGTACACTTTCAGGTCCTGATTTTGAAGTGGAGGCATGTGTCCTTCATCCTGAAAAACCTTATAGCTCTTGGTGAGCTAGGAATATCTAGCCAATCATTGTTGAAATAAACCACTTAGTTTCCATGTATTTGCTGTCTCCTGTTTACATGATATTTTCTTGCAATTTGCCTTGCTCTAAAAGTTAATGTCTCTATTTCTGAGGTGCTGCAAGGACGCTTAATATTAGTGTCATATACAATAAAACATGATGCAGTTCTACAGGTTAAATTAATCTTTATGCAATTAGTCAAATATTGAAAGAAAGAAGGTTACCTTTGTTCTGGCTGTTGTCCAGATTCCCATCCTGCATTTTGCCTACATGTTGAAAAATGTGATAGACAACAAAAAACAAACAATAAACAATCAACACGAAGACAAAACACACCACAGTGAAAATGAAAATAAAAGGGCAGACAAAAAGTAACGAGATGTGTTTTCTATGCACATTAATGTCCCAAAGGCATTATTAATGTGCATTCATTTTAACACATGAACAAACTGATAATTGGATGGATATTCACAAAAATAGGCTGCCACTCTACCAGCAACGAACAGAGGCAATCTAGATCATCCACAGAGGCAATAAACTATGGTGCATATTTTATGGGCAAAAGGAATTAACGAGATAAAATCTAATAAAAAATTCAACACAAGCTGCAGGTCTTTCCAAAACTCAATATCTAGTCTTCCCAAATTTCAGAAGACTATGCGGGATATCTATTAAACGGTATGACCTACTAAACAAGCCGAGCCCTGCAGGGGAGGAAGAAAATTAATCTTTGGAATTCCTGCAACATTCATGGCGTGCTTGAGCCGAGCGTTCATGTACTTTACTGACTGCTATTGTCTTTTTCCACTCCTTCACCGGAAAAGCTCTGAAGTGACTTAGAATAGATGCAAGCGCTATATAAAAAAAACTGCAAATAACAAAATTTAAGGTTTTGCTGTTATGCAAGAAAAATATGTGCAATCAATGTTCCTACTATATGATAAATATATGAAGTGTCAATGTTTTAAGATTTAATATTTAATAACATAACTAACTTAAACAGGAAAGTGATCGTACCTTGAACCCCAGTACAATATATGGTGCAAATCAACCAAATTGAAATTCCCATTTGGTTTAAGCATTGATGTAGCAATTTGTTTGTGTGTATCATTAATTTTTCATACATCAATGTAGATGGTATAGGGAACCAATAAAAATTAACTGACGAATACATCCTTTGTACGACATATGCTTCTTTTGATAGAAAAGTAGAGTGCAGCTCGATAAACAAATTTTTGGGGAATCCACGAGGCGAGGAGCTAAACCCAAAGCAGATTATTGCCCATGAAAACGCTACAAAATACATTAAGAACGCATTAAACTGTGATTACTTGTTGTTCAACCAAAAGTAATCCAAATGTCCTACATAATTCACCATCAAATCCAATTCTTACTTGTAAATTAAAGAGCTGCAGTTTGGAGTGGACTTCTGTTTTTTTTTTCTCTTTTTGCTTTTACATATTTTGGCAAAAAGAGATGCATATTTGAAACTATGCAAAGCATTGTACATAAAGGAATGAAATGTACATGGATTTGTTCAAATGGCCACTTGACCGTAGCAGTTGTAGGAGTATAACAGTCTAGACAAAGTTATTTTATTGGATTATCCTAAACTAAATTACTTTGTTCAAATCATTTGAGTTAAAAACCCAGGAAAAGATCCCATCGATCTGTGCTGTTCTTTGCATATTTTCTGGTGCTACATGAGTAACTAATTAATGTAAAATACCACATGCTAAGGGAAACAGACCTCCCCCTCCGCAAGTAATTAGGGTATCAGGTTTCTGGGAAATGACTGTAAAGGAGTGCTGTTCAGAGGGTTCATAAATTGGTATCTCACATTTAGTTTGTGACAGAAAATAAGACACCATGGGATCTCAGGGCTTGCATCATCCCATTCCGGCAGACAAATTCACAAAAGGCATTTGGAGAGTGTATAGTAGTACTCCAGTGGCACTACTGCATGCACTAAAAAATGCAATTAACAACGTTATGAAGGGAGATTTCTAACTTTTCTAAATGGCGCTATCCACACCATTGGTGGAGACCTCTTCACACATAACTATAGGATTTACTAATAAGTGTGGAAGGGACAAGGTGGGGTAGGGGAATACTTACAAAATGGGTGGGAGTAAGGGAAAGTAAGACAGGGTTTAGAGGACATGCTATTACAAAACACACAACCACATAGAAGTAAAACAATTGCTGATCACAAAATACACTTCTAATTCTACTTCTACTACATCTCTAATAGTGATAAAACAGGCTTAAAAGCTCTACAACCCAGCCTTTGAGTAATCAAACACCACACATGGCCAGCCTCAACTGGTACTGCAAGTTACTCCAATACAAAACTGTTAGACCGGTCAGCCTTAGGGTGGTCTTCCCTCAAACCTTTTGCCTGTTTCCATGTTTACTAAAATGTGTTTATGTTGGCCTTAGGACTTTGTGCACTTTACCACTGCTAACTAGTTCTAAAGTGCTTGTGCTCACTCCCTTAAACATGGTCAAGCTTGCACCTGATTGGAATTTTTAAATTTACTTATAAGTCCCTTATAAAGTGGTATACCATATACCCAGGCCTGTAAATTAAATGCTACTAGTGGGCCTGCAGCACTTACTGTGCCACCTACTTAAGTAGCCTCTTAAACATTCCCCAGGCCTGCCATTGCACCCTGAATGCAGTTTTAAACTGGAAATTCGATTTGACAATATAACCCTCTTGCCAAGCCTTAATCTCCCCTTTTTATTGCATGAAAGTCACCTCTAAGGCTGGCCCTAGGTTGCACATATGGCAGGGTGTATTGCAATTAAAAGGTTGGACATGTACTTTTAAGTTTTACATGTCATGGTAGTGAAAAACGCCTAAATTAGTTTTTCCACTACTGTGAGGCCTACCTGTTCCATAGGTTAACAATGGGTTGCCTTATTACATTTAATCAAAACCTTGCTACATTTAATAAGTGTTACATTTTGATAGGAAACAAGTGAGCATTTTATATTTGGTATCTATGAAACTGTAATTAAAACGTTCTCTTTAATGGTAAAATTAGATTTTCAATTACAAATTTGAAAACACCACTTTTAGAAAGTTGGCATTACCTGCCCTTTGTCATTTGGTGCCTGCAGTCTTTCGTGGGTCCCATGACTGGGTGTATTTGGCAGTTGGACTTTGTGAATTCCTCCCAGACAGTCACACAATAGAGGGATTAGGTGTACCTGATTGGGCCATCTACTGGCAGGATGGGTAGAACCCCACTTGCAACTGAATAGGCTGTGCTCTGACTTCACACAAAGGGCTTGTCACCACTGCATTGTTTCTGCAGCTAGCTTGGAGTCAGGGCAGGGGAGTCAGGAAGTTCCAAGGACTTCAAAGATAACCCTCTAGAAACTTCTCCCACTTCAAAGGAGGCTCCAGGTATAAAAATAGGGCCGTCAGACCCACTCTTCAGTTCACTTTCTGGACCTGCAGAAGGACTCTCAGAGGACTGCCTGCTTCTGTGGCCTGCTGTGTACTCCACAAGTCTGCTTTGCTGCAACTGGAAGAACCAATTTGCTGCCTGGAGCATGCCTTGAACCCTCATATGCCTGCCCTGCTGCTTCAGCCCTGCTTCTCCACCTGAACCAGGGACTACCAGAGTGACTCCAAGGGCTAGTTTGTTGGCCTCCTGTTCAGAGCCACAGGGACATAACAGGCACCCACCATCTTGAACCAGCACCTGGACCCAGCCTGAGTGAGTTCTAACACCCCATGCGGTGACACTCCAGTCCTAAACCCATGGTGGTGGTGCTAAGGGTGCCCAGATAGCCAAAATACAAAACTTGGGACTGCTCTAAGAACCGAGGGAAGATCAGGACCAACCTGCTCATCTATCCACCCAAGGTGCATTGCCGGTCAGCCTGACTTCACGGTAGCTCCCCCTATGTTCTTCTCTGCACAGCAAATCCTGTTCAGTGGTCCTTCGCCAAAGGGGTATCCGGCCTCCTGGAACTCTCATCAGCTACAGCCTCCAGCTTTGGCCCGCTGAAGATTTTTGACTTCCAAGAAAGAGACTAAGCCCCAATGTGGAAATCTTTACTGTGTCTTCGTCCAGCTGCTCCCTGACGACAACTATCCTTCCTTAAACACAGCCTGCAGCTTTGCCCCACTGAACTTTACCTTCTCAGAACTTTTTCTTCTAAGTCTGAATTCAAGTACTGACCAGGCCCAGTCCACACGTGGTATCCGAACTGTGCTCCATGACATTCAGCGATATTTTTCTACTTTGACCCGGTCTTGCGCAACTAGATGTCCGCAGTTGGGGCTTTGATCTTTTAAGGGCTAGATTTTACTAAAATCTTTAAAAACACATAAATCCAGGTCTACTGATGGGATTTTTGTCATTTTAGTGTCAAATAATTAAGTAAAATGTAAACTATTTTTCTAAATTGGTGTGGGATATATATGTATATATATATATATTCACTGAAAAAACCATAGGTTTTAGGGAAAGTTATAGTTAGTTGGACATTGCACTCGTACAAAACCCGTGAAATTCCCCCGTTATAGTTAGTTCAGCTAACTATAACTCGCGCCCCCGCAATGCACTGCTGATGACGTCACATATTACATCACTCATGACATGGTCAGTGACATCACTGATGACATCATCCAGTGATTGTGTTTCTGTAAAGTTTAAATATGTTTAATATATATAGGGAAAGGCGTATTGAAGAATGAGTGGGTGTATAAGCGTCTGAATGGATGATTTAGTAGGTGCGTGACTGAGTCTATAAGTGAGTGATTAAACGTATCTTACTGGATGCATGGGTGAGTGACTAAACTGTGTGAATGTCTGTATCCGTCTGTCTGTTGTTGTGTAAGCAGCTGCATGGGTTTCTGACTAGCTAAATGAGTGTCTATATGGGTTATGGATTGGTTCTCTGAGTATCTGTATGGGTGCCTCAGTGTTTGTGTGGGTGGTGTGTGTGTGACTCTGTGCATAGATGTGTGAGTGGGTGATTCACTGGGTGCATGGTTTCAAGAGTGCGTCTGTGATGGACTGTATTGTTGGGTGAGTGTGTGTATGGGTGTGTTAGTGATTGAATGTATATCTCAGTGGTACATGTGTGAGTAACTACATATGTGAAAGGCAGTATATATGTGTGTTAGAGTATATAAATGGCTATAAGTGAGAGTGTGTGATTGTGAGAGTGGCTATATGGATGAGTGTGTGCTTGCATCAGTGATTGCATAGGAGCGTAAGAATGTGCTAGTATTTTTATGAGTAAGTGAGCTGGTGTGTATAACTGTATAGGTGAGTAAATTGGAGTGTGATTAATTATTTGCATGACTGACTAGGTGTGTGAGTACCTCTTTGGATGTCTTGCGTTGTGTGAGTGTTTATATAGGTGTATGAGTGCATATGATAGTCCTGTACTGAGTGACTGTAAGTATGAGTGACTGTACGGGTGAGTGAGTAGATGTGTGTGTGTGTAGACCTAAGAATCAGTGAGTGGGTATGTACTTATTGGTATTGGAGTGTGTATGGTTTTGAGAATGGCAGTCTGTAATTTAGAGTGGGTGTATCAAAAGTTATATTAGGGTGTGAGAAGATGCATTAAATTCTCACATGGATGATGTCATCAGTGATGTCATTTGAGATGTCATCAGTGATGTCATCAGTGATGTCACTGACCATGTCATGAGTGATGTAATATGTGACGTCATCAGCAGTGCATTGCGGGGCGCGAGTTATAGTTAGCTGAACTAACTATAACGGGGGAATTTCACGGGTTTTGTACGAGTGCAATGTCCAAGTAACTATAACTTTCCCTAAAACCTATGGTTTTTTCAGTGAATTTCAAAGGTTTTTTAAATGCTAATTCCTAACTATAACATGTCTGAAACCTATGGTTTTTTTCAGTGAATTTCAAAGGTTTTGTAAATGACAATTTTTAAATGTATTAATTGTTATATTTTTTTTTTTTGATACTGATTTACTACATTTTTTTAAACTATTTATTTTTAGATATTTTATTTTTTAAATTACATTGTAATTACATTATACATTACATTACAAAATATACTTTCTCAGAATGAATTACTTTAGTTTAAATACTTTGCAAATAGGCAATAGACTTTTAAGTACAGTAGTTACAGTTGTTGCAATGGGCAACACAATTTCAAACACAATGCAACATTGAGCTCAATGTGAATTTCTAGCTAAATGCAATTAGTTACTTTATGGATTACTTTTCTAACCACAGGACTGGATCCTAGATTCAGTCCTGGGACATCTCCTGTAAACAGTTGAGGAAAAGCGTTTTGGTTACAGTAGTGATTTTTAAGGAATATTATTGTATTTTAAAAGTTGACACTTAGAAACTTTTTCACATAGAATCACCAATGTTATCCTATGGGAGGAAATTCACTTAGCAGGTAAGTAGTGTTATCGTTACTTTTTCTTACTCAGTGGTGGATCCTGGATCCAGCACTGGTGCATCTCCTGTAAACAGTTGAAAGAATGCGTTTAAGTCATACAGGCGATTTTTAAGGAATATTTGTAGTTTGTGAAAATCAACACTTTGAAACTTTTCTGCTGAAAACCAGACAATGGATTCCTACGGAAGGAAATATAAGTTACTGGTAAGTACGGTTAAAATTACTTTTCAGGATCAGTACTGGGCTGAAAGATGCAGCACTGAGGTCTCTCCTGATAACAGGTGAGTAAATTGGAATTCGTATTTTGGCTGATTTTAGAGGAATATTTGTATGTTTCAAAAATCGACACTTAGAAACTTTTTCAGCAAAAAGCAGGCAATGATATCCTATGGAAGAAAATTCAAGTTACTGGTAAGTACGGTTAAAATTACTTTTCAGGATCAGTACTGGGCTGAAAGATGCAGCACTGAGGTCTCTCCTGATAACAGGTGAGTAAATCGGAATTCGTATTTCGGCTGATTTTAGAGGAATATTATAAAGTTCCAAAACTCCACACTTAGAAGAATTTCCAAGTGAAACCAGTCAATGATATCCTATGGAAGGAAATTCAAGTTACTGGTAAGTACGGTTAAAATTACTTTTCAGGATCAGTACTGGGCTGAAAGATGCAGCACTGAGGTCTCTCCTGATAACAGGTGAGTAAATCGGAATTCGTAGTTCGGCTGATTTTAGAGGAATATTTGTATGTTTCAAAAATCGACACTTAGAAACTTTTTCAGCAAAAAGCAGACAATGATATCCTATGGAAGGAAATTCAAGTTACTGGTAAGTACGGTTAAAATTACTTTTCAGGATCAGTACTGGCCTGAAAGATGCAGCACTGAGGTCTCTCCTGATAACAGGTGAGTAAATCGGAATTCGTATTTCGGCTGATTTTAGAGGAATATTATAAAGTTCCAAAACTCCACACTTAGAAGAATTTCCAAGTGAAACCAGTCAATGATATCCTATGGAAGGAAATTCAAGTTACTGGTAAGTACGGTTAAAATTACTTTTCAGGATCAGTACTGGGCTGAAAGATGCAGGACTGAGGTCTCTCCTGATAAGAGGTGAGTAAATCGGAATTCATAGTTCGGCTGATTTTAGAGGAATATTTGCACAATGGTGAAGGGAGGGGCGGGGCCTGAGGTGACATCTGTGCAAACGCGCCCCGTGGCGCGTTTTAAGTTGGGGGATTAAGTCCCCTTGAATACTGAGGGTCTCTGGAGTCCAACTAGCCCACCATGTACCTCCAAAAAGCGCCACAGAGCTGCGTTGCAGAGAGGTGTAAAAGGGGCATGGCCTCTGTACACCTCTCTGCAACGCAGCCCTCTGGCGCATACCGGAGGTTCCTGGTGGGCTAGTTGGCCCCAGGGACCCCCAGTATTCAAGGGGAATTACTTCCCTTCTTAAAACGCGCCAGGGGGCGCGTTTGCAGACTGCTGCAGGAAGGGGCGGGGCCTCGGCACGATGCCGGTCTTTTTTTTTGTTGCTTTTTTCTGCCCAGGGGGTCCTTGTGGGACCCCCTGAGCAGACCTAGGGGGTCAGGGTGTTTCTACCCTGCCCCCTTTGTGCGGTTTGCGCACTTGTTTCTTGTGCTTTTTTTTTTTTTTAATCGGCGGGATCCGCGCACCCTAAGCGCATCCTGCCGTTTAAAAAAAAAAAAATGCTTTTTTCTGCCCAAGGGTGCCTTGTGGGATCCCCTGAGCAGACCTAGGGGGTCAGGGTGTTTCTACCCTGCCCCCTTTTTGCGCTTTGCGCACTTGTTTCTGTCCCTCGGATCTACAGAGCGACAAAATGGCTGCCAACACTTCCTGATTTGGAGTGTTGACAGCCACTTGACAGCCAATTAGCATGCAGCTCGTGGTCGGGAGGGTACGCGGACCCTACTCGGCCATAGATATATATGTGACTTAACTTTTGATTTTCTCAGGAACTACTGAACGGATTTACACCATTTAACAAAAAGGGTTCTTTCTGAACCAAGAACTACCTCTTTGCCAAATTTGGTGTAATTCCGTTCAGCAGTTTGGGCTGTAGCCGTGTCTAAAGTTTCCTATGGGAAAATGAATGGGGAAAACACGTTTTGGGACCCCCCTTTTTTCTCGGCCCCCGCTTGACGAATCACCCTGAGACTTTCAGGGTAGGAGCGGACCGGAGCGGGCCATAAAGTTTGAAAATTTCGCGAAGATTCGTCAACCGACGCAAGAGTTATTTCAAATAGAATGTCGCGGATTTCCTATGGAAAATAGGTCCTAACTATAACTATCTACTGGCGACCGCCAGTAGATAATATATATATATATATATATATATATATATATATATATATGTGTGTGAATATATATATATATATATACATATATTATTTCCTAAATAATCTAGGTATAAAATCTTTTAAATTGATTTAATTAAAAATTAAAAAACCTAAGTATAAGGAATTCTAAATGTTATTATTTTTCAATTTAACAGTACACTTACGTTTAAAATATATTACATTATATTTCTAACCGATTATAAATGTCTAAAATATGTTAAAAGGAATTGAAAACATATTTTATAAAGACATTTATTACAAATTAAATAAAATAATGCTAGTGATAGTAGGTGATTTTAATTTTAAAGTGCTGCTGAAAAAAATAATGCTAAATAAATGAACCAATATATTTAATTTATTTCCAATTTAATACAACATTCATTTTAAGAGTTAGTGTTTTGTATCTTTTCCTTTAAGTAGTTTTAGATTATTATTATATTTTTACATGATTTTACATTATAACAATTTGTATTAATTTCTTTTAAAAAAAGTGGTACACTCTATTAAATGTCCCTCATTTTCCTATAGGGAAATCTCAACTCAAATGCAGGAGGTCTCAGCAAACAGGCGAAAAGTAACTAAAAGTACAGACTCTTAAGCCTACATTTACATGTAAATCTCCACTCTGAAATGGTGAATAGCAAAAAAGTGGAAATTTACACTTCTATGTAGAAGTTGATCTGCATGTCTTTAGATCTTCCAGCATACCTTTGTTTATCGGGCCCATTTTGATGGCATTTAGTAGTTAATTACAAGTTTTCTTATTACAAGGAAGTTCTGATAGGCGTAAATGGTTGGATTATACTCTCCTATGCTTTATGTGAAGAAGCACACAGGGTGACGCAGTATGGTTGACTTTGGCAATACATATTTAGTACCATAAACTAAAGCATGAGGTTTACTCAGAACCCTATATCATTCTTTTTCCAACTGAGATAAGTGCTTCAGAATAGATTATTGGAAACATTTATCAATAAATGACACTGAAAGGTTTGCAAGCCCCCCAGGGACTTCATCATAAATCTACTGTTTTGAGTCCTACTGTTTGAAATGTGATGCGTATAAATGTCCAGTTTTAATTAACAAACTGTGAGGGCAATTGATGTCCCAAGGCAATGACTTTCAGACTCATTTGTGGAATAGTGGCATTGTTTAACAGGGCTCTTCATCTGCCTGTCATCATTTACAGCACCCCAGATTTCCTGCTCCTAATAAGATTCATATTGAATTACACAGCTGTATGTTGGTTTGTCTTTACGAGTGAATATTCAGCTTCAACAGCTTAAAATGGACTCCAGGGGATCCAGATTAATGCATAGGCATTGTTGGAAATCGTCTTATGCATAACTAGCAGAAAAGAGAAGGAGGAATGACTATGTTTAGAGTAAAATATGAATTGATACCACTAGGCACTTATTGGTTCCAAGGTGCAACTAGAGCCCCCTGAAGTGTACTCATTAGCAGTTCAGTTCATGGCCAAAACCCCATGTTCAAGGAGTTGTATTCAATGGAAACAATTTATAAATTAGGAAATGAAATGGTTGTTCTCTGCAGTATTTTCAACACCTCTGAATACATTATGTGCATCCTTCACTTGCCGCAGTATACAGTAGACGAATTTACCAGAACGGATGATCACTGAACTGTATCCTGCATGACTGCATGGCCCATGAGACCATGGTCTGCTATCACCACGTTTATGAGTTATGGACCGAAGATGCGTTTTATCTGCTCAGTCAGCACATTCCGATCGACCATGTAAAAAACTTAATAACATTCTAGGCAATGATCCAAAATGATATATCAAAGATAATGTTCACATAACGGGAAACCCAGCAATCAGTCATTTACTGTCTGATCTCTGCCCGCCGATATTACTTTCTGCTGATTCAGCTCCGCCTGTCAGGAGTGGGGACATATGTGCAGGGTTTTGCTGTCACTAAAAGTTGCTTGTATGTTTCAGTGTTGTAGAATGTATTTCTCAGAAACGTAAAGTGAGATCAAATAGTGACAGACGAATAGAATAACACCCTTCTTGCTGTCACACTGGTTCGTTCTTTACAATAGCAGTTCTAAGGGTCTCAATTCTGAGTTTATCATGAGGTAATGATTGTTTGTATGGATTCATTTCACCTTGAATTGTATGTGTTTCAAGGTTAAGAAATCTCAGTATGGAACCATTTGCATTGTTATCTACCTCTCTATCTGTGAGCATTACTGGGAGTAAAAATGCCCTATTTGCTTGGTCGCACCCCACACACATTTTTTGCTAGATCTCATTGCTGGTGTATGGACTCTGAACATTGGGGCACTGCCTCTAAGCATGAAGTGTATATGCTCTGACTTCTAAAACATATGCAAAATTGGCTAATCTCTAATTGGCATATTTAACGTACCTATAAGTCCTTACTATATGGTGCTCAGTGTACCCAGGACCTGTAAGATAAATGTCACTAGAGGACTGCAGCACTTATTCTGCCACCATTAAAATGACCAAAACGTGCCAGTAAGAGGAATATCTTGCTTCCCATCGCATTTACAACTTTAAACAAGTAACAAACTGTCTTATTCTGCAGTGCTTTTCCAACAACAATGTTGCTTTCAGTACCCTCTAAATCCACCTTTTCAAATTGCCATGTCGGCATACTCCCCTTTCTCTTTCAGACCTTCAGTTTAGAATTCCTAATAATGTTGTCCGCTATTTACTGAGTCATTTTTGTCATTCGTAATATTCTACATAGAATATTTTATGGATAACTAATTCAAACAAATAGCTTTATTTTCCCCTCCCCTCCTCTACTTTTAGATAAAAGTCATAAATCTAAAACTGAGATAACTTTGACACGTTGCTCTAATACAGAAGTCCTCTGTGATATGCTATTTATTAGGATTTTTTAATAGTAATTTGTACACTTTCATATGTCATTCTTTGGTAACGTGTAAATAATTGTAATATTTAAAACCCCAACAATGCTTTTATTTAATGATGCTAGAGCTGTCACTCCAACCAATTTCCTTTCATTCTCACTCCCTCTACCACGGAGTGTTCCACATGGTTCCAAGAAGGAAAGATAAAAGCCAGATTTTTAGGATATCCAAATAAAATGTATGTTCTCGTTAAATTACTCTAAGGGGAGCTTATCCTCATCGTCTGTGTTATTCTGAAAATATGGAATGGATGTGACCCACCTGGATCTAAGAGAAACACTCCAGCCAAATTTAGCTCACCCTCCTCTTTTCACTGTACTGGCAAATAACGAGCAGTTTATTTAGCAGGATTCCAGAGCAGGCCTGTGACAACAGTTGCAGGTTTCATTTGGAGGTATATAATTCAGACCCTTTGTTTTACTCCTTTTAACATGAGAACAGCATCTCATCAAAGAGGCGTGGTTTGGAGTTTCTGTATGCCATTTATGTAAACTCCTATCACATTCACTGCATTGCACTAACAGGTGCATCATATCCCTTTAGCATATATTTCATTAGTGTTCAAGCCCTATGCCATGTAGATTCCCATGCCTTGTAGATGCCATTACCACCGTTGCGCGAGCGAAATATATATTTCTATTTACCTTTTCAGAAATAAACTCAATCGAGGAGTTATGTTTCGCCTCTAACCGCCCATCAGCTGCGGAGACCGCTGAGATCAAACACCAACAGGAGAGATGGATGGCGGTGGCTTCAACAAATTGCTATTGCTGGGCGAGTAATCTGTAATCATGGAAGTGACTGCACTTTCTGCTGCAGCTGCTGATACAGAGTACACTGATGCCTCCCAGAGGACCAGAGCAATTGCGCGAGAAGGAAATAAAAGCGCCCATTCATGAAGACCTGTGGTCTCGGTACCTTAAATCTAAACTAATTAAAATGTATTGCTTGGCCAGTATTACCCCTTCCAAGTGTTCTCAGTGCGCATTCATATAAATATATCAGACTTTCCTATACCTGAACACTGCATAGATTTGCTACTAGTCAAGGTATTTCATAAGGGTTGTCAGTGACACTGATTTGGCATGCCCTACAGGTATCCAACTCGGCTCGAAACGCCGGAGGCAAGGTTTTCTTAATGTTGGACGTGAAAAGTATTTCCAGTCAGTCACAGCTAACTTTGGAAATGATTATGGACAGGTGATTCCAGGGAGGAAACTGAGCTAAAATAACTGGTTTCCTGGAGTTCAAGGATCGCATTATTCACCTCCGCGGTGAAGGGATTTCTTGAAATTAGCTCTGAGACTACAGAGCACCTAGCACCTCATATGGTGAAAGGAAGCAGGACAATTGTGATTTGACATTGCTTAAGAGATTTACATTTTTTAACTCACTAAATGGATTGATTAGTGAAAAACACTGCAGGGCCATTCATAAAAGCATTTAGGAGTTCAGAAACTAGCACTAAACGAGAGATATTTTACTTACTCTCGGATGCCTTTGCGTAATGTCCAACTCTCTATTAGCCAAAGTGCAAGAGGGAAGAGTCCTTTCTGTTTGTGCTATCTGTATATGAACATTACCATTTTATTCCGATTTCAGATGTTCTGGAGCACATTCATCAAGGCAAGTAATAGCACAGAAAGTGTACTACATGCATACTCTTTCACATACTCATATGTCATTGCTCTTATGAGACAGATTTAGAAAAAGTAACATTGATCTTCAACTGTGTGAATTTAGGGTTACATAGAAGCTTTCATTATACCCATTCAGTAATCATGGCATTAAGACTGCAGCTGGAGAGAGAGGGAGAGAGAGCGAATAGTCCCCTCCACCTTGGTAGTTAATATTTGAAAACCGATACCTAATAGTTCTTATTAAAGTTTGTAAGCCCTTTCTCTATCCCTTTAGAGTCTTGTGTCACAATTTTACCATAAGAATGGTGGGCTCATAACAGCTGTTCAAAATGAGCAATATATTATTAACGGTAAATCTCTTTAAGAGACTCTGAACTCCAACCCCTTATGTGGGGCTTGTAAATATAAGCTTGCCCTTTTAGCTATACATTGAAACTTTCTTCCAAAAGCAAAGTATGAATTCACACCTCTCCTAAAGGTCACAACCAGAAAGGAGTTATATGACATTTCTTTGAAGTGAATAAGATGGTGAAAAGTATTTGAGTCAGGTGATGTTCGTAATGGGTTAAGTTACTCATTGGAGACTACCATATACCCACAGCACCCTCACAGACAAGCCTGTCATATGGTCCAATGTTCGGGAAAGAAAGATTCTCCTTGTAACTGATGAACGTAGTTGAGTCATGCCTAACTATGACTGATGCTCATATTTGAAAGGAGCTAGTCTGTGAGTATTAAACATCTTTGTTAGATGTATGACTTTGAGTGTTACTCATCTCTGAGATATGGTAGTCTTAAATTGTTAAAGATGTGTTTGAGTTATTGGTGTGTTATATTTGTGTGGTCCCATGAGACTAAATTACCGCATTTCAATTTAACAAAGCGTCCCTTATAATACAATAGACCAGGAATTATGCTAGTATTGCAGTCTTCCTAACACTTTTTTCTACATTGATCAGACAATGTCATTACCTCATGAAATTACAGATGAGAAAATAGTGCATGCACTTTTGGACATGTATATCCAGTCATCTAAGACATTTTCTACTGTTTATTTCTGTATGTTTTTGTGTAGTTGTGTGTTTTTCTCTTTCTCTGTTGTATGTAAGGCCTTGGACAAGGTTAGCCACTCACAAAAAGGAAAACTATTTTAGGCAAGATGGTTGTAGCTCAAATAACTAAGAGAGAAAATAAGTTGTTGATACATGCCATATACAGTGTAATTTAGAAGATACCAAAACATAGTAGGTTTGATAATGAAAAAGCAAGTTAACATTGCATAAACTTTTAGAGTTTATGAAAAAACTTCAATAAGTATGTTGACTAAGTGGCCAAAAACCAAACAAAATTAGCAAAATAAGACCACAACCCTTACCCCTATTAGTATGGCACCAAGCAAAACCCCTCAGCACAAGCTTTTTTCATCTTTTGTTTAAGATCTGATAGAATCCAGAAGTCATAATCTATGTCTTACTCTAGATGTAGAAATTTTGATCTATTTTTGTCTAAGAAGAAATTCAACAGATACAAGCAATTAAAAACCTCCAAACAAATTTAATGAGATTAGTACACACAACTCTATCATAAATACAATTTGGTCCTTCCCATAGCAGAACTGGAGCAATATCTTTAACATTTAAATTCAGAAAGGGAATAGATTTGAAATTATGGCCTTTTGCACAACAAACGGGAAAAATAACGAGGGACATTTTTAATAAGAAAGGGTGTGATTTTGCCTGCAGTGTTTTGAGGAATTTGGTGATTGCATTACTGAATTTTGTGAGTTAAAGTCCTTTTTTATCCACAGAATATGCACAATTTTGTCAGCACGGGCGCAAACTTTGTAACCCATGTGCCTCAACAGATCCTGGAGGTCACAGCTCCATATACCTAAAATGAGTTTAATATCAATGACCACAAAATGGTAAAACTCGGAATTCTCTAGCAAAACTATTGACATCCTCAGCTAGCTGTTTCAGGAAAATATATTTTTAAATATTAGAAAAGCTAATTAAAGCTGAAATTGCATAATCACATTACACTACTATCAGTAGGCATATTTCAGTGAGTAGTAACTTTCAGATTAGGTGTAATTTGTGCCAAATTCAAACTCTTTTTCAATTAGCTGCCTAATGTAAACCAGTCAAAGATTTCAGCATCTGGAAGAGTGTGAATTTTTGTAAGTTTTTAAACAAGACAAAAAATTCAAAGAACTATAGCATTCCTCAACATTGTATGTTGAGATTGTTTTATATATACAGATATATATCATCTCAAATATTAACGGTTATAATGGAATGGCATTTAGGAACTTACAAATAACATTTATAAAACATTGCAAGTGCAACAGGAAAGAGTATAAAATCTGGCAGCTTGCCTTAAAAACTACAAGAGGGTAGGTGGGATAAGAGCACTCACAGGTTGTCACGTGCAAGTACATCTCTGTTTAAGTTAAGAAAAGTATGAGGTTTAAGTTTTCAAAAGAGAAATCTATAATCTATCACATAAAACAAAATCTCTATGTCTTTGACGTACCATTGACCAAGCTGGAATTTGCATTATCAGTGATATTTGCGCCTCCTGCACCATCTGTAGTAGAAGGAGGTGGGGGTGTGGGATGGGAAGAATCTACCAAGTAACAATGGGTAAAAGAAGAATAAAACAATAGCATGAGCAAATTCACATGACTGAGTAAAAGGACACTTGAGAACGAACATGGTCCCTCCTCCACACTTCCCCAGCCCACAATAAATTTGAAGGCAACATAATGTATAAACAAATGAAATGTAATTGAACATATTGAAGATGAAACCAAAAAGAACACTCATAAATGGCATATTTAAAAATGAAAACAATGTGACATACTCGTTTAGTAAGTACAGTGATTGTGACATTCAGTATGTAATGTTTTTGAATGACCTTTGATACTGCATGCTTCATATTTCTTTGGATGAGAGTTTTGCTCTCGCCCTAACAGCCTATATTCATTGTGAGTGCTACTACAATTCTGATTTGTTCACACCCCACTTAGAATTGCACCTTTAGGTTGATGCCTTAGGCACATTTTTGCAGGGAAAACCCTGGTAAAATCATAGTGCAAACATTAATTACTGGGGTAATTCTCTATTTTGAATACTGCAGTAATTCCTCACTGTACCTCATGTTATCAGCAGTTCTGAGTGTGGAATTACCAATGTGTTTTTCTGCATCACTTAGAAATAGGGCCAAAATATTGGGATGTCTTTGCGCTATTGAAGGCAATAATGTTTCTGTTACATGTTTCCTTTCCTATGCTGGGCACCACTATGTCCCACACATTTTGTTTTAGGGATCTATTTGGGCTGAAAAAATAAAACTCTTATCAGTAAAATCCTGCTTGCAAAATATTCATATTTATGTTTAAGTGAAACCAGACATGTTCCTAATGCTTTGAACTGGTTGACTATTCACTTAGAAGTTGAGAATCCATATTGCTCATCATGTTAGGATCTGGAAGGAAATCAACTTTGATAATCTGGGTAAAGTTCTTGACATTTATTATGCCTTATTTGATGTGGATTATATTAGCTAGTGGATAATTAAAAATCTTGGATGATCTTTAATCCCTCTTAATCTTGATCTTAAGCATTTATAATCTCTTTTGGGAGTCAATAATTCAAAAATATACAAAAGTTGATAACCAAAATATGTAGTAAAAATAGCTATAGCAATTTCAATAAACGAAAATGTAATTTCTGGCTACCAGAACAGTTAGCTCATGTTAAGAGCATTTTATTGTCACTACACTGCAGGCTGTTCTAAATACATGTTTTTATAGTCAGTAAGGAAGTCATGTCTCATTTCATGAAAGTCTTAGGCAGTATTAGTAACTTAGTTTAATAATGTTTTGACAGGCAATGAACCCACATAATAGTATTATAATAACGTGTTAATAATAGAATTGTTGAAATTGAGCAACCATCCTTGTGTTTAAATAAATGTTAATCTATGTTTCTCAGGCATATTGATTTTTCAAGGAACATATTCCAGATCCTATTTGACTGTGACATTAATTTTAATACATCTGCATTTATTTAATGCAGGCTCTGCCACTCTATTTTGCAGGATTATTTCAATATTGAGTTTAAGGGCAGTCTAAAATATAAAACATTTACATAATTTAGGATCATAAGTATTACAAGAGAAGGAAAAAATGTTTTGAAGGTTTAAATAATATCTACATGTCTTCTGTTAGATCATTGACTCTTGCACAAATGCCTAACACTAGCAGACCAACATTAATTTATAAAATATAATGCCAAATGTTTGCTACTCCTATCCTACCAGGCCAAATTGACGTTCAAGCCTTCAGATGTGTTTACGTATCTAAACATGCATGGCTGGTGTTTGTTTGTTCATTATTGAAAACATTAATTAATGCAAAGTAGGGGAGACAATGGTTCAACCCATGCTTTCAGAGGATAATCTTGGCACAATACTGAGACAAAAATGACTCCTTATTCTACAATGTGCAAGCTGAATACATCCTCAGACAAAACAAGTTGTATATTTTAAGGCTGCGAAATGGTAAAAAAGTAAAAATATGTTTAGGGAGCTTAATGTTAATACAGACAGTATATTTGTACTTGTAGCTTATCTTGTGTTGGGCAGTGCAAACTCTCAAGAATATATTTTCTGCATGCAAAATAACATTAGATAGATAGCACCAAATGCCAAAACATTTATAATAGCATGGCATATGTTTAAACTGCGCAAGATATGAAAAATATAAAATCATGTTAAGAATAATTTAAACTGCTTTTAAAATATATCCATAGGGCCTCACCTGCCCAGCATAAGGTACAATAATCCGTCCATAAGTTTAGAGTGTGTTCAAAGTGAATAACTACTATTTCAGCATAAACAAAAAATTATGCTTTTAAGCAAGGATATGTTATGTCATACAAGTGTGTGTTATGAAATGGAGTGTCTCTAAAAGCAAGACATGCCACTATAGTAGTGTTGTCAAGCAAATCTGCATGAAACAGAGATAACCAGGATAGATGAGAAGAAAGCAAGTGATCAGAAGATTAGAGCAGATAGTCTTCATGGTGCAGGAAGATTATGAACTTGTTCCTTATTTTTCTAAATTTAGAAAGGCAATTCTTCTGCAATTGGATCCATTGCAAACAGCTACCAAGCATATAACTATGTGTCGTGGTGCTTCAGCTTTCAAACTTGTCTTGGAATAAGTGTGGAGGGTATTAGGAGGGTGATATATTTGATATTGCCAATGTATATGAAAAAGGTAACATTCGGGAAGGTACACTTTCGGCTTACACTCTACATATTAAAGGTTATAGTTACATGCCTGTTTTTCTGACATAATTCATTTGAACACTAAACTAATTCTCTTTGTCCAACTAGATTTATTCCCCATATCCAATGAAGTAGTAGCCCTTAGTGAGCCATCTAATGATGTTACAGAGGCTAACACTCATGTCTAAGAGTTTGATTTAGAATTTGGCATACAGGTACTCTGCCACAATCATTACAGATACAATATCCGACTTGAAATAAAGTTAATGGGATATCTGTCAAGTTGCTACAGAGAAACCCACCCACCAACTCTAAATCAGGCCATAAGTACATCAAGACAAACCAGAGAAACCCGTCCACCAACTCTAAATCAGGCCCAAAGTACACCAAGACAAACTGTATAACCAAAACTGCCTGTGAACCCACCATCCTTGGCTTTAAAACCATTCTATAATCTTTTTAGGCTATCAGGCTAATACTGATTATGCATGTGCATTGAATCTTTCTTTGTTTAAATGTCATGACGGCATCACCTACATACAAAGGATTTGCACCATAAACTAAAACTCTAAACTCAACCACTCCAACACAGCCGTCTAACATAATGGTCTCAAATACTCACTTCCAATACATCAACCTACACCATCACAGCCATATAATTATCACAAATGCCAGGAAGCCTCAATGTGATTATTTGAACTGGACCAGTACACATTGTTTGAAACAATTCATGAAAATCAACACAACGTTGTTTACATTTCTAGTGTAAAAGAAGGACAGATTAGCAAGGCGTAAATTATCTGAAGATATGGCAGTCAGTACACAACTATTTCTCAAATTATCACTAAAAATAAAAATCACGGCGTAAACTGTCAAACCGCACTCACTATCAATATTTGCTGTCAACATTTGGGAAAGTTTAGAACACATTTTATATGCATAGGCTTGGGCCTCTCTCTTCCACATACACATTTCTCCTCAGATTATATTCTTACATTCTATGGTTAAATTGTCAGTCCCTATCGGCCAGTGGATTTGTTTTACATCTACTGTGTGCATCCTCATATCACAATTGTAGCCCTACTCACAGACCTCTCTCCTGAGTCCTGAGTTGATTTTTCCATGGTCTGCTGACATGACACAGCTCACTCCACTCACACCCACATTGGTTTCTCAGTGTACTTAGGAACAGAAATGTACTTGGCAAATTTTTCATACCAGGCAGCAGAGAATCTTCACTTGCTCATAAACTGACATGGGCTATGTAGCTCCTCTGCAACAACCTCATGTCCAGGTCCACTTCTAGGTCTACCTAGAAAGTCAAGTGAGCAGCTGCTAAAATGGATACGTAAGTCAATCATTGCCACCTTGCTGAAATTGTGTACTGAAGTTTGCCATAGAGGCCCCTGACATTTGCCCCAGGCATTCAGCTTTTGTTAGGATGATTTGGCATGCTCCATCCTACCCACTCTCTTCCAGTGTGTTCTTCCTGCATGCTCTGTCAGAAAATGAAACATAGTTTCCATAATCTGCAGGGAATTTCCAATATCTGTGCCCATTTCAAAATCTACATTTTCCAGAGAACAATTTGTGCTGCAAACTTGGACTTCCTCCAAATCTTATCCCTTCTCAAGAACTCGCAGTAAACCCAGAAAACACAATCAACATCACTCCCATCGGGAAAATTCTAGCTCTGTCAAAAATCCTTTCAACAATAATAGTTCTTGAGGAATTGAAAACCGCTCCCTCGTTTAGGCTCCATATTCCAGCTTACACCTGCAGTGCAGGAATGCAATGCACCTTACAAACATAACGGCATAATGCAACTGCTGGGATGATATTTTAGCAATAGCGGCCACCAGCACAATATCATTGCTTATGTTTCTCAAACTAATTTCTACTTCTGTCTAGAGAAAAGATCTACGATAATAATGATACAGCTTTTTTTCTCAATTTTTCATGGGGATCATCTGAAGCCAGGAGTATTGGTTGTCAGAAATTGTAGCACGACAGCATTACTATCAAATTCTGGAACAAGGCCAACTCCACAGTCAGGAATGGTTATATATACTTAAAATTTGGGGAAAACAATAGCTTGCTTTTATTGTGTCTTCATCTAATTGCACCATTCATAAAACAGGGTTGTACATGAATGCAGATAACTACATTTATAAAATGTGTGAAACACCTGATGTACGAAAGAAGATTATGACAGGTGGGGAAAGACAAGAGCAAACAAGGAGTGAGAGTAGTTCCTCTTTCTGAAAAGCACTGAAAATCTATAACATTTTGTTCAAGCTGGATTTCATGCTGGCATAGTGGTGGATTATTTGGAGCAAAATTCTGATGCATTTAAATCTTTGGGTTTGCTTTCGGACTTGATGAGAATTCTTCTGTTAGATTATCACAAGTGTTAATCTTTCAAAATGACCAGTCAATGGAGGTTAATATAACAGAGGGATTTCTAGGTGGTTATGCCAGCATTTTTAATTTGCTTTCCACTTTGCAAAAAAATCAGTAATCTCAGTTTATGCCCTAACATGTGTTAGCACCTGAATGGGGATTAAAAGCAATGCAGAATGTACACAGTTTTTTTCCTAAAAATATTTTTAGGGAATACCTCTGTCAGAATTTGTGCAGGGACAAATGTAATATTTGGCAGCTCATAGGAGGCGAAGTAGCAAACTATGCAGTAAGTATTACTACTTTATACCTCAATACGTGATGCAAAACTTGGAACAGTAAGGTAATACCACACCCAGTAAATACTGCACCCTACACTACCAATGTCTAACATGTGCCAGGGTTTCCTCCCTAAATAACAGGACACTGAAAATGTGAATCTAACTGAGTTCTCCATGCATGAAGATACATGCTTGTTACTTGAATCACCCAAGAATCTTAAACTTTCTTCAATGCATGCTAAATGACAATGCAATTGCTTTTGTTGAGGGTAATACACTAAATTAATCTGTTTAAAAGCAAACATTTTTTACTGCATTTCTTCAGTTCCATTGGTATCTGTTTGGCTGATAGATCATTCTGAAATATTATTATGAGGTTCCGAGGTTCTCACTAGATCTAGAGACCAAATATCCCTCTATGTACCTTTGTAAAATAGTGAAAAAGTGTCTTATATTTTAAGGAAGTATTTAGTTAACATTGCTAAAACATCATCCTCTTAACTTTTTAGTAGTATTGTACTCTACCTGGAATTTGGGGTCCCGCCTTCTTTTTCTCACCTGCATGATGATTTTGTGAGAATGTTAATAAATGAATGGATACACAATGACATACAATTTGAAATGCCAACATTTACGAATTGTAAGTATACCTACTGCCATTAAACAATTGTAGGAGCTCGCCAATTGGAAGTGTTCAATAAAGCCACTTGACAGATCATATGTAGACAACCATGACTAAACATAAACAGTAAGTCAGTATTAATAGTAAGGACAAGCCTGCTTCCATGAAAATCTAAGATTTTCAGAAAGACTATGATTGTAAAAATGAGTAAAATATTAGTTTTACCAGATTCATATAGTGGATAGAAGGCTCCCCACGCTAAGTCCTAGGTGATCTTATTCTATTTACTTTTGTCATTTCTTGACACGGAATCATAGAAAGGCTCTGAAAGTTAGGGGTCGATTCCGATCCCGGTCGGAGGCGCACCTAATACCATTCGGTCGGGAAAAAAGCCAGGCGAATGCCTCTTTCCCGACCGATCCGCACATACGTCCGAACGAGCAAGTACGATGCGCACAACTGCCCAAATCCCGACCCAGTCGTACTCACCCAATACAGGTCCTGTACTCCGACCGAGGCGGATCCGGAAACGCTGAATCGAGTCGCACGGAAGCTAAAATGCAGCCCCGTCCGGCTGGACAAGTACGATGCGCTTTCCGTACGCGCCGAACCCGTCGATACGCACGGCACGTCAAAGCATCCGGGCGAGGCGCACATAAGCTCCGATTTGCGCCACAAGACGATCCACGGCTATGAGACGAACACGCCAGCGACGAGGACGAGGCGAAGCAAAGAGAAAGACGAACGAGACGAACCAACCATGAATCCCATCGTGCCGATCCTACCAATATTCTACATCTATTACCGGAACAGGCACGGACGCGTACGGCGCAGAAGGTAAGTCAGACACCAACCACAAAAACAAACTACACGTACCCAACATATCACACACACACAGAGGGATGCAGAAATACTTACACCAGCAACAGCAGCACCATAGGGGCGGGATGGCCATCACCAATGCCACACATACACATAGGGGCCTGGATGCCCACCACCACTACCACCCCTACTCAGGGGGTGCCAGATGCCTGTCACTACTACCACCTCTACCCATGGGGGGCTGGATGCCCACCACCACTACCACCCCAACTCAGGGGAGCCAGATGCCTGTCACTACTACCACCTCTACCCATGGGGGCTTGATGCCCACCACCACTACCACCCCTACTCAGGGGTGCCAGATGCCTGTCACTACTACCACCTCTACCCATGGGGGCTGGATGCCTACCACTACTACCACCCCTGCCCAGGGGTGCTAGATGCCTACCACTACTACCACCCCTACCCAGGGGGTGCCAGATGCCTGTCACTACTACCACCTCTACCCATGGGGGGCTGGATGCCTACCACTACTACCACCCCTGCCCAGGGGTGCCAGATGCCTGTCACTACTACCACCTCTACCCATGGGGGCTGGATGCCTACCACTACTACCACCCCTACCCAGGGGTGCCAGATGCCTACCACCACTACCACCCCTGCCCATGGGGGCTGGATGCCTACCACTACTACCACCCCTGCCCAGGGGGTGCCAGATGCCTGTCACTACTACCACCTCTACCCATGGGGGGATGGATGCCTACCACTACTACCACCCCTGCCCATGGGGGGGCTGGATGCCTACCACTACTACCACCCCTGCCCAGGGGGTGCCAGATGCCTGTCACTACTACCACCTCTACCCAGGGGGTGCCAGATGCCTGTCACTACTACCACCTCTACCCATGGGGGGCTGGATGCCCACCACCACTACCACCCCAACTAGGAGGAGCCAGATGCCTGTCACTACTACCACCTCTACCCATGGGGGGCTTGATGCCCACCACTACTACCACCCCTGCCCAGGGGGTGCCAGATGCCTGTCACTACTACCACCTCTACCCATGGGGGGCTGGATGCCTACCACTACTACCACCCCTGCCCAGGGGGTGCTAGATGCCTACCACTACTACCACCCCTACCCAGGGGTGCCAGATGCCTGTCACTACTACCACCTCTACCCATGGGGGCTGGATGCCCACCACTACTACCACCCCTGCCCAGGGGTGCTAGATGCCTACCACTACTACCACCCCTACCCAGGGGTGCCAGATGCCTGTCACTACTACCACCTCTACCCATGGGGGCTGGATGCCCACCACCACTACCACCCCTACTCAGGGGGTGCCAGATGCCTGTCACTACAACCACCCCTACCCATGGGGGGCTGGATGCCCACCACCACTACCACCCCTACTCAGGGGGTGCCAGATGCCTGTCACTACTACCACCCCTACCCAGGGAGGGCTAGATGCCTACCACTACCACCACCCCTACCCATGGGGGGCTGGATGCCTGCCACCAACACCACCCCCACTCATAGGATGGACAATGCATGACACAACCAGCACACTACAACCTAGGGAATGCAAGAAAAAGACATCCCCCAACACCATGACAAGCGTGTGTAGACTGTGTCAAATGCCTACAACACTGAACATGACCATGAACACACAATGTGAACCCCTATCACATGTGTCACACATAAATGTGTGTGGCCTCCACAATGCAAGCAGATCATGACCACTGTGGCAATGGGGTCCAACCCCCATCATCACAGTGACCAAAATGTAAGTGTGGGGTCCATAGCTGAAGCACATTTTGAACATTGTGACAATGGGGTCTAAGCCCCCATCATCACAGTGACCAAAAGGTAAGTGTGGGGTCCATAGCTGAAGCACATTTTGAACATTGTGACAATGGGGTCTAAGCCCCCATCATCACAGTGACCAAAAGGTAAGTGTTGACATTGAAAAAACTGCAACTGCCAAAATGCATGGATGATTCCTGGTCACAGAACAACAAACACATCAGTGGCAAAGTAGTGCCTGTGTCCCATAGCAACATAGATTGTGGGAGGCAAACAGTGCAGTGCAAATAAGACATACCTTTGGCCATGTGCAGACAAACATCACCCATGGGAGCTGACACTGTCAACATTCATCAATGACACAATGACAGAAGTGACCATCATAATGCAGACCCACATATTTGCACCAATGGGCACACAAATGGAGATATCCTGTGGAGACTGTAGATGTGAGCTGAACAAATACCATACCATGGCAGCAATGGGACACACAAACAATGATCATAGTGCTGACAGATGACCTAGGAGTCCCAGGGACAGCAGGTCAAATCCACCAAACAACATACAGCCAATGGCACACTAAAGATATGCCAATGCAGTGGTGCAGATGCACAAACAGGCAGCCCCACACTGCACATCAAACACAACAGGGAGAAGCCAAGGTCACCCACAAAGAACACACATAGACAAATACCAACATTGCAGCCCTGACCCTGAGGAGTGCCAGCAGTCACACACACAACGTGTCACAATCACTGAAAGATAACACAAACTGGAAATTACATGACAGGTGTAAACAACAAGTGCCAAGGGGAATCCTGACTGTGTCCCATCTGCGTTAGCCCACAAACTCAGCCCTGACAGCAAACACACCTATGGGTGACACCCTGATGACCAGTAATGTGCCATGCACCCACATCACAGAGAACCCAGGGAGAAGACTTTGGGGGAACATAGGTCAACTCAGCAAGCATCACAAACAGGAACATCACTAGGGATCCCAGCATGCACAGCAAAATGGAAGTGAACACACACAGACATGCTCACACAACACACACCTTGGGCTCAGGCAATGTCACAGGATTACTCACTGCCATGAGTGGACTCCACTCCTGTGTGAGGAAAGCTGTGCCATATGTCGCCTCAGTAGGGCACCATCATGTCAGCAGAACACTTGGTCACACAGTCAACAATTAGCACGAAATGAAGGCTCCCGTCATATCAGCCTGGTCATGGGAGTGTCAACGAAATCATCAGCACAGATCCAACACACATGTATAGGAAGTTGCACTGACAACACAGATGAGTCCTTCCCCATTGATGCCCAAACTTGCATGTCCAGTGGAGATGGACACACGGTCAGGGAAGGAGACTAATTGAACAATGGCAAGCACAACAGATGTGCAGGGGTGTAAGCCACAGATGTGATTTTGCAAATGTAAGTAGGAAATCCCATTGCCAAATATTAAAAACATGACACCCTCATATGCTGCTAAGGATGACATGGATACACTACAGGATAGGACACATTACTCAGCTCGTCATGCGCACACGAGCACTGCGCAGCATGACGAGCTGAGCTCGTCATGAGCACCGAAGGGGTTAAATGCACTGTCACTGCACTATACCTGTTCAGTGCATGTTACTACACACTATGGGAGGTGACAACTACTCAGTGAGCCTGCTAGCCAGTGGCGTGCAGACTGTAAGTCTTGCTAGTCAGACAACATGCACATTTAGTAAGGCAGTGGACAGCACACTCACCTGCTCCCCTGCTGTCCCATACAGCTTGCTGTACTGTGGAAGGAGGCCGTCCAGCAGGGCCTTGTTCTCCTCAGTGCTGAAGGCTGGGGCTCTCTCCACAGTACGTGCCATTGCAGGATCCAGAGGATGCAGGTACAGCAGCAGTGGTGGTGGCAGATGTCGTCCTGGGGCATGTAGTGCAGGCAAGTGAGCTCTCAGGGGAACAGCCAGCATTATATGTGTGCTGCAGAGGCAGATACTGACCCATGTGTCCAAAGTGATAGGTCCAAGTCGTTTGCATCTTCTGAATCTGACCAATCCATGGAATAGCAGCACTAATACATGCCCACAGCATCCTTCAAAAGTTCAACTTCATGACACCCATGAATTTGCAACATTGTTGTGGGTGACCAACTGAATTCACAGCATCAGACTCGTTAAAGATTTGAAAACGCGTCCGTTGCCAGGCCAGACCATAACCAATGTGTGCGCACCGATCGGTCCATTGCTGTACAACGCGTATTGCGCATACAACGCGTGCACCGCTCACATTGTATGCAATGGGCCGGCCGGGAACACCGATCGGTCCATTGCTGTTCAACGCTGCACTCGCGATACAACGCTGCACTCGCTCACATTGAATGCAATGGGCCGGCCGGGAACACCGATCGGTCCATTGCTGTTCAACGCGTACCCGCGATACAACGCGTACTCGCCACATTGAATGCAATGGGCCGGCCGGGAACACCGATCGGTCCATTGCAGTTCAACGCGTACCAGGCTTACAACGCGTACCCGCCACATTGAATGCAATGGGCCGGCCGGGAACACCGATCGGTCCATTGCTGTTCAACTCGTATCCGCGATACAATGCGTACTCGCTCACATTGAATGCAATGGGCCGGCCGGGAACACCGATCGGTCCATTGCTGTTCAACGCGTACCCGCTCACATTGAATGCAATGGGCCGGCCGGGAACACCGATCGGTCCATTGCTGTTCAACGCGTACCCGCGATACAACGCGCACCCGCCACATTGAATGCAATGGGCCAGCCGGGAACACCGATCGGTCCATTGCTGTTCAACGCGTACCAGGCATACAACGCTGTACTCGCTCACATTGAATGCAATGGGCCGGCCGGGAACACCGATCGGTCCATTGCTGTTCAACGCGTACCAGGCATACAACGCGTACCCGCTCACATTGAATGCAATGGGCCGGCCGGGAACACCGATCGGTCCATTGCTGTTCAACACGTACCAGGCATACAACGCGTACCCGCTCACATTGAATGCAATGGGCCTGCCGGGAACACCGATCGGTCCATTGCTGTACAACGCGTCCCTGGACAAGTCACTGGCATATGTCACCATGCCTGTCACAGGTGAACATATCCCAGCCACATATACTTCCCAGGGAGTGAGGGGCACACCTACTACACCACAGCCTGTCCACACTGTATCCTAAGGCATGTAAGGCTGCATTACCTATTCCGTGTATGGGGGTGAACATTTTGTTCTGTGGGTGTCACTTCGGGGCAGCCACTCCCAGGCTGTGTACGTGTTCATGGGGACAGGATCCTTGGTGTGTCGTGCACATGACCACTGTGATGTGCAAGTGTTCATTCCTGAGCATGTGGCATGGTCACATTTCACGGTGGTGTATGTGTATGTCATGTCACATACCCCCTGAGTCCCATGTGGGACGGTATGTACGTCCCAGGGTGACCCATTGGCACAATAGTGATGGTCCGCCACAGTCTGTGTGCATGTTGTGTTTACAATGTCTCTGATTCCATGTGCACAATGTGTGACAGTCTCCACATCTACGTTGTTTGTGCATGAACTTTGATGTTGTGCGTGTGTGTGCCACAGACGTCCATGTCTGTCCTGCCGAGGCAACAGGGACCACTACCTTTGGGGGTCATGGTTGTTTTGCTGTGGTGTATTCATGATGCACCATGTCATGCCAGTGTCCATGTGGCAATACAGGGTCCCTGGGAATCTACCTGTCGATGAGCTGTGATGCCTGGGGCACATCTGTCCTCACATGTCACTGTGGTGTGTGTTTGGAACGTGGCAGCAGTACATGGGTACTGTGACACAGCCTAATGATATCCCATAGCACAACCTGGGACTTGTTGAGGGAACATGTTGAACTGTGATGTTAGATGTTAGTCATGTAGGTGCCATACATGTCCTTACGGAACGGCACACGCATCATGTACTTGTGTCTCGTAATGGTGTATCATGTGATATTGAGTCTGGTCTATGCCACATATGTGGGGTGACTGACAATCTTTCTTTCTTCACCTATGCACTGCAGGGACCAGCTGTCCATCGGCCATTCCCTGACCTTGCAACAGTGGTTGAACGGGACTGCATCCGACGGTACCACTTCAGCAGGCCACTGATTGAGGAATTGGCGGTGCGGTTGGCCCCACATTTGCAACCTGGCCGGACATACCCCACAGTGCTGACCCCCAAGGTGAAGGTGATGGCAGCCCTACACTTCTTTGCCACCGGTACCTTTCAACACACTGTGGCGTCTGCTGGTGGGATGTCACAGACCATGTTCAGCCGTGTGCTCCGCGATGTTTTGGAGGCTATGTTGAGATACCTGAACCAGTACATCTATTTCCCTAGACTTCAACAACTCACTGACGTGAAGAGTGACTTCTATGCCCTGGGGAGGATGCCGCATGTCATTGGCTCCATTGATGGGACACATGTGGCTTTGGTACCACCACAGGCCCAAGAGCAGGCATACAGGAACCGCAAACACTACCACTCGGTCAATGCACTGGTGGTATGTCTTGCAGATATGAGCATCTCACACGTCTGTGCCCGTTTCCCAGGTTCTGCACACGATGCCTTCGTGATGAGGAGCAGTCGCATCCCGAGGATGATGTCACAGATGCGGAACCAGCGTGCCTGGCTTGTTGGTGTGTACTGACTATGTACCATTGTGTGTGTTCTGCAATGTTGTGTTCCACCCTCTTTTCCAAGTCAGCTAATGTGCAATTGTCTGTATGTAGGTGACTCCGGATACCCCAACATGCCGTGGTTGCTGACGCCCCTCAGGAACCCTGTGACACCAGCCCAGATGCGTTACAATGAGGCACATGGTCGGACCAGGAGAGTGATTGAGCGGACATTTGGTCTCCTGAAGAGCCGCTTCCGCTGCCTGGACAAGACAGGAGGGGCCCTCCCATATGCCCCAGCAAAGGTGTGCAAGATTGTCATCGTCTGCTGCATGCTACACAACCTGGCTGTGCGGAAGGAGTTGCCTCTCATCCTGGATGACGATGATCAACATCCGCCACCTGTGGAGGATCCTGGCCTGGACCACGATGCCAGTGATGATGATGATGATGATGATGATGGTGATGTCCGCACACAGCTCATCACCAACGTCTTCAGCTGAATGTGAGTATCCGGAGATGCAATGTCAATGATGTGAGTATGCATGATATGTGTTGGTGGTGCTCTGGTGCTGTTTGAGTGTGGCCATGTGCGACATGACTGTATGCGTGTAGCGATGTGTCCTTACAGGTAGTCTGTACTCCCCAACAGTGTTGACATGCTAACGTGGTTCTGGGTGGGTATCTTGTGACATGTATTGGGCATGAGTATTGCAGTTCTGTCCTGTTCTTCAGTGCTTTTGACTGTGTGTCATTTCTGTCCTTCACAGGGTACTTTCAGAGTTGTTTGGTCAACTGTGATCCCCCAACACCGTGATTGAACTTCCAGGGTGGTAGCTGTCGTATCCCTACAGGTGATGTGCGCCACACCCATGGACTTCCTTCCTTCTACACTTGTTGACTGTGTGCCCACTGCCAGGTGGGATTACCTTGCATCTGTAGTGGTTACAACATGTTGCAAATGTGTAATAAACCTGTGCTTCACTGTGTGATGTGCGTTGTCTGTGGTCACACATCTGACTGACATTTGCTTACTGCACCAGCGGGCTAGTTGACAAAGACTGTGAATAGGTGTTGTGTCTGTGCATTGCACCGTATTTCCTGGCAACATCAGTGTAGGCGATGAGTCAGGTGGCCTTGGTGTGTATATGTTGTGTAGCCCTGGTGGTGTGTCTCCCTCATATGCGTCACGTTGCCATGACTCACATGCCTGTGTTGTACTTGCTGTGGCAGTTAGCATGCACAGTGTAATTTGGCAGGTCATCATCTCCATGACAGAAACCACATTTGAATCACAACAGAGGCAGGTATGGTGTATTACTGTGTTTATTGTCATACATGTGTGAGTATGGTGCACAGGATGGTGGGTGCTGTACATTGTGATTGTAATCCAAAGTTCCTAGATGATTAGGAAGTCCTGGTAGCAGAAATGTCCTGAGTAAAGTCCACAGTCATCTGATACATTGGTCCAACTTGTACTCCCCATGTCATGTGGGGAGTTGTGTTGCATTCAACAGGGTGTACAATTTGCGCACAAAGGTGATTATCCAGCACAGGTTTTGGCTTCCTGGTGGTTGCGCATGGCCATCGGCCTCTCAGTTGCCCTTCCTCGGACGACCCCTCTTCTTTGGGGGGACCCTCAAGTGCAGGCTGCTGCGATGCAGGGGACTCTCCGCCAGAGTCATCCTCCCTCCCTGTGGCAGTTGCAGTTGTTTCAGCACCAGATGTTGTGGGCACACAGGGAGGTGTTGACATGTTGCTGCTCATCTGGCGGAGGCATTGTAATATGTCCCTATGCACCGCCGTCATCTCTTGCAGTGTGTCCCACTTGGACTCCATGCGGGACATGTGTAAGTCCAAGCGTGCATGATGGGCAGCCTGCTGCTGTCGTATGTCCCTGAGGATCCCCACTACCTGGCTGAACTCTCCGGTGCTGGTCTGGTACGCATCGGCTATGCGTACCAGTTGTGGGTCTTCATGCAGTCCAGACCCCTCTGCGAGCAGCGACCTATGTCTACCACCCCTCCCACCACCCCTGGCGACACGTGCAGTACCTGAGGTGGCACGCACAGGTGATCCTGGGCCCCCTTGGGGGTTGTTGGTGGTGGTGTTGGTGTCCATAGCCCCACGTTGGGCAGGGGTCCGTGTGCTGGTGGTGGTGGTGGTCCTTGGTCTGTCCGTGTCAGCAGTGGTGGTTTGTGTGTTGTCAGTCGTTGGAGGGGTGGGTGCAGGGGGTGCAGCTGGTGGTCCTACTGGTGCTGCATGTTGACTCGCTCCGGAGGTGCCAGGTAGGTCTTCGTCATCCGAGGAGGGCAGAGGCTGTTCCACACCAGTGAGCTCCGTTTCCCCTGGATCCTGGGACAGGGACTCCTCAGTGTCTGCTGCTGTGTCCCCATCATCACCTGTTTTTGGGAGACACACACAATGTATGTTATGTTTCTGCAGGCATCAATGGTTGACACACCTGACAGTTGTGACTGTACCTCTGGATGCGGGCCTGTACATTGCATTGTCCTGAGTTGTCACAGTCAGAGGTTGATATTGGTGTAGCACATTGTCCTGCATACTTTGAGCATTTCTATTTGAATGTTGGGGTGTGTACATGGTCTGCATGGGTTGTATTTGGTTGACATCCGGCCCTCCTTCTCCCCCAGCCCAGTTATCCCACCATGAAGCATGCCACCCTTGCAGTGGGTTCAGGTTGACTCTCAGGATGTCAGTGAGTGGTGTCCTGCTGTTGGTGGTGCCCAGTTCCCAACAGGGCCTTGTGCTCCCCACAGCAGTACCCAGTGTCAGCCATCTTGTCAGTTCTTTTCCACTCCCTGTGATGTGCGCATGGTTCAGGGTGGTGTTGATGGGACAGTTGTGGTGGTGACCAATATCTGTGACTGCCACTCCCATCATGCTATTGCCTCCACCCCCTTCTCAGCGTGCCCATACTTCCTTCCTTTTGACTCTGCTTCCCTGTGGGGTTGTGTGCCTGTGCTGACAAGATGGCTGACAGTGTTATCCTGGGGTTCATTTTGCTACAAGTCCCATGTGTGTCCCTGTGCTTCACACAGCATGACCCAGGGTTGTGGTTCTTTGTGGGATATTTGATTGGAGTGTGAGGCAATGCATTCTCCCAGGTGAGTTGTGTGGAGTTTGTGTTAGGGGGTGTGTGGGTGGAGCTGCTGGTGACTATGGTCAGTGCTGTGAGTCCTCCTTCCCACCCAGCCAGATATCCCACCATGGAACGTGCTTCCATTGCAGGGAGTGCAAGTTGTCTTTCAGGATGTCAGTCAGTGGTGTCCTGCTGTTGGTTGTTGCACAGTTCCCAGCAGGGCCTTGTGCTCCCCACAGCAGTAGCCAGTGTCAGCCATCTTGTCAGTTCTTTTCCACTCCCTGTGATGTGCACATGGTTCAGGGTGGTGTTGATGGGACAGTTGTGAGGGTGAGCAATATCTGTGACTACCACTCCCATCATGCTGTTGCCTCCACCCCCTTCCCAGCATGCCCATACTTCCTTCCTTTTGAGTGTACTTCACTGTGTGTGAGTGTGACAGCAATGGCAAGATGGCTGACAGTGGTGTCCTGCTGTAGGTTGGTGCCCAGTTCCCAGCAGGGCCTTGTGCTCCCCACAACAGAGCACCATTGTCCGACATCTTTGAAGTGGCTTTTCACTCCCTGTGAGGTGTGCATGGTTCGGTGTGAGCTTGCTGGGCCATGTGGGTGGGGGATGTTGAGCTGTGACTACCACTCCCATCATGCTATTGCCTACACCCCCTTCCCAGCATGCCCATGCTTCCTTCCTTTTGAGTGTACTTCACTGTGTGTGAGTGTGACAGCAATGGCAAGATGGCTGACAGTGGTGTCCTGCTGTTGGTTGGTGCCCAGTTCCCAGCAGGGCCTTGTGCTCCCCACAACATTGCACCAGTGTCAGACATCTTTGATGTGGGTTTTGACTCCCTGTGAGGTGTGCATGCTTGGGTGTGATCTTGCGGGGCCATGTGGGTGGGGGATGTTGGGCTGTGACTACCACTCCCATCATGCTTTTGCCTCCACTCCCCTTCCCAGCATGCCCATGCTTACTTCCTTTTGACTCTGCTTCCCTGTGGGGTTGTGTGCCTGTGCTGACAAGATGGCTGACAGTGTTATCCTGGGGTTAGTTTTGCTACAAGTCCCATGTGTGTCCCTGTGCTTCACACAGCATGACCCAGGGTTGTGGTTCTTTGTGGGATATTTGATCTGTGTGTTTGAGGCAATGCATTCTCCCAGGTGAGTTGTGTGTAGTTTGTGTTAAGGGGGGTGTGTGAAAAGCTGCTTGTTAATATAGTCTAAGGTGTCAGTCCTCCTTCCCACCCAGCCAGATTTCCCACCATGGAACGTGCTTCTATTGCAGGGAGTGCAAGTTGTCTTTCAGGATGTCAGTCAGTGGTGTCCTGCTGTTGGTTGGTGCACAGTTCCCAGCAAGGCCTTGTGCTCCCCACAGCAGTAGCCAGTGTCAGCCATCTTGTCAGTTGTTTTCCACTCCCTGTGATGTGGGCATGGTTCATGGTGGTGTTGATGTGCGCATTGTGAGGGTGAGCAATATCTGTGACTACCACTCCCATCATGCTATTGCCTCCACCCCCTTCCCAGCATGCCCATACTTCCTTCCTTTTGAGTGTACTTCACTGTGTGTGAGTGTGACTGCAATGGCAAGATGGCTGACAGTGGTGTCCTGCTGTTGGTTGGTGCCCAGTTCCCAGCAGGGCCTTGTGCTCCCCACAACATTGCACCAGTGTCAGACATCTTTGATGTGGCTTTTGACTACCTGTGAGGTGTGCATGCTTGGGTGTGATCTTGCTGGGCCATGTGGGTGGGGGATGTTGGGCTGTGACTACCACTCCCATCATGCTTTGCCTCCACCCCCTTCCCAGCATGCCCATGCCTCCTTCCTTTTGACTCTGCTTCCCTGTGGGGTTGTGTGCCTGTGCTGACAAGATGGCTGACAGTGTTATCCTGGGGTTAGTTTTGCTACAAGTCCCATGTGTGTCCCTGTGCTTCACACAGCATGACCCAGGGTTGTGGTTCTTTGTGGGATATTTGATTTGCGTGTTTGAGGCAATGCATTCTCCCAGGTGAGTTGTGTGTAGTTTGTGTTAAGGGTGTGTGTGTGAAAAGCTGCTTGTTAATATGGTCTGAGGTGTCAGTCCTCCTTCCCACCCAGCCAGATATCCCACCATGGAACGTGCTTCTATTGCAGGGAGTGCAAGTTGTCTTTCAGGATGTCAGTCAGTGGTGTCCTGCTGTTGGTTGGTGCACAGTTCCCAGCAGGGTCTTGTGCTCCCCACAGCAGTAGCCAGTGTCAGCCATCTTGTCAGTTGTTTTCCACTCCCTGTGATGTGGGCATGGTTCACGGTGGTGTTGATGTGCGCATGGTGAGGGTGGGCAATATCTGTGACTACGACTCCCATGATGCTATTGGCTACACTGACTTGTCCAGCATACACAGAATTCCTTCCTTTCAGTGAGCTTCCCTGTGAGGTGGTGTTCTAGTGGTGGCTATATATCTGACTGTGCTTGTTGGTTAGATTTGTGCCACTGCCTAGCTCTATTTGTTGTTGGGTTTGTACATGTGATGACACAGTTACATATCACTATGAGATGGCATGTTTTGTGTTTATCTGACTGACATACACATTTTGGGATGATTCTGTTTTGGTTGGTGTGTATTTGCTAAGGGTGCATGGTTTGACTCTCCCCTTGACAGTGATGTGTGTGTATTGTCGCACAATATTGTGTACATTTGTTGTGTACTCACCAGGCTCTGGGATGTTTTCTAGTCCATATACGATAACTGGTGGTAGGATGGCCCGCATCTTCTCCTCCCAGGGCCTGAGGTTTACTGGTTTGGCAGGAGGGCCACTGCCGGTGTGTTGGCTCAAGAGGTAGTCCTTCTTCATCAGCTCCCTGACCCTCCTGCGCACGTCATACCACCTGTTCTGGATGTCTCCCTTTGTGCGCAAACATGGTGATTGTGCGTTGACCCTGTCAACAATCCTCTCCCACATCTTGGTTTTCTGCGCCATGGGTGTCTGTTGGACCAATGTACCAAACAGCTGTGGCTCTACCCTGAGGATCTCATCTACCAGGACTTCCAATTCACTATCTAGGAACTTATGATTCTTCTTTGGGGGCATGGTGATGGGTGGTGATGGTGAGTGATGTGTGTGGGGGTGTGCAAGTGAGGGTGTGTGAGTGTGTGTTTTGCTGGGTGTATGTGAGGGTGCTATTTGTTGAGGTGCTGCTGGTGTGTGGGTTGTGTGATGGATGAGCTGTGAGTGTGTGTGTGGTTGCTGTCTATTGGTGTTGAGTGCTGGCAGGTAATTTGAATTTGCAAAGGATCATGGTAGGGATTTGTGTCCTTTATATGGGTGGAGTTGTGGGTGTGTCTTTGTTCCCTGTTCCCCCCCCCCCAGTATTTATTTGCTTTGTAATTGCTTGTTTGGCCTTTTTTTGTGTGTTTTTTCCTTAGTTCTTTTTGTGCATGTAGGAGACGTTCTTCTGACCGAGTCGGACCCTGCAGTTGTCTCGTGCGAGCCTCTCAGATTCGTTCACGCTGTGTTTGTGCTATTTTCTGTGCTGCGTACGCGTCGGTCGCGGTGTTTTGGGTTGCTTCGGCTCGCAGTTTTGTATGCGTGTCAGTCGTACGGCTTGGGCCCCGTGCGACTCGGTCGTGTTTTCCACGCGTTGCATCGTACTTGGCGGGTAGGAGTTCGCGGGTACGTTTCGTTCGGGATGCTTCCTGGTGCGTGTCGGTCGGTTCGATTCGCGTGGTTTTCCGGCCGGATGGCTGTTTTCCTCGCGGTTCGGTCGATCGACTTGTGTTCCGTACGCGTCGGTCGGGTTTTGCACGCTTCTCATCGTACTTTGCGGGTCGGGCTGCACCGGTACGTGTCGGTCGGAATTAATTCCGGCTCCGAGTCGGTCGGTACGTTTTCCGGCCCGAATCGGAATCGCCCCTTAGTGTTTGGACCCATTAACTTCATTGTATATTAGACCACCCATTGTTATAACATTTGTATGCCATTTACAACTGCTTGGCACCCAATAAATGTAAGATTGTGAATTTGAAAATAATGGCCCAAATCACAGTTATTTGCATACACAAGTGTAATTTACTTAAGCAATTAGCAGCATTTTCAAGTGCAAAATCCTGGAATGGTGGGATATGCTTAACATCAACTATTTTACTAATTTCTAACATTTTGCCGCAATATTGGAATTTTAAATATGAGTAAAACTGCTTGCAAGTACAGGCAGTGTGCATACACTCACAAGCTCATAAGTTTGTGGGTATTCAAAAACCTTTTGGGGGTAGTTTTCACTTATAAATGGTCAGAGGATTCTTAGTTAACGGCAGGGGTAAATTTGTTTTCAAGGTTGGAAAAGGAAAGGAATTCTCCTAAATCTGGTAGAAGAATAGAACAAGGGGTTTCATCACTGGAAAACATATTTTCTCAAAGAATAGACAAATAAATGCCCTTTAGCATTACATTTATACCTAGGTTAATGGACACGTTTTCTGCATGGTGACCCTGAACTGTTCGTCTTTTTCTGGACCTTATTTTTAGAACTCTGAGCACTTTAACCCTGCTAGCCTGCAGCAAAGTGCCTGTGTTCCCTTTCAACATGATTACATTGCTTTATTTCCTCAATGATACATTTAACTTGCCTACACGTCCAAAGTATATGGTGTACAAAATGCACCCAAGGCCTGAAAGTTAAATGTCACCAATGCACTGCAGCACCTATTGTGCCATCCACTATAGTGGCAGTGCCAACATGGCTTCAGGCCTACCCTGTGTAGCCTGACTACTGAGGTTTAGAAAATGCAAGGTGACCAGTCAAATTAACCATTTTTGACAGGTAAATACCTCCTATATAAATATGGGAGGTGGTGGCAGGTGGGCTGAATGGCAGTGATGACTCCTTTGAGCTTAGCAAAATATTCAGAGTGGGGGCTGAAGGCATCCTGTTGGCACAACAACGTAAAACCCTGCCTGACAAATCTGTATGCAGCACATGTGAAACATTGCTGCAATTGAAAGGGTGCAAACAGGGTGACAGGACAATTCTTGTGTATCCCTTGACTGGGTGCCTCCGGACCCTGCCTTTGTCCTCCCAGATCTCGGTCTCCTGATTTGTTGTCAGTACAGGGCCTGCTTCAAACTGGGTTTTATTGTTAGGTGTTTGAGGACATTAGTTATTTTCCTATGGTATTCCCACACACACTCCCAGCACTCATAGCTCAGAGCCCAATTTTAGTGTGGCTGAAGCCTTTCGTCAGCTTGCAAATGCCTTGGCGCAAGGCATTTTGGGCCTGATTGCAGTAAAGCAAGCCGGAACTACCGAAAAAGTGTGTGGGGTTGGTCCCTCTGAACTTTTACCCCATTAATTAGGGGATGCCCAGGAGTCACCTCCACTAACATGCTGGTGCCAGGCATAAATGTAGCACATCCTGGGACCCTCCTCAAGACTCTTAATGGACCTGTGAAAGAATAGAAGAGGACTGGACCTACTGTCTGTGACCTAAGAGAAGACCTGAAGAGCTGACCTGTTCCCTCATGTGCCAGGGACGAAGAAGTGGACTCAAAGGGTATGTTAGCGGTCCTCCTAAGTGACTCCAGCACAACAAGCTTTAAGAGGCCTTTTTCCTAAAATGTCCAGCTGACCAGTGGCAACTATACTTGGACTAGACTTTGCTTTTGGCCCCTGCTCAATACCCTGAGAGTCTCTAAGTGCTTTATAAGTGTACTCATGTGGTGATTTGGACACCAGAACAAAGATTGAAAACTCCCAAAAACGTTTGCTCTAGAGCCTCAGCGGTACCCGCCACAAAAGGTTGCCGCTTAGCAGTTCCACGGTGTCAGATTAAATATCAGTTTTGTCCTGTGCGGAGATCTCCACACCTCTGAAAAAAACAACAAAGACAGTTTCTGCACTGGAACTTCTATTTTTTTTACCACAAATTGAAACGCTCCAGAGGGACAAGTCTGCTTCAAGTATCCTACCTGCAGTTCCACAGCTGCAGTTTCAACTTCAACTCAAGCAGAGAGGATTTTCAAAACAAAACAGTGACATAGTCCCTTTTTGAAGTAGACTGTAGAAATATTTTCAAACTGACTCTTCAATACTTATTAGAGGGACGGATCCAATTGTTGTATCCAACCAGGGATCCATTGCGGATAGGTCTCAAGTTGCACCTATGTCCAGGTCTATGGCGACCATCAGCTATCATTGTTGCTTTGTGCTTTTTTAAACTATTTCTACGTAAAATTTAAAATATTCATACCTCTAGTTCCCCTTACTAGGTTTTTGTCATTTTGTTTAGTAAATTTTACTCTATTATTCTAAGTCGGTTTTGGATTTTTATTGCTTGGTGTTTTGACTTAATTACTGTTTTGGTACTGCACAAATACTTCTAATTTGTCAAGCAGCTCTTTTTTGTAATGGACCCAAACCTCTAACCTGAAGGTTATATGCATAGGAAAGTTGGAGTAAGTTATGTTGAAACTGTGTTTTTTATCTATGTTCAATGCTTTGTCTAACTGCTGAGCTGACTTTCATCATATTCATTTGTTGTTGCCAAAGGAATAACAAACATATTGTTTGTATGTTTTTCTGGTAAGTGATGTTGAAATTCTCCTAGCTCTTGGATAGATTCCATTTAAAAAAGAAAGATATAACAAAGTTCTGCTCCCTAGCATTCCAGCTTACTGTTGACAGCTATCCTCATTTTCCTATTTAGTTACACCCTTTTAACATTTCAACTTGATCATTTTGGACTTGCTTCTCTATGTTATAGAATAAATCTCTTCAGATAATCTACTAATTGCTGCAAATTTCACTGGAATCAGATGTAATATAGTAGGTGCCGCTGGTCAACAGTCTCACAATCACCAGAGATATCCTATAAACATAACACAATTTAACACGCCATTGTAAAGCAACTATGAGCTGAATAATAGATGTTTATTGTTACTCAGTTCAATGGCACTCTTATTATTGAGCTACAAATGATAAAACGCTGGGTGGGCCCACCGCGATTTGAACCTGTGGACCATACGGTCAAACACGTATCTCTGGAGTTACTTTTTAAATCCAACGAGTCTCCAGATCCAGCTGTTAGAGAACTTTCCCAAATGGAACGTGAAGGTTTACTCAAATGAAAATACTTTTAGGATTTTCAGATTAGAGAAGGATTTCTTTTAAACATTGCAGTTTTCTGACTGGCTTGTATGACCTAGTG
Organism: Calotriton arnoldi; assembly: GCA_963921515.1. Classification (NCBI taxonomy): domain Eukaryota; kingdom Metazoa; phylum Chordata; class Amphibia; order Caudata; family Salamandridae; genus Calotriton; species Calotriton arnoldi. Next base: position 106,170 of record CAWUFW010001512.1, read on the forward strand.
GTTCAGCAATGTAAAAATGTGCTCCAGCTCCCTGACTTTCCACTTCTTCCTTTCCTTTCTTTGGAGTTAACACATTCGGTTTGGTAGGTCTAGATACAACCTATTAAAGTTATTGAGTCTGCATGTTATCATGGCTGATGGCTCTTAGTGCCTCATTTAGAGATTGTAAAATACTCAAAATCTTCCAATTTCTAAAGGAAAGTCTAAATATGAGTAGAATCTACAGGCCAAATTACCTCCACACATTAGTTATGTTGTGAAGGAAATTCAGCTGGTGGACTCTACTCAGAATTTAGAGTTTCCTCCGTAAACTGGAGGATGTTCAGATCCCTTCATCCTCTAAAAAAGGCACTTAGTTATTATGAAATGAATGGTTGAATAGTACAGCTTTCTAATATGTCACAGTGTGCCCATAGTACATAGGTTAATTGTGGAATATCTTCCTCTTATGCTACTTCTAGAGGTTGCTGGGAGTTTTTTTCTGACCATGCTGCAGGGAATTTATAATTTTTACTGTTTGTGGGCTGTTGGGCTTTCCCTCAACAAAAATCCTGTCAGTAATCAATCACAAAGATGACCAAGAAGAATTCAAGGTCAAGGAAGGAGTAAATCAACAACAAGGAGGAAAGAAAACACAACCAAGGAGAGATAAGTTATTTGCAACAATGCACGTACTTTTATATTTTCGTGCTTGTAATTTACCACATGTACATGGAAGAATCTATGCACAGTGAATTAATGGTTGCTCCATCTGCTCACTCCTTAAAACATGGTAATATTAGTTAATCCCTAATTGGCACATTTAATTTACTTGCAACTTCCTTGTAAAGTGGCACTACATGTGCCCAGGGCCTGCAAATTAAATGCTGCTAGTGGGCCACCCACTTAAGTAGTCCTTTACATATTTAATAACCTGTCATTTCCAAATGGGAGCAGATAAACAGTTCATGTTTGGTGTCTTTATTATTATTATTATTATAATTATAGGAGTTGTAGATCGCATGGTGACCTGGAGGCATCCCAGTGCTAAGAAAGAGAGGAAACACTGCAAGCTGAAGATCGAGGGAAGATCAGTCTTCCTGGTGTCTTTGGGATTGTAATAAAAAATCCTAACTTATGATGAAGTTGTATCTTAAATTACAATTTTGAAAATGCCACTTTTAGAAAGTTGATGTTTTCTTGCCTTAGCCATTTAGTGCCTGTGGCTTGTACCTGGGTTGCATGGCTGGGTGAAGCTTTGTGCATTCCTCCTACATAGCCACACACAACAGGGAGCTTAGGTGTGCCTGAATGAGTCCTCACTGGCAGGATACGAGGGAGGAGTGGGCACAGCCCCACTTACACTTGAATAGACTGTGTCCTGCCTCCACACAAAGGGCTGCATACCCCCTACATTAGAGTGGAGCCAGGATCAGGAAGGCAGGATGCCTGAGAACTTCAAAGACATGCTTTAAGAAGCTTCTCCCCCACTTCAAATGCACCTCTGGGTATAAATACCGAACCTCGGACACCACATTTTCAGTACATTTCTGGACCTGCGGATACTCTGCCAGGATGACTGCTGTGCTGCTGAAAGGACTGCCACTCTGCTGGACTGCTGTTCTGAAGGACTGCTGCTCTGACGGGCTGCTGACCTACTGTGCTGATCTGTTGCCCTCTTGCCTGTGTGAGAAAGGCTGGCCTGCATCTCTTGAACCCACAACCCTTAGAGACTCCAAAGGTTTGCTAGCTGGCCTCCTGATCTGAAGCCTTACAGATACAACAGGCTTCTAACAACCTTGCTCCTGCACCTGGACTCTGCTATCTGTGAGACTACCCTGCCAAGTGGTGCCACCCCAGTCCTGGACCCTTGAAAGTTGGCCTACGGTGCAAAGAGCCACATCTCAGCCCTTGGCCGCATCAGATCTGCCACTGCGCAATGCATCCTCAGATCAGGCACTCACATCTCATTGACAGCAGCATCAGCAACGATGCTAAAATCTGCATCGCATCCTCATAGCGCCTCAAAAACAGATGCATCACCCCGACTGTTAGACACATCCTTAACTCCAAACTTTGTATCGCAAGCCCTAATCTACGGGATCTTTGACAATGACGCAGCAGGATCTCGCCCCACAGCCTCACACATCTCAAAACTGATGCATTGCTTCGGCTGCACAACACATTTTCGACTCAGATCCTCGCAATGCTCCGCAAACCTGGATTTAAGGTATTCTATTCAGCTGGCCTAACTGAGTTCTTGTAGCCGGCCCGCACACCAATGTGGTTGTCCTAGACTTGTGTTTTGTCCTGGTCCAGGGCAACCAGATATCCACCTTTTGGCTCTATTTCCACTAAAATCTTTAAAATTGAATATCTCCAGTTCTACTAATTGGATTTTTGTCCTTTTGGTCTTGTTTCATTTATTAAAAATTACTCTACTCTTCTAAATCTGTTGTGGGCTCCTTTTGTGGTGTGTTGTCACTGTGTTACTGTTTGAAGTGTTAAACAAATTCTATGCACATTACCTCTGAGTTAAGCCTGACTGCTCTATACCCAGCTATCAGATGGTTGAGCACATATTTATTTAGGGTTTTGTTGTGGCTTCACCCTGAGTAGAATTGTGGATGCTTCTTTAGAAGGGTTTTTACCTCCTCAACCAGTAACCCAATTTCTTACAGTTTCATAATTTTGTATCCTTTCTTACAAAATTGTAAATATAGGCCCTGTCATTACAGAGATATTAAGAAACACTTGATGTTCTTTTCAAGTTCATCAATAGTCTAGTCTGAAGGGCACTGGGTTTAAAATGTTTGGGAAATTCACCAGTAACAGGAGCTTAACACACGAAGAAGAAAATTGACATATCTGTGCAGGCCTACTTTAAGAGGCACAGAATCTTTTATAGAGGCTTCTGTATTTATGCACAGGCTATCATCTGAGTATTTTGTGAAATATGTATCTTGGAATGGATACAGGTAATTCTAAACTATGGCGTGCAACATTCTTTCTACCACTGTGCTTGCATTGACACAAAAGGTTTGTCCATTATGCAGAATCACCTGAGTGTTTTGGAAAACATGAATGCCTTGTTCTGCATTCTAGGCCCAAAATTTGGTTACATGCAAAAAATATGAGGGTCACAGAAACAATGCACCATTTTCTTAACCAACTCTTTACCTGACAGACTCTATCTACTCTTTTGGTTGATTTCTTGATCATGGCAGACAGATATGGAGAGACTAATTGCATTAGCATGACAGCACCCAGATTACTGTTTCACAGCGAAATATGTGTTTTGGAGAGATGACAACAATGTCAGAAACTTTTGGCTTTCTTTTGCTATCTACATGCGCTAATTCAGTGGTCTGTGGTCAGTTTACAAAGGGAAATATTTGCCAAAGACATGGAGAATAATCCTCTTAAAAAATCGAATTATAGAAAGGCATTCTCACTCAGTCCCTGCCCATGTGTGTTTTAGATGCAAACATCTACTTTTTAAATTCTTTTCTTCCTCATGCTCATTAGATTTTGGCCTGAGAGAAGTTTGAATTACGTTGGAGTAATTGGAGTAATTTCAGTACTGATGCATTACACCTGTGATGTGATTATCCAAATTACATCACTACTCAAGTTTGAATAATTAAGAGTAATTTGGGGCAAACATCCTACCACAAGAGCAAAGGAACAATGAAGTAAACAGAGATAGTAGCTGCTAGCTACTTCTTTTCATGTCCTGTAGCATTTGGTGCTATTTCTTAGCACAAAATGATCCCTCTGGCCCATTTTGGACACGTGTGCATTTTGCACTAAGAAAATAGTGCTAATTGCTGGATTACTCTCCTCACACAATTGCGAGTAATTTTTGGTAATCACACTAAAAAGAGTTACGCCAGTTACATCCACCCCTGATTAAATTACACTATACTGTTCCAAATTCACTTCAAGGGCATCTGCCTGAATCACAAATTCTTTCCCTAATGTAGAGCATTCAACACAGGTCTGAGGGTCTTTAACCGTCCAATTATCAATCCTGGAATGATCCTGAAAGTCACTACCTGTTTCTGGGTTCTAGAACTTCTCCAGCTAAACCAGACTACATAATGTCTTGGTGAAATGTTATGTTCCTACTGCCAATATGGCAGATAAGGTAGACAGCGTATGTGGCACTTACTGGCCTCTATAATGAGACTTGGTAACATTTACTGTGTGGTGTTCCACAATGGCATTAAAGTCACCAATGTTATCCAAGAAGTCAACCATGAGGTCTTGTAGTCCAGTTTAGGACTCAAATCACAAAACTCTGCGAGGTAGTAGAAACATTCTCTATCCCAAAGACATTTCGTGAGATATGTGAGTCCGAGGGTGGTCAGAAGGTACTGGCCCCAAGTGTAACAAATGGAATTGTTTTAATATGGTACCCTGAGGGCCCTGTACTAAGGATCCAAACCTGGGAACCAAGTACCATATTTCTACATTAACACAAATGCCCAGCAATTTCAGAGACCTAAAACACAAAAGGTCATATATCCCAGAGCATGTGAGAAAGAAACTCAGTTTCAAGATTTTTTTGTTTTCTGGGGCATACTTTTCCTGGAGTAACATCAATTTGCATGCTGATCAGAAAAGGGGCATCAGCTTTAAAATCGAGGGTCAAAAAAGTGGTCTGTCCCACTATTTACTGGTAAACGCAGAATTTTGGAGTTGATCAATCATTTTGACTACACTGTAATGATGAGAGTCAAGGGTCAATAGACGGTCATTGGCAAAAAAGTGATGTAGATTCTAAAGGTGAAATGTAAAATAAAATACGAACTGTATCTAACAGACCAAATGAAACAATAGAATTTGCTTCCAATACACAAGTCCAATGAATTAGAATTTTCTCCACAACAGTTCAACACATGGAATTTCTGCAAGAGGAGGGATACAAAATGCAAAAACACACATGCACACACACGTGTGGGAGAGCGAATGTGTTGGTGTGTGCGCGTGTGTGTATAGCGGGGCTGCATAAGGAAATATATACAGGGCTGGTTGTTCAAAATAATTGCAAATTCTGAAAACCATTTGTGAATTCCTTTATTGCATGCAAACATATATACACACATGTATAGTGCACACTATTTTCTAATGTCTCCATGTGAAAAATATTTTTGAGTGATAGAACCTTTCAGCTACACCCCCGCAATTGTAGAGGCTGTTACCTTCTGTTTCCCTCCCTGGAAGAAGATTTATTCTGTCTTACTACAATAAAATCTGGTCATTTACAGCATAGGAAGAGGTGAGAAAGGGGGTCGTAAGTATCTACAAACATGTAGCTATGAGTGTGTCCAAACCGTCAAGTGCATTCCCATTCTGGAAGATCACTCTTCTTCAACCACAGATTGAGATTTACTCACATGGAAACTTCAGTGTGAGTACATCCTCTGACAAAAAGTCAATCTGATTGATGAATTAACAAAGTTTGTTTGCACTTGTAAAAAGCACTGTGTATGTAAGTCAGAAATGCACATGCAAATTTCTTTGTGAATGAGGCTCATACAGTATGGATTTGTGCAACTTTTGGTATGTTATCCTATTTTACATTTGTTCCTTTCTGTCTAATGAATATTACTTTCCATGCCTGAAAAAGGCTGGGGGTTAATGAATTCCTCATTGTTGGAACTTCCATAAAATATTTGACACTCCATTGTTTGTAGTTCTAAACAAGAAGGGGATGTAATGATGTGAATGAATTCTCTTCCAGGGAACATGTATTAAATAATGGACACTTTATAAAATGATTCCGAAAATGATAAAAACAAAATTGGATATGGTCAGTGCTTTTAAACTTTGAATTAATTTTCTATAATGTACACGTACTTAAAAAGAAAGGTGTCTCTGATAATGGTTCGTGTTTTATTATGATAATCATGAATATTGAAAAGCATGCCTAAAATGTTTAGTTACAAACATTAAAACAATAAAACACAAAACAGTTTACTTATAACAAACTGAAACATTTAGGCTTTTTAAAAGTGACACATGTAAACAATTTAAACAACTACTGAGTGGTCTCTATTTCCACCAATTCATTGTGTATAATGCCAACTTGTAAGGCAAAGCTAAACTAAAAGTAAATTAGCTGTTTTTCTAATTGTTACTTCAAACAAAGTAGTTAAGGAAAAAAGGTATTCAAATTCAAGTGTTCTTTAGCTGTTAACTTTTTGTATTTTCCCCAACATCAATAATCTCACTTTAAAAATAGGTAATTTGAAAGTGAATCTACCTTTTTGCCCTTGCAACAATTATTGAGTTTTAAAGAATTACAATTAAGACACCTACTGCCTGTGATTTTTATTTCATTATCCTTCTCTTATAATGTAATTGGCCACTAGTAAAGGGCGTATCACCCTATTATTTGCAAACATCCTAATCAAATGCGTATGTGTGGGGGAGTCAGACATGGTATAAAGGATATATTCAGCAAGGCACCATGACAAAGTCCTGTTGTTTGTCTGTTCCTTCATTGTTTGATACTGAACACAGAAAAGCTACGTCTCTGCATTACATTTTTCGGTAAAGTACCGAAGTGTCAAAGATAAGAATCATACACACATCCCCATGTAAGATTTTCTTATTATTTTACCTATTTATGTTTAAACTGAACAATTTATGACCTATTGCCACTTTCCTGAAAAATAAAATCTTTTACTTCAGAAACTCCTTTTGAATGTATAATGCATAATATTCAGTGTGTAATTATAACTGAAAAAAATGCTATTTTTTCAGTGAAAAGTCATAGCTGAAACAAAGTGTTCTTGCTCTTCTGTTCCTCTAAGTAGGATGTATTTGATCAAACTTTTAAAATATCTCTTCTTCTATTCAATTTTTAAATGATTTTTTATGACACTTCTCAGAGTAAGTCAAGTTAACCCAACTTTAATGTTAGCACATTTTTCGATAAGATTTCTTCCTATGTGAATTAGGTAATGAAATAGGTTGGGCACTATATTTATAAATAGGTAAAAAGTGTGAAGTCCATTTACCACTTTAGAACTGCATGGGTGAGTACAAGAAATAGTGTGCATATGTAAAGTCAAAGACTTCTAGGGACCAACTTAAACCCTTGAAGTTGGACTTGCATGTCCCAAGATTAATGTGAAGAGTGTTAAAGTTTTGAATTGGACTTTCCTACACTCTAATTGGACAATTCACACCCATTAAAACATTGGGAACATTTAGAATGGTGGCTCTGAAATATGAATATTTCATAATATGACACATTGGCTCACCAGTGACTATCATCAGTCTGATCAAATTAGAACTACTAATTATAATGGGTACATCTGAGCAATGTTGATTTGACTAACATTGTAAATGCATGCAGTGCTGACAAACTTATATTGATCTGAATATTTGTAGAGCTATTTGACAATGTTTTTTTCTGTTGATGGCACCTTTTTTAAAAAGTACAGAATGTGATTCTGATGAATGATATTGATTTGCAATACTGACTTACATTTTGTTTCCTAGAAATTAATAACAGTATCATGATGCAATTTCATTAGGCATAAACTGTGTGTTGACAGTTTCTGCTCCCGACAAACAAGACCCTCTGATTGTTTTAATTAGCAAATTAACAATAAATGGCACCTCTTGTTGTTTGAAAGTCAACAAAACGTAATATATTATTTTTCATAAATCAGCTACAAATAGGCAAAAAATGATGTATTATGTGAATAGTGTCAAACAATATTTGAAGAGTAAAACAAACTACAAAAATAGCAAAATATTACCAGACCTCTTTTGACACGTCACCTCCTTTTATTCTGCCATTAGGAGAAGTTCCACTCTTTGAATTTTGTGTTAAATATTGGCCTGGCAAAACTAAAAATGTTCAGATGAATTAATTTGGATGCTTCCCTCTCTATATATATCCTAACAGATTGTACTGTTCATAAACACTCAACTGACAAATTATCTGTTCCAGAAAATAAAACTCTCACCAATCTTTTGTTTTATTATGCAATAGAACAGCTCTATTACATCTCTGAATACCAATTTAAAAAGTCACACTGTACTATCCTATCATGTTGTGCAATGATGAATTGCACCTAGGCTCTTAAAATCCAAAAATGAACAGGATGAGACATACCTTTCTTATCCTTCTTCTCTTCCTCTCCCTCACTTGCCCCTAACAATGTGAAGATGATCCCCGTCTGAGAATTTACTCCTACAGCAGTAACAAGCATTCGACCAGATCCCTCCATCACATGAGTACCTGAAAGGTAATAAAAAGGTAGTCATTTAAAAAACATATTAACTCAATAAATTACTATGTAGACTTCCACAGTCATCTTTGCTCAGTTTAAGTTGATTTAAAAGATTTGGAAATATAAAGAGGCCCACCTATCATTTACCAAGTCAGAGTCACTTCAATACAGGTTTGAAAAGCATTTAAAAATAAACGCAAACATTTTTAAACAAGTTATTTCATTTTCCTGGAACAATAGCAATTGACGAGCTGTATAAATGGAACACACATTAATATTTTTAAAACAAAGGCCTTAGGAATTCACAACGAGGAAAGCGCAGTGCAGGACTGTTGGAACTGGCAGTGTCTGGTTGGCTTAAGGGATGCCCCTAGCCAGGCAGAGCTACCACTCCCGTCAAGGGCAGGTAATTACACTCGCTGTATAACCTGTGCTCACCCTTGGGTAGCTTGGCACTGAACAGTCAGGCAATGTGTAAAGCAAAGGAACAGCAGCCACTCACAATAGAGACTGCACACAGGATGTATGTAAAAAAATGTATATTCAACAAACATATTCAATCATCAATAACATGACCATTATATACTTTTGGGCACAAAACACAATTGGAAATATTACTAGCAGTACTAGGCCCACTCATATGTTTATGCTTTCAGTAGTATGCACACTATGGACAATTCCTAACCTCACTGCCCCCCCACCCCCCAATTGAGAGAGAGCACCCTTATGCGGTGCACAATATCAATAATATGTACACACACAAAACATAGACACTTTTTAGCAACACCGCAGGCCAAAGCCACGCGGGAGAACCCAATGTTAATAGGTATTGTGCTTTTGGCACCAATCAACGTATAATGCGGCCCCGCTGGGCAGTGTTGTGAATCGCAGGTAGTCCACACACGATCACTCTCACACACACACTCACTCTGCACCACTATCCGGTGTGACAGGTAACAGCCAGTCCATGCGGCATGCTCTTACAAACGCATATGCACTCAGCACCCTAATGCGTTGCCACTGATAACCTGCAGGTATATGGTTCACCTTCTGCAGACGCCCAGGCCTCCCTCCTCCCTCAAGTTCACCCCTATTGTCCTATACCACTGGATGGAAGATAACCAGCCCTGCCTCGCAGACAATGGGCTGCATGTGGCCGAAGTCACATTTAGTCTGGGTCATTGGGATGCAGGTGGGAATAAGTAATCATTTTAATTGAGAGGTAGATGTAAACAAGGCGAAGGTTAGCAGCCACTCGGGAAGTTCACACATAGGTCTCAAAAAACAAAGGAGCCACGCAGTCTCTTGACCCACTTCTGAACTGTCTCGTAAGTGATTCTTCAACCCAGTCAATCTCTCGGTACTACCTGGCACCACAATGTCTTCAGGAGGGGCCAGGTGTAGAGAGAGCAGTTGGTCCACCACGATGAGGGTCAACAAGGGAACAACCGATGAATAGGAAGTATCACAGGGGAGCCTCTTGGTAGGATGAGGTGCCCCGATCGGTACACGATGATCCGGGTCGTGCCCAGGCATTCCGGGCAGAGTGACTGGTGTGCGTAGGGATGAGTTGTACCTGGAACTTCAGATTTCAGACACGATGAGTTGCAAATTCCGAACCTCCTTCATCAGGAGCCACAATGACCGGTGCACATAGAGTTGGGTTGCACCAGGCAATGACGGTCACATACACAGCGAAGAGTTGCAATTCCAAACCTCTCTGACAATAAGGCACAACGTCCGGTGCACGATGATACAGGTTGCACCAGACCAGTCTGGTCACACATAAATAAGCACAAGTTCAGCAGAGTCACATGAGATAGAATGAGGCACTACTCTGTGTACACTCTCACCTCGGAGGGTCGCACCCTGAGAATCAGACATCACATGCAATGAGCATGCAGTCGGAGTGTCACACGAGAGAAATGTGGCACGACCAATGAAACAGGCCATGCAGTGTTCCACAACGGGTGAATCTGCTCCCCACCACTAGACGCTTATAAGTGTCACAGTCCCCGCAGAATGGGAACCATACACTTCAGGTGCGGGCAAGATTTCTGGTGCTCCGTACTAGGCAATCCGGTCTCCAGACACAAATCTTAAATCCGCGCTCACACCACGCTGTCAGTTTGGATTTAGTAGCCGAGGTGGGCACGTGAGAGAGCACTGCTCTCCAGATGTCACAGGTAGAAAGTATAGGTCCCTTGGGGGAGATCTTTGATGTCCCTGATATCATAGGGAGGACAGGAGGCCCGAAATCGGGCCCATGGAGAGCACACTTCAGGGTCCTTCACTTCGGCAGGTCATCAGCCCAGACCAGGCTCTATTTGGATAGTATCCTCCATGTGCACAACAGGGTCCTCTGACAATGTGTACCATGCACTCTAGGTTCTCCAGTCCCAAGTCCCCACAAGCTGGAAGATGGCACCCATAGTTATACTGTTGTGTGTCTTTGAAGTCAGGGTGGTTGAGGGGTTTTCCCTTTGAAGCACAGATGTCTCCGCTAAATTGTAGGCCTGTCTGCCATGGGGCCTTGGAATGCAAATCTTAATCTGTAGTGGGGATATGATCTGGCCCCTAGAGGCTGTGTCAGAACCTCTATCTTTAATCTATCCTATTTGCCCCTCAAATGGCAGAGGTCCGCCGTTCCCGTGGGATGCCCATGTTTTATGTCTGTCGATTGAGGAATGCACAGATGTTCCCCATATTAACTTATGGACAGAGCAAGCCTCATAGGTAGTGAAAACACACATAGGTATTCCCCACTACCTAGGCGCATGTGCGCTATTGCGCACCCCGACTTGTGATGGCAGGATTGACCCATAGCTCCTAGCATCATTGTTGCCAGTGCGCCTGCCCGAGTCTGTAGAGCAGACTGGACACGTGTCTAACCAATATGTGTGTTTGTGAGCACGCACTGACCTGTGTTGGCAGGTGGCACACGAAATCATGGGCACCATAAGTGCGGGTGCGCACTCACAGCAGCCTACACTGGCAAGCTGCTCATGAGTTTACCCACAATATCTACCAGTGTGCACCCACCGATCTGCAATGACAGATCGGCCCATGTTTCAGAACAAAAAATCTGCGCCATTTCCCAACATGACTACAAAGGGGGCGTGCACTTTCACGTGGCAAGGACAGGCCAGGCACATGGCTTACTCAGGCCCAAGCACCTTTGGTGCCAGTGCACACACACCACCCTGCTCAACCTAGCGCCATGGATGCAAGCGCGCAGATGCAGGCCTGCACCAGTGAGCCTGATCCGGAGGTTAGAACACTGGCATTGCAGGTATACGCTCATCAGCCCATTATGGCAATGCTGGGCACCTATTCACCGTGCCATGGGTGCCGGGGCGCATCCTCTAGCCTGCCACGGCAGGCTGGCCAAATATTCGAAATCGCATCAGGGTCGGTGCGCACACCTCGGTCTGCATTGGCAGACCAGCCCATGTTCCGGAACAATGCATCAGCGCCTCGACCTAACCTGTGTAGGAAGGCGCATAAACTTCCCCACGGCTTTGGCAGTGAGGCTGTGCAGAGGGCCCTGAGACCACTCCAGAGATTCGGTAACTCCCCAGGAGTATTCATGGGGAGAGCTGAACTCTAAGGCAGGGGAAGCCCCAGTGGGGGGTTCCTCACTACCCGGACAGGGAACTTTCATATGTGTCCACCCAGCCTTCAGCCTTGGTGCCCATCAGTGCTTCCTGGTGGGGTGCCCTCATGGAAGGGGGTACATACTCCTCGTTGGCTGAGGCTTAAATTATGCCATCCTAGGTGGGGGCACAATGGTGTCCCACAGACCTGCTATTGCAGACTTGATACAGGGTTACAGGCTATCCCGTGGATGGCACACTCAGGGCTACGTCCCACTTCTTAGCCCATGCTGTACCCACCCCAGGCATGTGCTGTACCTATTTACAGGGCACACGGAGGTACGGCATCAAAACCTCATGGTATTCACAACCCCAGCACAATGCGAGCTAGGTAGGCGGACATAAATTCCCTCTGCTATACAGGGAGAAGGTGCCCAGTTTCCTAAGGTTAGGCAGAGAGAGTCGGCAAAGACTAGGAGGAGAAAGCGAAAGGATTTGGGGTTATTTCCCCAAAGGAGGCCATGTGCAACATAGACACAAGAAAATTACATGATTAAGATCTTGTATACATATATTGCAGAAATCACAGTTTCTTTAATCAACCGTTAGGTTCTGCCATTTGCCTGTTAAAAACTCCAGAGGTAATATATTTATTCTTAATAATAAGAAAAAATGAGGAATACCATGGTCAAGATTCCAGGTTAAATACATTTAGGTTCGTTTGCATGAAGTGCATGAAGCTATAATTAGGGCAAATTTTCACTTCTTTTAAGCAAAAATCAATGTCCATTCTCAGGCATTGCCTAATAGCTGTTTTATCAGACATTGTAGCTGGAAAATAGACAGACCAGTGAAAATATCCTGCTGTATCTGAAACTATTTCAGTTTGAAGTTACATTTTCTCTAAGACATACAATTAAATACATCTTTATACTACATGCTCTATTTGTGTGCATTAGAGTGTGTCTTCCATACCTTATTAATAATGTTGAAACCTTCAAACAACAATAGAGGAAGCACTAGGTGTCATTCTTATCATGTGCTTTTTAATGATCATACTGTTTGACTACCCATTAGGCTCGTCATCAAGTAAGATTTCATTACATGGAGCTTTATCCACAAGACCGAGGGAGAAAGTAATACATTTGCTTCCTTGGGATTACTCCATGGATTGGAACAAATTTCAGATTTTCTGGGAAGTAATGAAGAATTCTAGCAGACGTCAAGGAGATCAATGACAGTTGCAGAGTTGAAGAAAAACACAATGTGTATATATTTCTGGATGTCAAATTTAAGTGCATTCAACACAAAAGTAAATATACACATTTTACTTTTTTGCTTGGTGGGGGAAACAATTTTGCCCTTCTGCCCTACAGATGAGTACATTGCATATGTGTTTTGTGTGTATGCCAACCTTTACAGATGGACACATTAGGGATTCTGATAAACCAGCACCAACTTTTGTACAAATGAGTTTGGAAATTTCACCAGAGTGCCAGATTTACTGTCAGACAGATTTCACTTTCAAGGTATTTTGTGAGTCAAGAATGGGTTGTTATCTTCAGACATATTGTTTTTGCACACCTAAGTTGCACTTTAAGAGTGAGAGGACCATAGTATCTCTACCTTACACTGTGCCAGAATCTCACACAATATGCTGAGCTGACAGAATCTATCAGTTGTATGGGAACATCTCTATTAGAAACTTTTTCACTTATACCAAGACAGATCTAAGGACTAGAAATACAGTTATCGGCACAGACTGTCCACTCCAAGGATGACTGTGGAACCACTGTTATCATTCGAAGACTATAGAGGAAGAGACCTCCTTTGTCAACTCAAAGTTATGCAAGTGCAAAATAAACTGATCCACTGCTGGTAGTCATAGGGAGACACTGGACAGTTATAGTATGAAAGAATTAATTATGCAAAGAAGGATGTTGTTGAAGGGTGATTACTGGAGGGATATGGAGGCAGAGTAATGCAATAGCTGTATGGAAAGGGTAAAGGTGGAGGTTTGCAGAGGAGTTTTGGCTTTGAATCATATGAGACATTACAAGACTGGTTTGATTAAACGTTTTTGGGGTTCTGGATAGTGCTTAGAGATTGTGGGACAGTGCTAGTAATCTGCAGTACTTTAGTGATGGAGTGACCACGTGGTGTGATATCCCTCTGGGCTGCTGGGCTAGTAGTAGCCAGAGGGTGGAAATATTTCGTGTTTTGTGATGGAGGGGAAAGGCATCTTGTTGCTACAGTGGGCTGGACACTTCTGTGGGCAGTTAGCATGATGTTTTCTGAACAATTTAGAAACTAGAACCATAAAATTCCATTTGTGAAAGACAAAAAATTGCAAATATGTTGATAATAATTACCCTTGACATTAAGTTCTAATTGTAACCCAGTGCTTTAATGACTAGCATAGCATTTACAAAAGGCAATTTACCATTTACTAGAGTGTAATAGTCTTTGTTTCAGCTTAGGGAATAAAGGCAACAAGAATTTCACGCAATAAAAAATATTACTACAGCTCAGTGAATATTCCTCCAGGAGAACACCTATGGATTATAATGAAAATGCAAAAGATTCCCACTTATTTAAACTGTCAAGAACCTAAGTAGATTTTACCCATTTCCTCATTACTACTTAAAGGGGTGTTAGAAATTGGGTCCCTGGTTGACTGGGATATAAACCCTGGTCGAGCAGTAACCAAAATCCTAGTCAGAATAAGGCACAAGCAAAGCCTAAATTAACCTGTGCTCACCCTCTGTTAGCTTGGCACAGAGCAGCCAGGCTTAACTTTAGAGGCAATGTGTACAGTGTTTGTGCAACACTTCAAAACATAAAACGGTGAAAACACCACACTAAAAGATGGTACACCACGTCAGATAAATAGAGCGTAATTTTAAAAATAAAACAAGACCAAAATGAAAAAAATCCAATAAGCAGAACTGGAGTTATGATTTTTCTAAAGAATAAACTGTAAAATAGTGATTAAAAGGATAAAGTGGCAGCCAGGGATATCTGTTAGCACTGGACCAGGTCAAATCTAAAAGTTCAGGCCACCTGCAATTGAGCGCGAGTCAGATAAAGTCCCAGATTAGTCCCACTGAAGTTTTACCTTCTCAAGTTTTGTGCCAACTCTCCCATTCACAGGGGAGAAGTTTGCCAAGATCAAGGCGAGCGTTGCTGGTGATGGTCGGCAGAGTGCAAAGAGCAGGCCTGGCGTCGTGGACAGATCGACTGGGGTCTCACAGTGTCGATCTACACTGGCGGATGAATCCGGCTGTGTGAACTGATGAACTCGCAGCGGCTTGCGCTGATTTTTGGTGCAAGCAGTGTAGTTCCAGAACAAACAGGCCCATTCATGTTCACAAAGAGATCAAAAGCTTGATTTTAAGAGCTTAAAAAACACTTTGAAGGGCCCAGGACCTGAGAGGGCCCTCTTGGGCATCAGGAGCTCATTGAAGGGGAGTCCAGGACCTGTGGGGAGCCTGTTATGTCCCTGAGGCTCAGATCAGGAGGCCAGCAGACTAGCTCTTTGAGTCCCTCTAGGGTCCTGGGTTAAGATGGGTTCCAGGTCCATTTATTCCTTTCCAGGCTAGAGGGCAGCAAGGCAGCAGTTCCTTTAGAGTGGTAGTCCAGCAGAGTGGCAGCCCTTTCAACAGCACAGCGGTCTTTCTTCCTGACAGAGTATCCACAGGTGCAGAGGTGTACTGAAGTGGTGGTGCCAGAAGTCCAGTCTCACTACTGGGGGTTATGCAGCCCTTTGTGTGGAGACTGGACACAGCCTATTCAGGTGTAAGTGAAACTGGGTCCAGCTCCTCTCTCCCATCCTGCCATGATGGCCCATCAAGTCACACCTAAGCTTCCATTGTGTGTGGCTGTCTATGTGGAATACACAAATCCCAATTGTCACCCACTCCAGACATGTGATCAGAGACAGGTAGCAGGCACCAAATGGCTAAAGCAGGAAAATGCCAACTTTCTAAAAGTGGAATTTTCAGAATTGCAATTTAAAATCCGACTTCACCATAAGTTGTGATTTTTAACTTGTGATTCCAGAGACACCAAACTTGGATCAGTCATATCTTCCCAGTTGGGAATTACAGTTATAAAATGTAATAGGCAAATCCCAATGTTATCCTATGGGAGATATAAGCCTTTCAGTAGTAAAAATGAATTTATGTGTTTTTCACTACCAAGACAAGTAAAACTTAAAAGTACATGTCCTGCTTTTTAAATACATTACACCCTGGCCTCTGGGCTGTCCAGGGCCTACCCTAGAAGTGACTTATATGTATTAAAAGAAAGGTTTGGGCCTGGGAAAAGGTTTATTTTGCCAGGCCGACATCGCAGTGTAAACTGCACACACACAGGCAAACAAATGCAGCAGCCAAGGCTCAGTCCTAAAACACGGGTGGGGACTTTTAAATTATACATTTGTGACAGCTCCCAGTAGGGGCAGAGGGTCAACGCCCTTATGCCCTACGGAAGGTATGCACTTGTGCAAAACGTAAAAGTACAATAATTAAATACACTGCATTCTGCCCTTGGGTTGTCCAGGGCCTACCTTAGGGGTGACTTAGATGTATTAAAAAGGAAGTTGTGAGCCTGGCAATAGGTTTTAACTTGCCAGGTCGACATGTCAATTTAGAAATGCACACACAGGCTCTGCAATGGCAGGCCTGAGAATTGTTTAAAGGCTACTTAAGTGGATGGTACAATCCTTGCTGCAGGCCCACTAGTAGCATTTAATTTACAGGCCCTGGGCACATGTAGTGCACTGTACTAGGGACCTATAAGTAAGTTAAATGTGCCAATTGGGTATGAGACAATATTACCATGTTTAGAGGAGAGAGAGCACATTCACTTTAGCACTGATTAGTGGTAAAGTGCTCAGAGTCCTAAGGCCGACAAAAAAGGAGGTCAGAAAAAGTGGAGGAGGAAGGCAAAATGTTCAGGGAGGGCCCTGCAGAGAAGACCATTTTCCAACACTAGACATTATTTGAGTTCTCTTGTGCTTGGGACAATAACACACGGGTGGGCCGTCAGCAGCTCCGAATTTCTGAAAGTGAGACTATAGCATTTTATTACTATCCTTTTTCATGAAATATTTATTGTAGACTAAATAACTTATGAAATCGTGGTTTCATTTTCAGTCTGAAACATCTGCAAATGGTTACATGTTCAGAGACGCATGATTTTGAAGGTTCACAAGTCTGTACAGGGCAAACACTGGACTATCTCGCCTCTCATCTAATACCTATGTTTTCAGCCTTCTCCTACTGAGGGTGCCACACTTTAATTCTCCTTCCAAGAGGCCATGTTCCACATTTTTGGACACTATACATTGGATAATATTTTTGATGTTTTGCAGGACCTAAATCACATTGTCTTTAGAAAAGAAATAAACAAGCTTCTTTAGTTAGTATCTCAGTTATCTGTGCTTCTGCCTTTATGTGTTTAGTATCTAAAAGCAATTTGCTTTGCAAAGTGTGTGAGATGACAGCTTCATTCATTCATTCTTTGTTCCATTCATCATTCATGCTTTCATTCATAGTTCTATAAAACATCTATTTGTCCATTCATTAGACCACATTGTGCTTGTCACAACAGACATTACACTCTCTAAGTTTTCCTAGATTATGATCTCTACATGTTATAGAATGTGTTGTAACGAGATTATCCCTTGCAAGTGTTTAACTTGGATTTATGCCATGGGAAACCTGTTTTTTCTACTCTTTTCCACTATTTATGTAGCTGTAACCCTGTTACCGCAAAATGAAACATGTTTCAAGTAAGTGTTTAACAATACAAAATTTGGAGATATGGACATCAATTATAGTTCAATAGGAGTGTACTTACTATATATATTACATGTGTTAACCTCTGTCTTCTACAGAAATATTATTTTAGAATTCCAATCATTACTAAATATTATGTCAGTGTAAGAATTAGTTCTGGGCATGAGAATGTTAACATCATATATGAAGAATTACCAACATCATATTACTGCAAGCTTTTTCGCATCAGAGCCTACAATGTATCAACAATTTCTCAAACTAAAGTCAGTGCAACCATTACACAGGAATGGAGCCAGTGTACTTTGAACCCCGACCATACGTCAAGAACACAATCCTTGATGCTTGTTCAGATTTGCACAGTCCCACATTAATCCTAACTGCATGTTTATATTTGCCCCATTTCCTGTAGACCTTTGTATATGTGGAAATGAAACATATCACTTAGTGTATTTTCAGATTTACCGCATCACTCATTCATCTTATTTATTTATTTATTTTTTAAGGTTTTATATAAGCGGACAAGACCCTTGCGGGTATCAGAGCGCTTTACAAGCAGAAATAGTAAACAAAACCTGTATTACAAGAAGTAGTTATGTTCAGAGCATATCATGCAATAGTATTACAACTTATACACATAGTTCATGTGAATTTGGATAAGAGACTAGATTTCACTTCTTTTTTTAACGAAATACTAGAGGGATTCAGTCTGGTTTCTGGAGGTAGTGAGTTCCATTGATCTTGAATGCTCAATGTCGCGCCAAGTTCGTGACATTATTTAAGAGAACGTGACTGCATGTGAACATGTTCACTATCATTCATTAGTGCTAATGCATGGACAGACTTGCACTATTCTACTGCATGGTTACCGGACGGGACATGGAAACGGTCTCTCTTCGCAATAAGGGCTTGTCCTCTCTGTTTGGGCGGTACTGTGCCCAGGGAACCCCACCCCTTATGAGATGTGGCTGTGGTAGGCCACTATCAGACAACAGAGATAATAGTTTTCTCCAAGGAGCCAGAAGTGGGGGTTGTATGTGGGAAAATTGTTCAGAGCCAGCAGCAAAAGAACATTTTATGTACCTGCACATATTACTCATATTTTTTTTTTATAACAAAACAGGAACATTTGTTTTGATGTTCTAGCTGAGGGATTTGTTTACTTTGACATTGGTACACCTTGGCCTGCTTCATATAGTTGTTAACATTCTTCACATTAGTTTTGAATATTTTAGTTGTTGTCCTTTGATTTCATTGATGGGCTGGGTGTCCAGTGACTGCTGAAGTCCTAACATGACTAGTGTTTGCCAAGCCATTAATGCAAAGAAAATATGATCCGCCATCTAACATTGCAATGGGTTGCACAAGTTTTTAACTCTTGATGCATTAAATCCAGCTCTCTGGCGTATCAGTCACCATTCATACACATCTTGCAAGGAACCAACAGTATGACTATGTGCCCCTCTGAGAAAATACCACTGTTGATATTAACGCTAAATCAGAGCTATCCCCTGTGCATAACTTCTGCTGAAGATGTGGGTGGTGGGGCCTGGCCCTTACTTTGGGGGACCAGTGTTTTTTTTTCATCATCACACTTTGACCCAGAGCGAGTGGGAGACATTCATAAAGAGTAGAAGGAAGGGGAAGGAGCAAGAGATGATAGAAAAGAGAGTTGAATGGAGAAATCAGGTATAAAAAAAAGAACCCATGAGAGTGAGATGAATAGATAGGAATTGTAGGGTGGAGAAAGATGAGGGCATGAGTCACGATTCTGCAGCCTTGGTATTCGGCAACTGAAGCATGCAACAATGACACTAGTGAGCTAAAATAAGAACATTTGGCCCTTGCACCTATTTTTTGCTTTCACAAATTAAGCACTGCACACCTCTGATCCAAAATGGGTAGGCAAGGTAAACCTATATCCAATTAACATTACTTTTCACTGTTCAACAGTGCTCATCATAAAGAAAATTACCTTTGTAAAAAATGATATGATAAAGAAAAAGAGCAACAAAAGAGATCCTAGGTATGATGAGTCAGCCAGCAGTAGAAGGACCAGAATTTTAGTTGACACATGCACATTACCACAGCATTCGTTTAGGTGCAGATTGTGAGATAGAATTTTTAACTAAACAAAAATACGGAAAATTAATTTTTGGGAGGTGTCACATTTGTTGGAAAGTGAAATGGATTACACACAAAGTCAACACAAAGTGACCTGTTGAGCCTTCTGAATGTATAAAGGGCTTTTAAAAGAAACCAAACATTAATGTAAAAAAAAAAAAATGAAAATTATTGAAATACCAAGAATCATCAAATAGATCTTATTCAACCATAAATTCTAGCCTACTTTAAATCTATTGAGATATTGACACTTATCTGTAAACAAGTCTTTCAAGTACCAATATTGTCATCAAAAGTCTTGGCTCCTGTAGTTGCGTCCATCCCTTCTTCATCGAATAAAGTAGGGTTCTCCAAAGTCGGCCCTGGAGGGATGGATCCATGCCAGATTTTTAGCACATCCCCATGTAGATAAATGTAGTTATCTTAAAAATCTGGCATGGATCCGGCCCTCCAGGATCAACTTTGTAGAACCCTGGTATAAAGCATAAGATTTGAACAATAACAAACAGTTCCACCCTGTAGGAAGCTAGCTCTGTATATACTATACCAAAGTGAGGTATAGTGTGCACAGAGTCCAGTGGATCCCCAAAGGTCGGCAGAGGCTAAAGTAAATACCTTACTCTCTATTTGCGGTAGTGTGGGCGAGCAGTAAGGCTTTATCAGAGGATAGTGTTAAGCAGTTATTGTACATACTCAGGCAAGAAATGATGTCACACACTCAAAGACTGAACTGAGACCAATTTGTTTGTATAAAAATATTATTTTGTTGTATTTTATTTCTAGAACCAAGCCAGGCCTGGTGCAAGTAAGTAAAATAATACTTTGCTTAACCAATACAGTTGAATGCAGTTGTATGTACTTGTTTTGTATTCAGGTAGGTCAATTATTTAGAAACAGTTTTGATTACTTTTCAGTTACTTTGCAGGTAATGTATGATTACTTTTTGGACTGCTTTTCAGATTACTTTTCTTACTCAGTGTTATATGCCTAGATATCCCACTAGGACATTTCCTAGATAAAAGGTAAGTACATTTTTTTCTCTAAACACAGTTTCTTAGGGTTTCCATACAAAACACCCTCCACACTTGGACGTTTTTCAGAGGAAAACAGTCAATGCAATCCTATGGAGGAAAAATTGGGTTATCGTTTTGCAGGTAAGTAAACGGTCTTGAGGGGTGAGTTTCTGGGGTTAGAATAAGAGTTTCCCCAGGGTCAAGGATGCACTCTCAAAGCCCCCTTAGCGGCCCTCGGGCGGCCAGGTGCAGAGTGCTGAGGCCCAATGTTTTCCAATGGGGATAGGGGGCCTCCGGTTGGTGGCTGCTCACGAGCAGGGCACAAGTTTGAGGGAGCAAAGCTACTGGACTTAAGCTCAGGGCAAAGGGGGATTCAAGTTAGCACACAAAGTGCACCCACAGCGGCACAGAGGCAGCCGGTGTGCAGGGGGCTGTTTTGGCATCGGGTGCCCTGTTGTTTTCAATGGGAGTTGCCGGGTTTGGATTTTGGCTGCAGGCTCGGTCCAGGAAGTCTTCTGGAGTGAACCAACAGCTGGGCAGGTAAGTTGGAGGGCTCGGGACGTAGGTGCACCTCAGGTCCTCTTCCCCAGGGCAGCCGGATGCAGGGGTGCCTTTTGGGGTTGGATTTCAGCTTACCAGGTCACTCATGGTTAGGGGGGTCTCCGTGCAGAGGCTGCAGGCGATGTCGGGGAGTCCTGGAGGTGTCAACCCATGGTGGACTCAGACTCTGGGGCACCTCGCTGGACCGGTGGGCCACTCGTACTTGGGCCGTAGGCGTCTGGTGCAGTGGTGGTGCCAGGCGTCTGGTTTCCTTGTCCTCAGCAGGCTTGGAGTCTTTCTTTGGTGATTCTTTTGAACAGAGCTGCTGTTCACAGGAGATCCGGTCTTTGTTGAAAGCAGTCAGTCCTCCCAGGGGTTCTGAAGGTCGCTGGCTGCAGGACAAGGCAACTTTTGGTGCATGATCTCTGGAAACTGCAGACAGGCCCGTAGGGCTGGGGCCAAGTCAGTTCTTCTCTGCAGTCTTCTCTGTTGGGCATCTTCTTTCGTCCTTCTTCTTCGTAGGTTGCGGGAATCTGCCTTCTTGGTTCAGGGCTGCCCCCTAAATAATGTATTTAGGGAGCGTTTTAGGGGTCTTGAGGTCAGTAACCAATGGGCTACGGACCTTAGGGTGACTACACCCTTGGTGTGCTCATCCCATGTGGGGGAGTGGGCACAATCCCTAACAGTGATTAGAGAGTGCCTACCATCTGCAAGATGGCAGACACTGAAGAGTGGGCTTCACCTTGCCTCCCCCACCCGAGGGGTGGGGTTGGCAGAGGTGGGCACACCTTCTGGGCTGACTTCTTTACACCTGTCTTCCCGCCGCAAAGGAGGGGGTCAGGAAGGGGTCCTGCTCCTGATAGCAGGAGAGGGTGGGGGTCACGTTTCAAAGGCGGCAAGGCCTTTGAAGCTCCCCTGCCACAGATGGCTCTTCCTGACCTGGGGGAGGTGTGACCTCCTCAGCCCGGGAAATAATTTTTTTCTTGGCTCAGGGAGCGATGGCTCCCACCCTAGGGGTCCAGAAACTTGTCACGTAGTGGCAAGCTGGTGTTTACCAGTCAGGGAACCCACCAGACGCTGGTCGTTTTTCAAGGGGCATCTCTAAGATGTCCTCTGAGTGCATAGTATAATAAATCCCACACTGGCATCAGTGTGGATTTATTATGCTGAGAAGTTTGCTACCCAGAATTCAGTAAAGCCATTATGGTGCTGTGGAGTTCATAATGACAAACTCCCAGACCATATACTCTTTTATGGCTTTACTGCACTTACAATGTCTAAGAATGGACTGAGACACTGTAGGAGTACAGTGCTCATGCAACTGTAACCTCACCAGTGGTATAGTGCACCGAGCTAGAGGGGTGTCTTACCTATACCATAGGCAGTGGGCTGCAGGCATGGCACACAAGAATGTGTGTCACGTCGACTCTTCACTTTTCGCTGCACCAAAACATGCAGCCTGCAATGGCAGTGTGTGTGTGTTAAGGTACAGGACCTCTAAGGGTGGCACAATATGTGCTGCAGCCCTTAGAGGCCTTCCCGGTCACAATGCCCTTGGTACCCATGTTCCCTTTTACAAGGGACTTACATGTGGCCAGAGAGGTACCAATTGGGGGTACAAAGGAACAGTTTTGGTAAAGAACACAGGCCCTGGGAACCTGATTGGCAGGGACCCAGGGCACATCAAGTCAAAGTGCATCAGAAATCTGGCAAAAAGTGGGGTGGTTACTGCAACAGAAACCCAGCTTCCTACACACCCAAAACAATGAGGGAAGAGGTGTGGCGCAGCGGCCAGGGTGACTGACGCCGGAACACAGGGGCTCACGGTTCGATCACCGGCGGCAGAACAGCACAGCACCATGTGACTCTGGGCAATAGCTCGCTTAATCTTCCCGACGGCCCACAGCACCTTGACGCCTTCGGGTAATTGTTTGCGCTTTACAAATACTGGATTTATTTTATTTTATCCTCAAGGCTAACATGTAAACCTGGATTCAACAAACAGTCAACCAACAGGGAAAGAGCACATTGTTCACTACAGGTAACTCTGTCCCACCCTTAGCACCTGCTGAAGGGACCATTGGGCTACCTTTAACCTGTGTGTAGTGTCTTGCGGGTTAGCAATGACGGAACCCTTTTGGCTCCTGATGGACTCCGTAGAGCTGTGACGTAAGTGTTAGAGCGGAATGCAATGAAGGCTAGTTTAGAATGTTGAGTTCACAGCTACACACAGATGAACAAAGACATGTAATACTAAGCTCTGTGTGTGGTGTAGTCATTGACGGGTACCTAGGCTCGGGAAGACACTCCAACTGGCGACAAGATAGGGGATAATTAACCCAATGATTGACAGTGCTATCCCATAGAGTTTGCTGTGGTTCAAGAAATCTGCTCATTCATGCCACGTGTTCCATCAACGAACTATGGAATTGACGCTTAATGCATGTGGAGTCAAAGTGCAGCTCCAGCCATGGTGAAGCAGTTGAAGATAACAAAAGCATTGCAGAGGATCTACATGTCGTTGGCCGAGAACCTGCTGGTCAGGCCACACATAAAGATACTGTGCTGCCACATAAGATCAAATCATAAGTGATACGGAGTGTTAATGCTGAAGGTAGATGCAACCGAGTTTTCCAAGAGAACCTATTGATTATGGAAAATTGCAAAATAATGCTGTAAACAGAAGCGCTGCAAGGTGGAGATCAACTAGGTGTCGGAAAGTGCAAATTGACATTTAAAAAAGAAGAAGAAACTGACTTATCAAACTCATTAAAGAGAGTCATCATATGACTGCACTCAGGAAAGTGAATCAAGGAGAAGTGCCAAGGGTCGTGTTCACAGTGCTGTACATATCCGAAGCGGCGTGCCACCGAAGCTGTTGAGAGGGGTTCAGAATAACGATGTAGGCAAAAGAAGAGCAAGAGCTGAACAAGGTTTTTGAATTAGTGAAAGGTTGTTTTTACGATGGAGACCAAGAAGAAAATCACATTTCCTGTTGTTATCATTAAACATGATCCAGAGGCCAGCGTGTCGCAAGGCTTCACAGATGGTTTGCATAAACCAATTCACAGTGATTCACTACCAGTGTCATTAAGTTCCACACTGGTCTACAATGCTGCTGCATTCCTGGAACCACCACCACCTTTCGATACGTCCAAAAAGCAAAATATTGGCGATAGATGGCTTTTTTGCATAGAGACATTTGTAGATTTCATTGATGCACTTGAACAGACTGATAACAAAAAGATTACCAAATACCTCAAAAATCTTGCTGGTAATGGTGTTAAAGAAGTCTTAAGGAAAATGCCGCGAACTGACGAAGAAATCAGATACTGTCAAATTAAAGAGGCTTTGAATCTCAATTATAATCCAATACCCAATGCTGATTACAAAAAATGCATTTTTAGTCAAGAACGATAGAAAGTTGGTGAAACCATTGATGAAATTGTGGAGAGAATCGACACACTCATCAGACACTGTAAAGTTCAATGAATTTAATGATGAAGAAGCTGTACATCTTGGAGATATTGATGGATGCTTTTCAGATTCATTCAGATGGCGAATGCTGAGAGAAACTCTTAGTCTGGAGCGAGTGTTGATGGCTGCAAGAGCTGAAGAGCGTGCTGATAGACAAGCTGGGGACATGGAGGCTGGAGGTGCCCAGAATGATTCAGTCATGAGTATGAGAAGTAAGCCAAAGCAAAAACTGAAGGGCACAAAATGATGTCTACATCTAAGTAAAGTTGTATTTTAGATGTGGATTTTTGTTTCCATACGAAGGTAAATATCCCACCATTGGACAAATATGTAAAGACTGTGGGAAGGAGAACCATTTTGTGACAGTTTGCAAAGTGAAGGAAACAGTAAGTGCGTCATGGCGCTAAGACAGAATGGCCACCAGAACGTTCCAGAAGCAATGTTCAACGCACACCCAGAAGGCCAAGCAGCGACATCAGTTAAGACAAATTGACACTGAATGAAGTTGATCGTCATCTAAAGCATCGTCAAACAGTTCTTCTATTTCGGTATCAAGTGAAAGTGAAGAAGATGGTTGTGCCATGCTGATATTTACCTCAATAAGCGTGCACATGTTGGACTGGCCACATGTGAAGAAAAATGTCAGTCAAAGAGAAGTTGACAGCCAAAGCACCAAAGTCATTTAAACATTGACCGAAGATTACACTGAAAATAAATGGTTGTTCAATACCTTTCATTATCGACAGTGGTGCATCTATAAACAATATTCCTGAGGAGAAATATAAAGGATTGTCTCCATTACCACAACTTACGCAATTGAAAACCAAAGTGTATGCATGGGCTGCATTGACATTCTTAAAAACTCCAGGTTCATTTGTAGCGACTATGAAACACAATAAAAGTGAAGGTGCAAACATCCATCCATGTGCTTCAATGCACAGCGCCAAGTGCCTGTCTACTCAGTTTCAGCACAGCTGCTGATATGGGACTGATTTCCATAAACTACAACATGAATGCTCACCACAAAATAGTAAGTCCATTCCCTTTGCTGTTTTATGGTTTAGGAAAGCTTAAAACTATGAAAGTAAAGGTGCATATTAATGAGGACATCCGTCCTGTTGCTTAAAGACATAGGGCCTGATTTAGATCTCAGCAGACAGGCTACACCATCACAAACGGTGACGGATACCCCGTCCGCCGAAATATAAATCCCATGGGTTATAATGTGATTTATATTTCGGCAGATGGGATATCCATCATTGTTGTGATGGAGTAACCTGTCCGCTGAGATCTAAATCAGGCCCACAGACAAATTCCTTTTCATTTACAAGAAGCTGTTGAAAAGGAACTTGAATCCTTACTTAAGCATGATATCACTTAGTGTTCTTCTGGACCAACGCCATGGGTTTCTCTTTTAGTGGTAGTGCCCAAAATGGACAGTGAAGGAGCTGTACGCATGTGCGCTGACATGAGTCAGAACAACAAAGCAATTGAACGTCAGGTCCATACATTGCTGACATGATCACGCAATTAAATGGTGCAAAGGTCTTCTCTCACCTTGATTTGAATAAAGGTTATCATCAGTTGGAACTCGAACAAAATGACAGGTACTTTTCTTCACATGCTGGTCTGTTTTAAGACAAAAGGCTACGTTTTCATGTGTCATTGGCTACAGAACTTTTTCAAGACGTCATTCAACGTATCATATAGCCTGTCATGAATGGGTTCAATTATTGCAATGGCATATTGGTTTTCAGAGCTACACAAAAAGAGCACGATAAAACGATGGCACAAATATGTCATTTACTTGCTGATGCAGGGTTGACTTTGACTGCAGACAAGTGTGAGTTCCATGCGGCAGAGCTAAAAAAATGTGGCCACATCTTTTCTGATGGGAATATGACACCCGATCCTGCTAAAGTACAAGCACTGTCAAATGCTGATCCCCACAAGATGTTTCTATGATGTGTTCATTGCTTGGCATGACCAGTTACTGTTCCAGATATATATGAGACTTTACCACTGTAAGTGTTCCAATGAGAGACTTGACGAAAAAAGAATGTTTCATTTTATTGGTCACATGAATGTGAGAAAAGTTTTAAGAAAATCAAACAAACCATTGAGGATGCTACTGAAATGGTATACTTCGATGCAAAGCTTAATACAGAAATGGTTATTCATGCTTGCCCAGTCGGGTTAGGCGCTATTCTTGCACAGCACAACGGACACCCAGATGCTCGTAGGCATATTGTGACATATGCAAGTAGAAGTCTGTCACAAACCAAACATGCTTATTCACAACATGAAAAAGAAAATTTAGGTGTGGCATGTGCTTGTGAACATTGCCAAGTATTCCTGTACGAAAAGCCTTTTATGCGGGTAACTGATCATCAAGCTTTACTGACTATATTTGACAATGCAAAGGTCAAGATGCCTGCTCGCATTGAACAATGGGGACTACGATTAAAAGAGAACAATTATACCATTGTGCATCGTTCAAGGAAGGATCAGAACCCTGCTGACTACTTTTCCAGAGTGCCTATCCAAGGTCACGGTAATCCATCCAAGACGGTTGAAGCCTATATCAATTTCATTGTAAAATCAAATTGACCAGATGCCATTTCATTAGACCAGATCATCACTGCCACGAGCCATGATAGTGGCATGCTAAAGTTGAAAGATATATTTACACATCAGTCATTAAGCCAACACACTCGACCTCTCGCCAGTGATGGTGAATATCAAAAATGAAAAAAGGTCAAAGATGAATGGTCCATAACTCAGGAAGGAATTATACTGCAAGGGTCGAGAATCTTGATTCCGGAGAGTCTGTGATAGATAATAATTTGAAGTGGCCCATGAAGGACATCGTGGAATCATTCCCACAAAATGAGTTCTCCGAGATGAGTCTGATTTCCTTATCTCGATGAGAAGATTGAAAAGGAAATAAAGGCCTGTCTTTATATATGCGACTTTAATAAATGCGACTGCCTTTTTACAAACATTGCTCAGCACACTTTACACATGTCAGAACTCCTGAAGCCTGCATGGGAAAGAGTAGCCATTGACTTTTTTGGGCCACTTGACTATGGACATCACCTGATGGGGATTGTGGACAAATACTCATGATTTCCTTTAATTGAAGATCTCTCATCTACCATCTACCACTCAAGATCAAGTCATTGAGAGACTAGATGGCATCTTTGCAACACAAGGTGTTCCAGACATAGTGAAATCTGACAATGGCCCACCTTTCAATACTCGAGAGTGTAGAGATTTCATAGGGCATCTGAATACAAAGCATCAGAAGAGCACACCTCTGTGGCCGCAGGCCAACTGACTTGTTGAGCACTTAATGGGTACACTAAAGAAAACAGTGCAATGTGCTACTCGTGTTAAACTCTACTCTAAGAACTTATCGTTCAGCACCTCACTTGAGAGTCCTGTGACATTGATGTTTGAGAGAGCAATGACAACCAAGTTGCCTCAATGAACCAATCAGAGAGAGAGAAAGATGAGAATGCAACTTGTGAGAAGGACTTGGTTCATAAACAAAAGATGAAAGCGTATGCTGACAAAAGACGACATGTGAAGAACATCGTCTTCAAGAAAGGAGATTGAGTGCTAGCCCTAAAAATGCGGAAAAGAAAATCTGATGCTGCCTTTGATGCAGAATCTTTTCAAGTTGTTTCTACCAAGTGACACATGGTGCCTGCCAAGCGCCATGGGACGACTATTACCAGAGACTCTTCTCATTTTGGGCATTTAACTTATCGTTCATCAGATCTACATGTTGAAGGAGAGATGGGTTCTGAAACATCAGGTACTGCTGGCGCCTCTACACCATCAACGTAGATCTTTGACATTGATGGTGACAGTTCCAAGTTTCCCATTACAAGATCAGGCTGAACAATTAAAGATCCATAAACACTAAGAAAGAGTGAAGTTTTTTCAGGGTGGACCCTCAGCTTCCCAAACTCTGATCTAGAAAATACAAAAAAGATGGTTGACCCAACTCTCTTAAATCCTGGTTGTATGCATGACCTTTCCAATATCTCAAGCGAGTGAGTGGTAAGCACCCAGGAATATCAGTGGTCTTGCAACATTTCTTGAATATATTAGTTGGGTTCTCACCCACAGGTACCACCTGTGGCCTGCTTCATCATTGGATCCACGTCACCTAGTGTGAGTGGATGGGCTCTACACGTTTGTAAGCGAAGCACTTAAAAGGTTAAAGGCAAGGGAATTCTTGAGTGAATTAAAATTGCCTCATAGATCCTTACATTATGGTTTAATGAGTAAGGTCTTGGGTAAGGTTAAGAACAGTGAGATAACATTAGGAGCTAATGGTCCTTGAAATGAAGAGGCCAATATGTTTCACCTGGCTCACCAGCCGCGGCCCATGCAAGTAAGAGCGGTAGGTCGGTGGGGCCGGGTGGGGGGGATTTCGACAGACAACAATGAGGGAAAACTAATTATTTATTTAATTTTCCCTCGTGGTCATCTTTTAATTCCCCCCCAACCTGGCCCCACCACTCTTACCAGCATGGACTGCAGCTGTGTTTCACTGCCCCTAGGGGTCAATCGGCTATCTTTAGGACAAAATGTTTGCTGTATTGTTAAGTCCCTGCATGGTATGGTTGAACTTTCAACCTGTTTTATGCATTCATAACAGTTTAAAGAAGCATGCGTGCAAAAATACAGACCATAATCAGGGCACTTTCCTTGATATGATCGTGGATAGCCTATATATTACTGAGGCATCATAGGGTATTGTGGGGGGGGGGATGCAAAGACAGATGCAGGTCACGTAATGGATGCAATCCTTTGACAAAGGTTTGACTACAAGGACCTTCCTTCCCCGCAATACCCTATGATGCCTCATTAATATATAGGCTATCCACAACCAGGCCCCCTTCCTGACCCTAGCTTGGGCACAGGGACCTAATACCGGGTCCTGATGTCAAGCACAATGTACCAGGAGACCTCAACTTCTGAGGACACAAGGAGATTCGAATACCAGGGGCATTGCCTACCCAAGTCCATGTCTGGGGGGCAGGAAGCGTCAGGGGGTGCTAGAATACTGCCTCCTGCCTGCAGCCAGTATGGACTGGAGATGACCAGTTGCTCCTGCCTCCAGGTGGGAGCCAGAGACAAATGGCTTGTGCCCACCTGAGGCAGGCCAGAAGAAAGCATTGCCAGCTCCCGCATTGATCACTTCAAGCTGGCCAGGGGGGTTGAATAGGACATGGAGTGTGAGAACGTTTTTAAAAAAAATAAAGGCATTTCGGAGAAAGTTGCTCATTAAATATGCATCATCTTGCTGAGGGAGAATCCCATAAGTCCCCACATGGACTTTCAAATTGGCATATTCGTATTTTGTGGTGTCCCAGGATGGGCAAGAGCACAACCAACAGATCTGCAAAGGAATGTGAGGGGCTGCAGGAAGTGCAGCAGCCCTCCAGAAGATGCCCCCTCTAAAAGTGTCTTAGGGGCTCATTACGATGGCGGGCGGAAGCACAACCGCCGTGCTGGCGGATGCAAAAACCACCAGTTACCGCCGGCACGCAGCAGTCCACACGCCCGCCCAATTACGATGCGAAAAGCAGGCCAAACACCGCCGGCAAGCCAGCAACACCGTCCGCCATCAAAGTGCGCCCGTACACGTAGCGGCGCAGCACACTTGACACACACCGTCCGACGAAATCACGTCCCGCCCGGCGTATAAATTACGATGCCGCAAACAAACGGCTCCCACGGCTAAGAGACACCGCACGTGAAAGAGAGGCGGTAACACGGACGCAGAGCACGGAAAACGAAGAAGCGGCATCCCGAGCATGAATCCAGCACTGCAGGCCCTCCCCATGCTTCTGCTGATGCACCACCAAGGACGCAACGCACCGCGGAGACGCAGGTAGGCACACACACAACAAGTGCACGCAAACAGCGCACACAGTGCAAGGGCGGAAAAAGCGGACAACCCCCACCAGCGCGTGTACACTACACATCCACCATCGCATCCACATATGACACACAGGCCAAATCCTAACATCGCGGAACACATGTGTACACACCACCTGGGACTAGGAACCAACCACCCCGTCACGGCCCCAAATCGCCGATGACGCCGCCACACATGCGCACAACGCAGAGGCCAACCGCAGCGCCATGCATGCGTCGCACACAGACACAGGGACACAACCAAGCAGCACACACATCAGCCCCACCCCGAACGCACATGACACGTGACAGGCCTGCCACAGACATGTCCCCAACGCCCAATTCACGGACAACACCCAACGCCACACAACCGACGCACACATGTCAGTGAAGTCACGCAACAGCAGGACACACCCCAGTGTAACAAACATGGCGAAGCACACAGCGGCGGCAACACCAACTAGGAGAAGCAGGGCCCCTTCGGGAAGAGGAACGCCAGTACCTCACAGAAACACCCATACCACCCTGCACATATGAACAAGACATATAAAACGGAACACCAAAGAGCACGGGGACCGACAACAGGTGGCCCAAGAATAACATTCACACACAAGGCCCAACGCAGAGCGGAAAGGCAGCCTGACGCCCACACAAGGGAGAGCAGACAGCACTGAATGACCTTCCATTCCAACACCGAAACCACAGCCCTACGACAGAAGCCGGTGAATACAGCCATTGTCCAAGAATAGACCAACACAGGCATGCCGAGGAGACCGACCACAGGGCAGATAGCGCATATCACAGAAGCACACAACGGACGGGGAAGAAACAAGAAAACACTCCCCCATGTCGGCCACATGCAAGTTAATTGGAAGGAGTCACACAGCACCGACCTTGAACTGTCTGAGAAGCATGTGGGAAGAGGGCCCGTGTCCTCCAAACAAGCAAACAGAACACAAGTCCTGTCTCCCCACGACTACACAGAGCTCACAGCAACCCCGGAGCGTGCACATTGCAGACTGCACACACAGCCGGAGCACGCCACCTCTACGAACCGCTGCGAAATGGCAACCGCAACACACCTACCCAACTACGCCGAAGAGCTCAAGCTGTACAAAACCAACCTGTTCCATACATTGGGATGCGATCTCCTGTCCCTGCTGAACGTAAGTTACCGACTGACTTACCGCATCACATTGTTCAGCTGCGTCATGCCCGTCTTCTACTGTCGGAGGTGTCCCTACCAGCATCCCGTCGAGATATGCCTCTCCAACCCGGCATGTCTGAAGGCGGACCTGCTACCACTACTCCTCCCTCTGGACGCACACGACAGGGCCTGCTCTGCCTATGGGGGCATGGCGTATGTGGCCAACATCGCACCCGCACTGAAATGGGACCACTGTGCCTCCACACGACGGATCATCGAGAACAGCTACATCGAATGTCACCCAGCATGCCCCATCATGGTCCTCCAAGGGACAACCTACGAACAACACCTTGACAGCCACCATCCGCTTCATTGGCTGGCAAACATGTACACCACCAATGACATGGAAGCCCTGCTGGACGGCATCGCATACCTGACAACCTGTAAATACGTCGGACCACAACGCAGGTTCCCCGAGTGACCTATGAAGTCCAACCCCGCACCCATGCTCAGCTTCCGCACGGACTGGCCAGTCACCACCACAACAGCCAAACCAAACGACCGGCAACTGTAACCACACCATCAACGACATCGCCATGACATCGGATATGACCGGGACATGCACACTGTTCCCCATCACATCCAGGAACACCGCATGCATCGTGGGAGGCAGTGGCATGGGCTCTGTGCATCGCACCCACATGGACGGAACTGCACGTACAACCAGGACACGACATGGATCCAGCGCACATGGACACACACACCGCTCAGTGGACATGAATAGGTCGCCTGGAGTCTGTGGGTGCTGCACCCCTCCCACCCCCGCCCCGGGAATCCCATACCAGGACCTTTGCATGGACGACAAGTGCATACAACAACAACACGACCCCAGTGACTGTGACATGTCCAGTAACCACCACAGTGCAACAACAAGTGGCACGCCGCTGCATGCACGCAAGCACATGCCCTGATGTCATCTCACATGCACGCGTGCATGAGGAACAACCGCAGCAAACCTGTCACATGGAACTGAGATGGACTGTGCCCATGATGCCGAGCGGTCTGGTAGGCTACATGTATACCGTCTGTGTCAAAGTCCGCAGCTCCGCAGCTATACGTAAATGTACATTAGCACAGCCTTGGCCAAGCAGATGTAACCCCACACCCTATCCCATTTGCAATCATGCTCAGTATATCCCCAACATGTATTCCGCTGCCAGTAGTGTCCACTATACTGCATCACAGAGGACAGAAGACTCAATATAATGTTTGAAACCAGAACTGTCTCCGCTGACTCATTTCACAAGTACGAATGAGAGAGGATGAGAGTATGTGAAGTACACGGCAGTCGTGACATGACCATGTAGTCCACTGGTATTGGATGTCAACGCAAATGAGTAGCACTACTGTGGAAGACACACATGTGTCGTGTGAAGTCGTATGGACGCAGTGCTCAGGTGGGTGGGTGCGACGGGTAGATGCGCACATGCCAAGTTGGAGCACGCCGTGTTGGGAGGGGTCATGAACAGTACACCACCGCTTCCCTGGGCATTGTGAGAGGACACCTGTCGGGGGAGTGAACACGTGTGTGCACAGCAGCCGGGCACACGTACAAAGCGGTACCAGGCGCACCTCAGCCCACCCTCTGTGGACAAGCTGGATCCTGTTGTGCGCCCGCCATGCCCCTTGACAAGGCACACACAGCCCCAGTCGACCAGGTGTAACCCCAACATAGTCAATCCGCACAGGCGATACAGGGCACGGGATGGCAGTGGAGCATAGTGTGTGAGAGGTCTCCTCGCGCTCCTCCTGGTCATATCACGCAGGCAATAGAACCTCAACGTCTAGCATGGCACAAGTCACATGGAAGTGTAGGGGGACGCACCACAGCACGAGCAGCACTGACGTCACGGGAGGTGGCTCGCACCATCCCATCCATTGCCCATCATACCAACCACGCCACATGCCATTGCGACTAAGTGCAAGCGCGTGCGCCACCACCCCCGAGCCCTCCCCAGAGAGGCCAAAGAGTGAATGTGTGGGCCATCAGCCACAGACGGACGCGGCCTGGCCGCAAGGGCAGCCACAGCCACTGGGTGTCGCAGGTGGCGGATCCGGAAGGCGAAGACTGTGATGCATAGTCCATGCAGGCCGGGTCTCCATTTGGGGCACCACGCAGGTGGACGGCGTCCCGCAACACATCATACCCTGAGACAGCCCACTCGTGCAACTGGACCCACACATACACTCCTTGCCCTCTCTGGTGCGAGCTTGGGGCTGCCTGTGCAAGCGCTAGCCTCGCAGGTGAGCATGCATATTGGGGGAGCGAGGGGAGGACATGAGGGCTGGGGCGAAGATGACTGTATCACTGTCAGTTAGTACAAGGGATGACCCAGATGTGGAAAGGAAGAGACGTGTCCCGTGTGTACTGCAACTAGTCGCCAATACAACTACCCGCCCATGTCCGGAATGTAAGCCCGCGCCTAGGCCCGCCCATCCGCCACATCGAACATACCACCAGCACGACAACCTTCCCATTCGAAACACTGACTGGGGGTGGCGACCAGTGTACAATCATGTGTAGCCTACCCACGCGTACATGTGGGCCCTCCATGATCCATGTCACCTGCGGCAAAGTCATGACATGCGCAATGAGGGAAGTGAGGAGTGCTGTCCGCCCCACGCGCAGAAGGTGCATCAGCTCCACAGACCCAGCAGCGAGTCCAGCAGGGGTCACATGTGCAGGGGCAGCTGTGCCTGGTGTGAAGGCACATGCATATAGACAGCACATCGACCAATGTGTAGTCTGCCCACATCCACAGTCCATCATCATGCGGACATAGGAATTGAACACAGGGCAACACATCTTAGTAGGTGCACCCACCGTGACCAACAATGCGCAATCATCGACGTACCCGCCCTGTGCATGGCCCCCCACCCAACGGAGGCACATCCAGTGCCACCATCCCACACACACAAGCCTACCACGGAACATGCTGTGTCCAATGGTCAGTACAGGGTCAGCGCCCATCTGGTGGATCCTGAACAGGAGACACATGCACACACATGCCAGCTCCCACCATGTACGTCTGCCACCTGGCGCGTGCAATGTAACCTCTCACCTGTGACGTGTGACTGCAAGCACACAGCCGTCTTGGCATGGGGCTGTCAATGTGGACACCTGTCAATGTTTCGGGAGCTGTGATCCGTACAGTGCTGTACATAGGGTGCAGTGCTGACACCTACTACTGTCTCATTTCCCCTCGTGCCACAGGTCCCACTTGTATTGGCCGCTCAGCCCGTGCCCACATCGTCGTCGTCGTGTGCCATACTCATCCAGCCTCGGAAGCAGTTCCATGCTCAGCAGACACTCATGTCGCCGTGGCGTTGCCGCTTGACGAATATGCAGTCAGTCCCCATCAGCACGCCCGCAAGTCATTGGGGCCTAGATCCCCATGTGCATGACCATGGCAGTGGTATGTCTCACTTGCCATTGCCATTGTTGGGAGATCTGTGTAAGTGTATTGTGGCCGTGCCGTCCCAGCTTGACAGCTGGGCTGTGGCACATGTGCTTGCTCAGTCATGTCAGTGATGTGTATGCGAAATTGCTATGTGTTGTGTTGCTTTGACATGTGTCCTCTGCCATTTTCCCCAGGCGGAGACCGAACATTGACCGCCCATACCAATTGCTGGCGGACATGGACGATACAGAGGTTA
The DNA here is from genome assembly GCA_963921515.1 of Calotriton arnoldi. Lineage (NCBI taxonomy): Eukaryota > Metazoa > Chordata > Amphibia > Caudata > Salamandridae > Calotriton > Calotriton arnoldi. The sequence continues at coordinate 141,762 of CAWUFW010001512.1, forward strand.
TCAGGAAGTTCCGGCTGGACAGGCCAACCCTGCATCGACTGTGTGCCATGTTAGAGCCCCATCTCCGTCCCCGCAGGGTGTATCCGACTGCTATCACCCCCACGGCTAAGGTGATGGCCGCCATGCATTTCTTCGCCACTGGGTCATTCCAGCACACAGTGGGCAGTGGAGGTGGGATGTCCCAGCCCATGTTCAGCAAGGTGCTGAGGGATGTACTGGCAGCCATGATGCTTTACCGGAACAGGTACATCCGCTTCCCCAGGGCTCGTGAATTGGCGGCAGTGAAGGGTGCATTCTATGCCCTTGGCAGAATCCCACACGTCGTGGGAGCCATTGACTGCACACATGTTGGCCTTGTTCCACCACAGGCCACTGAGCACCTGTACCGCAACAGGAAGCACACGCACTCCCTGAATGTGCAAGTGGTGTGCCTTGCGGACATGGTGATCACCCACGTGTGTGCCAAGTTTCCAGGCTCTGCCCATGACGCACACATTATGCGCAACAGCATCTTGCCACGACTGATGGCCAATCTGCAACAGGATCGTGGCTGTATTGTCGGTGAGTATGTGGAGTGGTGTAGCGTGCTTGTTGTGCGATGCTGTCCCCTGTCCAGTTGGAATAGCAACGGTTCTCTGTGTCCCTCACACCCAGGTGACTCTGCGTATCCGAATGGGGCATGGCTGCTCAGTCCATTGAGGAATCCTCGCACCCCAGCAGACGATCGATACAATGAGGCACATGGGAGGACCAGACGTGTGGTCGAGCGTACCTTTGGCCTCCTCAAGTCCAGGTTCAGGTGCCTGGACCGCACCGGGGGTGCACTGGCGTACTCCCCACAGAAGGTGTGCCAGATAGTGGTGGCGTGCTGCATGCTGCACAATCTGGCCATTCGGAAGCAGATCCCCCTCATTGTGGATGACGGAGATCAACCAGGGCCCCAGCCCGCAGACCAGGACAGCTCGAGTGAGGTGGACAGCGGAGAGGAGGAAGCTGGGAATGTGCGGCAGCAGCTCATCGCCCGCTACTTCACTTGACGGTGAGTGTCCATGTACGACGGCTGATGTGGCTGTATCTGTGCAGGTGTGTGTGTGATGTGTCAGGGTGGCCGTTTGTTCACTACGTGCTGTGTGTCAACGCTCCATGGCCAGGGTAGTATGCCACTGTCGGTGACTGTGGCATTGTGCCCTATTGCTCTGTGCGATGTGTGTACATTGCTTGTACTTGTTGGCATGTACTGTGTGATGGGTGTGTGACACACTCATTGAATGTGCTCCTGTTCTGTCTCCCACCCCTAGGTCCCTACAGGCCCTCCGGATTCCATTGCCATGCCACGCATCAGGTGCCTTTCCGCCCAAGGTGGCCGTTGTATTCCGTACAAATAAAACACAGGGCACAAACAGCAGTTAGTGAAAAAGGTGCATTTATTACAAACTGTGACATGTGATTGTGCGTAAGGTGATGACAAAAGTGGTGCGTGCAGTGTCAATGAGCTGTCGGTCATGGCTGCGTGAAGCTCAGGGTGTACCCACTGGTTCTATGTCCATGGTCCAACACACACATGCCATCCAGCTGGCTGTGTGGAGTGGGATCGTAGAGCAAGTCAATGCAGTGGCTGGTCAAGGCAGGCTGGCGGAAGGCTGGCTGGCTGCCTCACTTGCGACTGGTGCGTGCGAAGTCCTCCCGGGAGACCTGTTTCCTCTTCGGACGGCCCCTTCCACGTTTGGGAGGGGGGTGTGTGGTGGCGACCTGCTGGTGGTGGGTGAGGTGTGCTCACTGGCTGTGGTCGCAGGGGATGTGGACACTGCTGGCCGACCCTGCGCCCTAGCAGGTGGTGGCGGAGGTGGTGCTGCTGGCCTTGCCTGTGACCCCACCGCCACCACCAGCTGGCCCATGAGGTCCACGAGTTGGTCCATACGGGACACGAATTGGCCCATATGGGCGTCCATGGACCTCAGCACCCCCAGCACCTCCCGCGTGTCTGAAGCAGACCTGACCCATTGTTCTTGGGCCTCTTCATAGGCCCCAAGGACTCTGGCCATTTGAGGCAGGGCATGGCTCCCAGGGGAGGCTGGCGTTTCCCTGACCCTGCTCCTCCTACCAGTCCTGCTGCCACCGGCCTGCCCACTAGCCACATTGCATACCGCGGTCCTCGCTGTGGCTCCCAGGGTGGATCCAGTCGGCCGGGCCACCACCTGCGCTGGGGCTGGTGCCAGCGAAGACGTGGTGGTGGTGGTGGCGGTGGTGGTCGGTGCGGCGATGGTGGCGGTTGCGGCAGTGGTAGTGGCCGCAATGACCGTGGGTGTGGCCGCATTGACTGTTGGTGTGGCCGCAATGTCCGTGGGTGTGGCCGCAACGACAGTGGCAGCAGGGGGCTGGGAATGTTCAGCAGCCCTGGATGATGGGTTGGTGGGTAGGAGGGGTCCTGGGGAGCGGCTGGGCCCTGCCACGCCAGATGGGCCAGCTTGGTGGTCCGTGTCCGAAGAGGTGGACAGATCCTCCAGATCCGTGTGTCCTCGTTGGGGGCTTGTTGGCTGGCTGTGCTGGCTGCTGTCTCCATCCCCAGCGTCCAGCAGTTCGTCACCTGTGGAGAGAATGAGATTTGTTATTGTGTTGCACCTGGCGAAGTATGTATTAGTCGTCTGACATTGGCAGTTCGTGCAATCTCGTACATGGGTTTCCCGGAGGCGAGTGTGTGGCTGTGGCATCTGTAGTTGTGTGTGCTAGGCAATGGGACTGTGTGCTGTGCACATGTGGCATGGGACGGATTGGCCATGCCGATGGGTGTGTTGCTTTGCCCCTACTCATTGTGACTCTGGTGTATGCGGGCTCCTGGCCCATCCTGGGTCTGGTTTTTACTTTGCTTTTGGAGTTCATATGGAACGCTTAGGAATGCATATGGCAACATGGGGGCCATGCCCCAGATTCTCATTTGGGAGGGGATATGCTTTTGGGGTACATGCTGTGAGCCATGGGTGCCGAACGTGACATGTGTTGTGGCAGCATGACAGTGCATGGTCTGAGGTGTGTGCATGCCTGACATGCCCTGCATATTTGCTGTCTGTTGTGGTTACTGGACATGGCATTGGACGCATCGTTATGAGTGAGTGATAGTTGTGTGCCAGCCAACGTATTGCAGTTGTCCCATCTCCTTGGTGTGCGTGCTGCCCTGTGCCATGTGCATCACTGCAGTGCTCGGGGGGTGTGGCGCATGTTGTGTGTTGTTGCTCACAGTGTGTCGTGCGCTTCATTGACTTCTGGCACATGGTTGGTCATGGGCATGTGTCTTAGCGTGACTGCTGTATGTGTGGCAGCTGTGCGGATGACATGCCTTTCATGAGACTGGGGCTGACGGATGGGATGGATGGTATGTTGTATGTGCATGGTGTGTCTGTGTGTTTGATGGGTTCAGTGGTGTTCGTGTGCATTTCTGTTGTTCCGCTCTGTTGCGTCTAGTGTTGTTTGTCTTACATAGGTGTAGTTGTGGGGTGTGGGGTTGACAGGCAGTGGGGGCTACATGGACAGGTCTTCAATGGTGTTTCGGTTGTGTGTGATGGGTTGCACAGTGGCTGCCGTGTGGTACTATGTTCAGTGTGGCTTGTGCATGCAGACGTGGCTCCTTGGGTGTTGCTGTGTTTGTGATGGGTCATGTGGGGTGTGACTCTGTGTTTCATATCCGTGTGCACATTGTTCACTTGTTCGTGACGGTGGGCGGTGCTGCGTGTTCGTCTGCTACGTGACATGTCCCATGTGTTGGTCGTGTTCCGGTCCTCATGCCTCCAGTAATCCAGCCCTGTCCAGTTTCCCACCTGCAAGTTGTTCGTGCGTGCACTGTACTGGATGCCACATGGCTCTAAGCGGGGGTGCTCCATGTTGCAGGTCTGTGGGGGTGGGGGGTGTTGTGGGTCGTAGTGGTGGCTGGACACCCACTGATACCGATTGCTGTGGACCGTGATGTCTACCTTTCGGCTGTCGTTGTGCACTGCGGTGGCTGACACGTGGCTGTGGGGTGTGGGGGATGCTCCTCCTTGCTGTACTGTGGGACTAGGGGCCTGGTGTGTGTTGTACTTGAGCTGTCCACCCTCCCACCCACTGCACTTTGTGTTCCTGCCACTTACCTGTTACTTGTCGGTTAGTGCAGCTGTGGCGGACACATGGGTGTGGTGGGTGCTCGTTGTGGCGCTTCTGGCATACTTGGGGACCTGTTGGTGGTTACGTGGCTGGCTGAGTGTACACATGCCCCCACGTATCTTACAGTTGTTATGTTTGGGCTGTGTGTGGTGGTGTCTGTTGCATGTGTGTGTGATGTATTGTGTATTGTGTGCTGGACATGGGGGTGTTTGTCCCTGGGAGCTGTGGCATGGTGGTAGTGCATGTGAGTACATAGCGGTGTGCTGGTATACATTAGTTTGTACTTACCAGCCTCCACTCCCCTGCTAATCCGGCGAGGATCTCCGGATGTATTACGACTCGCACCTTCTCCTCCCACGCTTTGAAGGTCTTAAAGAGCGCGGGATTCCCTCCGCCAGTGACGGCAGCCAGCTCTCTGTTTTTGCCCTCCTTCTTCTTGACCAGGCTCTTTACGTCATTCCAACGTTTGTTTATCTCGACTCTGTTCCTGGGCAGGGTCCCGACTGCATTGACCTGGTCTACGATCCGGTTCCACATTCTGTTTCTGGTGGCTAGTGGTGTGTGCTGGACCATGTTCCCATAGATTTGTGGGTACACCTTGATGATCTCGTCGACCATGACCGTCAGCTCCATGGGCGTGAACTTGGGCATCCTTTGTGGTGCCATGGTGTTTGTGGTGCTGGTGCGGTGTGTGTTGTGTAATGTGCAGGGGGTTTGTGGTGCCGGGTGTGGTGGTGGTGGTGGTGGTGGTGGTGGTGGTGGTGTTTGGTGGTGGTGGTGGTGGTGGTGGTGGTGGTAGTGATGTGTGCGTTTCTGTGGTGTGCTGCTGTCCTTGCTGTGTCACTGTGTCCTCTCCTCTCCTCTCTGGTTTGCAATGTTGCAAGGGGTTGTGGTCTGTGGGAGTGCTGCTTTTGTACTTACCTATGTGGGTGTGTCCTCATGGTCTGTTGTTTTCAGGTGTGTTGTGTCTGGTGTTCTGGCCTTTGTAGTTTTTGTTTGTCCGGGGGGTGTTTTCGGGATGTGTACTGTGCTTGTGTATTTGTGCGTGCCTTGCTGTGTGGACTTGTTGGCCATGTTGTGTGCTATTGGTTTTGTGAGCGGATGGTTTCTGTGCAGGTACGTGGGCGCCATGGCTTCTGCCGTGTCGATTCTCATCGGCGTTGTTTGCGCTGGCGGGCGGTATATTTGTGGTTTTCCCGCGCTCATGGCGGTGCGATCGTAATCTCACGTGCGGTGTGTCGGCCGTGAGGGCGGGCGGTTTTGTGTTGTCGTGCGTGTTTCCGTCCGTGGCGGGCGGTTTGACTCCGACTCGGACGATGGCGGGCGGTATTTTGTGCGATTTTTCCGCCGATGGCGGTTTTTGGTTTGTGTTATCGTAATGGCGTGGTCGGTGTTCAGACGGTGTATGCGGGCGGTATTTTGCCGATTCCATGCCTGGCGGATTTATTTACGCCGGGTATCGTAATGGGCCCCTTAGTATCCAACGGAGTTATAGTTATAGCCCTGAGAGACGTTTTTCATTGTATCAAGTACTCCAGGAACATTATATATTACCATGATTTCCTGATTACAGCCGAGGCAGGACTGTAGGAGCACCCTCTGAAACTAAGCAGGCTGAGGGGGTAGAGAACGGAGGAAGCAGCACTTTGCCTTCTGGAGGAAGGACAAGGAGAAGCTTTGCTTTGTAGTGGTGGCAGCAAGAATCTCACAAAGCTCACTGCTGTGGGGGAAACACATTCCTGCTGAGGCAATGGGCTGGTGAAGATGCCTTTTTTATTTTAAGGCTCTTGGCTTGATTTAGAATTTAGTGGATGCTTTACACCATCACCAACATGGCGGATAACTTGTCTGCCTTATTACAAGTGAATTTATACTTTGTCTCGTGTCATAAGCTGGGCACGATGTCCGTCACATTTGTAATGGAGCAACCTCGACCAAACTCTAAATCAGGCCCTCTGTGAAGTTCCCAAAGTTTGTGAGATTTAGAAAGAAATCTACAGACTTTGCAACTTCACATATTGCTAGTCATTGTTACACCAAAATGGGGTGATTTTTTCTCTTCACTAGGGAAATTAAAGAACAAAAAAGCAGCATTTGCCAACAGGCTGAAAGGGAACCCCAAACCCTTAACAAGAACTAAAGTTGTGAAGCCATCTGTTACATAAGAGGCATTTTAAGAATTAACTATTTTGGGTAAGATTAACAAAGTAAAGGTTGCATGTCTTGACCTACTCGCATGTAGAGCTCCTCCTAGGCCTTTTAGTTAATTAATTTAATTCTTTTAAGGCCTGATTTAAGTCCTGGTGGACAGCCATTGTTCCACCAGGGCGACAGACTAAATTACTCCATCAACCTGGTGGAGGGACCACCCACAAGAGTTATAAATAATGGCCAAGCTGGTAGTCATTTATTAAACAATGACGGATGTTCCTGGGAATTTATTTTCCTGTTTGGTGCAGGGCTCTGGTGAATGGGATAGAGTTCTGTACCAAACAGGTTCCTTTCTTTCTCTTCAAAAAGAAAATCCCAAAACAGGATTTTCTTTTTGAAAAGAAAAAATACAGTTTCCCCTCACCATGGGACCCCTGTCCCATGGTGAGGGGTGTTTTAAGCAGTTTTCACTGCCCCTTAGTGCCATGGTTATCCTTGTATTGCCAGGCAGTGAAAACTGGCCTGTCATTCCGCCCATCTAAATTAGGTGGGTGGAATTACTGGTCAGCCTTCGATGGCCCTTACTCCATAGGACTGTCGGTGGGGATTACTTGCGGCGGAGACAGAGTAGTCTCTGCCTTGATTAATCAATCCTAAGGTAGCCCTGCATTTAAATTTGGCTGAAGCACTGCATTTTTGGCAGTAAGGATACTCTGTCACCATTGCAACGGAGTATCCTTACCACCAAGAATTCAATCAGGCCTTAGTCATTTTGAACTAAGTTAAACAAATATTTCAATTAATTTGAAAGTTGAGCTTATTATTCAATTAAAAAATAATACAATTTTGCATTAATTGTGTTTAGGTACATTTATTTTCAAAATTTGTCAATTTAAAATTTAGTATTCATTTAATTTATTTTACATTATTTCCTATGGTGGGTTAGTGTTGTAGCCTGCCTCTATTGTTTTATTTTTTAGCGTGTTAGAGTACCAGTAGTTGGCCATGTGTGGTTCATGGCTTACTGCAAGGCAGGGCTGGAGTACATTTAAGCCTGTTTTGTCACTGTTACTACTGTAGTAGAATTAAAGGTGTTTTTTGTGACCAGCAACTGTCTTACTCTTTTGTGGGTGTGTATTTTGCAATGGCATTTCCCACTCTAAACCACTCCATAAATGTCCCTTAACCACTCCCATTTATAGTCTTTATTCACTATATTCCTTCCTTTCACCCTTGTCACTCCCACATTTACTACTAAATCCTACATTTACATGTGCAGCAATCTCTGTCACTGGGATGGAGACCGCCATACAGAAAACACAGGACAAGTGGAGGTGATCATATCTGATCTCTGGTAGTAGGCTTATGAATTGCATTTTGTAGTGCACAAAGTATTAGTAATGGAGTGCTGGTTGATCTATTTGACTTGTGTTTGTTACCATTAATGACCAGGCACCCATACAATCAGAAGCATATATTCTCTTATAACTATGACATCTGTTAACCACACATGTTTAATCCTCTTAGCATACTTTGACAAGCTCTTAGTGTACTTTGACAAGCCTACATGTGAAAACTAAATATAGAGTAAGCCATTGTAAAGGCTTAGCTTCATTGGTTGCTGTTTGTAGGAATACTTTTTATTAACCAGGCAGCATAATTGGTGGTCCTAGGTTAATGCTGTTCACTGAAACCCAATGTACAGCCTTAGAAGGAAATGCCTGGCAGGTGCTTTTAAATGTGGCATGGCTATCAAAGGGGACTTGGGCATTCCACTGGCTGAAGTTGTGGGTCTTTGCTAAAAGCTATTGTTAGACCTGTCATCCTTAGGGTTGTCTTCCCCTAGCTTTTTGCCTGCTTACCTCCACTTTTTGCTGTATCTTTTTGTTGGCCTTAAGACTATGACCACTTTAAATCTGGTAGCCAGTGCTAAAGTGCATGTGCTTCTCCCCTAAACATGGTGACATTGGTATATACCTTGGTATATACTTGATTGGCATATTTAGTTTACTTATAAGTCCCTTGTAATGTGGTACACCATATACCCAGGGCATTTAATCTAAATACTACCAATGGGCCTGCACCACTGCTTGTGCCACCCACACAAGTAGCTCTTCAAACCTGTCTCAGGCCTGCCATTGCAAGGCCTGTTAGTGCAGTTCACTGCCACTTCGACTTGGCATTTAAAACCGCTTGCCAACCCTTAAACTTCTATTTTATTATACATAGATCATCCCTAAGGTAGGCCCTAGGTAGCTCTAAGAGCAGGGTGCTGTGTGAGTAAAAGGCAGGACATGTACTTTTAGGCTTTACATGGTTCGGCAGGGACAAACAGCTATATTCATTTTTCTCGACTGTGAGGCCTACTTCTCTCATAGGCTAGCATTGAGAATTCCTTAAAACACTTTTAAGCTGTAATTCCTGATCCTCTTTAGTGGTAAAGTTGGATTTTACATTACTATTTTAGAAATGCCACTTGTAGAAAGTGGACACTCCTCTGCTCTAAACTTTGCTCTGTGTGCCTGCAGCCTGTATCCAATACAGGTATGGGCTAGGTGACAGCTACATTTTGTGAATTCCCTTTAGACAGCCACAAACACATTAAGGTGAGGCTCATCTGCATTCTGAGCACTCATCTACATTTATCTGCTTTCTGATGGGTCTTCCTGGGCAGGGAGTAATGGGAGGGACTAACACTTACACTTCAATAGGTAGTGTCCAGTCCACACACAAAGTACTGATTCACCCCCCACAGCTAGCCTTGCAGACTGGGCTGGGTTGAAAGGGACCCTTGTGGACTTCAGAGAGTTACTTTGAAGTCACCCTTACATCAAAGTCTCATTTGGGTATAAGTACTGGGGCTCCAACCCTACCAAATCAGTAAACTACTGGACCTGGGAAGTACTCTGCTGGATTAAAGACTGCTATGTTGCAAGGATTGCCACCTTGCCCTTACTGACGTTCCTGAGGAAATGCTTCTCTGCTTTGCTGAGCTGCCCTGCTGAGGACAAGGACTGGACCCAACTCACTTGAACCCAGAGTGACACCAAGGGAGGGGGGTGTTGGTGGTGGTGGTGGCGGCAGCGGTGGCGGCGGTGGTGGTGGTGTGTGTGTGTGTGTGTTTCACAAATGCTTCACACATTGCCTAAGTTAAGCCTGCCTGTTCTGTGCCGAGCTACTAGAGGGTGAGCACAGGTTAATATATAGTGTGTATTTAGCTTACCCTGACTAGGATTGTGGTGCCTATTTGGACAGGGCACAAACCTCTGCTAACTAGAGACCCAATTACTAACAGTTATTTAGCACAGTCACTAGAAACCCTAGGCATAGCAGCAGCAGTAAACAGGGAGCAAATATCATTATGTCTATATCAATTTAGAATCTTGCAGTCCATATATTGTTAATATGCATGAGGATGGATGATTCAGAATGCCAGTATCATGTATCCAGAGGCAGATGATGGCTATGATCATATGCTAGTGTCTTGCTGAATCAGACATAAAGGTTTGCTGATGTCATCAGAAAAAAAAAATTGTTTGAAAATCCATTAACATTGGACCACAAAACAGAAAAGAGAGGACCCAATGGTGCCAAACGCACAGCATACTGTTTCTTCTTTGGACAACCCATCCAATAGAGGATCCAGGACCAAGAGAAAACACTTTTTTGATCTGAGGACATTACATTATGCTTTGGTTTTCAACAGCACCTGCTTTGCATCAATAACTTTACACAAAAGATATCACCAGGCTCATCCAAGTTTATTAAGCAATTGAGTTTAGCCAGCCCCACTTCAGACAACCATTTTCCTTCCTGATTTTAAAACATGAGCTATCTTTTTTTATCTAGCTCATGTCCATCAGTTTCCGCACTCCAAGGCCAGAAAGAAGATTTTTTGGGTCGTTGTGAAAACATGGACTAAATTGTGAAAGGACAGGCCTTTATTGACTCATATGCTGTACATATGTGTGTTATTTTGAAGATAAGGACGGTGCCGTTTGACAGCGGGATACGAGGAGCGCGCCTTATTGAATAAGGGTGGTAGGCCGCGACACTGGCCCACCAATTATCTATTATCATCCTGGGGTGACTTTTTCCCTATGAGTGAACCTCCAGTTTAATACGGAGGACGACAGGCTGCTACACTGGTCCTGTTATTTCAAAATTATTATTTAGGGGTGATTTGTTCCCCTTCGAGCGAACCTCTAGATTAGTACGGAGGAGTGCGGGCCGGTTCTTTAAGCCACTTGATATTATCGACATATGCGGGAATTTTCCACACAATTCTACTTACCTGTTATTACAGAGCCCTGACGAAGTTCCAATGGAATGAAACGCGTTGGCTGTGGTTGAATTTTATATAAATTTAAAGAATAAAGGGCATATTTGAATAATTCTGAAGCTTCATTTTGACTTCGCTTCTGGTGCACCGTCCTTATCTTCATGATTTTGTCTGATCCTCAGTGGAGTGAAAGTGCGGCAAGCTCAGGACGGGTGTGCACAGACAAAGAACTTACCCTTTTATTTTGAAATTGAGGTGCTGAACCTTGGTCAGCTGCATTGATCTTTTGTAACAATATGTGTGTTATTTGTATGTTTTTCATATTTCACTCACGATACCACCTTGTCACTCTATTTCACTTGACTCACAAAAGTCACACTATCTATGTTATTTGTTAATGAAGTGTATATGTGACAGCCATATACTGAAAGAGTAAAAATTAAATTGTACTAAGGAATAGATATCTTTGGTGTGTTTCGTTGGATGTCTAAAAAAGTGAAATGTTAAACTGTATTCCTGCAAACAATTCTTTTCGCCACACCTTATCTATTATTGAATGCTAAGCAATTGGTTTTACCGGACAGAACCAACTGTAGATTATATTACCAATACCCAGGTTCTGAAGGGGATAGGGTTACCCCATTATCACTAATGAGTTGCCCTATTACATCTTGGTGTGCTGGCCACTGGGTGATGGAAGAAGCCTTCCATTTAGTGCACTTTCCTATTCCAGATCTTATGTGTGACCGTGACAGAAATTCTTGATTGGTAGAATTCATTTAACTCACTTGGATAGACAGTTCAGAATCTCTTTTTCAGTCATGTTCTGTCCCACTTTCAAAAACACTGCAGAGTCAGACTAGTGCTCTGTTTAATGAACAATGATGTCATGTTTATTTTGTAATGTATGTATTTAGATATTTATATCTCTTTTTTGCTCAGTTTCTTACCAATTTAACATTGATTTCCATTTCTGCTCATTTGATTCACTTTGAGGCACTTGGATGTGACATCGCACTCACAGTTTACCGGCCAGCAAACATGCCTCAAATAGATCAATTGTCTGTTGAAGAAAGTAGGTCAAAGTACTGGCAAATATTATGGCACATATGGAAATATTTGGACTGAATTTGTTTCTGAAGAAAATCATCTGAAAATTCACAATAAGTGGAAATTGCTACTTTTGCATTACATGCTGAAATTATGTCGTTCCTTTGCTTTGTAGAATGTGTAGAATTATACCGTTTTTGATGTGTCCCATTCTAGTCTTTTATTGTATACCATAATGTGGCGTGTTGCTCAGTAAATATTAGTGTGCATAATCTTCATATTTGCAAACACGCACCAGTCCAGGCAGAAGCACTGTACCATGCATACATTTTTTATGAAACCTCAATCATTCCGTGATTTTAAGGTTGGATGGCCTGCTTTTAAGGATTTCACTGTTTAAAGAGCCCAGCCAGGAGTCCGCACTGGCAGGGAACCGAAACTATCCGGCCTCACATTTTCTCCAGGCAATGAATGACCTGATTTCTTTACTAGTGCGGCTGCACGTTGGACAGAAAACTAATAATTTCTTTTGCTTTTCTTTCCATATAATGAGCATTCAGTTTCAGCTGCTTATAAAGCTGCTGTGGGAAACGCCATGGCTTTTAGTATTTTAAGATCATTAAGCACAGCACAACAAAGTTAATGACCCTTTATTATATTAAAAGTGAGTGCAATATTTTGTACTGGATCCATCTGTGGTAAAGAAGCAGGGCAGCAAATAATCTTGGAGTGCTCTAGTGTATCAGTGAACATATCTGGTATATTAAATTTGTTTGGCAGTCTCTTTAAATTAATTAAATGGATGTTACCAGGAATGTGGATAGAGTGTCAGGGACACAGACCGTACTGTATTTTTGCCTGTGGTGTCTTCTTGTTCCCACCAATACCAAGTGGTACAATAAGGTTCATTTTTATACCCAATGCTGATAGGATCTCAAAATAGTGCTGGCTTACCTCAACTTAGGCATGTGCAAGCCTGGGATTCTTAATTGATAAGATGAAGAATAACATGGCACACAGATTTTAAATAGGAACATATCTCGAATCCACAGAACATACCATCTCATCATGTGTGAAATGGCTGTCTTTAGATATTCTGTTTTAAATTCATCCAGTTTTGCATCTTCAATGTCCGCAATGTCGCATTCATACCTTAGATGTGTACACAAAATTGTGACATGAGGATAAACTGCTTTTAATGAATTGGGATATGGAGACAACAGCTTAGGTGGCAACCTCCCTTCATTGGACTCTGTTGCTAAATGATACAATTACTTTTCCACCTGGCCTACTTTTTCATTCATGACTCAAGATAAAGTAGTTGGGAAAGCAGGAGGTCCATGATATTGTGCGAGGTGTTGTTGTACTAAGTCTCCATAAAGACAATAATACCTAGTTTTTGGATGAAGATATTGTCAACAATTTCTTTTTTGGGTTTCACAGTAGATCTGCAGTTATGTAGAAGACAACACAGAGAGTAGTTCACAGTTTTCCTTAATGGTGTAGGCAGAGGTTCTAACGAAAGATGAGTATTCCTCTGAGGCCTGGAAAAAGAGACCATTGGGATAGAGGAAGTTAATTGATTGTCTTTGCTTAAAGATCATGGAGGTAGGGGGCAAGGAATGGCAGCTGTAATCTTCAAACTGGTTGAGTATACTCTAATTGGAGAGTTAGGAACTCAGGGCATCATTTACAAGAAGCTTGCCCCCCCCCAATGCGTCAAATTTTTGACACATTGGCAGTGCTGTAAGTACTACATATTTACAAACTGACGTATCTTTGAGGATGCGTCTCTTTTTGGAGTCCTGCGTCAAAAGGAACCTGCAACAGAACCGCCTGAGTCACATAAGTTTTAAAATGTACGTTTTAAAATATGCAAGGTAGGCTTTCTGTCGTAATTTCCTCTGTAAAAGTGACGTATGGTTATTTACGGGATATTACGAAAGTGACACAGTGGTGACTTGAGTGGCACAGAGATCCGATAACGCCAAAAAACCCCTGCATAGGAAATAACACATTGGCATTGGCACATAAAGAGAAGCGGGACAGAATAGTGTTGCAACTAGAACTACGCCATGGAGGTGCTTATTTTGCAGCTTGGAGCCACAAGGAGATGACCACCACCATCCCCCCCACCCCAACCACCCACCCCACCACCGCAAAGAGAATGTAGTAGAAGGGAGCGCATTTATTGCCAGTGGATTACTCTAATAGGACTCAGGGAGGATGAGGTAATCACCTATAACCGGCTGAGGAGGGAGTCCATTGTAGAGTTGCTACACCTGATTGCACCAAGGCTCCAGACAACATCTGGCAGGTCTACCAACATCCCTCCGCTGGGGAAGCTCATGGCGGTACTACACCTGCTGGCATCAGGGTCCTTCCAGATAACAGCTGCCAGACTGGCTGGAATCTCCCAGCCATCCTTCTCCTCATTCCTTCCCTCCATCCTGGATACCGTCATTCATCTGATACCTCACCACCTCATCTCCCCCAACACCCATGAACTGCACCTGGAGACAAAACAGGGGTTTATGCCATCACTGGGATCCCACATGTGCTGGGTGCCATAGACTGCACTCATGTACAACTGGTTCCCCCTGCTGCAACATCCCATCTCTACCAGAAGAGAAAACATACCCACTCCATCATTGTGCAGGCCGTCGTTGACCATCGAGGTCTGTTCACTAACAAACTGGCCAAATACCCTGGGAGTGTGCATGACACATACATATTCAGGCACTCCATCATAAATGACTGCTTCCAGAATGAACAATATGGAAATGGCCTCTTGTAGGTAAGTAAAACTCAAATACCTAACATATCCACTAACAGTTATAATGGATGACATAATACCCCTCACTGTGGCTATGGATGCAGATAGGAACATAGATAGCTCATACATGCTCCATACATCATGATACATGTGTCATGCAAACCCACAAGTTACCAATGTTAAGACATGCAAAGACACTATTGTTGCAGTTTAATCGTGGAAGGGTACAGAGCAATGCATTGCTGGACCAAATGCTGTGTAGCATCACTGTGTGCAAGGTAGATGTTACATGGGGATTGTGGGGGTGTCTACATGCCACTGACATGGTTCATCAGGCATGTCATGTATCCCACAACCAACATCTGTGGTTTACCATGGACATATGCATGTGTCAGTGTAAGGCATGTCTATTATGTCATTACCTACCTAGGGAGAATCAACTACCCAAATATTTGATCCACAGTCGGACACTTCACACATGTAGTAGGAGCACATAATATAGACTGGTCAGGAGCCAAATAGACATCACATAAAACTACAGGATTAATATGACAGTCAAGATGTAGAAGAGTACAATGTATCAGCCCATGCTCAGCATTTGCTATACCACAGAGTAATGAAAGAGAAATGTGCAACCTATGAACAACTGTATGACTAACACATATTGTGAAAACAATGTTAGAAATCTGTATGACAATATAACTACACAGAACACTCGGGTCCCGCCATGTATCAGTAACAGTTAATAAAGGTATTGACAGTTGTCCTATCTTTTTACTGTCAGCTGAGCAAGGAAATGGGATTCAGCCATGAGTCATGACCCCATATGCACAGCCCAATACGGAGCCGGAGAAGGCCTACAACACGGCACTCAGCAAGACATGGAATATTGTTGAGCGAACCTTCGGCCTGCTCAAGGCCAGGTTCCGCTGTCCGGACAGTTTAGGGATAGATTGCCCTATTCCCCCCCCCCAATTGTGTGCGAAATAATAATGGTGTGTGCCATTCTGCACAATATATTTGTGCAGACTAATGTCCCCTGTGACAGGGACCAACAACAGCAGGACCCGAAGGAGGAGGGAGAGGATGCCAATGTTGTAGACATCCACAACACTCCTACTGGCAATCGCAGACACACACACATTGTGCAGAATTCTTTACTTGATTTACATGTTCGGGAATGGAACATTAACCAACATGTCAGAAAGGTTCAATAGGGCAATAAATGTTTGAAACCATTTCTTGTCTTTGCGTTCATGTCACAGTCCCAAGGAAACATTTACTTACACATTTCTCATCAACCAGAAGTAGCCCTTAGAAGTTTACAATCAGGTCAGAAGCCAGGCATTAACGTTAAAGCGTCAGAAACCAGGCATTGTGCATTGTCATGTGCTGTGTGCCACTTGTGCTTTGCCCATTTCCATAGGAATGAGCCAGTAAAAAACCCACACTTGAGATGGAAAGGTGAGACTTCAGTAGGAATGCTGGCACTTTCTAGGAAAGGTGAACTTTTAGTAGTAAACGTGATGCTTTTGTAGGAAAAGTGATGCTTTAACATTAACGTGATGCTTGAGTGGAAAGAGCGTCGGGCGGAAGCCACACATCAACACCAAACCGTCAAAAACAATGCATTGGGCATAGTGTAACTCATGGCTTGGCTATTTCTCTAGCGAATCATCAGAAAAAATTACTCTTTAGTAGGAAGCATGATGCATACATCGGAAACTTGATGCATCCACACAGGAAATGATGCAATGGCTCAGCCATGCTGCAAGCCAGGAAGTGTGAAGTTCCTTTCACTTTCACTTACATTTTATTTTTGTCTGTGCTGGCTTGAGGAGGTGGTTGTTGTTTTCTGGAGAGTTTGGAGTTATTTCTTGGTCTTGTTGGTGTCTGTGCTGTCCCTGCAATGTCCCAAAACTGTCACATTTGTCTTGGAGGTTAATAGTTATAGGGGTAGGGAGAAGGGATAGTGTTTTTTGTTGTTGGGCTTAGGGTGGCTAGTGGGTGTAGGGAGATATCGGGCAGGGCCAAGAGCCTGACGGAGGGGTAGTTTGGGGGCTTGCTGTGGCTAGTGGTCAAGCACTTGCCCAATATGATCAGAAGTGTAGGCAGGGTTATCCAGGGCTACCCAATCCATGAGAAGCTGCACCAGTGTGAGAAGGTGCAGTATCAGATGAGCCGAGTTTTTGGTGTCGAGCAGACCATCCACAAATACAAGCACCGGTGGGGAGATATTGTCAGCTGGGAGCAGGATCTGCTGGATCACCCAGGGATAGAAGTTGGTGGGGCTATCAGAAAGTTCCTATATACCATGAGCTTGTAGTTGCGTGGCCGTGTAGCTGTAGCAAAGTACTCTTAACGGTTTTGTTTCCTGGAAAGGCCAGATATGTATATAGGTCACAATGTGGGACCCATCCAGCACTGTGCAGGAAGTAATGTCACCGGCCTGCTAGGTCATTACTGACTCAGAACTGTGTGGGCCACCCGCCATGTATGTTGCAGGGGAGCGCACTCACATGTCATCAGGCCACAGGTTCGACAGGGTATTTGTTTCCTCCCCAAATGGTCACACATATGTCTCTGTTTCATAAAACATCATCATACCTTTATGAGCCTGTATGGGCCTTGATTGGTCATTGTTCATTTGGAGTGCACTGGTCACATATAAGGAGCTAAGTAAAGGAGACAAACAAGCATGGGTATTGTTTGATGTGTTTAGCATGGTAAAGTACACATATGAACTTGAGGAGGCCCCAGCATTATCATACTATGCAGAGTGTGGTCAATCAAATTGGACTGTTCACATAGGCATCAAAGCCTGGCACCGTTGCACCATGTTGCAACCTAGACTGAACTTGTAACTTGTCTGCACTCTGTGCACCTCATATGTGATGTGCCTGTTATCATCATTAATACACTGCAACATGGCATACATATGTCCATCATGAGGGCATTCCAACTGTGCCTTATGCTGCAAGTCCAACGTACAGACATTGCAAGGCATTTGTGAAGTCAATGAACTGTGCTTCATATGTACACAGTGTACATGTTCAACATACACAGAGCTATGTCCCATGTCTTGTAGGTGATCCAAACCATTACACAATTGGTGAGGTGGCGTCATTCCGAGGGATCACTGACAGAATATCAACAACAACAATATCGTGTTACACAAATATCGGGACATAAATATCGTTGTCAATAAAATCGACTTCCTATCTTCATAATGG
Organism: Calotriton arnoldi; assembly: GCA_963921515.1. NCBI lineage: Eukaryota > Metazoa > Chordata > Amphibia > Caudata > Salamandridae > Calotriton > Calotriton arnoldi. The sequence goes on from CAWUFW010001512.1 coordinate 159,385, forward strand.
TAAGTACAAAAATATCGAGAAAAAGAATATGTTGTTAAAAATATCAATGTACAAAATATCGTTTTTTATATGTATAACAAATAATGTAAAATAAATTAAATAATAAATTTAACTTTAAAAAATTATTTAGATTTATTTGTAAATGTTAACAATTATAATAAATAAATTTAATTTAAAAAAATAAACATACATATATAAAATGTAATACATATATATTTACTTAAAAACAATTAATAAATAACAATTTTAATTAATTTTAAAATGTTATAAATATATTAAAAATTATAAATAAATATATATGTAACATAAAAAATACTAAATAAAAAATATATTATAATTTAAAATATTAAACACTTTAATATTTTTTAAACCTACATTTTGCACTACATTGAGTGCAACAGTAAAGAAAGTGTTGGAGAGCGGAGAGGTAAAAATTACTATTCCCACTCCAGCAAATGCAACAGCAGGGAAAATGTTGGATAGTGGAGAAGTAAAAATTACTATTCCCACTCCAGCAAATGCAACAGTAGGGAAAGTGTTGGATAGCGGATAGGTAAAAAATACTATTCCCACTACAGGAAATGCAACAGTAGGGGAAGTGTTGGGTAGCAGATAGGTAAAAATTACTATTCTCACTCCATCGAGTGCAACAGTAGGGAAAGTGTTGGATAGCAAAGGGTTAAAATGTACTATTCCAACTCCAGCGAGTGCAACAGTAGGGAAAGTTTTGGATAGCGGAGAGGTAAAAATTAGTATTCCCACTCCAGTGAATGCAATAGTAGGGAAAGTATTGGATAGCGGAGGGGAATAATTTACTATTCCCACTCCAATGAGTGCAACAGTAGGGAAAATGTTGGATAGCGTAGTGGATAAAATTACTATTCCCACTCCAGCGAGTGCAACAGTTGGGAAAGTGTTGGATAGCGGAGGGGAAAAAATTACTATTCACACTCCTGCGACAGCAACAGTAGAGAAAGTGTTGGATAGCGGAGTGGTAAAAATTACTATTCCCACTCCAACAAGTGCAACAGAAGGAAATATGTTGGATAGCAGAGAAGTAAAAATTACTATTCCCACTCCAGCTAGTGCAACAGTAGGGAAAGTGTTGGATAGCGGAGGGGATACAATTACTATTCCTACTCCAGCGAGTGCAACATTAGGGAAAGTGTTGGATAGCGTTGGAGATAAAATTACTATTCCCACTCCAGCGAGTGCAACAGTAGGGAAAGTGTTGGATAGCGGAGGGGAAAAAATTACTATTCCCACTCCTGCGACAGCAACAGTAGAGAAAGTGTTGGATAGCGGAGTGGTAAAAATTACTATTCCCACTCCAAGTGCAACAGAAGGAAATATGTTGGATAGCAGAGAAGTAAAAATTACTATTCCCACTCCAGCTAGTGCAACAGTAGGGAAAGTGTTGGATAGCGGAGGGGATACAATTACTATTCCCACTCCAGCGAGTGCAACAGTAGGAAAAGTGTTGGATAGCGGAGGGGAAAAAATTACTATTCGCACTCCAGCGAGTGCAACAGTAGGGAAAGTGTTGGATAGCGGAGGGGATAAAATTACTATTCCCACTCCAGTGAATGCAACAGTAGGGAAAGTGTTGGATAGCGTAGGGGATAAAATTACTATTCCCACTCCAGCTAGTGCAACAGTAGAGAAAGTGTTGGATAGCGGAGGGGAAAAAATTACTATTCCCACTCCAGCGAGTGCAACAGTATGGAAAGTGTTGGATAGCGGAGGAGTAAAAATTACTATTCCCACCAAAGAAAAATGAAATTTAAAAAAAAACTAAATATTGACTACAATACAAACGATTAATAAAAAACTAAAAAACAAAACATATATAAAAATATAAAAAATTGCAAAACATAGAAACATATTATAATGTTACAAATTCTAAAAATTACATACAAAAATTTATTTATAAAAATACAAAAACAATTTACAAACATACATTTTTTGTAATAGAAATTATTTATAATAAAAAACATTAATTATTACATTAATGTAATCGTTTTTTCCGAACCTATAACACAATTTACAACGCACATCTAAATTTTAAAAACGTGTACCTCCTTAATTAACACAATTAATTATCAATTAAACAAATATTATTAATTAAAAAACACTTTAAAACAGATAAAAATGTATATACTAACCAAACGTTACCCCTATAGAACCAAAATCCACAACCAAATTAAAAATAAACAATTACCAAAAATATTTATCAAATAATAAATTAATATTAATGATCAAGTAATGATTATTTATTTTAAACTAAATTACTTTTCACCCTCTACCCCAATAAACACAACACACACCTAAAAATAATTACACAATTTCCATAACTAATTTTACATTAATAAATTAATATTAATTAACCACAAATCATTAGTTAATAAAAAAAATTACTTCCTACCATTTACCACTATAAACCCCACAACTCACACATCAAATTAATTACACAATTGCCATATTTAAATTTTAATTAATTAACATTAATTAACAAATAATCAATTAATTATAAATAAATTACCTCCCACCCTATTCCCCTATAAACACCACCACCCATTTCTAAAAACATGACACAATTAACTTAATTACCAATTAATTAATAATAATTACCAACCAATTAATAATGTATTAATAATAAATTAATTCCCACAATTAACAGTATAAAATATTAAATAAATATTAATTTAAAAAAATTATAATAATTTAATTATAATTAAATTACTTCCCACCCTATTCCCCTATAAACCCACAACCCGCATCTAAAAAAATAACACAATTAACATATTTACCAATTAATTAATAATAATTAACAACCAATTAATAAATAATTAAGAATAAATTAATTCCCACAATAAATAATATTTAATAAAAAATATTAATTTAAAAAAAAATATTAATAATTTAATTATAATTAAATTACTTCCCACCCTATTCCCCTATAAACCCACAACCGGCTACGGAACTAAAACACAACATTTTATTAAAATAAAATTAATAACTACTAAAAATGTAACACATATATTAAAAAACAGAAGCAATACTTACACAAAAAATAGAGCACATACATTTAAAATACATACTAAAATACATAACACTAACTAAAAAAACGATATTTTTAACTATATTTTTCCAAACAATATTAATGACTTCGATATTTTTAAAAACGATATTTCTTACCTTAAACTCGATATTCTTGACCACGATATTCTTGCTGTCAATATTTCTGTGTCTCGATATTTCCAACTCGATATTACTGCAAGTCGACATTTACTACTCGATATTCTGACTGTACACCCATTCCGAGATCCCAATGCTACTCACTAATCTGCATGCATGTGCTTGAATGATGTGAACACACAATATAGACACATATTTTGGTAAGCACATGCTCTTGTCTGATTTTCATTAGGTGCTCCATGTCATACTATCACAGCAATGTCCATGTATCATTATTGGAAAAGTATCTAAAAGGTCTGTTGAATGGGAGGCAGCTGGCCACACTCTGTCTATGTTTCAACTATCTGCCACTGAGTCAATCTATGCTGCTATGTGTGTGACCTTGAGTATTTGCCATAAGAGTGAACCATTGCTGAGGCTCAATATGTGTACTTGCTACATATCACTCATTTCACATAGCTGATTGGTCACAGATTTTACCCTCTTGCATGTCTTTCTCAAAGAAGCACCTAGATGGACAATGTGTACCATTCTATGTGTACACAACGTCATAGATCCAAATCTGTCTTTATATGCACATGGGTATATTGTAATGAGGCCACACAATGCCATTTCCTGTATCTACAAGGCCAAAACCTGGGTTATTTACCATTGTTATCTTAGGGGAAGAACATGCTTCTCATGATGGTTGGTCATGATATGCTACATAGATGTAATTGTTGTTGGCAGGCCATGCCACTTGTGCTGCTAATAGTAATTAATGCATGTCAATGTTGACAATTGTGACACAGACGCTTGGTCAGATTCACGTGTCCTTCCTCTCCAACAGCCAACATGATCCCAGAGCAGGAAAAGGCTTATTGGATCCACCTCGAGAGATAAAGTCACATACGCCATGTTGCCAAGGCCTTCAGGCACATGGAGCACAATTTTGATCGAGCAGGGGAATCAGGGATTTGGAAGTCGCCACCTCAGGGACAGGAAGCTACCGATAGGGCAAGCAGCAGGCATCAAGTGGAGGATTCCCATGGTGGGGTTGCAGGACCAATTCCGGGACCCTCCACAGCCACACCAGCCGTGGCACCACAGCCTGTTGCCACAACATCACAGCAGCCAACAGCAATAGAGAGGTAGTTGCTGAAGGGCCAACAAGAGAATAATTTGAACTTGGCGGGACTTCAACTGCAGGTGGCACCCTCATGCAAATGGTAAAGACTTTGCAGAGAGACTGTGGACTGCATTGAATAGAAAATGTAGGCCCTCCCTCCAACTTGTATGCCCTCCCCAGTTCTTCTTAATTGACTTTATACTATAGACTTTTAGCATAGGGTAGGATGGTTGCTAGCATAGTGGTGGGTTAGGTTAGTTTTGGTGTTTTTATAGATTTTAGTATTCATCTGTTTTAGGTGGGGATATGGGTGTGTAGGTTGTTAAGCGGGTGGGGGTTGATATTTAGTATATGTTTAAAAACATAACACCTTTAAAAAAAAAAAATACAACAAATTATATATTTGTTTAGCTTTTTTATGTTTAGGTAGTTTGTGTATAGCTATTTATGTTAGTCTCATGTGCAAATATGCTATAAGGGGGCCGGGGGTTGATATTTAACCTGTCTGTTCTGGTAAATGTGTAGAGTAAGATAAGTTAAAGTTACGTAGGTTAGGTTAGCTTTAAGTTAGGATAGTGTAGGTAAGTTAGATTAGGTTAGCTTAGGCATAGTTTAGATAGATACAATTAGTGTAGGTTGTAGTTTTTAGATGTTAAGATTAGTAGCGTGTTAAATAAATCCTGTTTTGCACTTTCACAATTGCTTACTTATTTCCTGCTTGCCAGTTGTCACAATTGCTTAGGTTGGGTTAAGCACGTGCTGCATGAGTACCTGCCAATGTTTGTATACATGTGTTACTAGATGGAGCACATAAGGAGTCAATGATTTCAAGTTAACAATGGAGCCACTTAAGGGATCTTTAAATGTGATTGGTCACCGTAAGTGGCACTCTTGCTGTGAATGGGCACACAGCCCAAAACAGATATTAACCTAATGTAGCACAGTGTGTTTATGTGATGCTACATGTTTTGTTTGGATAAAAGAGTCAAACCATCTTGACTAATCTAGGATGTGTTTGGTGCCCCACTGATGGCAGTCACTTACCCACTCTCTTTAGCCCCATTTTGTTTTAGCATCACTGTTGTTTTCTGGCTAATATGCATGGTAGTATCACCCACATGGGTAGAAACAACATTCCGTCTCACCATTGACTGATTGACAACTGTTGCACTTCATGCATGTGACCTTGTGCAATTACTTACTAGTTTAGTAGCAGATAAGGATCACATAAATGATTTAGGATGCACTGTGCATATTTACCCCTGGCTTGCAGAAACACATTATCCTTTAGATCAGTGATACTCAAAATACGGCACGGGGGCCGCTTGCATCGCTCCTGACCTTTCCATGCGGCCCCTTGGTGAACAGCAGCACTGGTATGCTGCTCCCTTGACTCAGCAATAACATTCAGAATGAAAGCCTTGCAGCACTTAACTTTAGAAGCACCTTCATTTTTTAACCCCTTCGCTGCTAGGCCTTTTCCCCCCTGTGCTAAGCCTTTTTTTGGCTATTTGGGGTAGTTCGCGCTTAGGCCCCTGTAACGTTTTGACCACATAAGGTATCCACGCCAAATTTGTGTCCTTTTCTTCCAACATCATGGGGATTATAAAACTACCCAGGGTTTGTGGATTCCCCTGGAGGGGACCCAGAAATTAGCCAAAATACAGCTAAATGTTGTTTTTTTGGGGGAAAATGGGAAAAAAGTGCTGCAAATGAAAGCATCTGGTTTTTCCCCTGCATATGGTATCAACAAAGGGTTTGTGGGGCTGAAATCACAATTTTCCCAGATTTCAGGGACTGACAGACTTTTGTCAGAAAACCAACATTTTTTACACAGTTTTGGCATTTTACTGGGACATAGCCTATTTTTGAGATTTTTTGTGCTTTCAACCTTCTTCCAGTTAATGGTAGAAATGGGTATGAAAGCAATAATTGATCCTGGAAAGCTATACATTTTGGAAAAGTAGACACAATTCTGAATTCAGCAAGGGGTCATTTGTGTAGATCCTTCAAGGTTTCTTTATAGAAACTAACAGTTGAAAATGGGAAAAATTGAAAATGAGTTGAAAAAAACAGCCATTTGTGCCAACATTTTCACCTGTAACTTCTTCTAATTATGACAGATGTCTGAAAGCAATATGCCGTTACATTTGCTGGACCTTTATGGTTGTGGGGATATATAGGACTTGTAGGTTCACCAAGAACCCAATGAACCCAGAGCCAATAACAGAGCAGCGTCTTGCAATGGTTTTTTATTATGTACCGGGTATATAGCAATTTATTTGGGAAAATATATATAGTGAAAAATCGGGATGAAAGACACCTATGTATTTCTGAAATTGGAACAAAATATAGAGTTTAGAAACAGTAGCTATTTGCACATTTCCGAAATTGTGAGTACCCATATTAGCATGAGAATTATAGGACATTTTTCAAAGTGACTTCTTTTTTACAAATTGTCTTTTATTTGGAAGGCAGAAAAGCATCGAAAGTCAATAGGTACTAACAGTTGCTCTACAATTTTGTGCTACCCTGAGTCTCCCGATAAAAATGGTACCTCACTTGTGTGGGTAGGCCTACTGCCCGCGACAGGAAACGGCTCAAAACGCAACGTGGACACACTTCATTTTTACAGTGAAAACTGACCCTTTTTTTGCAAAGTGCCTAGCTGTAGATTTTGAACCCTAGCTCTGCCGGCACCTAGGGAAACCTAGCAAACCTATACATTTTTGAAAACTAGACACCCTGGGGAAACCATGATGGGGTGACTTGTCTGGCTCTCACAGGTTCTGTTACACAGAATCCCTTGCAAACCTCAAACTTTGTCAAAAAAACCACATTTTCCTCACATTTCTGTGGTGGAAAGTTCTGGAATCTGTGTGAATCCATAAAATTCCACCCACCCTGCATTCCCCGAAGTCTCCCAAGAAAAATGGTACCTCACTTGTGTGGGTAGGCCTAGTGCCTGCGACAGGAAACGCCCCAAAATGCAATGTGGACACACCACATTTTCACAGTGAAAACTGACCCTTTTTTTGCAAAGTGCCTAGATGTAGATTTTGAACCCTAGCTCTGCCGGCGCCTAGGGAAACCTAGCAAACCTATAAAAAAATTTAAACTAGACACCCAGTGGAATCAAGGAGGGGGTGACTTGTCTGGCTCTCACCAGGTTCTGTTACCCAGAGTCCCTTGCAAACCTCTAACTTTGTAAAATAAAAACACATTTTCCTCACATTTCTGTGGTGGAAAGTTCTAGAATCTGAGTGGATCCACAAAATTCCACCCACCCCGCATTCCCCAAAGTCTTCCGAGAAAAATGGTACCTCACTTGTGTGGGTAGGCCTAGTGCCTGCGACAGGAAACGCCCCAAAATGCAATGTGGACACACCACATTTTCACAGTGAAAACTGACCCTTTTTTTGCAAAGTGCCTAGATGTAGATTTTGAACCCTAGCTCTGCCGGCGCCTAGGGAAACCTAGCAAACCTATAAAAAAATTTAAACTAGACACCCAGTGGAATCAAGGAGGGGGTGACTTGTCTGGCTCTCACCAGGTTCTGTTACCCAGAGTCCCTTGCAAACCTCAAACTTTGTCAAAAAAAACACATTTTCCTCACATTTCTGTGGTGGAAAGTTCTGGAATCTGTGTGGATCCACAAAATTCCACCCAGCCCGCATTCCCCAAAGGTATCATTTTACTCAGAAGACTGAGGGAAACGCTGTGGGGTAGGACATTTGTGCTGGCACAGTGATTCCACACAAAAATATGCAGAAAATGTGTTTTTTTTCAGCTAAATTTGAGGTTTGCAGGGGGTTCTGGGTAGGAAAACGTGGGGGGGTCCACGTAAGATTGACCCACCCACGCGAGTGAGGTACCATTTTTATTGGTAGACCTGGGGGAACGCTGGGTAGTAGGAAATTTGTGGATCCATGCAGATTCCAGAACTGTGCCACACAGAAATTTGAGAAAAATTTGATTTTTTTCAGCTAAATTTGAGGTTTGCAGGGGATTCTGGGTAGGAAAACGTGGGGGGGTCCACGTAAGATATACCTCGCTGGACTCCCCCGGGTGTCTAGTTTTCAGAAATGTGTGGGTTTGGTAGGTTTCCCAAGATGGCCGCCAAGCCCGGGGCCAAAAACCCAGGTGACCCCCCTTGCAAAACCAGGTTGTTTTGTGATAGGTAATTTTGATGTCTCCTCAATACGTTTTGGGCCCTTGCCTGTTGAGGGTACTTGACCCACCCACGCGAGTGAGGTATCATTTCTATCGGGAGACCTGGGGGAACGCTGGGTGGTAGGAAATTTGTGGATCCACACAGATTCCAGAACTTTCCATCACAGAAATGTGAGGAAAATGTGTTTTTTTTTTTACAAAGTTTGAGATTTGCAAGGGATTCTGGGTAACAGAACCTGGTGAGAGCCAGACAAGTCACCCCATCCTGGATTCCCTTGGGTGTCTAGTTTTCAAAAATGTATAGGGTTGCTAGGTTTCCCCAGGTGCCTGCAGAGCTAGAGTTCAAAATCTACAGCTAGGCACTTTGCAAAAAAAGGGTCAGTTTTCACTGTAAAAATGTGGTGTCCACGTTGCGTTTTAGGCCAATTCCTGTCGCGGGCACTAGGCCTACCCACACAAGTGAGGTACCATTTTTATCAGAAGACTTTGGGGAATGTGCAGTGGGTGGAATTTTGTGGATCCACGCAGATCCCAGAACTTTCCATCACAGAAATGTGAGGAAAATGTGTTTTTTTTTTAAACTAAGTTTGAGGTTTGCAAGGGATTCTGGGTAACAGAAACTGGTGAGAGGCACACAAGTCACCCCATCCTGAATTCCCCTTGGTGTCTAGTTTTCAAAAAAGTACAGGTTTGCTAGGTTTCCCTATGTGCCGGCTGCGCTAAGGCCCAAAATCCACAGATAGGCACATTGCTAAAAACAAGTCTGTGCCTAGTGGGCTTTCTGCCGCCCTGGGGGGAAATCGGGGGGGGGAGGGGCTTTGTCCCGATAGGCACCCAAGGGGGGCAGAAAGACTGTGGCTATTTGTTTGGGGGGTGGGGGCATTGGTATGCCCATTCTGGGCAGCCCCCACCACCACGCATAAAAAAGCTAGCCTAATCACTAGCGCCTAGTGGGCTCTCTGACGCCCCCTGGGGGCAGATCAGGGGCTACTGCCCCAATCTGTCTCCTGGGGGGGGCAGAAAGACTGTGGCATTTTTTGGGGTGTGGTGGGGGCATTGGCATGCCCATTCTGGGCAGCCCACACCCCTGAATTTTAAAAAAATATATTCCCTGATGCCTATTGGTCTGTCTGCCCCCCCCTCGGGAGGCAGATATGGGGCTTTTGCCCCCATCTGCCTCCCTGGGGGAGGCAGAAAGACAGTGGCAATTGTTTTTGGGGTGGGGGCATTGGCATACCCATTCTGGGCAGCCCCCACCCCTACATATATAATCCCTGGTGCCTTGTGGGCTTTCTGCTCCCCCCGGGGGGGGGAGATCAGGGGCTACTGCCCCCATCTGCCTCCTGGGGGGGGCAGAAAGACTGTGGCATTTTTGGGGGGTGGGGGCATTGGCATGCCCATTCTGGGCAGCCCCCGCCCGAACTTAGGAGAAAAAAAAATCCCTGGTTCCTAGTGGGCTTTCTGCCCCACCCGAGGGGGGCAGATAAGGGGCTATTGCCCCATCTGCCTCCGGGGGGGCAGAAAGACTGTACCATTTTTTTTGGGTGGGGGCATTGGCATGCCATTCTGGACAGCCCACACCCCTGAATTAAAAAAAAATATTCCCTGAGGCCTATCAGTCTTTCTGCCCCCCCCCCCCTGGGAGGCAGATAAGGGGCTTTTGCCCCTATCTGCCTCCCTGGGGGGGCAGAAAGACAGTGGCATTTTTTTTGGGGTGGGGGCATTGGCATACCCATCTGGGCAGCCCCTACCCCTACGTATATTAAAAATAAAATCCCTGGTGGCTTGTGGGCTTTCTGCCCCCCCGGGGGGGCAGATCAGGGGCTACTGCCCCCATCTGCCTCCTGTGGGGGCAGAGGGACTGTGGCATTTTTGGGGGGGTTGGGGCATTGGCATGCCCATTCTGGGCAGCCCCCACCCCGACCTTTGGAAAAACAAAATCCCTGGTGCCTAGTGGGCTTTCTGCCCCCCGGGGGGGCAGATCAGGGGCTATTGCCCCATCTGCCTCCCAGGGGGGGGGCAGAAAGACTGTACCATTTTTTTTTGGGTGGTGGCATTGGCATGCCCATTCTTGGCAGCCCCCACCCCTACGTATAAAAAAAAAAACAAAAAACCCTGGTGCCTAGTGGGCTTTATGCCCCCCCCCCGGGGGGCAGATCAGGGGCTATTGCCCCCATCTGCCTCCTGGGAGGGGCAGAAAGTCATTTGTCTTCTTTGGGGGGGGTAGGGTGGGGGCATTGGGATGCCCATTCTGGGCAGCCCCCACCCCTGGCCTATAGAAAAATAATCCCTGGTCTAGGGTGCTTTCTGCCCTTGGGGGGGGGCAGATTGGGGGCTGCTGCCCCCATCTGCTCTTCGAGGGGGCAAAAAGACTGTCTGTGCCCAAAATGTATGGGGGGAGCAAAGGCCCTTGCCCAAGGGGCCAATCCCCCCTCCCTGGTGCTAGTGGGTGGATCCATGCTTGGGGATCGTCCTCCTGGGGTGATACCCAAGCAGGGATCCCCTAGGGAAGGGTACCATTGGAAAGGGGAGATTCTCCCCTTTCCAACAATACCTCTCCCATCTGTTTCCGTGCTCGGGGGGCAGAGATAGCCCCACAAGCACCGAAACTGTGAAACAAAAAACTAAGTTTCAGTTTCGTTTTTGTTGCAATGACAATCGCGCGCCATGCGCGCGATCGTCATTGCAAGGAAATCCAAAAATAGGCCTGGGGAGGTTGGGGAAGCTCTTCCCCACCTCCCAAGGCAAAAAAAAAAAAGGGAAATCCCTCTGATGTCTGCAGCAGAGGGATTTTGTGAGCCTGTGCTCATGACGGAATGGTTCCGTCATGAGCACAGGAGCACTGGTGCTCATGACGGAACCATTCTGTGCATGAGCACCCAAAGGGTTAAAGACATTTTACAACAAACGTGTAAAAATTTGATAAAGTCTCTTCAAAACTCAAAAACGTGTATTTCGTTAACATGCAGAACCTTTTCACCTTAGTGCAATCAATGATATCACTGCATTGAGAGGTATTTTTTTAATGATAGTTTTCAAACATGAATTTAAAAACATTCATGCTTCCACCGACACTGAAAACAATGCCAATAGTAAACTAAGAGGCCAGTCAGATGTTATGTGCACCCTCTGGGTGGTCTGGGTTGCTATTATAAATTGACAAGAGCATAGTTTATTAAATCAAACACAAGAGAAGGAAAAGGAGGCAAAGTGAGAAAAAAAAACAATTGCCTAGGATCACACAATTTGGTCAAGTGGGGAGCCAGGATTGATCCCAGGTTTTCTGGTTTCACATTGTGCATTTCAGCCACTACATGTACATGCTTAGCTTCCCCTACACCCACCTTACAAACCCTGTATCTCCTGACTGCCACCCTGCTAGTATCAGTGGGGCCCTCGTTCACACCACAGACCATACTTTGTGGCCCCTGGGAAAATGTTTGTGATTACCCATGCTTTAGATGTTAGGTAGTGTCTTAAGAGTCAGCACATCCACCATGGTCTACTTACTCCAATCATGACCAGAAATACAACATGCTGATTCCGGAAAATTGTTTTATTAACACTTGGACCAAGGAGCAAGGAGCAAGGAGCAAGTGGCAATCCTTGGGACAACAACCCCAACATGGTTTGTGAGCCATTGGATGTCCAGACAGAGTCCATGGGGGATACATATCATGGGACATGTTGAGGAGAGGAGTGTGCCAGTGAGGAGGAGGATCAAATGTCATTAGGAAAGAAAGTCCACAGAGAAAGTCCACACATGGATGAGATCAACAGTTGGGCGAGCAAATGGAGGACAGTACCTGTTGAGAGATACATTGGCATAGCCATAAGCACAGGTCAGTGGAGAAACAGCCCATGTGGCACAGAGATATGCTATCAGGCAGATTTTTTTTTGCAAAGTGCTGCAGTCCACATATTCCTTCTCTGATGTGTGGTGCCTCCCATGAGGGTAGTGTTGAAGGTCCCGGAGCTGACGGAGGCATACACACATCAGGGGCTGAAGATGTGGATCCCCTGTTCCCAGCAGCATTTTCCTGCACTAACAAGTGAGGCAACAAAGCACGGAGAAGGACCTTCTGGTTTGCCAGCACATCTGCAACATCACAGTGGTAGCGACCCATTGTTGGTATGCAGGAGTCTTGCTTCCGCTCCATGGACTCCAGGATGTTGCATATTGCCCCCGGCTGGTTGGCAACCTTACTAGTGCCACTTTGGCAGGGCATTTGCTGATGCCGCTGCCTCACGACACCAGCAATGTCAGCCACGGACTGCTCCTAGCCATGGAGCGCTGGGTAGGTACTTCTTACAGCCTCCGAGGTGTCCTTATTGGAACTTAGGCACCTATGGACTACCTCTAGGGTGCCCGCCACAGTCTCCATCCCCGCCTGCACCTCATCTACCAGCTCCCACTGGACTCCTACCACACAATGTTGGGAAATTATTTGAGGGTCCTCGGAGTCCCGGCCTGGGGGTTGGGCTGCAAGGTGGTGTTTGGTGAATGAGAGGCAGATTATCTGGACACCCTGCAATGCTGTTGGGCCTCTCCACGACCAGAGATGGTGTTTGAATGGAGTCCAGGATTTGCTGAAGGGTGTCTTGGTCAAGGGTTGGCAGTCTTTCACCCTCAGCAGGATCCACTTCCAGGACATGCAGCTGGTCATGAGTTGGTGGTACATCCTCTGGAATTGGAAAGATTTATGTTGATGGTGATCCATGTCAGTTGTTCACAGGAGTTAGAAGGTTACCATTCAGGGCCTAATTTACAAGTTTTTGGCATAGGGCTGCACCGCAAGCCTTTCTGCGGTGCTGACCTACGTCAAAGGAAAAGGGCATGAATACACCATATCTATAAGATACAGCAAATTCCTGTTCTCTTCCACAGCGCTGGGGCACAAATGTTTGCCATTCACCAACGCAGGCACCATTGCAGCATGGTGCAAGGGTGTCTGCACTGTAGGGATGAATATTTGTGTGCAGGAAGGGTCACCTTCCGTCTAAAAAAAAAAATCAATGGAGGCGATTTCTTCTGTCTGTGTCTGCTGCTGAATGCAGCACATATAGGAAGAGGAAATAACGAGGAGAAATAATGTTATTTCTTCTTGTTGCACCTTCCCTAAACCTACCCTGGGATGGCGTCGGATATTGACACACTCCCAGGGTTCCATGTTGTTGTAAATCTGGGAATGTGTCAAATGCCATGAGTGTTACTGGGAACACCCACCATAACACCCAGGGCAGGCCCCCCATCGTAGTGTGAGGCAACGCCGTGACTTGCGCTGCGTTTCCTCACTCTGTATCTACAAGGCCAGGAAAAGCCATGCAGGGTGGAAACTTCATTGATGTTGCAGGAAAGATTAAAAAGCAACAATCAATGATCCCAGTTTGTAAGTTAGTGTTCTTTGGCAGGTCACATCATCCAGCATGCATACTGGCACGTGTTTCCACTCTGTTTCTTTAGTGCTGAGAATGCTGTGTTCTACAGATAGGGTGTTTACAATCAGCAAACTGAAAACATCTTTAATGATGTTGAGCAAACATGGAGCTTCTCCTTGTCTGCAATCAATGAATGCATGTGATGTTGCAAAAAGGTTAGGGCTATTGATGTTCAAAGGAACCGAGGAATCGATAATTTTAACTTCTACCAACATAATCAGCAGTTCAACAAATATAAGTGGAACGCTGATTTTGGCGCTAGAGTCAAAATTGCTACCACATTATGAATAAAACATAATTGTCTATTAATAAATGGAACGGTTATGTAAGCAAATATGTTAATGAGAGATGAGAGCATGATGGCTGTGACCCAGTTTTGAGAATCGTTCAGCAGAGTCTCAATCGCCTGGTTCGGTGGATATGTTCTTGAAAGTGGAGGAAGAGATTCAGCAGAAACCACCATGTCTTGGACATTTATGAGCATTACCATAAACGTTGTGACAAATTCATGTGAGGTTTTTTGCAAAGTTTAAGCTCGTTTTAGAAATAATGCAGCATATGATCTATTCACGGAGAGCAGGAAAAATGCATATTCTGATTAACTACCTATCCGCCATTTACATGAAGTTGCACGTGGCCTACGAATTGGGTAAGTAAATTAATACTGCTTGCCATAAAATACAGCCGTATAGTAAGTACTGCTATTTTAATTGATGCTGATTACCGGCACTACTACCTCACTGAGGTGTTCGGTGTTTACCGAGTGGATTAGCATCTCACATTCCAATGTCCACAATTAGTAGTAATTTTGATCGTTTCCCGTTCAAGGCACAAACTCGGAATGTTGTATTTTATGGCACGAATTCAATCAAATATTAACTGACTTAATTCCTGGGGAGAGCAAGTGTGCTTTCACTTTACTATCTGGATTCCAGAAATGGCTGCAAACTCCCTATGGCGGCCGAGCTCTGTAGAATGATTAGGCAAATGCACCCCACTGGACTTAAACCTGTGACCTTAAGGTCACACGCATCTGTCTGCAGGTAACGCTTTATTTCAGAAAGTCATTTTTCGGTCCTGGATCCATTTATGTATCCATAACTAAGTGTAATGTATGCAAAGTATGCTATATGCAGGCGTAGTTTTAGGACACTTTAGTACTTTCCATTTTAAACCAGACGGATTTTTTTTTTTTTATCTCTAACACTGATTACACAGGTCCATTAGGTGAAAATGTGTCACGCTGTAAACGTTTGTGAATGTCAGTACACTACAATACTGTGTAATTTTCTCTGTGTGTCCTTGATCACTTCTCAATACCCATCAAGACCCAGTTTTCTTTTTTTTTTTTTTGATACAGCTAGATTTGCATCACATTGTGCAGTTTTTGATCATGTACCTAAAGCTTTTCTTTCGAACGTACGTGAAACTGGATGTGCAAGCATATTTTGTCACATATCAATAGCTTGGACGGGATGTGCAGACTATGTCCCCTTTCAACATTATTTGTTGATGGTCTGGCTTGTCAGTGCAACCGTCGCTGGACGATTATGTGAGAAGACCAGGAGAGAGGTTTTGGCTCCGCCCACATGCTGGAAGTCAGGAGTACATGATTTGACTGGGCACAAGTTGTGTGCTTCCACAAAAACGTGCTTGCTCTCCGCACAGCTGGGATAATTGTGTTTATTTAACCAGCTGCCCGAGATTTAACTTTCACAGCCACACACACATTTACATTGTCTGAGATAGCTATATCATTTATGGTGCTTTTATCTAACTGAAGCACAGATGGGAGGAGGACAAGCATTAACCTACATGGAGTTTTTAGGTCTGGCTTAACAGAGCAACTGTCACTTGAACTACACCAATATTATTCTACAGTTCTTTGTTTCTACACAAATACATATTCATTCACGTGCTATCTACTTGTAATACCTCATGTGACCATATAATACTCTTTTAAAGCCAGATCTATTGGCATTGCCAATGCTAGTTCTGATTTCTTTTCTGAAACAGGGATTACCCTTGAAGAGCTTTCTTTGCACTGTCCCAAACAGGACCCTTCCTTTCCTGGTTTAAACCAGTTTTAAAACTGCTTCAAGCCATAAAAACATTAGTAAAATAGTAAAATAGTACCTTTGGTAGGGCAGGCCTTGCACCGATAATATGTGAACTTTCTTTCCAGATGCTTGCATTGTCTCTGGTGGCATTTCCTAGGTTGCTTGTTGTTTTGGATAACGTCTGGACTGGAAGAAAACCCTTGGTCACTGCAGCATCTATTGTCAGTTTTGCTTCGTGGCAGTCAGGTAAATTATTTTTAAGTAGGTTTATGTTCGACACGAGCTGGTTTGAGTCATTGGAAGTTGTGTTAAACACAAATGGTATTATCATTTTGTAATTCTAGCTCATTATTTTCTTGGGGGAGAAAAAAACAATGCTGTCTCGTACCAGGGACTGCTGGAAGGGGGTGTGTAACATTTTTCGGACTGTACGTATTGTTGTATAGAGGAGGCTGCTGCCTTGACAATTCATTTTATATAGTTACTGAAGTAAGGAGCAAATAGCATTCTTGGTGAAATGCTTTCTCTGGTACCCCGTTTTTGTCCTTGAAGAAGAAAATATACCACTGTACACCTAGAACAGCTGTAAGTGCAGCACCAGTAGGACATAGCAATGAATCACCCCCTGAACATGGGTCATTACTTTCCCCCGCTGTTTCTTCTGCCACCATCACCACCAAAGCCCCCTTTTCAGTCATACTAGGTCATCAGGAAAAAAACATCCCTCATTTGAAATTTTTGGTCCTTTACAAGGACCTTGGACACATTGCAATCTGCTCCCTCTGCAATAACAAAGTGTCTTGTAGAAACTTAGCAGACACTTGGACCCAATCGCATAATTAGGAAGGTACAAATTTATACCTTTCGGTAAAAAAAAAACATCAAGTTGCTGCAGTCCGTTGTACAACTACTACACTGCTCAGTGAATCATAAGATAAGAATGGTGTCCCAGCTGTCACATCACATTCCATTGTCAGGACATCAGGTGCTGTTCCTAAGGTATCTTCATTAAGAAGATCCTCAAGCTGGCACAGGTATGCCGCCCAGGCTCCTTCACACATAGGGTGCTCTTCGCACTGTAGAGGCACAACTATACCTTCAATAATGTCATTTGTGTTGTTGACAAGTAAACAAATCTCAATCAAGTCTCATTTCCCCAGTAAAACAAAGGCTCATCAATGTCATCTACTGGATATTATCCTCAAATGGAAACTAGCTACAATATTGTTGCCTGTCCTCATCCCATTGCCTCTTGCTGAAGGAGAGCGGTTCTTGCACATTAAGCCGATAATTTGTCCAGAATTGTGTATTCCAAGCCACACCCATTTCCCCAGATCCACTGTGCCACAGATTACTCTTAGCCTTTGTTGCCAATGCAAAGAAGGTGACAACAGTGTGCATAGTTCACCCCTACATTTAGTGCTGTGGGGTGTCTGCAGGCAACATGTGTGTCACTGCCCATTTTGCTCCCTTCAAGAACTTGACTCCAAGGCAAACCGTGGTCAGCCATGCCATATGAAACCATCTCATTGTTACTGAAGGAAAAAGGTTGCAAACCTGTTTGTAACTGATTAAATCAGGACTAATATTTTTGAATGGTTTTAAGATATAGAATAACTTAATTCATTCCTGTACATTCAGTCACACAAGAGGTTTCATCAAGGTGGAAATGCACCCTTTACTTGCTTTGCAGCTCTGGTTAACTTTTTAATGCCACAGAATAGCAACACATCTTCCAGGTTTTTAACTCACAATGAAGGCTAATCAAGTGGTCTTACAAATATTCACTCCCTTTGCATATGACATGCAGGCAGTAAATGGTGATGATGCCACTATGAGCATGGTCATCCATCTAATTCATGCACATAAGTGCAAATGGAGAGCTGGATAAATGGCATATGTAAAATTGATGGAGGCACTTGGTTTGCTTCTCAGTCCTCTGTGCAAGGAGCCAAATTATACCACCAAGATTTTGGCTAGGAAAGATAACTTCTGTAGTGCAATCCTTAATACAATTTAAAGATATATCTACTTTTATGGGCTATTGTACATTGCATGGCCTAGATGCATAGGTTGAATCCAGCTCAGAGTTGTGCTGAATGTAAAAGAGAAGCAGCACTTTTAAGGTAAAAGTGATGAACCATGTACATCAGTCTTTCCACAGGTGACCTGTTGCACCAACACCACACTACTCGCTCAGCAGCAATCACCAGTCAGTTAATTTCCCAACTTTAGAAATTACCATAGAATGTCATATTCAAACCTCTCTTTCACTTGGGCTGCATCAGTGGCCCCATTTCAACCCCTTAATGTATCCTCATCATGCTACACAGACAACTCTAAGTCAGAAGATTAAAATGTGTGACATAAGTGCAATGTACAGTTGAACATTCAACGCAGCTACTGAAATGAAATCACACTGAAGTTATCACTGACTTTCAAGCTATTTTTGATAATTAGTCTAGCCGAACACATCACCCTACATACTCAAATGAGACAGAAATAAATCTTTATAAAGATGAAACCATCTTTATGTGCGTTGTTAGAAATGGGATTTCTGGTTGGCTAGGGCATGTGCCTAAGCCAGGCAGAAACCACCACTCTAGTCAGGGCAAGGGAGTTACACACCGAAGGTAACCCCTGCTCACCCCCTTGGTAGCTTGGCAGAGCAGTCAGGCTTATCCCAGAGGCAATGTGTAAGGCGTTTGCGCAACACACTCACACAGCAGCGACACACTAGGCACAGCACAAAAGAAACTCCACACAGGGTTATATAAAAATAGCCTTTGTATTACTCATCAAACACCTTAGAGCATAATCACATATGTACACTGTGCCACCTGGCACTAGGTATAACTTTACAGGGGATTATATACATTACAGGGCCAATCGGGCCACTGTCATCACCATTAGAACAGGCAAGTAATAAAACACCCCGTACCTACTGGTAAAGTCACTTAGCATAAACACATTATGCATAAATCACATCACATTAGGCATAAATCACATTAGGCATGAATCACATTAGGCATAAATCACATTAGGCATAAATCACATTAGGCATTCATCCTAATTTAGCAGTGCACCATAGTATCACTAGTAAGGTGCACACATCACCTTAGGGCCTTACGCCCCACCAGAACGCAAGGTGATCCCAGGCCAACTGGCCTTCCCCGGGGGCCCGTCTGGGCTGTCCTGTACGCACTCTGTCCCACAAAGTCAGGGCTCTCCTGCAATGGTAACATATTATGATGTATAATAATGAATGTATTATTATGTTGGATACGTGTCTATTATAAGAATATATTTATTTAGAGTGACTAAAACCGCCAGGGTGACTAGCACCTATTAGGATCATGACATTTTCTGAGAAAGTACAAATTTCAGAGATTACGTCACACAGAAGTTATAAATAGTGCTGAAACAGCAGGTCTCTCAGCTTTTTAAAAAAATTATCATAAAAACAATTATTCCAAGGTCTAGGGGGCTAGAGTCTGAAAACTTAGATGCACTTCCAAAGGAGGATTCTTAAAGACATTTATTCCCTCTTAAATACTGTTGTCTCAAGTAGGATGTTATTCATCCCTTGAAGTAAGGTTGTTGGGGATTCCACGAAATATAACGTTATGCATGATACAAACTAGTTTGGAGTTATTCCTTGCTTGAGCAGAGAGATACTTCAGAGAAACAAGAATATGGGAGATACGATTGAACTTCCCTGTTACAGTGCTATTTTGATTGCAATAGGGAGGTCTGCTTTAAAGGCAATAGCATACAATTTGGGATTTCCAGTGAGTAGTAAGTTTACTTTCTTGAGTTTTGACAAAACAAGGGCTTGGAACATCAATAGTTTAGAGAGGAAGTTGGACAATTGTAGGGAGTGAACTCTGGATTTCCAAACACAAGTCGAATCAGCTCCAGATTGTGCCATTTGTTTGTATTTTCTCTTCGAGAGTTTTCAGGAGAATGGGCTGGTACATAATCTCAAAAGCAAGTGAAGGAGGAGAAAGTAGGCAGGCGTCCTCTTTGTCTAAATTGATGAGTGTCATCAACCATTTTTAAGTTTGTGTTCGCTGTGTTACATTCTGTTTTGGAGCTTATCCACTAGGTGATTTTATTCACTGTGGTGTTTGAGTTGGGATTCCACACAGATCTCTATGACTGTTGCCAACATTGGGAAAAAAATGGACAACAATTATTTAGGTGTGCTACATCTGTCCTGTGTGTTATATTAGTAAGGATGATACTTGACTATTTTTGAAAAAATTATTAGACTATTCCTTGGGGCAGTGATGCATTAATTAGTGTAAGCCAACAGTGTGTAAAAGAATAGATAAATTCCTTGGGAGGCGAGTTGAAACAGGTTCAGAGAAATCAGAAGAGTTCTTAGTTTTGGAAATTGTGCTGAGCAGGACTATAGTGGTGCCATTTTTGAACAAGGGCAATAAAACTTTTAGCTTTTGAGGTGTGTTTTTAATAGCTTTGGAATATTCAATTTGTGTGACAAAGAACTTCTGTCTTCTTTACCTTCCGTGGGAGGTGATTACCTCACACCTTTCTTTGGAGATGATGGTGAAGTCCTTTGAGCTGGACATTGTAGATTGGTTGATTTGACTGTGAAGATGAGATTTGTATGTGTTGCTTTTAATTTGGACGTACCAGGAGATCAATTCTATTAAGAGATGCACCAGGCTCACCCAGGAAGGCTTCTGAAGACAAATTTGTTCAGATGATCTGAGGATTTCTTACCTTCATTCAATTCTTTAGGGACTTTGTTGATGCTGATCTGTGGAGATGACTTTAAGTTATGCATCCGAATTTGGAAGGTAGCGGGGCTGTAGCAAACCTTTTTCAGGTCTCTAACCTATTGAGTAGGTCACCTGGGCTGCCTAGTGGTGGCAACTTAAGAGGACTGCTTTCGTAGCAACAATATTTTTGCTCATGGGGGTTTTAACATTACTGAGATGAACATCTATAGTGGATGAGGGTTAAAATGGGTGGTGCTTTACTTTTTGCAGTATTTCTGCAAAAATGATACCCTAGTGCCACTTTTCTTAGATCTATCTAGGTGGATAAGGGAGTATTCAGGTATGACAATACGGTACAGCAGTTGATGAGAGTATTCATTCAACCAGGTTTTGGCAAGAATATATAATCCAGGTTGTTTAATGTGATTAAGTTATTAAGCTCCAGGCTGTATTTCACTGCTGCTCTGCAGTTGTGCCAGAGGCAGCTGAAGAGGACAGTGTAGTGCTGCTAAGGTGGGTCACTAGTGTTTTACTTCTATAATGTTGTTCTTTAGGGGGCTTCCTTTACTGTTGTGTGAGGTTGCTCTTTTCCCTTTGCTGGTAACTGTAGGGAGAAGGTGAAACTTTTGAGAGTTAAGTAGTCTTATATTTGAACCTTACTCTAGATCTTCGATGTCATTGCTGGATAAATGAACCCAGTTTCTAATAGGGAGTGGAACTGTAGATTTGGGATCCAATATAAGTTTAGAAGGTGCAGTTGGGTGGTAGGATGAAAGGTGGAAATTCATTATATTTTCTAGTGAGGCCATAATGACATTTGGGTGAGAAAGGACATTTGATAGCAATCTAACAACTTTGAAACGGGAGCAGAGTTAAGGACACACTCTGAAGTGCATAGAAAGGTCTTTTGAATTCATGCATGACCATAAGTGAGGCTAAGTGTAAGAGCTGGTGTGTTGGATCAGTTGAGAAGCAGGGTAAAATATGTTGTATGTGTGATACATAAGAAAGTTTAACCAGTGGACAGCTGGGATCAGAGGTAGTGGATGGAGCCTGGTATTTTGTTCTATGTGTGATATTTGTATGTTGCTTTGGTAAAGTATGTCACAATGGTAAATATTATATTTGAGCTATTGCATTAAATCAAACAATAACTTACAAAAATGCATATTACAGGTCATCACGTGTTGTTTACAGATTACCAATCAACATTACCTCATCTAATGATGGCTTATTGTTCCCTTCTGAATAGTTAAAATTACACAAGTTCTGTGACTATATTATTAAACCCCATGAATACAGTGCTAAACACTAAATTCATTGGTTACCCTGTAGTGTGAACACCAATACCTAAACATACTGGTTTGAAAACACATGTCATGAATTCAGACTAATTATAGGATGTAGCTAGATGTTTTTTAACCTTCTATGTAGATTGAGCTTCAATTACATTTGACTCCAAACTTCTAACTGCTAATCTTGATGATTTATGACCTACTAGAACATTCAAATGGATACAAATGTTAAACTAGTTGGCAGAGGATGAAGTCATATTCCCAAAAAAGGTATCATGTACAAAGGGTCTATGGTATTGATCAGACCTTAATTGGAGGCGGTGGTTTCCGGTGCTCAGCACCGGCACTCAGTCATCAACACCTGAGCTTTTCTTGAGCACCAGTGAAGGACACATTCATTTATGACAGGGGATTAAATGATTTGTCCAGAATCACATGATGTTGAGCTAACACGGAGACTCAAACCTGGTTTCCGAGGTCCGAAGTCGGCAGCTCTGGCCATTACACCACATTCTCTCCCCGCTTTCATAGTTTGTAATTGGTTCTGTTTTAGGCGGCACTAACAGGAGAAATGACTTGGTGCAAGCTGCCTACTGACGAGACCCCAACACTTATTATTTTACAAATTAACCACTGGTATTGATAGATAAAACTAAAGACATTTAATGCTGCACCCCTTCCAATCCTGCATCTTTCTTATGCTGTGCATTACAAATGTTTAGATGTAAGAGGCAAAGGCAGAGAATGTGTAATCCAGATGTGATGCATATTATAATGATCAAAAGGGGGAACTTTGGTTGTAGAGTACAGAAATAGTCTGTGCATATTTGTATGTGTAAAGCTGATCATGACGTTTTAGATTCTGTCAAAACTTTAGATGAGGAGTAAGATATGTACAAGATAGAGACTGCTTATCTGTAGAGACGGAAACATTCACTATTAAAGTTATGTCAGTGAAGGACAAGTAAGGGCGGCTTTTTGTAGCGTGGATGTGTTTTTCACCTTGCTCTTAGTCGTCAGTCTCATTCATAGGTTCTTAGTACTGCACTCTTGACTACTCCTGACTGCTCTTTTTTATTTCACTTGCATTCATATCAAGCACCATGAAAACAGAATTCTCAATTAATTTGACTATTTTTAGGTGTGGTGTGCCAATTTAAGCATGCATTTATTATAAAAATCAAAGCATCGTAAAAGTTGTCACGCTCTTCATTTGTGGGTGGGAATGAGGGCAATTTTCAGTATTGACTGAAACCGAGCAGAATGGAGATTCCATAGAATCTTTATTACTGACCCAGTTCCTTTCAGTACCTCTACAAAATAGTAAATAAAATAAGCAAATGCCACTTTTTAGGCAAACCTGTTTACCTCTTTCTAGTAGATGCACAAATTCAAATATTCCAATAACGTAAACCAATTGATTAACTGCTTTGAGACAGGACAAACACGTTTCACAATATTTCAGAGATGTGCCACATTAACAGTTTTCAGAGGATACGAAGAAAAACTTGCATCACTTTCATTGCAGGATCTTAAGGACATGCTCACATAGATCTCGAACACAGATCAATTGTTTGTCTTACAGCCCTTCTAAGCACATGTTTTTGAAGGACTCAAGAGAATAGACTTTAGTACAGGCCCATTATAACAAAAACACACATTACCGGTGAAAAATGAATACTGTGGTAAGAGAAAAACTTACAGTGTGGGCACACGGCTCGTTTAATTTGTATTTTATCTGCATAACGTGAAAATTGTGATAGGGTCCCAAAAGAGGTTGAACAAACCGCATTCAGAAAATTCCTTTATTTTAACGGCATGCCGTTTAAATAACCAAGTGTTGCATACAAAAAGCTTTACCAATGTGAGGTGACAAATGATAAATACAACAATTTTGGTCAATCAGGAGTGATGCATTTAGTGAGTCTTTGTGAAGTTAATTAGTTTGGATGGCTTCCGACCTTGCCAATAAGCACTGCCTGACAAGGTAGTACTGGGAACAGCAACCAGCCCTGCCAGATTGCTGCTGGACCGGCCCTGGGAGCGGAGGGAGGGGCGGGGGGGGATGCTAGCAAGAAGCACTGCTCCCGCTTTTGTTACAGGGGGCTGCAAAACCGGCCCCCAGTTACAAAACCGGCCCCCACCCCTCTGGCCCACCGGGGAAATGCCCAGTGCCCGCTACAGCCAGTCCGGCCCTGCTGCTTGACAAACATACTGAAATGCACTGGTATGGTTGCGCAGACATACGCAATATGATAAATGACACAGCATGTGAATATATAAGTTCATCACTTGACTTTAATGTACCATTTTATAATAACTGGGAAAAGATAACATCCAAAACTTGCTTTACTCCAACAAACTTAGCATTCTAATCAGCTACACACGTTTGTAAGCATCATTTGCATCTGTTGGTAACTTACCCGACAGTAGCATGGGATCCTTATCCACTGATTTGCGCACTTGATCAGACTCCCCCGTTAAGGAACTCTCATCAATTTTCAGGTCGTTTCCTTGAATAAAAATCCCATCAGTAGGTAGAAGATCACCTGTAAGTTGAATAGCCAGAATGATCACATATGAAGTGAAGAAATGCTGCACAAAGTGTAACAGTGAAAGAGTCAATCTAAAATAATTTGATTATAGATTGGACATGAAACGAGGAGGGAGGGGAGAGAAAAGAGAGCACAAATATAATTTACTGATTCATCATTGAACACGGTGCACTTTTTGTGGTGGTGAATGTGGTGGAAAAAGGCATTTACATAGCACATGTAGATATTTGCCACTTAGAGACCTGGAAGTATCTAGGAAGTGTCCAAGACGCAGGAGAAGTGGTTAGGGATGAGAGATGTAGAAGAGCGGCCCTAGCTTGAAGTTATGGAATTTCCTTAAGTGAGATTAATTGCAGTTCTGAGGTAAAAGGAAGGGCATTTCCCATAAAGGGCATAGGATGAGATCACTATCCAAATTTTGAAGAAGAAAACACGGTTTAGGGCTGATGAGTGGCTGTAGGATGAAAAATCTAAGGGTTGGACTAGAAATATGGTTCCATACGAATGATGATTAGGGTATGGTTTGCAAAGTTAAGGAAGTTTTCAAAGAACTAAAGAGAGTTAATTGAAGAGGATAGTGGTGTACAGAATTAACACTTTTATGGCAATGTTGGCTTAGTGATTGAGGGGACATTGGAGGAATTTCCAGTTTTAAATTGATTGTACCAGCAAAGTGCCATGGTTTCTTGGATTTGCATTAGTTTGTCTTTCTTGCGTCACTATTTGAGTTGTCTCTGCTAGAAATTTGCAAAAGTGCCTTCTCATTTTGGGTGACAGTGTTATTAGAATCAAAGGGCCTCATTTATTGAAAACTGTTGCATCGCTGCGTGAATACAGCGATGCAACAGTTTTCACTGCGCCCTCCTTGCGACACCATGGATGTGCCGTATTTAATGTATGGCGCACTATGTCGCAAGGAGTTACAGATATGTCAGTAGTACTGACGTATTTGTAGGCGCAAAAGTGACGCATTGCTGGGGTGTGTCTGAAAACTGACAACTCCAGCAATGTGTCCTTTCACAAGGGGCAAGCCCCATGTGAAAGGGCCTGCGTCGGTCTTATACCTGCTGTGAGGCAGCGTAAGATATTGATGCAGAAGCGTCCTAGAAGTGTCGCAGTGAAA
Source organism: Calotriton arnoldi (assembly GCA_963921515.1). NCBI lineage: Eukaryota > Metazoa > Chordata > Amphibia > Caudata > Salamandridae > Calotriton > Calotriton arnoldi. The sequence goes on from CAWUFW010001512.1 coordinate 185,084, forward strand.
TCTGATAGATTTCACTGCACCACTTCTACAAGGCTTTCTTGCGGGGTAACGCCCACCAGGTATAATGTAGGGCAGGCCTTTACAAAGTGACGCATCTGCTTAGATGTGTCACTTTGTAAATATGGCGCAAAGTGGTGCATTATTTACGCCGCAGCAGCGTCACAAAAAGTGACACAACGGTGGCATAAAAGTGTTGCGGGCCTTCATAAATAAGGTCCAAAGTGCTTTTAGGCATACGAGTGCTGTACAAATAACAACCAAATATCACACAGTTTAACGGAAGAGTTAGAGGAGAGAATGAAATATGGGGGAGAGATGACAGAAATGAAAAGATGTTGGTCTTGAAAGGGTGGATGGTCTGGCAGTTGGTGGACAGCCAGCACTAGACTGCAGATGGGCAGATCACTATTTGGATTTCCAGTGTAACTGTGAGTGAAGCGAAATAGACAAAATATTGTTGCCATTGTAATAAAAGAGATAACAGAAACCAAAAGATGAAAGCATGTCTCTATGTGAGTTGGTGCACCCTGAGAAGATGAGGATATGGAGAGAGCATTTAGAGGTATTAACGTGGGATAAGACCATCCGGTGTGCTGACTCTGTGATGCTTAAGCCAGTGAAGACATCAGAGTTAACAGTATTGAAGGCAAAAGATAAGCCAAGAACAGGGGTGTAACAAAGGCCCCAGAAGCCCCCGTGGTTTGGGGGGCCCCCAGGCTTACCCATACTGTTGGGGGCCCCTACTGATATGAGTGTGAGGGGCCCCTTCAGCATATCTTGCAGGGGGGAAACCCTCATGTTTTGTTACGCCACTGGCCGAGAAGGATAACAAATTAAGATAAATTAATGTATTAGTTATTCCCCAGTAAAACATGATACTTGGAGAGGCTAATCTTAGTGCAGAGGCATTTGTGTGGAGTATCATCATCATCACAGATTCTGTGCTAGTTCAAATATTTCAAATAAAACGTTTTAGAATTTTTGAAAAGGCAAATAAGCAGATGGGCCTCCTGTTGAAAGGGATGGGAGAGCATGCAGGGGGGTTTCATCAGTATGAGGATTAACCTAGAACATTTGAAGCAAGAAAAAAAGGTGCTTAGCGGTTCAGAATGACGCAAGTAGATGTAACTGGGGAAAATGACTTGGTGATTTGTAAAAGGACTCTCAGAAGTTGTAAGAAAGAATCAGGGATTATAGAATGGAGGCAGTGTGGTCAGAATTCATGGAGAATATGGTGTAGGGGACAGGAAGGCAAGAAAGGCTCTAGTAGCCTAAGCTGTCTCAGAGAATGGATAGCCATACTGTTTGTTCTAAGTAGGAAAATGGTCATCATGGGCTGGGCTCTAATTTCAGAGTTAGAAAGAAAGTTGGCATGGGTGAAAGTGAAAAGAAGAAATGTATGTTAGAGAACTAGGGGCATATTTAGGAGCCCCTTGCGTAGCCCAAGCATTACTTTTTGTGACGCTCCCACAGCACAAATCACAAAATCATATCTATGAGGCCATGCAAAGCCACTTTGCATGCCTTTTAATGGCCTCATAGATATGGAGTAAGGCAAGGTAGTGCAAATCACTGCGTTGCCTTGCTCTGCTCTCCGGAGACATTCTGTAGGCGCTGTGGTGAGTTTTCCCATGCAACACCTAAGGATTTTGACACTTCCCCAGATTTACAAGAGCATCTAAACCTATGAACGTGAAAAAACCCTACGCCTCTCAAGGTGATGCGTAACGAGGAAAAATAATTTTATTTCTTCTTGTTTCTTCCTCTATCTATATGTGCTGCATTCTGCAGCACACATTCAGAGAGGGAAACACCTCTTAGGATTGCTTCTGTGCAGGAAGGTACCTCTTCCTGCACCAAAACAATCCTGCCAACGACACAGGCAAACTTGTACCATGGTGCAAGGGTGTCTACATTGGCACTAGGCTGCTGAAATAGCACCAACGCAGGGGCAAAAGACAAGAATGCGCTGTATTGCATAAATACTAAGAATTCCTGCCTTTTCACTTTGGCGTAGCGCTGCTCTTGATGCTCTGCCCTACACCAAATCCTCATAAATGGGGGTCCTATTTTCTTGGTTATAACTTACCACTTCTGTTGCCAGAGAGATCCTTACTCTATTTTGTACTCTGAGGCTTAAGTGGGAAATAGCCATGTTTTCAGCATCCTTCTAATATCCATGTGATTTATGGTAGCCTATATCTTGTCAGGGAGTGTATTTTATAGTTTGGCAGTTTGAATAGAGAAAGATGTCCCACTGACAGTTTTCTTCTTACAAGGTAAAATAATTACTTGAGGGGCCAAGCTGGAACATAGCATCCTTTTTTGATAGTACTTCTTGATTTTTAACTGAGTAAATGTTGGTCATTATCAGCTTAGGGCCGTGTTCATAATGAATAGTAGTCTAAAGGTAGATCTGGCAACAGCAGGATTTCAGTTTTTGAGGCAATGTGCTTGCGGTTACTCTGTATCATCATCCATTGGTCTGTGCCTTTGAGGCAGTTATCTAATTTTGAGAGCTGAAGGTCATTGTTTTACCCAGTTTAAGGATTATCTGGGGGTCATCAGTGTAGTTGTCACATGTAAGACTGAAAGAACAGGGAGTGATTTAGTACAGACCTTCAACAAAAGCAGCAAGATAATTGATCATTGCAGAGCTCTCCCAATACTCTGTGGTTTGAAGAAGAATGGGGAGAAAAGACGATGTCTGGTCAGTCTTTAAGGTAGTAATTCCTTGGTTAAGAATATTTCCTTTGACTCACACATCATGTAATCTACTCAATAAGATTTCATGATGCATTGTGTTGAATGCTGCTAATAAGTCCAAGAGAAGGAGTGATGCCACTCACTCTTTACCCACTTTAGTTTTCAGATAATTTCAAATAGAGATCAGGGTTGATTCAGAAAATGTCCTTTCTATTAGTTCATGAGCAGTGGTCCATCGGAAAAAGGCATGCAGTTGTGGGCAGTTATTCTTCCTAGCAATCGATCATGTAAGTGATGTTTTGTGTTCTGAAGGAAACATGCCTCTAGTTAGGGACCTGTTGATGGTATTCAGTGCCAGGAATGCTGCTCAGGTTGGGAGCAAAGGTCTGAAGGCAAGCTGGCTAGACCACTTGAATTTACTAGCTCATGCATTCCATGACAACTATTTCCATGAAGGAAGATAGAGGGTGTGTTTTTCTCCAATCTCCCTTTGCGGGGTTGAAGAAACTGTGTACTTTTATTTTATATTTAATATATATGCATCTAGTGCTTTGGCTTTATAGATAAAATGACCAGTTAATTGGTTGCAGAAGCTCTGAGTTGATGTGATGTTGTTGTGCAATCTGGACTGCAACATTTTGATAGAGTCTTGTGTAATGTCTTCAAAGGACATTTTCAGTAATTCTGTTTGAGTAATAAGACTTCCTTACTTTTTTTGATGCATGATTTGTGCATCTTGTAGTGTCTTTGGTGGTTTGTTATGCCCAGTTGGCTGGTGAATATTTACCATGATTATTGGAAGGTACATATTTGTGCTTTTGTTTCTTTTTTTCTCATCATTCATCCAAGGCTTCTTCCATTTACTTCATTGGTATGTTGACTCTGCATGTTGTCACTGACACAAGGAGTTTTTTACAAGTTCAGCTGTAATATTATTGTTCATTGAGATGAGAACATGATTATTCCATGAGACTGTAGCAATATCTGTGATTTTTACTACCCCCGGATTGGAAAAGAAAGTGACCAGCATGTGTCCAGCTATGTGAGATGGTCCATAGATGATTTGGAAGAGATTAAGGGTGATTAGTCCAGATGTGATGGTATTAGTGGTGTTTTTATTTTGTCAAATCAAATGTTTAGGTTATCTAGGGCACATACGTTTAGGGTATTGATGGTAACGTCAGATATGATGTCTCGAAAGGCATCTGTAAATCCTACACTTTTTGAGGAGGTCTGTATAGTGTAGAAATGTGTGATGTGAGAATGTTGGGGTAGGAGTGCATATTGCCAGTAGTGATTATCATCACGATATTCATATATCTTTCTTTTTGGTGATGGCCATGTCTTCCTTGAATAGCATTGCTGTTTCTCCTCCTTTTTTGCCATGGCAGTAGTGGGTGAAGCATTTGTATCCTGGTGGAAGTGCCTGGTGGATTACTCGAGCAATAGCATCTCCAAGCCAAGTTTGCTTGATGAAAAAGAGGTCTGTTTTTTGTCAGATAGTATGTCAAAGATGTACTCTTTGTTTTTGGATATTGATTTGTCATTGGTTAGTATACAACTTAGGTGAGAGGTAGGACATGAGGGAAGTAGAGTGTGTTTGGTAAGAGTGGTTTTCAACATTGACTTTTGTTTAAGAAGGTGCCCTCGGATCATGGAAATCCATTCTGTCATTGTTCTGCTCAAAGTGACTTTTCAGTAATTTAGTAGGGTTTCTTTTTGGGCAGGTATGATGGTTTGCTCTGCTGGGAGAGTTCTATTTTTGGGCTGCTATTGTATTTTGAACAACTGATATGTGCAAGTGGAGATGGCCTGTTGGAATGCAGCAAAGTACAGGTGGGTGCATTGACTGAGTATAAGGCCCTGTCTGGTTTCTTTTTTTATTTCCCACAGGTGGATACAGTAGTTGTTGGTTGAGGAAAGAGGCATTATTATCCACCCCAAAAGCATTAAATGCTGCAATAGAAGATAGGCCATTGTTTGATTTTTATCTGAGTGTACCTATTAGAGACCTAACTGATGCAGCGTGTTGTTCAACAGGTGAGCTATGTGTGAAGCCTGTTACGGTGAACTTATTTGTGGATGCTTGGACTGATGGGTGTGATTGGCTGAGTCCTGGTGGAAGACTGGGTGTTTATAATTTTCATGGGCAAATGTTGGTACATATGTTGCTAACTGTTGAAAGAGAATGTGAGGACAAGGAAGGAAGAATGGATTTAGGTGAACAATGGCCTTAGAGATTTGGATTAGAGCAGTAGTTAATGGTAAAGGAAGGGAAATGTGGTGGTTGTCTCAAAATCTTTACCGCAAATGGCAAACAATTGCAAAATGGTATGATGCATAATTTCAGGAATTTTGCTTAACAAATATAATGTGAAATTCTTGAAATTAAACAGGTGTAATTGAAATTTTGCCCAGGCCTAATAATGACCCTGACTTGGAAACAATGGCCTGTTTCTGAGCCCAAGAAGGGCAGGTCGGTGTTAACTGCTGATCACTTAGCAGGGATTGGCTATCTGGGAGTGGACAGGAATGGAAGGAGGGACACATTCAAACATAGGCACCTAAGACATTTTACAGTCAGGCAAAGAAAAGGTACTCCAAAAGGAAGTAGGGGTGAGAAAATAAATTAGGATTGGCTAGCAGAATGTTTCCAGTCACTGGCTGGGGTGCATGATAAACCTGGTACCTGAACAACTACCACCCCAGAACATCCCTGTACATGGAAAGACTCTGCCTGAGTTAGAGGCCCTTCTGAAAGAAGACTTCTAATCCCTGCTAGTAGAAGAGAGCTCACTCAAGGACTCCTGTTGGCACTGAGGAGCTAGAACTGCTCTGCAAGGATCAAGTGGTTAACCTCCATTGTGCCGGCTACCTGCTGACCACAGAGAACTGGTTCCTGCAGGAGACCTGGCTGAAGAGAAATCTGGTGACTAGATGCCTTGCATGAGGAGCTAGGGGCTGCAGGATTGACACGAAGGACTTTCTCAGAAGTTGGTGAAAAGTGGGAGCTAGTAATTTTTTCCACCTTTGGTGGACTCGGACAAGGTGCTGATTCTTGCCCATGAATTTTGTAGCCAAGGCGGGCCAGAAAACCATGTTCATCCCACTCAGAGCTTTTTACCATGCTGAAAACAGGTTCCTCAGAATCTTGCAGTAAAAGTATAGAGCAAAGGTAGAGCAATGCCTCGCTACAGCTTCCGGTCTTGCCCAGCTGGAGGTTTTCAGAATTCAAAAAAAGTGACTGAGTCCGAAGGTAAAAACTTAGACTGGGATAGCCTCTGCCTTATTGCAGTCGGCCTGAAATTGCACCTAGGTCACAGCTGACAACAGACTGTTCAATGGCACTTTATTTTTGTTCTTGGAGCATTCTTCATCAAAAAAATTTAAAAAGCATATCTTCTTCTTTTTCCCTTCTCGTACGTTGATAAACTCTGTGTTGTTTGTCCACTAAATGTTTCTCTATTTTCTAAATTGGTTTAGCTATTTTATCATGTTATGTTTACTTTAAAATTATTTGTACTGCTTGAACTTAATGTACACTGCCCTCACGATTGATTGTTGCTTGTGGCATAGCTAACAGGGGTTGAACCACGATTATCTCCTAACTTTGGTTCACATCACACCTGTTGAGTATGCATCTAGGAAATGTGGAGATGTCACGCACAATTTTTCTGAAAATCATCAGGTAAATGAATGGAACATACAAAAAGAATCTATAAAAAATACACCAAAATTCATCAACAGTATACCTACTGACTGTAACGCAACAAAGACACAAACTAAAAGTGAGAAATCTATTTCTGTGATATTTATCACCCATTATTCTTTGCTGAAATATCAGAAACTTTCTGGATTTAGAGAAGGTGATGATGAAGTTTTTCGAAAAAATGTACCAATTTGCAAACAACAACTTAGAAAATTTTGTTCACTCCTTGGAAGTGGTCAAACCCAACATGCTGCTGAGTGCCTTGTTCTTGGCAGGCTTTTGATTCAATTGTAAGAGCCAATCCTTTTTAGAAAGTGCTGTATGCAATCTTACTGTTTTTCACCCAAGAAATCCATACACTAGATAGACCATAAACCATAAGAGTTCAATTAGTTGGTGACTGTCTTGTATTTAGCCACATGTATTATGCATTTTACCGGTAGCAAACGGCCAGATTCGCAGAATCAGGCAGTTTGCGACCTGTAAAATGGTTTTTGGTCTGTATGAATTCCAATTTGCGATTCGGTAACATGTTACAGAATCGCAATTTGGAATTGCAAATACATACTGATTCGGTATTAGGAAGGGGAGTGTTTAGTGCGTTCCATCCTAATACTGAATCGCAGCGGTATGTAGGAATGTTTTGCGACCGAAATGCAGTCGCAATTCGGTCGCAAAACATTCGCATTTCACCACCTACTTCAAGTTGTGAATGTTCGGAAAGTGTTTTTTAAGAGCAGGTAGTGGTCCCACAGACCACTGCCTGTTCTTAAAAAATGAAAAGCAAACTTTTCACTTTTCTTTTTAAATGCAACTCGTTTCCTTTAATTAAAAAGGGATGCATTTGAAAAAAAATGAATGCTTTATTTAAAAACAATCACAGATATGGTGGTCTACTGAATAATGTAGGTCATCATCCCTGTGATTTTAGCGATTACTAATGGGTTGCAAATTGCGACCTGCCTCATTATTATTAATGAGATAGGTCTGTTTGCGACCCATTAGGAAACGCTAAAGGAAACTCATGGAGTTTCATACATGAAAATAGCGATTACCTAATTGTGATTCGCAGAGAATCACAATTAGTTAAATTGCTATTTAAAATAATGATACATGTGGCCCTAGGTTTGTCAATGTCTTCATTTGTGTTGCATTCACAATATGCTCCTTTCTTTATGTGTAAAGTTCTGAGGGCATAGTGTGTTTGTATCTGTTTGGTGCTGTGGCATGCACCACATCTTCCTGTAGTCAAAGTTCCCCCTCATCATATTAGTCTGTTTCTGTTTGTCCAGAAATTGGCAGGAAGTTTGAGGAATATTTGATTTCAGTGTGTCCCAAGTTGACCACCGAAGCTAAACACCCTCTCTAGCTCTCAATTCAAATATTTCTGGGGGTGCACACTGCAGGCCCAGGAGGGCTTGATCAAAGCCAAATTTTCATGATAGCCACATAAGATATTTGGTAAAGCACTTGGCACAATTCGAAAATAATTCCTTTCTCTGTCAATCTTCCTTGTCAAGAGTAAGCTCGGTTCTTTTTCAGTGCAATAATATCTAAATGGAAAGCACAAGTCACAATTTTATGATACAGCTATAACTATGTTGCATCAAGAAAGGTTTATAAAGTCTGCTGTGTGTGTTTTGGTAATTCTACTGTTGCTGAAAATTCTAACAGCACTTCGTAGGACCACTCCCCCCCAGGAGGCATTAAGTGTCTGTATGTGAAAAAACTAACTTTTCTCTGGACTGGCCCTGTTGGTATGTATATGCTTCCTAAAGTTACCCAATATCTTCTCTTGGCTCTGTTCTGATTAATCCCACACTTAATGAGAACTGAGGCTGGTTTTTTTGACCAACTGCTTCAGAGGTGCTAGCCAGTGAAATGGGTTTAGAAACTTGAATAACTTGACAATGTTGAAAGAAACAGGTGGAATATCCCTTTTCCATAAGTCCCATTATCATGTGTGAGGTAGCTCTAAATGCAGTGAAGGAAACATTTGGGATCGCCAGAAACTCAATCACCTACTTGCTCGAGACAAGGCAAGTGTTATGATTATTTTCTTCCCATTGGAAGCTTTCATAAATCTAACCTCAACATTGAGCTTCACAGATTTGATTTCTAATTTAATCTGGTGCCTGTAGTTGAAGCATCGGCTATAATACCAAAGAGTAAGCCCAACTTGACAAAAAATGCAAATGTCAACCAAGTGGACCAGCAAGACCTGAAAACCAGAAACTTCTAGCTGAGTCACATCAAGAGTGGGTACACTTTGAAACAAATACTTCTTTATCTAGCTCCAATGGACTTCAGGAAATGCATGAGCCATTTAAGTAAATGGGCTCCTTTATTTACAGGTGGGAGAAGTGCTTGTTATTTGTGTAAAGCCTTTAGCTGGCTGTGCCATTGGAAACCTTTGACAGATAGCTTGTTCGTCACAGGGCCATCAGTCAATGTACATCAGAAGGACCACCCTATTTACAAAAGCCCTTCTGACATGCGTTTTTTCTATTCAGGATCAGGACACTAGAAATGGCCAAGTGGTCCCAAACAGGAAAAAGCACAAAGGAACCTCACTCGCTGAAAGAAAATGCATAGCTTATCATTGGCACTAGCTTTCAGTTGTTAATAAACCAAACCTTTTGCCTAGGGGTTTGTTTCTAAAAACAAAATAAATGATGTTAGAGGCCAAAACAACATGGGGCATGTTTGCAAAACATTTGTTAGACCTGGCATCCTTGGCGTGGATCCCCCTGAATCTTTGCCTTCACACCGCCTGTTTTTATTGACTTCGGGTTTGCTGGGTCTAGGATTCTGCACACTTTGCCACTTCTGACCAGTGCTAAAGTGCTTGTGCTCTTTCCCTAAAGCATGGTAACATGGGCTTATCCACAATTGGCATATTTAATTTACCCATAAGTCCCTAATAAAGTGCACTAAATGTGCCCAGGGCCTGTAAATTAAATGCTGCTAGTGGGCCTGCACTGGTTGTGCCACCCATTTAAGTAGCCCTTTAAACATGTCTCAGGCCTGCCATTGCAGAGCCTGTATGTGCAGTTTTAAACTGTCATGTCGACCTGGCAAGTTAAAACCTCTTGCCAGGCCCAAACCTACCTTTTTAATCATATACGTCACCCTAAGGTAGGCCCTGGAATGTTTGCATTGTCAGCATTCCGTCCATCATTTGTTTGCTGGAAAGCCCAAAGGCAGAGTGCACAGTGTATTTAAAAAGTAGGAATTGTACTTTTACGTTTCACACAGGAGCAGTTCCTCCCTTGGGGCATAAGGGCACTGACCCTCTGCCCTCACTACGACTCACCACAAGCGCATAAATAAAAGTTCCTAACCATGTCCATAGGACTGAGCCTTGGCTGCTGCCTTTGTCGGGTCGGGACGATGCAGTAAGGCAGGGCAGGGCCAATCCTTGATTGGCAATAGACGCCTTGGGCAGCAGGACTTAACTCCAGTGCGCATGTCGAGTTGGAAAGCTCTCTGAATGTGGCCAACCCAACATGGGCACTGCAGGCCTCGAAACCCATGCTCTATTATGGAGTCAGAGGGAAGTAAGCACAATCCCCTGGTCTCTCTTGAAGTGCTGGGTTCACCTGTCCAAACCAATCCTTGCATTGCTTTCAAGCAGCTTTAAGTATAAAAAGCATGAGAGCAAAGACTGGATTGTTCTGGTCAGATTGGCTTGGCCCCAAGCTTAAAGGCAGCGAGTGGGGGCGTGGATGATTAAAATTCATGATCAATCACTGTGTGGCTTTATTTGAAAGCCTCACAGTGACTGGTCATGTTTCTTCAAGGGTGGCACAATTGCAAGACTTTTCCCTTCTTGCACTGCACCAGAGATGGCATTGTGAACGAGGGGAGTGGAAGTCTGCAGCTGCTTTTTTGTTGTCACGCACCTGAATCCGGCAGCAGGTCCCCCAGAGCATGTGCTTAGAGTCTGGGTGGTTCTCTCATGTCCAGGCTTGAACTTTCCGACCCGGCGCCGTAGTGGCATCTGTTGCCATAATCCATCCAATAACTGGACTTGGCCAAAGGCCAGTTAGGTAAAGGTTAAGTGCCTGCATTTCCTATCTAACTCTGATGCCTAGCCTGCTGCACCATTCCTCTGGAGCTGACCAGTATGCCTAGGCATCTCCTCTCCTTCCTCATGGGTATGTGAAAAAAAAGTCACAATATTTGTCAACTTACAGCACTTCAAAATGGCTAAGTGCCCTAGGAAAACAAGTTATTAACTTGGGGGATGGGTGTCGGCTACTACAACGTGCTTGTACATGTGGCAGTAAATAGGGATGTCTACTGTTGGGAGTCCCCCTCACAGGAGACAGTCATCCAAGGACAGCCTCTGTGGTTACCTGAACTGTGATCACTTGAGGGCAGCATGTCTGTAAGAGGAAATAGTAAGTGATCACGTAGGGTGATCGCCATGTGGAGGAAGGCATGTGTAAACTGCTGCTAAACTGTGCTCATTTGTTTTCAGATGGAATCCTACCTGCAGGTGCCCACTTCTCATGCCATGCGATGAGTAGCACTTTGTTTGGTGAGCGCTGCCCCGGCACTTTGCACAAGCACCCCTTCTGTACCCTGGATACAAAGATGTGTACGAAAATATATACTTTTTTACTGTGGACATGAAGTGCATACACGTTTAAACTCTTTTCAATAAGTAATTCAAAAAGTATAAGAGAAGTTTGAATTTGATTGAAGCATGCTTAGTTTGAACGATGCACAGCTGCTGTTGCTCCTCAGTGAGGTTAAAAGGCTGCACCATACTTTAGGAGTAACAATAAAATGATTGTACCATATTATGGCAGTAAACGTGAAACGATAATACACAGATAATACCCTTTGAGTAACCATGCCCTACTTAAGTAGTTGGCTTCTGTGCAAAGCAGAAGGAGTTTATCTGGTAGTCAGAATCATTAGCTCTTATTCAAATTGTTTTGCGGTCAACTTGAAACAAACTCCACTTAAATTTATACCCGATTATATTTTACACAGGTTTCAATGCAGAGATACCACGTAATGGGAATTAATGATTCCAGCCAGTCTCCGTGCACTTAAATCCATCTGTTATGAGTTAACCCCCACAGACAGGAGAATAACCATGCTGACCTAATTTTGGGGGGGTTAAATGCTACATGATATTCGCTTTCCCCTGTGGATTAATGCTCCTATTTACCACCTGCCATAATGGAAGTTAGTGGGTCGTGTGAGGCAAGGGATGGTGGGGTGTCAGTGTGCAGGGAAGGATGTCTCATGGCATGGGGAGCATCACACAATCCCTCTGAGCTGTGTGCGGCAGTGGAGTGAGGGACTAACTCTAATTCAATTTTAATGGCTGGATTTTCCAGCCAGTAAAATCAGGTTCAGTGTTCCTGCACCTGGAAAATCCAGGTGTGGTGATTCTGGACCACTTATAATTGGGTGGCGCAGTATCCCAGCAGCGGATACTGTCCTATACAACTTGCATGGACTTGCACAAACACAGTGGCTTGTTTTGAAAAACATATTGAATTCTCCCTAAGAGTGGCAAAATTATCATATATTCAACATTCTTTCAACTTTTACTTCCATGTCTGCTTCCAATATATATTTTAAGCACCATGTATCTTGATTGTACTCATGCTCTGCTTCTATAAATAGTGTGCCATATTTTTACATAATTGCACTTTTACACTACTTAAGCTTGTATATTATTTTTAAAATAATGTATTTCCTTATTTGTTTCTCTCCTATTTGTTGCCCTTGAAAGGGAATAGCCTTAAAATATTGACCCAAGTCTGCTTATGGGAGGGATCCTGGGCCCAGACCAATAAAAGACTTGCTGAGTCTTGTTGCTAATTGCATTTACACAGATATCATCATAGGGCATTATTGTTTGATGGGAATTATATATATATATATATATTTCAAACACATGCAAATAGTTTCCCATTCCTCATTAGAGAACTATGGCACTGATTTAGAGTTAGGTGGGCAGAGGAGAATCCGTAGGTATGGCAGAGTACTTACTCCCACCACACAGAGGATCTTCCACCCGACAAATCTATAGTTGTCTGCCAGCCCTGTCGACAACTCTAAACATTGTCAGGAACCACCTTCTCAGTGGTTCCTGTTAATGTTGTAAAAGTTTGGTAGAGAGCTCAGTCAAACATGATGGGCACCCATCTAAGTTTTACAACTTCTACTTTTTCGAAAAAACAAACTCCTAAAGTAGGACTTTGTTTTTGGAAAAAATAAAGCTTATGGCCCCCAAACTATGAGAGTTGTCCAACATGGTGTGGGGTTCATTATTTTTCTTACTGCTTCATCTAAAAAAACATATAACACCGTCCACTCTAAATTGGGCAGGTGGTATTCTATGTGAACCTACAACAGCACATACTCAAGTCGTTGGAGGAGTATGTCAGCGACGCAGAAGAAGCAGGCTCCATCGCTGACATACTTATGGATTGGAGGAGAGGTTACTCCGTCACTGTTGCGATGGAGTACCCTTTCTAGCGAACTCTAATAAGCCCCCATATGTTTCCGCAGAAGATGGATGCATCTTCAGTACTGCCAGTAGCGGCCCGTGGTGGGAGTGCTGCCGGGCGCTGACATGGGGCGGGGGGTAGTAAACTACGGATTACGGCCGATTAGAGGTAAGTAAACATATAAGTAAATAAAACGAATTTCATTGCGCGCGCTGCAAAGCCAAATGCGATGCAGCGCGCGCAACGAAATTCGTTTTATTTATTTATATGTTTACTTACCTCTAATCGGCCGTAATCCGTAGTTTACTACCCCCCACCCTGCCCCTCCCCCGCCCCACGTCAGCGCCCGACAGCACTCCCACCACGGGCCGCTACTGAGTACTGGTAGTTGACAGAAAGGCGTATTGACCTAAAGTGTTATTTTATTGCAAGTTATATAATTGTATAACCTACAGTATACACAGCTGTGTTTAAAAACATGCTACATTGATTTCTCGTGTATTCTTCCGAAAAGTACTTTAGTTTAATGCTCCAGTCTGTTGTGCTTTCAGCCGGATGGTTAGGCTTCATTTTTCCGTCCTTTCCTGTTTTTCCTTCAATATAGATCTTTTGTAAATCTGAACTAAAATATTATGAGGAGCTGTCCAACCCTATTAATTTCATGTGCATAGTTTATAATATTTTACAACGTTCTAATAAAAAGAAACAATATTTATGTTCTCACTGAGTTGAACTGTTTTCCGTGTTCACGGGCTGTTTAAAGCTAAAAGTTGACAATATGACAAAACTCTGTATACTAATGTTGAGATTAAGGCCCAGTGTGCATTATTAAACTAATAATAAATGGTACAGCTGGCATGAGCAAACCATTTTTTAAACGAACGATGTAAGAAAACAAAATGATGGAAAGCAAATCAAAAAAGCCCATTAGGCCTCACTCGGAATGGCTTGATAATTCTGTGTCAGGTGCAAATCTGGATTACAGTTTGTGCAAAATTACCAGACAGCCCCAGGGGTGTTCCCAGCACAGATTTTGGGAGGAAAACCCTAGAAAAATGAGTTTGGACCTTGGAAATATGTGGTATTCCCTCAGCCAAATTAAACAATACAGCCTGCTCAAGTGAGATGAACATGTCTACTTATGGCCCTTGGCAGGTTTTCAGTTGTTCTCTGGATCAAAGCCATAGTGCACATATTATTCTAATCACAAAACTCTGAGAAGTGAGTTGGTGGCACTTACCATATTTTACTTGTGCAATGTCACCAACCACCATCTCTGCCACGGGTATCTGAATCACTTGACTACCCCGTATGACAGTAAATTTTTGCTCCTGTTCGATTCGACTTTGCAACCCACGGAATTGCTTCTCTTTACTCCAGTCATTGAAGGCAGTGACAAGGACAACACACACAACAGAGAGAAGGATTGCGGCACCCTCAATCCAGCCAGCTTGTGACTCCCCTTCATCTTCTGCTCCCCCAGTGCCGCCGCCACAATCTGATAGAAAAGGATAACGTGCATTAAAAACTCATTCATGAGTTAACAGTTTTAAAGATTTAGATTTATGTGTCACATTTATGAAATAATTATACGCTTGGTACACCATATGGTCCTATATTTGTCATCACTCATCCAAACACACATTTTTTAAATAGTGCATAGAAAACAAATTATAAAGGGAGAGTGGGTGAATAGCCAATGGGTCATAAAAATAAAACACAATGCAGTGATAAGAAAAATACATGTAAAATCGAAAACATACTTATCAACAGCAAAATTGTAATTGAAAACTTTATATAATTTGAGAAAAATCCATAAAATACAACCACTTAAAATAGATTGAACCATTTTCATTTTAGGAGAATGACACAAACAAACAGCACAGAAGTATACAGAATGCAATCTCACGCGATGGAAAACGATAACAATATCTGAAAGTATTTGATTGTCACTATGTGATGTCAATCTTGGGTTTTTTCAGTTTAAAATAGTTTATGGAATTTTTTTTATTTAACAACATGATATGCATTGAAATGAAATACAAATGTGTCTCTTTTAGGTGGTACCTGGCAAATGGCCAGGCCACGTACTTCTGTACAATGTGTGATACAGCTTGTTTGTTTGCACCGATTAACATAGTTAAATTTCTATTTGGATATTTTGGGGTGTTCAATCACCTCCAGTGGTAGTGGCTACGAGGCAGCAGCCAAAATGACTCCACTAGATCAGAGAGGCACAATGGGAGGCTAAGATAAACAGAGCTGAAAACAAATTAAAGCTCCAGGTAGGTGTCTGTTGGTGGCTAATTCCAGATGGCAGTTCCTTAGAAGTGCTGGGCATCTTTCCTTGACCTCTAAACCTTTTGCAGTGTTTTCTCTCTCCAATGTCCAATAGCAGAAGGCCAGAGAAGATTGACACTTGACAGATTTACAGGGCCTCAAATCAAGTTGTTGGAGTTTGCAATCGAGAGATATTACAGGAATGAGAAAAACATCATGTGAGCAACAGTGGCATAACAAAGGCCCCCGCAGCCTCCGTGGTGCGCAGGGCCCCCAGGCTCCAGAGGGCCCCCTCAGCACAGTACTTCGGCCGGAGAACTCCTGATTGAATCCGGAGGGGGCCCCTCCACGTACCTTGTAGGGGTGCCCCCTCAAGCTTCGTTACGCTAATGTGTGGCAATCCACCTGTGAAGACACGAGGGGTGCTGGTTCTTTGTCTAAACTCTTGAGTAGTAAAGTGGGAGTTTGTTCTGTAAGAAGAAAAACAACTAATGACCCTCACATCCGCGAGTTTTCTCCCTGGATGGGGGGGGGGGGCATTATAGTATTTTTCCCTGTCCCTCACCATCAGGTTTTTCTTGGAGGCAACAGACAGGAAATAAGGGACATCCACCCTATATATTGCAGGGGGATTAATGTCTTTTTCTCTGAAGCCCCTACTCTGTCAGAGGAAATATTCTGTCAGTTGAGTCCCCGGAATACTAAAGGTCCTTCCATTACTAAATGTGGAGAGCAGACCAAGGTTTTGGGGACTAGGGTACTACGTCGCGCTTGCACCACAGCACTTTGTATGCCAAACTCTAAATCAGGCCCTCAGTTCACAGTACATGTACAACTCTACTGGTAAAAGTGCACTCAACAAGAATCGAATAACACATCAAGAGTTCAGATAAAATGTATTTGTTTGGCCATTTCACTAGGGCTAATTTATTAGCAAAATAGGTGCCAAGAACTGCAAATATTTAAAACTTTAGAGAACTGAGGACATCAGAGAGCAGTTCATGGAGATTACTCATATAACTCATTGTTTTATTTTAGTCAAACCAAATACTGCTGGGAGTGCCCCTGTCTCCATCAATTTCTTACCACGAATGAACTACTCAAAGGAAAGATCATGAACAGAGGGGTTAATCCAAATCTTTTGAAGGTACTAACAATCAGATTTAATATAGCAGCTCCATTCCTTCTGAAGAATTATCAGTTCAGGGGTCACTTAAACGTGTGAAAAATAAATAGCGCTTGCTCACTGTACCTACAGAATGTGGGCTACTGGCTTTTACCATATGCATTTTTCTAAATTGAAGATCACTTCCATACACCAGGAGTAGTTTGTAAACAGATGAAACTGTGAATTCTCCAGTGTTAACACATGTTGAATAGACATATATAACCCTACAACATTTCCTATTGTTTTTTGATAGATTGAAAGTGTTGATCACTAGAATGGCAGCGAAATACATTCAGAGCGTTTGCATACAGCCATTGCAAATCACTTTCAGATACTTTGATCAGCCATCTTGCCTGAAGACAAATATACCTAAAAATACCTTTGAAACTAGGCATAGCTTTCCAATAGAAAAGATATCAAACTAATGGAGACGTCATGTCGCTGAACGTGAAAGATGCACTGCATGTTATAATGGTGCAATTTCTCCTGAGCTCCATCTTGAGTAATTTATGCATTAAGGTTTTGAAAAGATAATTTGTCATCACTTGCCTTGATATGGCAGAGCAAAAAGTCTAATTTGGATTAGTTAAGCGAAAATGGAAACAATTATGCCATAAATAAAGAGAATGCTGCATAACATAAATTTAACTAGGACACCCAAAGAACACATTTGCAACTTCAAAAACATCTCTGGCATATGATGCTCTTTTCTACTAGCAGGAAACTAGGGCAAGAGTTAGAAATACTGCAAAGGCACAGAATCATTCACAACACTGTCAATCCAAATAAAATACCTCTAAACTTCAGGCATTGTTCAGCTTGTTCCTAATTAGAATGAACTAATTTATCCTAACTCTTGTATAATCAGTCCTACACTGCCAATAAATGGAAAATAGCTGCTGTCCTTTTCTGGCGAGGGTTGCAGAAACCCAGTGTCCATTAGACTCACTTACAACAGCAATTACTGTTATTCCGAACAAAAAAAGAGCTCTACAACTAATGATGCTTTATTGCTTACAGTGTGAAGGTAACCTTTCTGGTAAATTCTTTCAGTTTGACAGGTAGCATTCCAAATATGGGGAGGGATGCTTTATAAATATCTATTTGCCATGAGCATATCTCCAACGAACAGTGGATGTCTTTATAAAGACCACTCCAATGCAGTTAGAGCAATATAAACAAGAGATAGGCCCAGGTTTAACAAGATTCATGCAAAATATTTGCATAGTGCCGCATTTGCTACACCTCGTAAAAGTGTTATTGGTCAAACTTGTGGAAAAAATTACTTGCTTGTGAGATGCTAAACACAATTTAACAATTGCACTATGATGCAAGAGTCGAGCACGCATGTGTGACCCACATTCCTATTATGTAGCTACCGCCTCCTCAACGATTTCTCTGTGAGTAGTTGTCACTTGTTACGAAATTTCCAGAAGGTACACACACACACAATGAAAGAAATGAGACTTTCATGCATTTCAAAACTGAGATTCTTCTGATTTTCAGCCAGAATTAAACCCAAATTTATGGGCAGTGAGGAGTAGCTGCTGGAAATCAGGGCCTGATTACGATCCTGGCGGTCAGGGTTACTCCGTCACAAACGTGACGCTGTATTACAATTCCATTACATCTTATGGAACTTGTGATACGGTGGACAGGATATCCGTCATGTTTGTGGAAGAGTATCACATCTGCTAAGATCGAAATCAGGCCCTTTTGGTACCAGTGCTTCTCCCTTGATACCCCTGGTTTTGAAGGCAGGATAAGCTAGAAAGTAAATATGACCTAGAAATATTTTTTTAGGTCTTCGCAGACCTACTGCTTCCTACATATATCATGCACTTACAGTGAGGTTTGGGTCAGACGCTTGTTAGTGATTGGATTGCTTTCTGGTCTATTTCATTTATCTGCTCTTGATTCAAGGGCTTTCACCCCGTTCTTGGGTTTGTCCTACCCAGGAACATTCAAGTCTCAAAGTTTTCTGACTGGATGAGTGGTATCCTTCCACTGCAGATGTCACTGAACTATTTTTCTTTTTCCTTATTTTGCGGAAATTGTCTTTTAGCACTCAGTGGAGCACATGTACGGCCTCTTGTATTTCCCGTCTCTAATTTGTGCTAATTGAAGCTCTCGACAGCTTCTCATGAGTGTTGCCAGATATTAGTTATCTCTCCCTGCTGCTATCAAGACTTGCACTTGTAGTTCTTGCCTGACCATGATCTGCATTGTTGGCAGATCTCCTTGGCTCGCCACCCGGCTACTCAGTAGAATTTTGACCTAGAGTCTGCTGGCTAGAGACATGCATGGGTTACATAACGGAACCGGACATAGCACCGTTGATTTTTACTCACTTGCTAATGGAATATTGGGCCTTCTTTGATTATCCTTGAACCCTCTTTTTGGTGTAGTTTCTCATATGTTCTAGTTCCCTATCCCTCCCTAACTGGACTGACTACCTATAATGCAAACCATCCAGGTAGATCTTTATCTTATTGCCCTGTCGCTTTCCTCTTTCTTCCTGTCCTCCTCCAAGACTCACAAAACTTGAACTGCTGCCGTCAGATTAGGAAATACAGTGAAAGCATAACAGAGTAAATTGTAACTGCAAGCTAATCACAGTTATAATTTGCGAACCTATTTCTCACACCTCCTCCTTCATCATACTGCTGGGCGCTGTGCCCCCAAGACAGGACATGAGCACTCACACACTTCAGAAAGCTTTCTACATAGGGTCACAACAAATACAACACTCTGCCAACCACGCACTCCACACTGTGTAGTGTGCTACTAATCTGATAATGTGTTTCAGCGTCCCACGTATGAAGCGCTATTTAAATGCTTCCTTATAATACAAAATGTACAATTGTTTCCTGCCAAACAGCAGCAAGTATTCAAGCTCAGTGGAGACAACAACATTGGAGCAAAAGAATATTAAAGATTAGAAAATGGAATTAATTGAAATACTTGGAAGGACTGTATTTTTATATATTGACATGAAATGCATATAGAAGTTGGACCCACAATAATCTGATCCTGGCATTGATGTATATCATAATTATTATTGAGAACTGAATTTACATTTCCCCTTAATGCTTTTTCAAATAATATATGAAAAACTGCTCATTAGATGTGCCATTCCAAGAGATTAAAGTGCATCAGAAAAATTGTGCATTGTGGTGCCTCTCACCACTGTTTGGCATTCTCGACCATGGAGTGTTTTTCAAGATCTTAGCCCAAATGAGCACTGAAGACTTGGAGGTTGACTTCTGAAACCCTTCCTTGAAAATCTAATTCAAAAGGTCAGTGTAAGAAATTGGGTTATTGTTTGAGGGGGCTGAAACCCTTCTCATGCAGCAACCACAATCCTTGTCAGGGTGAAGTCACAAGCAAACCCCAAATTAACCTGTGCTTAATCCTATGGTGGCTTGTCACAGAGCAGTCAGGCTTAACATAGAGTCAACGTGTAAAGTATCTATGCAGCACTTCAAACAGTAAAAACATGAAAACACTACACATAAAGGATCCCAAACTAATTTAGGAAAATAGAGTACATTTTAATAAATAAAACAAGACCAACGTGACAAAAATACAATCAGTACAACTGGGGATATGCAATTTTATAGATTCAAGTGAAAATAGCAACAAAAAGCCCAGAGCATCAGTTGCGGCTGTATGGTTGTACGGGACAGGGAGAAAGTCACAAGTTGATGCCAACCGCGATGGAGCATGGGTTGGATACAGAGACCAAGCCAGTCCCGCTGAAAAGTTACCTTTTCAATCCAGCACAAAGAGTCCTGTTTGCAGTGGATGGGGCCGCGAGGAGCAGAAAAGCATCACAAGTGGTCATCAATGTAGCTCAAAGAGCAGCCCAGGCTTCGTGGATGAGTATTGCTGTAGCGCAAAGATCCTGCTGTCGTTAGGAACGGTCTAGCCAGAGCTTCCCAGTGGCGCTACCTGCGAGCGGTCAATGCTATAGTGCACAGTGTCAGGTTGATGGAACTTCACGTTGGTGGGCTGTGTGAGTGCAAGATTTTGAGGTCAACAGACCCGTTCCGGGTTGCGAAGAGCCCAAAAACTTCAATTCAGCCTCTCTGAGGCCACACCAAGGGTACAGGACCTGAGGAGCACCTCTTGGAGATCAGGGGCTTGCTCCAGCTGGATCTGGGTGCTGGTTCAGGCGGTTGGGAGCCTGTTAGGTCCCTTTGGCCGTGAACAGGAGGCCAGCAGACTAGCCCTTGGAGTCACTCCATGAGTCCTGGATTCAGGTGCAGGTTGAAATCCCTCTGACACAGTCAGCAGGGCAGCAGTCCAGCAAGGCAGTAGTCCATCTGGACAGCAGTCCAGCAGAGTCTTAGTCCTTTTAGCAGCAGAGCAGTTCTTCTTCCTGGCAGAGTCTCCACAAGTCCAGAAGTGTACTGAAGAGTTGGTGTCTGAGGTCCAATGTCTATACTTGGGCCTTCCTTTGAAGTGGGAGAAGGTTCTAGAGGTTTCCTTTTGAAGTCGACAGGTTTCCTGCCTTTCCTGTTATGGCTCCAGACTACGGGGGGTATGCAGCCTTTTCTGTGGAGGCAGGACACAGCCTCTTCAAGTGTAAGTAGGGATGTGCCCAGCTCTGCCCTTCCATCCTGCCAGTGATTGCCTGTCCAGGCACACCTAGACTCTGTATTGTGTGTGGCTCTCTAGGAGGAATACACAAAACTAACCTGTTAGCTACACCAAGTCATGTGATCCAGAGACAGGCTGCAGGCACTAAATAGCTAAAGCAGGAAAATTCCATTGGTCTAATAGTGGCATTTTCAAAATAGTAATTTAAAATCCGACTTTCCTATGAGAGAGGGTTTTTCATTACGATTCCAAGGACACCGAACATGAACTGGTTACCTACTCCCATTTGGAAATTGTCACTTATTAAATGCAATATGGGAACTCCGATGTTATTCTATGGGAAAGATAAGCCTTGCAGTATTATAAAACGAATTAAAGAATCTTTCACTACCAGGACATGCAAAGCTTGAAAGTACATGTCCAACTTTTTAAATGCACTGCACCCTGCCCTCTGGGCTGTCCAGGGCCTACCCTAGGGGTGTGTTATATGTATTATGAAGGAAGGCTTTGGCCTGGCAAAAGGTTTATTTTGCCAGATAGAAGTGGCAGTTTAAAATTGCACACACAGGCTGCAATGGCATGCCTGAGACATGTTTGAAAGGGCCATTTAAGTGGGTGGCACAATGCTGCAGGCCCACCAGTAGCATTTAATTTACAGGCCCTGGGTACACTTAGTTCCACTTTACTAGGGACGTATAAATAAACAAAATTTGACAACTGGGGATAAGCCAATGTTACCATGTTTTATGGAGTGAGCACATGCACTTTAGCCCTCGTTAGCAGTTACTCTGGTAAAGTGTGCAGAGTCCTAAGGTAAGCGAAAACAAGGTCAGTTAAAATGTAGGAGGAAGTACAAAAGTTTGGGGGAAGACCACTCTAAGGCTAACAGGTCAAACAGTAAGGGTGCAATTATTTGTGCTAGCAACTTTGTCAAAACCTTTGGAGGTGCTCCAGTGGTCTATCGTATCCCCATTACTTTAAAATATGTGCATAGAGGCACTGTGGGAGTTGATTAATTGGTTAGGTTTATATTCCTACCAATGCACCAGTGATATTCACACAACAATCTGCCATTGATGCTCACCATTTAATGCAGGTTGCCAGGGGATTATTTGTTTGCTAACAGGAATTATAAACTGTGTTTGATTTACTTAATTCCTTGCAGTCAAAAAGGGTTATTCTTACATGTTTTTCTGCCAGTTTAAAGGCTGCAGTTGTCAGGGTTCACATGTGGACCTGAAGTCATGTTTTCCTTGTCAGCCTAGTGGATGACACAACATGTACTGCAGTCCACAAGCGACATTTAAAGTTCCATGCAATTGGAGTATTTTCCTCAACCATATTGTATTTTTAGGTTTTATGTTGATGCACCTGACCTTGAATTAAAAGTTAATTTTACAAACCAGTAGCACAGACACAGTCGCACAAAAATGCACAGCCCCATTTGTTCCATTTTCTGAAATGTGTTTGTCTGAATGTTGCTAGCAGTAAATTTGATGCTTTCTAAATCATTTCTGTTTTAGCAGTGAGGTCAATGTCAGTGTATCTGTAAATTAGTTGTGTGTTTCAGCTGAGAATGCTTTTATGTTAAAGCATAAACTCATTTAGATCCTTAGGATTTGTGATTTCTAGTGGTTTTATTGTTTCTCACCGGAGAGTCAAGTTGTCAGGTCTTCACATATGCACTGAGAATCTGGTTTCTTTTGATTTCTAGCCAGTGTTTATCAAGATTCAGCACTACATTCTTTTCAATATGGTTGCACCAGCCAGTGTTGTGTTTTTCCAAGTAGCTCTCTGGAACCCTGTCTCCAAACCTTACTATCTGGCATATTCAGCTTCATATTTTCACTTCTAAGAAGTTGTCTCCTGACACTTGTTTCAAATCCTGTGTACCTTGTTCTACACTCACTTTCTACCTGGAAGCTACTGAAATAGATTTCTACCTATGGTAACATGGCCTCTTTTTCCAACTTCTACATCAGTCTGTAGAGTTGAGTGGATGGTAGGACAATGCACAGGGGTTTGGCATAATTCATCTGTGACAAATTAATGCTGACCTAATCCGTGTCTCGTGTAAATAAAAAGTATAGGAAATTCTGACTAGCTTGAGTTTTAAGTTACAGCTTTTCTTTGTAGGAGTTACCTTAGATGCCATAAATAATTGGCGATTGTAATATACCCCTAGAATATTTACCATTAAACAGTAAAAGAAAGGTGCCCTACAATTTCAGGTCAGGAGAAGTGACTGGTGATAGAAATGCACCAAAGTTATGTCGGCATTGATGTGTAAAAAGATCTTTTCAACTCATTATTGGGACTCAAGAAGGTTTGTGATCTTGTTGACAGATGTTGGGCAAATTTCTACCTTCAAACTTAGAAGCTTTTATAGAAGTTGATTTGGGGATATGTCCTGCTTGAATACAAACATTTGTGATTTGACAGCTCAGTAAAAGCAATTGCTGTGATGAAAAAGCATCAAGTGGAGCAAGGTTGTCCTCGAGTCTAAAGATGTCACTCCTGTCATTCAAGTATTAAAAGGTTGATTATTGAATTTTGGATAAATTCGAGCCTAATTTAAAAAAAAATTATCTTCCATTTTTAGCAACCAATGCATAGTGCGTCCAGGGACTGGTTAGCAGATTTCTGCTATCGGATGTTTATAAATTTCAGTTCATGTTCGGAGAACAGAGAACACTCATGAATGCACGTCTAATACTGATATAATTTCTTTTTCATATTCCCACAAAAAACAGAGTTAATTTCTTTCAGATTCTGTATTTCTGACTCCTTTATTGATGACATTAGTTTATCCCAAGCCTATGAAAACTTGAGGCATTGTACCATTTTCCTACAAAGGCCCAGATATTTTTGTCCCGACTAAAAGTCAACTTTTCTGTAGCATTGAGAACAAGAAAGCACAAGTAGATTTCCAAGTTGGTTTCTTTTTTGATTTCGCTAGTAGTTTTATTGATGGAAGTTCACCTCAGGAACTAAATAGATAGGCTGAATTACTGACACAGTACAAATTATTTTCAGTGAGAGTTGATTGAATGTCTAGAACAACATCTAATGGGAAGGACTAGAGCCCCAACCAGAACATGAATTAAGAAAAAGCTGGGCTAAACATGATAAAAACCAGTACTAAACAATATAGCAAATCTCTAGACCATGAAGAATCTATGAGTCAAGAATAGTCAGGGGATGTGATCTAATGGTCTTCATAGATTTTCTTTCTTCAAATTCTGTATTACATATCAGTTAATCTTGTGTTAGAGAAAGGATTTTAATGATCCAACAAGCCAGTTTATAACACAGGCAAAACAGTGACAATAGTCCTCCATAGGGACTTTCCAAGAAACAATATTTATGCTCAACTCATGGATGGACTAATGAAATGTGAATCTGCTAATGTAGTGATGGAGTTTTGAAAACAAAAAAAGAAAGAAACTCAAAGCCCTGGAGCAGGTGAATGACTAGTCCACTAGATATACTAAATATATATGTAATTAGTATTAATTAGTGATTTGGTCTATGTCACTTGTATTCAATCAGTAGTCAGACTCCTTTTTCAAGAAATCCAAAATCAGGAGCCAATTTTAATTAATGGGCTCCAGTTTGGTAACCTACTGGAAAAATTACATCAGTCTTGTAAAATTGCATCCTCCACAATATACAGAAATACCTGTACTTGATTAGGAATGTGGTCCATTTAAGTATGTGTGGGAGATTTCTTTATTGGGAATTCTGAGCAGTCATTTAAAATTAATTATATTTCTGACTACCAAATTTAACAAACAAAATAAGAATTATTAGTTAGTTTTTAGTTGTACCCAATTCACTGCTACTGATTTTATCAACCTAAGAAGGACGATAGGCTGAGTGGACCTGCTGAGGGGTTACACCTTCAGAGTGCACAGAGTATTTAGTTGTGGATGACCAGCTTATATCGACAATTGTGACAAAATCCACACTGGAAATGGTGGATTGTGATTTCGTAGTGCACAGAATGACAGTTCTCATGAGTGGTATTTTAATTATTTTATGAATACTTTTTAGACAGGTTCTGCCACACATGCCCTTTACAATAAAATATGTTTTCTTTCTTATAGTTGTCATAAAAATAAATATAATCTGTAGAATGTGTGATGTACAAGTATCTTATTTATTTTGAATATCTGAAGAATTAGAGTGATTAGAGTGATTCTTTGGTGAGAGAGATTGAAGAGAAGTGTGGTAGATGACACTATTTGTGGAAAATATAGGGGAGATACTTTGTCTAAATGAACCCAGTGTATGGCTGTAGCAACATAAAAGGTATGGCCAAATAAATGCAAAGAAATTATGTGAAAGGGAATTGTTTCTGGAAGAAACAGTTAAAAATCACCAAACAAAACTGAGTTGAAGTGATGAGGTAGGTTGTTACTGGGAATCTCCTAATCCGCAGAAAATGAATTTCTTATTTCTGCCTAGATTTACAGACAGAAAGTGTCTGAAAACATCAGTAAGAAAGTGGAAATGACTGAGGCTAAAGGGGCCAAGCTAAAGAGGCAGTGATTATCAGATATAAACAACACTGCAGGCGCTGATAGAGGACACATAAAATGTATCAGTACAGTGGGTCTCTGCATGATGACTCTTTCGCGAAAAGTTGCCCAGTCAAAGACACTAAGGGGGTGATTAGGATGGCGGGCGGATCCGCCCGCCATCGCCACCTGATTTACCCTCTGCCATATTATAATGGCGGGGGGTATTGCAGCGTACGCAAAGTGCGTCCGCCGCTTTTCTGCCGGTCGGCAATCGTTCCAATTGCCGGCCGGGCGGAGCTGGGGCATAACATGGTGGCGGTGCCTACCAGGCACCGCCATCCATATTATGATGTGTGCGGAAACTGGCCTTTCCATGGCGGCGATGCCGCCTTGGAAAGGCTGACGGGGATTCGCTTTGGGGGCCTGTTGTGGGCCCCTGGGGAGGTGGGGGGCTGCACTTGGGGGGTACCTATGGTACCCCCCTACATTGCCATGCACAAGGTGGCAGGCACCGCGCGGTGCCTGCCACATTGTGCATGGCAATGCACAACATGGCATTTCAACATTGCGGCGGGTGCTGCAGCCAGCAGCACCCGCCGCAATGTTAAAATCCCAGATGCGACCGCCGCGGTGGCGGTCGCATCATAATTGGGGTGGCATGGCAGGCGGCGGTCCCGTTACCGCCAGGGTGGTGGGCAGACTAAAGTCCGCCCGTCATCCTAATAACCCCCTAAGGGTGGAATTCACAAAGGCAATAGTAAATCTGCAATTGTAGAAATATTACTCTTCAGAGGTGCAGGTTAACGATTGTCGCCTATTCACAAAACTCAGCTGGAACACACCTGAAAAGCTACGCCAATCACAACTTTCCAAGTGTACAACTGAGTGAGTCTTCGTATTATTTTTAAAGGCTTCTATTTTCCCAATGTGGCATTATACATAGTCTGTAACTCCGGCCAGTGGAAAGCACTTTAACGTGCCAATACACATTTTTGTTTCTCCATGCTTAAACCAATTTTCCTCCATGGGGAAACCCCTTCCCTTACACGTCACAGAGATTGGGAGCGTTTTGTTCTCCTTCCACACTATAACAGAAATTACTCCAGCCTTTTGCTGGAGTACACTACTAACTGGTTCCAGGGCGTTACCAAGTTGTAAAGGGGTTTTAAATGTGAATGGCAATAAACTCACAAGTTTGTGGGCATGCACAAATGTTCAAGGCAAACCACGCCTTGAATCCCCCACTCCTTCGCTCTTTGCATGGGGTTCACTACCACATAATTGTATTCAGTCATTGCAGACATGTACAAAGTGGTAAAACTCTTTATGTCTGACATGTATATATTTGTGGATAGTTGTGAAGTGTAAATGTAGCTACTTTCGAGTGTAAACATAGATAGCTTTATAAATCGCTCAGTGACTCCTATCCTCTGCTACTGAATTCACCAGGCAAACGTGGCGGTAGGTCCACAAATATACAAATGGCAATATGAGGAAAAGGATGCAAAGATGCAGATACTCTGGCATCAGAAAATGGAATGGCTGCTGAGGGATGTATGAAGAGATGTGCGAGTGAGTGAGTGAGAGCCCCTTATTTCAGGTCTCATAAATGGAAGCTAAAGAGAGATGTGCAAAAGAAGGGTAGAGAGGTTACATATTTCAGCTACATTGTGCCCACTCCGTGCTCTGGCTGGAGCGTGGAGTTCTGGAAAAACTCAGCGAACCACTGCGTGGCAGAGTTTTTTTCATGTGCGGCTCACTAACGCTAACTTGGCAAGCGTGAGCGAGAAAATATTTGGACTAGGACAAGTCACGGCACGAGTTCTCAATGCGGTCCATTGGGGCAGGTCTCTACCATTCGCGTTGAGAATGCTGGCACTCGAGTAGAAAATCTACTCGAGCGACAGAAAATAGCAGCGCGGAACAAGCTCCCAACGCTGAAAATCAGTACGAGCAGTGCAATGTGCCAAAATTCCGCAGCATGCAAAACTCCGCGGAATCTCGCAGTGTTTTTACATAACTCTGTGGAATTTCCGTAGAATAAAACTCCACAAGTTCCGCCCACCTCTACTACTATTTAAACATTCAGTAACGGTGCCTAATCTGAGTCGGTGGCACTCATTTTGTGGGGACCGGCACTTACTTTTGCTAAGACTTTCACCCAGAGCAAGAGAGAGAACAAAATCAAAGGGAGAAAAGGAGGAGCAAGAGAAAGACGGAAAAGCAGTGACAGCGGGAGAAAGCAGGGATGAAAAAGAGCCTAATAGAGTGAAATAAAGGGGCAGGATGTGTGGGGTGGTGGAAGAAAGAGGAATTAGGTGTAATCAAGGATACAAAGCTTTGGTATTCAGCAATCCCGACATGGGTGAGCTCCTGCTGCAGTCTTCTGAGAAAAACTATTGCCACCGGCACTTATTTGACAAATTAAACGCGACTCAGGAGTGATAAAAATGAATAAAGTGGGTGGAATTTGATATAATATTATCATTATTTTTGAAGTTGGTCAAAGAATCATCGATATAATTTTCACTATCGCAGATTTAGCCTTCTTTTCTTGCAGGAACGTGCAAACATTCCTAACATTGTAACATATTATTTTACATATTTGCATTGCCTCAAGTTATTGCAATTTATAGTACATGTAATAGGAGCAATAGGTAATCATGGAAGTCAAGTGCAATTTATAGAGGTGGGTCCTGACACTATCCCAGCCTAGGCCATCTCCAACGCAATCTTACATAAAAGGCGCCAGTCTGTGTTACTGGAAGATGCATGTTTTCTAAGGTGTTTTTAGATGCAATAATATCAGCGTCTGATGATTCAGCGTTCACCCAGGCCGGACAAGCATATTTTACTAGCAATGCATATGCATTTTACATTCAACTGAACTCATTAACAGCGTTGAGAAGTTTGACTCCGGCACATTAACATCAAGCTTCATGGCGTTTCCCTTCATGCCAGATTAAACCTCTTACGGGTGGCAAGAGCCGAAGGGCGATGGAGAGAAAACATATGAAGCGCGTGTACATCAAAACAGGGCAAAACGTTGTAAGCAGCCATCTTAGATTTTATATAGCCTGGCTACCACACTGAAGCCTACACACCTCTCGAGGAACTTTTCTGGTTTCTGAGCACGGGAATACATCTACTATATCAAAAATAATCAATAGAACCAGTAAGGCGAAATGGCCGAGCGGAGGATAACTTAAGGGTTGCGAATTATAATCAGTTGTTTACTAAATTTTTGGAATGTGAGTTATCACATTAAAAGGTAGTCTTAACGCCACTGTGAATAAAAAACATGCGGAAACACTCTTTAATATTGTATAGTGAAAAATACGGCTTCATCTACACAGAGCACGAGTGCATCGGACCTGATTGATTAAGGACTTTTACTTCGAAAGTGAAAGTAAAAGCAAAAAATTGCTGGTGGCATGCCGATCTTTTCACATATAACACACACCTTTTTGCTTTCATTTTTTCAAACAGTGTCTGGCTTCTAGCTTTAATCTTTTCAAGCATTATCTGGGAAAAATGTCCTAATTCAGAAGACATTGCTCTCTAAACTTGACACGCCAGAATTTAGATTACACAGGAGTAATTTCAGCAATTCCGCGTTACTCTTTGGCGCAGGATTACTGATAATTATGCAATTACTCCTGCTTCCGTAATTAAGGGTAATTTGGAGAAAAAAATCCACTGCAAGAGCATATTTAGTGCTCTTAGTGCAAAATGCAGCCTCGCATCCACTTTGGACTTGATGGTGCACTTGGGCGAAAAAAGCGTTAAATGTTTTCGGGAGAGGATGTGGTCTGACGCTAGATTGCCGACTTTGGAGTTGGTAACCAAGGTTCGAGCCTCGGGGTCGCATCCACATCCTGTGATTCTGGGCTAATCACTTAATCTCCCCTTGCCACCAAAAACATGAATGTGTCCTTGTGTAAAGTAACCGGTGCTCATGTAAAGCGCTCCAATACCTTTGGGTCGAGTTTGCACTATATAAATCTGAAGAAAAAAAAATGCGGGTGGTAAGTTAGTGGGAAAGCTAGCCCAAGATCACATTTAGCAAGTGCGAGTGGCTGCTCGCTATTCATACTCTGTTGCACCTAGTGCTATTTCTTATAGCAAAATGCATCCTTACATCCATTTTGGATGCAAGGTGCATCTTAGCGCTAAGAAATAGTGCTAAACGCTGAATTTTTCTTCTTGCGTAATTCAAAAGTAATCTTGAGGAATTCTTGAGTGCTTTTATGTAATTACGCTACACAGAATTATGCGAGTTACGCCCGCCCTTATTGTCAGCCCAAGACAGACACTGTTTAATGGTGTTTAAGAATTATCGCATATTTCACACTGCTGATGTTTTGAGAGTAATAAAGCTTGGAGGCTGATTGAAGAATGAAAATCTCAATATTTTTGTGGCTAAGAAAAAAATGGGGACAAAGAATCCACTGCAGTGTACAAACAGGAAGTGGCAACGCCAATAAGTCTGTCTTTTTCAAGCTGTGCGATGGTACATTTTTTATTTTTTATTGCAACAATATGCCACAAAAAAAAAATTACCTACATGTGGCTGTCATATACTTGCATTAAAATTTCACATTAAAAATCATTCACCGATGTGACACTTTTACAAGTGATTCTTTTTAAATAGCAAAGCTTTCAATTTTTCTTTACATCTTATTATTATTGTTATTATTATTATTTTTAGTGACAAGACTAAATGACTACATAACCAAGCACTCAAATCACAGGTAGCTACAATGTTACTTACCCACTTTATGATTTTATAGTTGTGATTAAAAAAGAATCACTATCAAACCAGGCATCCAAAGAAGAGGCAAAACAAATTGTTGTTTCTTAAAGATAATATGCAAAATAAATGAAATAAAATAAGAAAGACTCTTTGAAGTAGCTGTGCTTGCAAGTGAAGGGAGCCCCTGGGTACAACTGGACTCATCCATTGCTCCATGATGTACGCAGTGGTGGGAGGAAGCAAAATGTGAATGACAATTTATTAGACCAGTGGATGAAGCCCTCTGACCAAAAGCCCTTCTAAGTGTGTATAGTATGTATGAATGTTTGAAAAGCAATAGTCTGGTGAGGCAGCAAATGCTATTTCAAAGGACAGACCTAAAAAAGGGAGTGGGTGGGTAAGAAGACACAACTAGATAGAAGGAAAAACTGAAATTTAGGGGGCTTTTACATACAAATGTACAAATGAGTGCGTTAAGTTGATGGTCGTTTTATACTGTCACAATAGGACTTTAGGTAGACATCATCAAACAAAGCAGCATTATAGAATGTATATTGTTGGTGATTGTTAGTAGACAGATCTGGAGAAAAAGAACGGATTTTTCTCAGCACTGTATGCCCTTTTAACAATACATACTTTATTTTAGGATGCTGGCTTCAGAGTTAATTAAAATTAGATTGTGTCAGTTTGTGAAAAAAGCTTTACAAAATGCACATAAAGAACGCCACAGTGTCACACAGGGTTCATAAACGTGAATTTGTTTCACAACATCTGTTCGCAATCCTATTGCAGTAAATACACCATGATTAGCTTAACACACTGCTGCCTGCCAACATACATCAAATCAAGGATTAGAGTGAAAGCAGACTACCACATCTGATTCTTCTACAATTCTGCAGTTAATTTCTAAAGAACAAGCTGCAGAACATCTGGCAAAAGTAGAGGGAGATATTCTACTGCAAATCACAACTAAACTGTACGGTGTTGAGGTGGCATAATTGAAGACAATAATAAAAGCAGATTCAATTTCCTTAAACATTACCACGTGCACATTACCTATGTGTCATTCCAGTCTCAAAATACCTCTGTAAACTATTCCTCAACACCATGCTTATAGCAGCCTCAGATCAGCAGTCAGTAGCAGTGCCATACTAGTGCATTCGAAAACAAAGATACTGGTGAGACAACCCTGAGAACACAGGACTCTCAAGCCTGGAATAGCCTGACCCAAGCCTTGTGACAACAGGAAGACCTTCTCAAGTTCAGAAAGGAGCTGAAGACTTCTGTACTCTTTCAAGCCTTCTCTGAACTTATACCTTGAATGACCAGTTAACTAATTGTGACTGTGAAACGATCGCAAGGCGACATCACTCTGAGCTAAGCCAGTTGGTATATCCTAATGCACCACAGAGAAAAACAGAAATTGTCACAGTTTGGATTACTTAGTGGAAACCTCTCTGGTGCTCTGGGTAGCAAGATATGGAATGCAACTATCAAGGCACTGTAAATCATACCTGTTTTTATCTATGCTGACTATTTTTCACTTCCATCTCTTCTTGTCTATCCCCTTTTCTTCTGGAGACAACTTCAACAGGCCTACAGGGGGCATGTAGTGCCTAATAAATTGTCAACAAATCATAACAAACATAAATAAAGTTCTCTGATTTTCATGTTGTTCTTGATATGCACTAATATATTTTGCATTTGCTGTAGTTTTCAAAATTTGGAAGTTTGTGGGACCTACATTGATCCAGTACAATAGCATAGGGGAGACTTTATTGCTGCTGCCAACCATAAGCTTCACTGTTGCAGTCTTCTTTAGAACCTTGAGGTAGAAGTGACACCTCTTCACTACTGAACTGACCTGTGGTCTTAAAGAGACATGCTTATCAATGAGCACTCCCAGGTTTTATTCTACCAGCACAGGCCTTTGAAGTAAGCAAATACATTCCAGCCACATGTCAGAAGGCCAACTATCAATAGCTTCACTGGGCTTCAGAGCTTTATTTTTTTTTCCTGTCCATTTTAAAGTTAACTTAAATCTAATGAGCACATGTAACAGACATTATTTTAAGTGATATTATATTTACACTTAGGGCCCGATTAGGATGTTGGGCGGACCGCCACCGACAGCCTGTCGGTGGCGGTCCGCCCAACAGCTAGGATAGTGGTCCGACCACCGCATTATGATGCAGTCAGTCTGAGCGCAGTGGTCGGAGGGACCAACCGGCGCCTCCGAAAGGCTCAAAGAGCCTGTCGACGCATCGGTCTGACCGTAATCCCTGCAATGGAGGCAGTGCCTGTGTAGGGATTACGATGTCCCTTTTCCCTCTGCCTTTACATGGCGGTCCGACTGCCATGTAAAGGCAGAAGAAAAGGGACTTTGGGGCCCCTAGCAGGGCCCGTCCCTCGTGGGTCACCGCTATGGACTCTTTGGGGCACATGTGGTGCCTCCCCAAACATCCATGCACTGTGTGCCAGGCACCACATGGTACCTGGCACAAGGTGCATGGATGTTTGAAAACATGCCTGTTTCAATTGTGGCTTGTGTTGCGGTCCTTTTCTTGGCCATAGCACAAGAAGCAATTGAAAAAGGCATGTCTCCGACCGCCGTGAAGGCATAATAAGCTGGGTGGATCCGCCAACTACGATGACGGTCGGACGCTCATCTGACCGGCATCGTAATGAGGCCCTAAATGTCATCCAGCCAAAACAATATTTGTATATCATTGGCATATAAAAGAAGCTGTATTCCTCAGGCCTCAATTTAATTGTTGAAAGTTTGATCATGGAGATTAGACAATAATTGTAGGAAAATGCCTATGTTTGCATGATCACCCCCATTTTTTTTTGGACAAATGCTGCTGGTTTATTGACTCTGTGCACTGGGACTCTGCTAACAAGGCCCCGGTGCATGTGCTGTATGCCCTAAAACATGTCAAAATTGACTGTGTTATTGATTGGCATATTTAACTAACCTATAAGTCCATAGTATATGGTACAAAGTATACCTAGGCCCTTTTAGTTAAATGTCACTAGTGTGCTGCTACACACATTGTGCCACCACTAGAGGGAGAGTGAAAACATGACTTCAGGCGTACCACTGTAGCCTGTGTGTGCAATTGTAAACTGCAATTTTGACAAGGTAACCTCTCATGATAAGCCTAATCCATCCTTTTAATATTAATAAGTCACCCCCAAGTAGGCCATAAATGCTCTTAAGGCAGGGAGCATGGAATTTAAATGTAGGACATGGGCAAGTTTAATGTTAAACATGTCTTACAGTGAAAAAGTCCTAAAAGGAATTTTCACTGTAGCAGGGTTAACTGTTCCTCAGGCAAGCATTGGGATTCACTATTGAAATTAATATTGTTATCTCCGCCTAGGAAACACCTACAAAGTTAATTCTTGGTCTTTTTACATTTTTTATTACAATCCCAATTCACTGGCAAAGTTGGATTTGAACTAAATATTTTACAAGAGGTACTTTTAAAAAGTCATCTTTTACCTGCCTAAAGCCTCTAGAATCCCTTTTGCATGAGATAAAACTGTCCCCCAAAAGCTGAATAGCCCCTTTGAAGAGGTGTGTGTGAACTTGCTCCCTGAGTTGAGAAAAATACATTGGCTGTGCGAACGTGTTCTGTTTCTGTGACAGGATGACCATTTGGGCAGTGCCCAGGGGCTTAATTAACTTCAAAGAGGCCTTACCTTGTCACAGCCAGATGTAGCAAATGTTTAGGCCTGCCTCATCCTTTTTCCCTCTAGTCAGCCAGGCACAAATCCCAGTAGGACTGTAGCTGCCCCCAGAAATTGTTTTGATTGACCACAGAGGAAGGATTGCTAATTTCCCTGGCCACATCTCTATGGTGAGCACATGAGCTCTGCACAGGGAAAGATATGTTCTGTCATGTTGAAAGGGTAGAAATGGGCATCGTAAGACTTTTTGCAGCTGGGATCATGGAAATGTGGGTAGGGTTACCCTCCAAGTGTTTTACCTAATAGTTAGGGAGGAGCCAGGATTCATCTTCACAGACAGGCTAGCACCAGACAAAAATGTTGCACCCTAGAAACCCTCTTCCGAGCACAACTGGACCTCTGGAAGTCAGAAAAAGGACTGCACCTGCTGTTAAGACCTGTGAGGAGACCTGAGAGGCTGGACCTGTTCATACTTATACCTGGGAAAAGAAGTGGACTTCAAGGGTCAGATGGCTGACCTCCTTTTAAGCTACTGTGATGCAACAAGCTGCCAGAAGCCCTTTTCTGAAGTGCCCAGCTGTCCAGTTCCAACTGCACCTGACCTGGACCCTGCTGGTGTCTTCTGCTCAAATGAGTCTGGAACCCCAACTGCTGTTTCTGAGGTCCTGGAACCCTTGGCTGTGTCAAAGTGCACTGCTCTTAAAATCCTGAAACACCTGGGACTTAGAAACATTTTTGCTACAAAGACCTCTGGAGTACCAGTACCAACCTGCCAAGTCAATCCGATCAAGGTGCGTTGCTGTTGGGCCAAAGATGTAGGTTGCTCCCTCTAGTAGCTTTTCCGCAACGGCTAATCTGTTTCAGTGGGACGTTGCAGAGAGTATATCTGGCCCTGTTCAGCTCAGCCTTCAGTCTTTGCCTTCCAGAGGCATTTGAGTTTCAAAAAAGTGACCAAGTGTGAAGGTAGAACCCTTCACTGGATAAAAGAGCCAAAAGTATCTGGCCAGTGAGGGTCTTCCTTGGGCACAAATTTCAAATTTCACCCACTCCGAGCTTCCGCTCCAAAAGACAATAGCTTCTCCTGTGTCTCATCCAGCGGCTATCTAAAGATGTGGAGCCCTCTTTGGTCATAGCCTGCTGCCTTTCCCCATTGAGGATTTTTGGATTCCATGTCAGAGACTAAGGGCTAAGGTAAAACGTCCATCAGGAGCATGTATGCCTTAAACTTTGAGGTGGACTCTTGTCCATGTAAAAAAAAATGTACCTTCCTACAATGATGAATCCTGGGGCTTCTGTCTCAAGTAAGTAAAGTATATACAGCATGCCTTTAGTAACCTTAGAGACCATTTTCTGGGATTTAAGGGCAGTTAGAAGTTGCAGAGTTTCAACTATAATAATTGAGTCTATTTACCACTGATGTCCAGGGCTGCAACACTAATGCACAGCAGGAACTCTCCTTTATCACTTGTCTCTCACAGGCTACCAAGTGTAAGCAGTCAAAGCTTTCTCAAAAAGGTGGTGTTATTTTAGACACTCAGAATACAGTTTATATAACAGCAATAGTTAATAAGGTATTGTCCAGTCAACTCTTTACTTAAAAATAATAAAAAATGTATACAAATGTAGAATTAAGATGCACACTAAAAAAAAGAAGTGACAAGTATCTTCTGATCCTCAGAAAACTGCAACCATTGTTCTATATATTGAACAGTAAGCACTGAAGATAAATGTAAGATTGAATGATGCTAGTTTATGGGAATTTACTACATATATAATTGTGGTATATATGAAAAACTGAAGTGCCTAGTAAATTTTTGTTCAAAGAATTGATCCCAAATATTATTCTAGCTCATAAACATTAAGCTCTAGAGATAAATAAAATATTGGGCCACATAGATCATTTAAGTTTATGGGAACCCAAACTAACAGAGATACTTTAGTGAAAAGTAGTAACACTTCAAAGGAATACATGAATACTCTCCATAGGATAAGTAAAGGTTCTGGAGGTTTCAGGAGTAGTGGGTTGGTTCCAAGTGTGGTTGAGTGTGCTTAGGACTGTCATGATGCACCTGCCCAAAATATCAGCCCCAATGGAGTCCCTCATCTAAAGAACTAAGTGCCACCCACCCTTTTCTTGGCAAACAAAACAATATACTTTGGGTGCCTGGGCGCTGTCCGGTGAGGGAGTAATCTGATGTCCACAGGTGTCTGGGGACTGGGCACAGTCATTGCAGTCTATGAACCCAGACATCACTGGACTCAGTAATTAGTGACTGTAAGAAATTGGGTTATTAGTTGTACAGGATGTGAGGCCTGTGCAAGTAATAGGTTCACACTTTCCCCTTACTGGGAACCAAGCGCTCCAGTGTAGCACTTGACTCTCTCAGGGTATCGGAGCAGAGCCGACCAAGAGGTGGTGTGGGCAAGTAATCACCATTTGTGGGCACTCAATATTAACACTCAAAAAATAATCGTCCAGTTAGTGCATTTTCTTTAGAAAAGGAAAAGTGCACTTATTACACACACACACTACACATTAATTTACAAATATTTGCATAAGGATGATTAAAAATACCTCAGAGAACATTCTGCAATCACATAAAGGGTCATGACTCCCAAAATCACATTACCCCCGCTACCTGTTCGAAATATACATTACAAAATAGGGGGTATCTCTTTAAATTAACCAAGCCTGTTGCCTTTGTCAAGGAGTCGCCATAACAACATGCAAGTCAAGCCTATTGGCTTTGGTAAAGACTCAGCATGTTAAAAAAAAAAAAAAAAAAACACACGTTAAAAACCATCATCATTTTACTTGATCAATGATAACTATGTGTAAATGCAATAATTACTGTTGATTAAGCATTTTAACATTGTTCAGCAATTACTATCAACATAAATGGTTAATAAAGCATTCAAAATGAAAATATCATGTGTCTATGTCTTTTATACACACCTTCAGTCCCCATATAATTCAATAACAGAACCAGCCCATAGAGGCTGCTGCACAGTCAGCTGAAGAACAAAAGCTCCAGCCTTGGGAGGGCATTAAACAAAATAGGTAAACAGCCAGGGGAGTCATAATTCTTTGACCCTAAAAACTTAGGGTCAGTTTTTAAAAGTTCTTGGGGGAGGACTGATGCACTCCTGCCCCCCCCCCACTTTCTTTTGTATGTTGGTGGCACCCCTGTCATCCTGGGGTCATCACGTCAAGGAAAGCTTTATGCAAAACTTAGCCTTGCAGGGCATTATGGGGTGCTACCTCAAAGGAGCGTAAATTTTAATCAGGCGGCTCTGGCCGCATTCCTTTGCTGCACTGCATGTCTTCTATTGTTAGGGTTGCCCAGCCCCATCTGGGCACAGTGGCTTTCCATTTGGTTTGGGACAGCTCAGGAAACCCACCTGCAGCTACCCCTGCTGGCTACCGACCCGGCCGCCATCCTCCTTTTCCTGTGAGGGAGCCAGCAGCGTGCTCCTCCAGGCAGTGTGTCTTTGTGTGGTGGCTGCATTTCCCTCCCAGACACGGGCATGGGGAATGGGGATGAGCTAACCACTATTAGGCAAGAGTGTGGTGGATGCTCCCTCTTTGCATGCTCTGAACTGGGACCTGGGGATGGGGTGCCAGGCAGGTCTCAGAGCAGCCTTATTTAAAAAAAATGCATGTTACTTTTTAATCGCACAGTATTGTTGATCCTGCCCTTATTTTACTTTGATTTGTCTGTGCTTGCGCAGTGTTTTTCATTATATGCCCTACAACAGCAAATTGGAAATTGTGTCCTGAAAGTTATATTGGATTACCCTTTTACACTTACCCCCAGCATTTACGTTCCCCACCTGAGCTCCTTGGTCCAACACGGCTTTGCCGATTGAGCAGAGGGAGCTCAGGGGAGATTGTGCAAATTGAGGTGACGTGGCTACTCTGCGAAGGCCGCCAATCATTGGACAGCAGCAGTCTAGCTGTCACTGCCTTTCAGCATAAATTGCAATCCTGGGGCAGACGCGCAGCAGGCGTGCCACTGGCACACTGAAGGTGCACCAAAGGCAAGCCCGTCTGCGCTTGTCAATGCCCGACAGTACCCAGGTGCAAGGAACCCTGCATCTCTACTCCCAGAGCATACTCCCCACCTCATAAAATGCTACAGCAGTAATTATCTAATAAATCTCAGATCTAACTGCTCACAATGTGTTCCCCACTTCCCCATTTCTTTTGAAGGACCTTTTTCCTGTCAGACATGCAGGCTTTTATGCTCCATTGTTAAACCTACCACTCTGAGGGGTATTGGAGAAAGTTTTCCTCCATTGAAACAGTTGTCCAAAGCCTCTACGTATTACACTCCTAATGCACTAGTTCCTCCCATCACATCACAGTCTCCCCACGCTCTCAAATGCCTATATCTCAATGCTAGATCTATTCCCAAGCACGTAGTAGAAATTTGGGGCCTACTCACTTCAGCACAACCAGATCTGTGTTTCATCACAGAAACATGAATACACTCATTAGAGTTGCCTTGTATTCCTATCGCATTTCCAGAAAATTATAGATTGATAAGGCAAGATAGGGAACGTAAACCAGGAGGTGGAATAGCTGTAGCCTTCCGAGACTCCCTCCGAGTGGAAATCCTTGATTCCCTCCTCACAAATTGGGTTGAATTGATTATATTCAAAATACAAAATCCCAATAGCAATTCTCGGAACGGCGCTCTGACTTACCACCCTCCTGGACAAAAAAAAGAATTTAGTCCCAATCTAGCAGAACGACTAGCACCTTACGTGCTATCTTCACAGAATTTCCTTTTGATAGGAGATGTCAATTACCACACTGATGTAGCCACTGATACCAATGTTCCTATTTGGCTGGCAAATCTTGAAATGTTAGATCTTCACCTGACTAGTACTGGCCCCACACATTCAGCAGGGCATACTCTAGACCTAATTTTCTCTACACCCAGGCTATACACCCCACAGCCTTTAACTTGGACAAATCATTTTTTGATTCATTTTCAAATCCCGATCACAACCATCCCCGGAAAACCAACGTCCCAGAGTCAATTTATCTCGAGACCTTGGAAACGGATTACTCTGGAGTCCTTTCAAGCAGCTTTTCCTGTTATCACGTAAGCAACTCTTATGATATAAATTCAGCTTTAGCGCGGTTTCATGATTCTCTTACTCATGCATTCGATATTGTGGCTCCCTACAAATCACTTTCTAGAAAGCACTTTAGGTCCAAATGCACCTTGGTACTCGGCAGGATTGAAAGCTGACAATTCATAAAGCAAAAGGCTTGAGCGCAATTGCATGATGTCAAAAACCAGTGCAGACAAACATATATTTAAATGTGCATTATGCACATATCAATCCAAAAAAAAGATAGCACGCAGACAACATATTGTCAACAAAATAGATCAGGCAGGCAACTCCTCAAAGCAATCATTTTAAATCCTAAGCACAGCTGTCAAACCCCTGGCATGTTCTTCTGTTATTCCGGCATCTCAGATTTTGTGCGACACCTAGGCCACCCATTTTCAAACTAAAATTGACAACATCTACAACTGTTTTCAATCCATGATTAACTGATCAACTGACCTACCACAAAGTTCTGCTTCAGTGGCACTAGAAAGTTTGAGCCTATTTCTCAAACACAGATGCTTGACTTGCTAGCTAAAGTAAAATCGGGTTACCCTTCTGATCCTTGCCCTCCACAGGCTACTGCATCTCTTTCCCCTCTTCTCGCTCCTGCTATAACAGCACTGTGTAACCAATCCCTGACCCAAGCCACTGTTCCTCGACTATGGAAAGCAGCTCATGTTACACCTATCATGAAGAAACCAAACGCAGACTCCAAGGACCCAACTAATTACCGCCCCCTATCTATCCTCCCTCTGTTGGGCAAGGTTTTGGAGGCCCATGTCAACAAACAGCTCTCCGCCTACCTGGAGAGCAATAGTTTGCTGGGCATCTCTCCATCGGGCTTCCGACCCTCCCACAGCACTGAGACTGCTCTACTTGCAGTAGTAGACACTATTAGGCTATCCCTGGATGCCGGATACCCTCCCATGCTGGTCCTGCTCGATCTATTGGCAGCGTTTGATACCATTGCACATTCCATCCTGGTGCAGTGTCTCCGTTAGATAGGTATCCAGGGATCCGCCCTCAACTGGTTGTTGGATTCCCTCAAGAAGAGGGTCCAAACAAATTCTATGGGTATGTTCCATTCCAACACTACCTCTTTGGAAAAGGGAGTTCCTCAGGACTCCTCCTTCAGCCCTCCACTTTTTAACATTTTTGTAGCCCCCTTAGCTCAACTGATCAAGTCCTTTGTGTTTGAGATGTTTTCTTACGCAGATGACACTCAGTTGGTCATCTTGTTTGGGCAAGACACTGAGTATGTCAAACAGAGAGGTATCGCCTGCATGAGAGAGATTGCCATTTGTATGTCCCTCAACTGTCTTCAACTTAATGGGGGCAAGGCAAGGCAGAGATCCTTTTGTTTGGCACAGCTCAGCTCTATTGGATGGAGGCAGAGTCGGATGTGGCAGAACTTGGTCCCGCCCCATTTTCCAGTAGAACTGCCAGGAACCTGGGCTTACTTTTAGATGACCAACAATCTATGAGGGACTAGATCACCTCCATATGTGGAACCTGTTTTGGTACTATGCGCCTCCTTAAGAAAATCTTCTGGTGGATTCCGCTGAGCTCCCAGAAGACACTCACCCAAGCTTTAATCATCATCCGCCTGGATTATGGCAAAGCACTAATCCTCACCTCTAATAAATCCCTTCTATCGAAATTGCAAGTTGTCCAAAACACTGTTGCCAGTATAGTAAACAACTTGCCTCCAAGAACCCCGTCAGCCCCCATGCTCAGAGCCCTACATTGGCTCCCCATCCCCAAAAGAGCACAGTTTACACTGCTCTGTCTAACCTATGTCTAACCTTGTCAGGCTCTGGCCCAAGATACCTTCAGAACAGACTTACTCTGTAACTTCGGACAGGAAGTTGGGATCTAGCAATCAGTTTCTTTTATGTCTCAGGCGTACTCACACTGCTAAACATGGGGGCTGAGCCTTCTCTTACCTCGGCCCGTACCACTGGAACAAACTCCCCCTGTTCATCCGTGCATTTTCAAGTTTATCCGACTTTAAAAACACGTTAAAACCTGGCTGTTTTAATTCTGCTTCTACATCATCTACCTGCCGACCGTGCACCAAGATGTCACTGTGGGGATGAGTTGTGCGCTATATCAAGATCTAAATAACATAACATTTCTTGGCTCTTGGGGAAAGGGCGCTGCAGTGCTTCCCTTCAGCAGGTGGGTTGGGCCTGAGATGGGGTCCCAGACCCCTCTACTCTTTGTTGGTGGGTGCAATGGTGCTCCCTCACTTTCATTTAGGCGGGGGTTCATAAATTATTAACAAGTTGCGTCGACCCCCGGGCACTGGTTAAACCTAAGGGTGTTTAGAAGAGCTAGCAGCGGAGCTTCAAGTGCTCCCATTCTCAGCTGGGGGGGGTCAAATGTCAAATTCTTGTCCCATCCATATCTTGGGCCTAGTGGGCTCATTTTACTCCTGGTGGTGAGCCCTAGCCTCCTGGCAGTGAACCCTAGCCTCCTGGCCTTTAAGATGGCACACTTAGCAGGGAGCTGGTTCAACTGGCTCCCCATGCCATCCTTTCTCCTTTTTCTTGTCCTCTGGTTCTCCTCTCCCCTTGTTTGGGAGCAGAAGTCCAGATCTTCCCCCAACTGGTACTTAGACGGAGCTGACTTCCCTGGTCCTGAAGAGAAACCCACTGGTCCTGCGGTCAACTGTAGGCAGAGTCCTTAGTCCTTTAGGGCATCAAGGGGGTTTGTCCTTTTAGTTGTCCATGGCTGTTGCTGCTATCTTGTTCCAGTAAAAAGCACTCTTTCTCTTGTGCAAGATTTTTTAAATGGGGTGGAAGGTTCTAGAAGCCAGGCACCCCTGTTCAATCCTTGGGTGTCACATCACCCCCCCCCCCACCCCTGTCCCAACCCTCCTGTCCAGCTTGCTGGGACAATTCAAGATAGTGCCATCCAGAAGTCACTGATCACATCTCCTCTGGGGGCCCCAGCTATGCCCCTCACTGATAACACTTCCAGGCCCTTCCCATCAAACTTCAAAGAGGAGTCCCCCCTCCTCTGTTGGCTCTAGTGGTCTTGGCTTCCTCCTTAGTTAAGTGGGCCTGGGCTGTCCCCAGTCCTGGTACAGTGTGACAGCTACTTAACAGATGCAGATTTTCTTCCCCACCCCTTCCTCCTCAGAAGCTGAGGGAAGCACTGTTAATTACCCCTTTTGTGTGGGGAGGCCTTTGTTCCTTCTGTGGGAGAGGAATGTAATTAACTTGGCCCATCAGGGTAATTAAAGGCCTGGGCTCTGATCCTGAGCTGAGCCAGAAAAATATGAAAATTTGGGATGGCCGTTAAGATCTACATATAACAGTTGCAAGACTCCCCCATGGTAAAAAGTCCAAAACTATGTGATCGAAAAAGCAAAAAATCCAGGCAGATTATGTGGGCGGAGCCCAAATGCAACTGTTACAGTGGCTGGAATGGGTTTCAAATTACTCTTTAACTTCCTTTCTTGTTCAAGGTAGTAGCTCAGATCCAACCACGGACAGATATCATGTTTCCAGTGGAATGACCACAGAACCTGGAGACAACCACAAAGGGCACCAGACTGGCCAAGAGCAAGCTGGAGATTGTTCATGCCTTGGGGTAGGGAGAAGGTGGCCAAATTACCCTATCATGGCTACAATAAGTGCAATGATTCCAGAATTATGGTAAATTCCTCTAGTTACCACAATGGGTCACCAAGCATAGGGACAGAGTCAAGATTTCATCAAGACCCCCAGGCAACTATAGAGGCAGACACAGGATCCTGTACAGTCTCAGGGAGTGTCAAGGATGAACTAGGCTCACCCTTGTCAAAAGTTGATGGCTCAATACCTGCACCTAAATGTCATCATTGTGTAGGTCTAGCACCTGGAGTAGCTGGATGGGTGCAACCTCATATCGCTGGGGCAGATGCAATCAATCTAACTGCCTCACACACTTTTTACCAGGCAATTGGGTTTCACTCTTCAGTCAGCTCCTCCTTGCATTGACAGGCAGTCATCTCACAGTCAGACAGTTCTTTCTCTCCACTTAGGTCAGCAGCAGACACACCTCTGCAATCATGTCTGTTATTAGTCACTGCCCAAGTAGGAGAGCAGCATTTCCAGGATCTTCTGTTGCCTTCTTCTCAGTACTCATGTGCATCTCATCCTTAGATGCAGAACCGACCATTGAGCCAAGTACTGGTCAGAGGATCCAGTACTTATCCTCATTGAAGGCTAGGCCTGGCCAATCAATCAAGGTGCTACTTTTGAACTTCTAAAGAAGCATTCAATCATTGTACATAATCACCCAATTGTCCAGGTCATGTAACCCATGCTTCTAGTGACACATTTTGCATTGACAGAGATGAGCACACCCTATATGGAGGTGTTAAAGCTAAAGGTTATTGGATTTATTTTTTGTGTGAGGGTCATGTTCAAGTTCAGTTGTGGTAATACGAGGAGTGAGGTGGCAATACCCTCTCTACAGAAGGAACCAGAGAGATTGATTTCCAGGTCTAGCTGGAGAGGCCAATGGTGTATTTGGATCTAAATAATTCCTATATAAGAGTGACTGCAGTTTTAAAGCAAAATTCCAAATTTGCAAATTTGTTCCTGACCCATGGCAGCATTTCAATGGCTCAGGGAAATTACTATAAGAAGCACAAACAGAACAATAAACAAAAGAAAGGAAAGCACAAATGATAAGCAAAAGTCAAGAAGTTCTAAAAAAGACTGATGAAAAAGGAACATATTCAAGGTCAGGGAGAGAGACATATTCTTTAGAGTGTCTCTCATAAAAAATAATTGAATGAAAGAAACTCTAGACCATCATCCCAAAAAACATTTTCATTAAACAATTTAAAAAAATGATTTTACCACATGAATCGATCGGAATAAAAGTAGAGGAGTAACTACCATGGGCTATGGGTTTATTTAATACACTCAAGCTTTAAGCGTAAAAATGGGTGAAAATGATTGTTGCACCTTTTTTTCTTTTCCCACTGATTCTCATGGATGAGTGCTAATTGTGTTTACTTACGTTTTCTGCATGCAAATACTGTTAGCTTCAAACATGTGGCAACTGCATATGGAAAATCTAAATAGGGGGACACCAACTCATGCAAAATTAATACAAAAACCCTTGTCCACAACTTTTCACATTTTTTACCTCAAAAGTGTAGATGATGAACAATCCACACAATTTAATCATATTTTGGAAAATGGCCTTCTCTGAAGGGTTACCCCAAACTTTTTGGCTTCCTCCTCCTCTTTTTGCTGAACTCTTTTTGTTGGCCTTAGGACTCTGAGCATTTACCACTGCTGACCAGTGCTAAAGTGCATGTGCTTCTCTCCTAAACATGATGAGATTGGTGTATACCTGATTGGCATATTTGTAGTACTGGTAAGTCCCTTGTAAAGTGGTATACCATATACCCAGAACCAACCACAGACGTAGCCTTTCAAACCTGTCTCAGGCCAGTTTACTGCCACTTTGACTTGCCATTTAAAAATAGTTGCCAAGCCTTAAACTCCCCTTTTATTACATATAAATCACCACTAAGGTAGGCTCTAAGTACCCCTAAGGGCAGAGTGCCATGTAAGTAAAAGGTAGAACATGTACTTGTACGTTTTGCATGTCCTGGAAGTGACAAACAG
The DNA here is from genome assembly GCA_963921515.1 of Calotriton arnoldi. Taxonomy (NCBI): domain Eukaryota; kingdom Metazoa; phylum Chordata; class Amphibia; order Caudata; family Salamandridae; genus Calotriton; species Calotriton arnoldi. The sequence continues at coordinate 229,781 of CAWUFW010001512.1, forward strand.
CCTATTTCATTTTTCACTATTGTGAGACCTACCCCTCTAGGCCAGCATTGGGAATTCTTGAATACACTTTTAACCTGTAATTCCTGATTAGAGGGGAGTAGCTTTTTCATGTTTCATATGTTTGGAATGGTAATGATAAATCCTCCTTACTAGTGAAGTTGGAGTTAACATTACTGTTTTAGAAATGTCACTTTTAGAAAGTGGGCATTTCTCTCTACTTACTGCTCTTTGTGCCTAACAGATTGTCTCCAATACACATCTGGGTTGGGTGACAGCTACACTTTGTGCATTGCGTCTAGACAGCCACAAACACAGGAAGGCCAGGCTCATCTGCATTCTGAGCACTCATCTGCATTTATCTGCATTCTGATGGGTCTTTCTTGGCAGGGAGGAAGGGGAGGGGCTGACACTTACACTTCAATAGGTAGAGTCCTGTCCACACACAAAGCATTGATTTACCCTCCCAGGGTTAGCCTAGCAAACAAGATTGGGTTGAAAGGGATCCTTGTGAACCTCACAGAGTTCCTTTGAAGTGACCCCCCTACATCAAAGGCACTTTTGGGTATAAGTATCGGGTCTCTGATCCCCTAATTCTGGATCTTGAACTGAACCTCTGCCAGAAGGACTGCTGTGCTGCTTAAAGGGCTCAACTGGACTTCTTTTCTGGAATGACTGCTTTTCTGCTTGTTGCCCTGCTGCCTGCTGCTCCCTGACTCTGCTGGAAGGAGAGTTAGACTCTGCCTTCCCTCCAAGTGATCTCCAAGTGCTTGCTGGCTTGCCTCCTGTTTTCTGAAGTCTCAGGGACACAAACGACTTCCTGCAATTCTGTTAGGCTGCTGGACTCTGCCTTCTATGAGTCCTGCCCTTGCTTGAGGTGCCCCTCCAAGCTCTGGGCCTCTGAAGTGGGTTCTGCAGCTGCTTTCATCAAACGCACACACATTGCATCGACTGCGTGAGAAATTCCGCTGCATCCCCCTTCAACACCGATGCCGGGGCTGCTCAATGACAGTGGTTCTGCAGCCGGCGTGGCTGGACAACGACGCATTGCATTCACTTCAGCGGAGCTCGAGGACGGCACTGGGCCCGCTTTGCGTGGCTTGACGATGACGCAGTAGGCTCCTAATGTCAAATCTTGCTTCAGCCAAGGTACTTCTCCAGCGGGACCTGTCTGGGTCCTGTAGCCAGCCTGCTGTTGATCACGGTCAGCCTGAACTTTTGGATGTGCTCCAGTGCCTCGCAACCTCAAGTAACCTTTTGACCACTAGTGACTTCTAAGCACTATTTTTGCATTTAATCTATAAAAATTCATATCTCGACTTCTACTGATTGAAATTTTGTCGTTTCTGGTTATTTTGCTTAGATAAATATTCTCTATGTTTCTAAACCTGTGTGGAGTCTTTTTGTGGTGTAGTCTGTGCGTGTGTGTTGCACAAATACCTTACACATTGCCTTGTAGATAAGCCTGACTTCTTTGGGCCAAGCTACCAGAGGGTGAGCACAGGTTATCTTATTGTGTATCTAGCTTACCCTGACTAGAATTGTGGTTGCTCTCTGGCCTGGGTGCATACCTCAGCCAACCACAAATCCCATTTCTAACAACATATCATTGTTTCCTATTGGCCTGCAAATCACATGGAGACCTGAAATTGCAGCCCACCTTTCACAATGAGAATTGTCTACATGTTTCAAAGTAGCCCCTACCCTCAATTTAAAAATGCCATGAATATGGGTGATAGCTCATCACTTAGAGCCTGATTACGAGTTTGGTGGTGTTGCAGTGCGCCGCCACACCAGCGCCCCACTGCAAAACCACTAAACCCGTAGGCAGCCCACCCGCCATATTCCGACTGGAATACAAGTCGGATGGTCCTGCGGCGCCGGTCCCACAGTGGCGCCTTTCTAAGGCTTATAGGAGATACTTAGAAAGGCACGACTGTGGGACAGCCACAGCCTGTTCCTGCATGGATTGAAATACACAATGCTGTGCATTTCATTCCGTGCAGGAACAGGGGGTGTATACAGACAGTGGGGCACACTTTGTGTCTCACTGCATGCTCCCCAATTCACAGAGGCAACAGGGGGCCTTGTGGGGCCCCCTTAGTTTCCTCACCACCACCCTTTTCATGGCTGGCTCACCACCATGAAAAGGGTTGCAGTAAGGAAACTAGTAATATGCTTGGTGGTGCCGCAGCGGCACCACCAGCATATTACAGCCTCACACCACTGTGTTACCACCACGGGATCAGGGATCCCTGGCGGATGTGGCGGTGCTGTGGTGGTCCCACCACCGTGGTTGTAATACGGCAGGTGGCAAGTCAGTCTGACAGTCCAAGGACTGCCACCACAGGTTTGGCGGTCCCATGGACCGCCAAACTCGTAATTAGGCCCTTAGTCTGCCATTTTAAAGAACAAAATACATAGCAAATTAGGAACAATACAGTGTAGTCCAAAAGCATATTTTATAAATTGGATTACGAACATCTGGAGTAGTAAGACCGAGGAATCATTTTAAGTAAAGACTGAGGAATCATTAAGTTTTAGAATATTTAAAGCAAGAAATCCACTCTGGATGATTTGACTTGAACTCGATGCTAGCTTGATCTGCTTGTTAACTTTTCTGGACTAACAGATGTCAAGATACAATTATTAATTAAGAACCATGGTACATCATATTTTCAAGGTAGAAAACAATATATGAATTATAAGGTTATTTGCTCTAGTATTAATAAGTACTCTTGATAGTGTTAGCTTATAGTCTGAAAATGTATTCATAAGGGAATTTAGTGCGGTTTGCTTATCACCAGCGAGTTCTACAGAATTATATCAGCAGCAAACATGGGAAAGGGGGTGTAGTAAACATTAGAAGACTTGCTTGCCTCATAATAAATCTCAAATTGGGTAAAAAATAAAATATTTTAGTAAACACATATTATGCACATATTAGAAACAATGGATGGTCATCTGTCAGGAGCTGAGACCATGGAAACTAATTGTTGAGGTTTTCTAGGTAACACCACTTCAGGGAGCCTAATAGAAAGCAAAAGTACTAATCCAGATATGAAATATTAAAACCTAAACTAATATTTAAACATGGGTTTGCTGATTAATCTTCCACTCTCTTTAGAGATCAGAAATTCCCACATTCTATTATGAATGCTTCGGAATTATCATATTCTCTGCCACTGCCCAACCTAGTATCAGACGGTATGCAGGCCTCCCTAGAGCTATTGGGGGAAAGGACCACAGAAGCCTCACAGCTTTCCTGCCCACTTACCAAGCATTCTCATATCTGGGATACAGCCTAATAAGCTGGTAGTGCAGATAATTGGATGGTGGTGCAGAGAGGGAGTTCGAAGAGGCGAGTGACTGAGAACGTAAGCTTAGAAGGAGAAGTGATGCATTCAAATTTTTTTTGTTTGGTTTTTTGCACCACCACATTATCTCTACACTCATAATGGAGAAAATCCACAGCTGACGCTTGATGTAGCAAGAATTTAAAAATCATAATACACAACACATATACTAATTAATGACATAAAAAGCTGAAAGTGCACTTTGCACACGTTAGACACAGTGACACATGAAAATGAGAGAAGTGCAGTAGAATCACTGTAAAAGCGTGCTTTTAAAATGCAAGTTGAAGAAAACATACATAAAAAGTAATACTAATACATATAAATGAGTTGCACTTAAGAGTTTCTTATAAAAATGTTGTTTACTAACGTCTTTTGGCTAGTGCTTCTAATGCATTCTGTTTGAAAGCACCATTTAGAAAAGTCGGGGCAAAAACATGTAGAAACTAGATACAATCTTGAACTTTCACATAGTAATAATAGAGATTCTATAGTTTATGAAAAATGAACGAATTTTGTGGTGTGAATTTTGAAAATTATTCACATATGAATGTTGAAAAAATTGTGGTAGTAGGGTATTTCTAACGTTTGCTATCTTCATGTAATAATCTCTGGTGAAAGTTCTATTTATTCTCTATTTGAATTGATTTATTTATGTTGTATTTGATGTTGGTTTGGAATTTATTTCATTTAGAACATGTGATGCTAACTTAAAGGCTTTTTAGAAAATGCTTTTTCTCTAATGCTTTTTCTCTAATGTTGACCTTTCCCCTGATTTAATACAATGGACCATTTACCACTAGTGAAATGTTGCTTCATTTATTCTGTATATGTGTAAATCCCAACATTCCTGAATGTTTCTTCAACGTTCACAGTGAAATATTTCTATGGGAACAGGATTTCAGCTATTGCTATAGTTACTTTGTATCTCTTTTCCACCAATGTTAGGGCTATGTTGACTCTCAAATCTTTCATTTCTCATGACTAGCATTGGAAAGCATCCCACTGTTGCAAGTGTCGTAGGTGACATTATGTGAAACTGAACATACAATAGTCTTTTGATGGTGATGTGATGCTACATCACTTGGACACTGTTAGAGACTTTATAAAAGAAGTAACCCCAAAGGAGGGGCAACACCATTTTGATTTTTCCTACGCTGAGACCCGGAGCTATGCTGATCGATTTTTGATGATTGCTGAGAGCTTTTCCCTACTTTGGACTGCCTTGCTGATTCTACAGTCGGTAGCTGATGGACTGAAACCTTCTTTGCCAAACCATTTTCATTTTTCATTTCCTTCATTTCATGGTGCTATGCTAATGGCCTCGCCCTTAAATGAACTTTAAATCTAAACCCTTTCCCTTTCTTCGTAGGAGTAGATTTTAGAATAACCTTCCGATCAAGCATGATTAAATGTTTGGTGTTTTTATACAAGCTTTGATATTCTTAACTGAATTTCTCAAGAGATTGCTTGAGGCAATGAACTCTGAATCTTTAATACAATAACCAAATTAATCTAACTTCTGTTTGAGTCTATTATCGAGTCCTGTTGTTTTTCCATTTAAGCTGTGCTGTTTACGAATGACCTAAATGTGTTGTAGAGATAAACAGTGAGCTCTGCCAGAACATCAAGTGTTACTTCTTTTCTTTTGCGTTGTTGTTGCCGAGATTTTGGTCTGCATAAACCTTACTCGACATAACTTCTTCAGGAGGTTCGGTCTTCCCATTGCTAGTCTTTATTTTTACAGCATGCTTTTAAGAGTTGTGCACCTAAATCTAATCTCAAATTTGTGTGTTGGCTGTCAATGAATGATCCTCATTGGACAGCTAACGTGGTGTTTGGTCACCCTAATGTCCACCCTCCTATCGGCGGAGAAAGATTTATCAGAGAATTATTGCCTTTGCGGTAAATGAAGATGCTGCAGATTGTCTAATCGTAAAGGGCCCAGTACAGTTAGAACAGTAAGGAGAGTAAGCGTATAGTAGTAACCGTTTACCGCAATTGCGCTGCAACACGTCTGAGGTCATGATATGGCCACAATCTGTGCCTGTGCAGAACGACACAGAAAGGTGCCATGCACTTATGTTTTACAAAGCTGCACTGTCTATTGCTCACACTCTCACTCTGTAACTTTAAGAGTGAATTCATGAGCTGCAGGTAACACTGCTTAGAGCCCTGATTGCCACTATGTCCTATCAATCTGTGCTGCACAGTGTGTGTTTTGGATGCCCTGACTGGACAAAACGGCAACCAATCTAAAGTCTGCATGCTTGGAACATCTTTTTCCATTAATTTCTTTTGTGGGGTGATGATAGGGAAAAAAGATGATATAAAATTAGCAAAGGGATGCACTATACAAATAAATATATGCTGCAAAGTGACCATTTGGGAGAGAAATACCTGTTCAAAAGATTGTCTTAATTCAGTTCTCGGCATGGACGGAGATTCAGTAGTTTTCCAATTTTTAATGTAAACCCAGTTTGCATACATTGGCCATTCTCATACATACGGCAGACATTTGCTGGTGCACAACTGGTCTGCATTCACTCTGTAGTTCTTTACACGTCTCTGTTTTTGTCGTGTTTGATAGCTAATCTTTGCAGATATGAATTTCATTTGGAAGGCAAGTGCTTTAATTCCCTGCAAACTTCAAACAGTTCTTGGAAGTCAGACAGGGAAAATAGTCTGAGTAGAGGAATAGACAATTAGCACATTTTGATAGGGGTGAAATATCTCCTATTAATAGTGACCGCATTTGTAAAGCCTTAAAGCGAGAACTCAACGAAGGGAGGGACAAGCGATGGACCCAACATTTGTTAGCCCGGCCCCATGCATATCAGAGCAGCAGTCTGTATATCATGCATTGACTCCCAGACCCAGATTGCTTGAGGGATGCATTGTCCTAATGGCGCTTGACCCCCACGCCTCCACGTTGCTTCCACTGGTGCCACAGGTGCAGTGGCACCGGGACCCAGAGGCATGAGGGCATATTGAGCCATGATTTTTACTTAGTTCTATAACTAAACAAGCAGCCAGGGACACCTATTAATTCTTTGCACGAGGGCCCATGAAACGCTGACTACGGTACTGGGTCACATGACATACACACTTTAATGCGACAATGCAAGCAAATTTTGTCAATTGTATTCTTTACAGTTGCACTGGTAGCAGGACTCTATTTCCATGCATTATATTATCAGCAGAGTTTAGGAGCTGTACTGCTGGCAAGATTTGTTTCTGTCCCTTGCCAGTATTCAATACTCCCTTGCAGCAGCACTGTGACACATCAGGACTGAGATGTGTACTCCACACTGTCGGTGGAAAAAGGATATTCTAAACCAGTCATACTCAAAGTATTGCTCGGGGGCGCATGCAGCCCTCCTGACCTTTACATGTGACCCCCTGGTCAACGGCGGGCTGCTGTTTACTCAACTTAGCACTAACATCAATAAGATGTTAAGTAAACAGCAAGCATTTATTCAAAGGTCACTTGAAGTTAAAAAAAAGGAAGTATAACTAGTGTGTCCTGCACTGCTTAACTTTAAGAACACGTTAATTTTTAAAGACATCTTGTAGCAAAAGTGTAAACATATGATAACGTATCTTTTGAATTCAAAAAGTGAATGATTAACACCCAGAACCTTTTCACCTTAGTACATAAAATTATCAGTGCAAAGAGAAGTATTTTTATTTAAAGAGATAGTTTTCAAATATGGGTTTAGAAACATTCATTCTTCTCCCCCACACCAACAACAATGTCCATAATGAACTAAGAGGCAAGACAGTTGTTATGTGCAGACGAAGCCGGTACATGTAAGAGCGGTGGGGCGGGGGCGACGCAGGAGGGAGTCGACATACAACAGGATAGGGAAAATAAATAAATAAAACCACTTACCTTGCGCTCGCCATATCGCCACATTTTATTTTCCCTATCCTGTCATCTGTCAACATCCCTCGCCCCACCCTGCCCCGCCCCACTGCTCTTACCTGTACCGGCAGCGCCTGGTTAGAGTGCACTCTTTGGGTGGCATGGGTTACTATTATAAATGAAAAACATAGTTTATTAAATCAAACACAGGATAAGGTTTTTACAGCGCACATACTGAAGTCATGTATTTCAAGGTCCTCTTATCTGTGATAATGAAGAAAAAAGAGGGCAAGGGAAATAAACCAATTGGCTAGTGTTAGAACTGGGGGTCTCTAGTTGGCAGAGGTATGCACCTTTGTCCAAGTAGGGACCCTTGCTTCTAGTCAAGTTAAGGGGGATGCACACTTTAGATAACCCCTGCTCACCCCCTTGGTAGCATGGCATGAGTAGACAGGCTTAGCTCAAAGGCAATGTGTAAACTATTTGTACACAAAACACACAGTAAAGTATCTTTATCTAAACCAAACAAGACCAAAACGACAAAAATCCAACATACAGGTAGTAAAATATGACTTTAGAACAGTTATTTCAAAAATAGAACTAATAGCAAACAAATTGTTCCACCTGGGCAATTACGACGTCGTGACAGGCAATAATCCCAAGGGTGGCGCCGAATGGGAGGTGCCCGGTGTCAGGCACAGAAGTCACACGGACCCTCAAACTACAGTACCTCGGAACGAAGTCTTTGGACAATGCACGGCGTCGGAGAGACGAGGCATCAGTACCGAGGTCGACTCCCTGGCTGCCACGGGGAAGGTGAGGCTTTGTGTCCGTGAAGAGGCATCGTGTTGAGTCCAGGACAGGGGAAGTCAGTTGAGTCAGTGGTGAGGCATCGGTTCCGGTGAGGTGATGCGAAGTCGAAGACTCATGGAGTCACCCTCGTTGGTTATCTGCTCCGCAATAACAGGGTGAAGGTGCTGGCGGTGACGACGTCGGTGCGAGCACTGGCGTTGGGAAGGCCGATAACTGCAGGAGTCAGTAGGCGTCGAAGGGCATCGGAGCTGCGGTGCAGGCTGGGCAGTGTGTCGTGCACTTCATGAGCGGTACCCCTGGCCTTGGTGCAGGTAGCAGCGTCACAGCAGTGTCGCTGACAGCGCAGAAGATAATTTTTTGTGTTTCTCTTAGGTTTCTTCCAGCTCCCAACAGCAGGAACAACCTCCAATGGCCTAAAACTGTAACAGGCACCTCCTGGCAGGTCAGAACTCCCAGCAATGGAGTTCAGGGGAGCTGGTTGTGAAGTCTTTGTGTCCCTGAGACTTCAGAACAGGAGGCCAGCACACACAAGCACTTGGAGATTCTTCTTCAAGCAGGTTTCTCTGCAAAGTTCCAGTATTTGTCCTTTCCTTTGGCAAAAGCAGCAACTGCAGGCCAACCCCACACATCACACAGCAAAGGGGCAGTACTCCTCCTCACAGCTCTCTAGCTCTTTTCCTTGGCAAAGGTTCCTCTCGTGTCCAGAAGTGATCTAAAGTTCTGGGGTTTAAGGTCCACTTCTTAACCCTATTTTGTCTTTGTTCTTCTTTGTGCCACGGTCTCTGAGCCCAGTCCAAACCACTTCAGTTCTCACTGGTGCAGTATGACCACAGGGGGTGGAGATAGCATTGTGCAAGGGAGCCAGGCCCTATTCAGGTGCAAGGAAAACTCCTCCCCCTACCCTAAATGCAGCCAAGGTCTATTCAGCTCAGCTCTGAGTCATCCAGGAAGGGCCAGGCACACCTCAACCCCCTTCAGTGGCTGTCTACAGTGAATGCACATCCCCAACCTCTGTCACTCCAAAACCAGTCAGTCAATCCACAAACCAGCAGAGGAACACAGAATGGTTAAATAAGAAAATGCCTACATTCTAAAAGTGCCATTTTCAAACACGCAATTTAAAAACCATCTCCCTAAAAAGATGTGTTACTAAATTCTGAATTCAGAGAGCCTAAACTTTACTTCTCCATCTTGTCCCAATGGAAAGTTAAACTTGTAAAATGTTACAAAGTAACTCCCATGTTAGCCTATGGGACAGATAGCCTTTCAAAAGTGAAAAATGAAATTTGCAGTATTTCACTATCAGGACATGTCCTACCTTTCCCATACACTGCACCTTGCCCAGGGGGTACCTTGGGCCTAACCTAGGAGTGCCTTACATGTAAGAAAAGAAAAGGTTTGGGCCTGGCAAGTGGGTGCACTTGCCAGGTCGACATGACAGTTTAAAACTGTGCGCAGACACTGCAGCGGCAGGTCTGAAATACCTTTAAAGGGCTACTCATGTGGGTGACACAATCAGTGCTGCAGGCCCACTAGTAGCATTTGATTTACAGGCCCTGGCACTCAGTGAACTTTACTAGGGACTGATCAGTAAATCAAATATGCCAATCACGGATAACCAATTATGTCCACAATTTACATAGAGAGCATATGCACTTTAGCACTGATTAGCCAGGGTAAAGTGCACAGAGTCCTAAAGCCAACAAAAAGAGGTCAGAAAAAATAGTAGGAAGAAGCAAACAGTTTGCGGATATCCCTGCAAAAAGGTCCATTTCCAACAGCTAGGATCCCACTATTTTGTTCAGTGGCAAAGCTGGGAATAATCACAGGTTTTCTGGTTTCACATTATGAAATTCAGCCACTGGATGCTTATTTTTAGTTTCCCATCCACCCACCTAATGGCCACCCCCTAACCCCGACCTTCACTCTGCTGGCATCAATGTGGGCCTCGGTCACATCACAGATCAAACTTTTTGGCCCCTGGGAAATTATTTTCGAGTACCCATGTTCTAAACCCACATTGTCACCAGGACAGGAGACAAATGGGCATATTCCTCAAAATGCACTCCCACAGTACATTTTGCAGATGCAACACATTCACTTTCATTGATGGGGAAAATGCCTGTGAATCTGACAATTAATGTATAGCAATGAGTGTGGATTCAATTCGATACTGTTCCTAGATGCCTTACTTCGATAGAACTCACATTTACTGTGCGTGGCTGTCACCTCTACAATTACAAATGCCACTTGAGCTAAACAGTAAACAACATTATTTAATCACAGTATACAACATGTTTTAATCACGTTCCAGCTGCAGTGAAGTGCATAGGACATAAATCAGTGAACATTGGAACTGTTTGTAACTGTCACTGAATGGCTGATGTAAGTATTGAAATGTCTGATATTTCATTCTATACATTATTCATGTAAATACTCACTGCAGAGTATACAAATAGCAGTACCAAAGTGAACTATCCCCTTCTGCAAGCTGCTGTACCATCCCCACGCTGTATGTATTTAGCAACACCTTCTCACACCATTCTCACTTCTGACTTCAAGGTCTTTCAAGGTGAAGACAGAATATGAATGCAAACAATAAACTGGACGGAAATAAAGCTCTTGGGAAATGAAAATGTATTAATAAAGCAGCGGACATTTCATGAAAAGGCTACGGCTCTTGAAGTCTCTCGTGAATTACAGCCCCTTTTTAATTCAGGCCTCTAGTTTTGTCGCAGGACAATAGTGCATGGCACCTGACACACCATCAATCATCGGAAATAACCTTGCAAGATTCTGGCATGTGAAAATGGCAAAGCATCAACAGTCTCCAGAAATGTATTTTTAGTGTCAATGAACTACATATCCATAGCAGTATAAATGTAATTTGGAGTCTCGAGGTGCTCTGGTGGGAAGCTGGTGTATTTCAAGCTGCCATCGTTAGATTCTGCTTCACCCATGCAGCCTGCCATCTCTGAAAAAACAACCTCATGATTAATGTTATCATGTTTTAAAAAGCTGATTTTTTTTCCAGCATTTATAGATTCACACTCCATCACTTTTATGGACTTTTTCGTCGTCTCAACTATAACGTTTTTCTTTGCTCTTCTTCCCAAAGCCCTCAGGTGACACTGGTTAAGATGGACATTATTGCTTAGTGCGACTGTATGTGAAGGAGCTGAGTCCCTGCAGTTTGCCTTCCTGCGGGAAGGTACAAGGGTTATCGGGAGTGGGAAAGGTTGTGGTTTATGTTTGGTGTCAGTAGGTGGGAAAACAATGTTCATCCAAACATTGATTGGTGAGCTGATCATCTGGCACGTGCCGTGTGTCAAGTGCAGACTTCACAGTCCAATCAGAATGAGTTATGGAAGGACGTGTCAGTCATAGTCGCAGTAGCTTTTGAATGTGTTTACACTTTTGAGAAAGCTTATACTTTTCTGTAGTCACAAACTCCGAGTGGAAGTTACTACCACAAAAAAAAAAAATTACATTTTTATATTCACAAACGCCGAGTGTAAGATACTCCTAAAAAATAAGCAGTAAGTCCAGCCTTTCACAAAGCCAACCACTGGTACTGCAACATCCTCCCAGAGAAAAAAATGTAGGTATGGAATTAAAATAAAACCCTGCAGTAAATAATGTTCAAAAATGGGTTGCTCAAGGTGTTTTTATTCTCCAAGTCAAGACCCCAGCTGCTACCTTATATCAAAAGTGCTCCATGGAACATGGTCAAGCCCATCCTGGTGTTTAGGGAACAGGATAAGACCCAATGTTGAAGCATGCCACTACTAGAGTGTATGAGGGTCTAACTAAAGAAAGATTTCTTTCTTGAGTGCAGATGGTGAATCTTGTCAACATCTGATTATATCAGACACATATATAGAGTGGGGATACCCATTCGTGTGTGCTATGGATTTAATAGGGAGAACGCATCCTTCCCCCAAAGAAAATTCTTTCTCCCCTTCCCCATGGGCTAGCTGGTTACTTGCCTTCAGACTGGGTCTTTTGTAATCATCATTATTCAGCATCATTTCCGGTTGGAAGTCAGAATATTGTGATTATTAATATGGTTCAAAATGAATATCATAGCCAGAATATTGACAGACAAAATATTCTCGATGTGAGTATATTATGAAAAGAACATATTTCTAACTCCACATCTATGTACATGTGCGTGGAATGAAGTATTTCTGCAAGGCGAAGCTAAATCCATGATGTTCTGGTACCACACCGGTGGAGGTCAAGGACAAAAAACACACTGTGCATTCACTATGGATAGAGCACAGTGCATTCATGAAGTGGGGAAAACCATTGTGCAGCCAGTGGGATAGAAGGACTGGGCAGACCGCGTGTAAGAAAGAAACACATCCAGTAAATGGGGAATGTGTGAAAGCACTGTGTAGACAGTGATTGAGGATAATTGTCATAGGTGTGAGAAAAGGCTGGGTAAGATAATGGAGTTAGATAAAGTACAGTAACACTGTTTCGGCAGCAAATTATAGATCAGAAATGTACAGAATGCTGAAGGAATGCAACACTCTGCATTGAAGGAGAGAGAAGAGCCATGCACTGTCTTGGAAAGACACACAGCCCAGACGTTTATTTATGTGCTATTCTATAGTGCAAACTTTACCCAAAGGTGTCGCATCGCTTTACAATAGAACCAGTTACATTACATAAGGACTTCAGAGTACAAGAATAACATAAAAGATTCAAACAGATAAACTCTAAACTCACATAAGAATGGTAGTAAGTACAAAAATCTACTACAGATACTAGTGGTTAGAGTTACATATATACAAGTTGCAAATTCACTCAAGATTACATTTTAGGAAGCGATTAGGGTTGGACAATCATATATTACATATTTACAGAGCATGATCTTCTCGCTATCGTTCAGCCAGGCCTTCGGGGTGCTGTTGCTCTCACGGGCGGTGATCTTGGGCCTGGAGGGATCCCTGAGCTGGTGATGGCCGTAGGGGTAGAAGACCGGATGGTGGGCGGAGGTGGCATGCAGGATCCCAGGGCTGATCTTGAGCTCATGCTGGGCTCCAGCTGTGGGAAGGGGGAGGATGATCAGGGCAGGCGGATCCGTGCCACGAAGTCAGGTCTCCCACCGGACTCAAGCACCTACAGTGCCACCGGATCCTGACCTCCACACCACAGGGTCTGTCCTCAAGGCACCCTGGGGGACACTCTCACTACCCCATCACTGCCGCTAGTCTCGTGCTCTGGGCGTCACTCGGCAGAAGGCCTTGGTACCGATGGGTCTCGCTCAGCCGGTAGTCACAGCCCTCCTCCGCCATCTTGAGGGCCGCACACGTCTCCGCGGCCATCGGCCGCTGACTGCCAAAACCAGCGCTGTTCCTTTCTCTGGACACGGCACTCAGCACTGGGGTGTCCAGAGGGGTTCCATCGGAGCTCACCGTTGCTCCCCGGGCCCTTATCGCCTGCAGGATGGCATCGGAAGGGGGACTCCGGCGGGAGCTCACCCTGTGAACCTCCCTCCAGAGCACCGGAAGCGGAATCTTTGAGCAGGGTATGTAAGGATCACTATGAACACATTGTAGTACACACTGTAAATACTGGGTAGCACATCACCCTAATGTCATTAGAAATAATAAGAAAAAGGTCTTGATGGAAAATGTTGTGTTAATGGTACTGCAGCAAGTCATGGAGATGCTAGAGGCTTAAATGCTGGGTCTGGAGAAAGTTGGTAATTCCCAACTCGTGACCTTGGCTTAAGTCCAGCCAGGCACAGGCCTAATATTGACAACACATGGACTGCAGAATACTTATTGGGGCAAGATTACATAAACTGCACAGGCGCCATTCAATCTTACACCAGTTCCAGGCAATTTCGACCTAGTGATGGGGAATAGTGACGTCTGCACCAACAAACAGAGCACAACTGACAACTGTACTGAAGGCCTAAAGCAAAACATTTCATTTTGTCGGTCTGTGTAAGTGCTAGTTCAAAACTGATGGAAGACAATCCAGCACTGGTGCGATTTTCATGATCAGAAACCTGGGCTAAGAAATAATCTTTGAAGCAGCCTTTTCTTTTTTAGAATGTCAGGCACTTTCTTTACTTATAAACATTGGAAACACAGTGGCCTCTGAACAGGGGTCTCACGAATCCCAAATGGAGCTTCTGAAAGTTTCAAGGTAATTACCATATAGAAATGTTTCCAAGAGAAGGTGGTTTGATGTGAAAGGATAGAATTGCTTGAAAGGAGACAAATACCTTCAGCTCTAAAGGGCAAACAAGATTGTGCAGGTTTTGCCTCATTCCAAAATGAAAAAACTGAAAATTATGCAGTAATTGCACATCCAGTAAATACGACAAACACGTGGTGCTACAAATATTAATATCATACAATTACCATCCTGAAATACGTGGCTGTTGCAATGAGCCCCATTACAGGCAACATGTTTTTGAGGTCTCACAATCTGTGACCTGCTTGTATTTGTTCAATGCAGACATGCTAGTGATCCAGCGCTAACAATAAAAATTCTTCTCCTATATGACTCGGTCATCCAGGTACAACTATCTCTCCAATACACAGACTATATCCATATGACGGTGGGGCCCATTAACACCGCATATACATTCACTTACTCATTTATTCCCTGGATTACCTCCGTCCTTAACCTAGGAGAAAAAAACTGTAAAACGATTTGCTGGAAAGAGACGGGATACCTCTTTTTTAACACAACATAATATTTCTCATTGCTTTTAAGGTATTCCGCTCATTGGTCGATGGACCAACTAGTAGGAATCAGTTGATGGTGATTAAGACCAGCTCAATCACAATAAACTTTTTAACATTTTACCTTAATTATTGAGCTAAAGAATCACTGAGTCATTTGTTTAAAGATAATAAAGTTTATATAAAGTTTTAGAAACAATGCATAAGTTTTAAGTTTATCACTCAGATTATTACATTTATCATCATTATAAGAATAAATTGAAATTACAATGCATACCTATTAGATGGAAAAATAAAGTTTGTCACAGCAAGAACTCCAAAAAGATCTATCTATCTGTCTTGGAAAATCTAATAGCTCTAAATGAAAAATCTATCAGGAGTAAAAAGGCTCTCCAAAAGCAGCATCTTATACTTAATGAAAATAGCAGCAGCAGCTTCGATCATCCGCAACAGCAACTCAGCACCCGCAACTCATCTATCAGCAATCTCAGCTCTCCCTTCTCCTAACAGTACGCTCGCTCATCATCATCAATTAATAATCCCTCCCACCCGGAGTAGGTCTTCTTATACCCTAATTCTCGCTTACTAAATAAAATATTGCCTCTTTATGGCGTTATTCTCTCTCATTGGTCCATTCGAGTCCATATACATTTTTATCTTAACCAGTTCTTTGTGGAATGTCCATGCTTGCATCGTTTCCCACAGTTCATGACATTACTCATCAGTTTCGATCAGTCCAATTTGTATCATTTTCTGATACTTTTTAGGTTCAACAGTTCCGTTTGTCCATTTATTCATTTTGACTTCTCACGCTTCTTGCTGATCATCTTGGCACACATTTGCTCAGTAAGGTCACAATAGCCTTGACCATACTTCCATCCTAGGCTCTCAGAATGAACACGTGGTCATTCTTGTTCACTGCCTTTCTCCTTTTCCACACGGCTTCTCGCACATGCGTACTCTAGCTCATGGCGGCCATTTTATATCGCTGCTCAACAGGCCTAAGCGCACTATTTATAAAGATAATCAAAATATTGTTAAAATAAAGAATATAAACCCTTTCGTTTCCCTCCCATCTTTCTACGTACCCCAATTAGGTATTACCTAGCAAAAGCAACATATAAAGCCGTCCCTTACTTACCATCGCTTTATTTTGCCACCATACGTTTTATTTTCAAAGCACAAATCATGCGTTTATTATTTTATTAGTACGCAAATATTACGTTTATGTTAGCCACGTCAACAATTATAAGTAGATTAATTTGCACACAAAATAGCGTGTTACCTTTAACCCTTCACATGTAACATACATTGTTGGTTATTTACTTAAACGAACATGTTTATTAATTATTTTACGAAAAATTATTAGGAGGTTAAAATTTTTCATTTATCCTGCTCCATCACTAGCTCTATATATAAACACATCGTGAGTCTGTGCTTGGAGCATGACTGTGCTTGAATACTAAATGTCTGAAAACAGTGGAACAATGCCCTTTTCAGGATTAGCACAGGGTTGGGTGGCATATGTTTTTCGGTGACACACTCGTGCTTTGGAAATCACGATTACTAAACAACAACAGTTCTGTACACAGTTATAACCCTTGTGACGCAGATGAACCCCTTTGTGGTTATTTGTCTCAGATGCTCAGAGGATTCAATTAAGAGGTGTTAGGCAGAAAATATGGGTGTAAAAGTGAGATCAAAACAAGACTGTGGGAATAAATAGGATATTGTAGGTGGGGAAGGAGTCTTATTAAGTTCTTCCTTAGAGGCTTGTTTTAATGTAAATTTAGAGAATGGGACTATCGAAATACAATGGATTACAACTAGTTTCAGGCATCTTAGATTCTGTTTTTATGGTCTGGCTTGACAGGGCAGTTGACATCAGACAATTATGTGAGCATCACCAGGAGACGGGATTTAGCTCCGCACACATGGTGGGAGCCTAGTCTACAGGTTTTGATTGGGCAGAAGTTTTGTGCTTCCACAAAAATTTGCTTGCCGTCCATACAGCTATAACCATTTTGTTTATTTATCCAGCTGCATGAACTTGAACTTTCAGGGGCCCACACATGCCGTTGTAATGTTATTAAAATGTTATAAAATAACTAGATAACATTTGCCATTTGTCTCTGGCAGAAGCACAGATGGGCTGAGGGCAATCATTAACGTACATGGATTTTTACATCTGGCTTGATAGCCAATTCATAAGGCAGATCTATTGGCACTGCTAATGATTGTTTAGGATGCAACAGATTAAAAGACAATACAATCTCTCTCTGCCTTTCTTGGGGTTGTGGGATTAAAGGTAGAAATTCTGAACAGACAGTGTAGCCTTAAACAAAGAATTGCAGGTTGAAATTCCTTAGCATAGGTTGTGGAAGAACACACAAAAGCTTTGTAGAATAAAATGTTACTTTGCTCAAAACCTCACTTGGATGTTGCAGAAGTGAAATCCTGTCATGAAAGTGGGCACATAAATGCCTTTGTATCCTAATTGACATAGATTGTATTCACTTTCTTTGATTGAATGATATTTAGCTTCTTTTTATTTAATATGATACACAGCGCACACACACTCCCTCTTGTCTCTTTCTAAATATCCATACATGCAGATGCACAGAATGTAATGCAATGTATTGCTATCATTTAGTGCAGTGAGTGTCATGACTCAGGAGCGGGGAAGCCTTGAGTGGCCTTGAATGACTATGCTAAGGAGAATATTATGCATGTGTAATTTGCTATTTATTACCATTGTTCAGTGTGGGCCTGTGCCATGACTCATGACCGGGCACAATACACCCCTTTTATCCAATCAGTACTCCATCACGGATGTCCTTAACTTTTGACTTTGACCCAATCAGGTGCAACCAGATAGACAAGGTTGGGGCTTTGATTTTTTAGGCCCTAGATTTGACTAACAATTTGAAAATACATAGCTCCAGTTCTACTGATTGAATTTAGTTTGTTTTGGTGTCATTTTATTTATTAACATTTTCTCTATTTTCCTTACTTGATTTGGGATTTTTGTGTTTTCACTTTATTACTGTTTGTGCGCTGCATAAATACCTTACATGTTGCCTCTAAGTTGAGCCTGACTGCTTTTGTGCCAAGCTACCAGAGGGTTAAGAACAGGTTAGATGTCTTTTATGGTTCACACCTTCAACCAATAATCCAATTTCGTCCCCTAATAAACTCACAATCACAGATTGCAAATCCTAAATTCCATGTTATTACCACAGTACACTGTAAGTGACAGGAGAAACATGGTTTATTGTCTCACAGAATGCATGAATCAATGACTAGAGAGATGAAAACCAGTCTCCTAATACTCTTGAGGCCTAATGGGGTGATTTCTTTTCCTAATGTATGGATTTAACCCTATGTGTCCTAGTTGAGGTTAAACACCTTTACTTAAAACTACTATGCTAAGTTAAGTTAGTTGCCTGCCTTCAGTAATGTGTTTCTGGTGGATACTCTAGCTAACCACATATTCCTAATATTTAGAATACCCCAGGCACCAGACTGGATCTGGGAGATTTAAACACCGTTGCTCCTGAGCGCCAGTAGGTGGTTCCGTCCAGTTCCGTGTTGACTTTGGTCCGCCAAAAGTGACAATGGAGCTGAATATGTGCCACTCCTACACATCAACATCTGTTTCTTTCTGACTCTGTCTGCGCTCTCAGATGCAAAGCCCAACAATAATCAGGGGTAACAGTTTGCAGATCTTTATTTTGGGATCTTTTTATGTAGAAAAGCTGGTTTACTCGGAGCATTCCGCCAGGTTGTGGTGGCTGACAACAGAGAGGATCACTATCCTATGGCCCTGGGTCCATTTAAGTGGGGGGGAGTTCAGGTCTCCTGAAAGTTGCTGTGAGCCCTTCTATGCCTGTAGACTGGTTGTTACCATATGACCTGGAAGAAAGTGGAGCTCAAGACTCATGTGGAGATGTTAGGATTACCAAATTGGACTTGTGCTATGGCAAGGTCCACGCCTGCCCAGGATGCGAGTTAAAAAGGGCTGGAGCCTGGAAAAATGGCTCAGCCAGCTGCTAAAAAGGCAAAGGCAGGTGGTGTGGGAAAACAGCCCCTGAGTGTAATCCCAGTGAGGTGGATGGGGCACCTGCGGTGGCTGTCCCAGAGCCCACTGAGGAGGGCACTGATTCCCTTGGTGACCTACCTGTCATTGCTAGATGGCATGTGGAAGGAGGACCCGCCAAAGAGGAGTTCTGTAGGGGACAGAGAGAGTGTCCAACCCTTGAGGGACTGAGGCAACAGGCTGAAGCCCAAGCAGTAGGTGATGCCTTTGGTAGTCACCATATTTACTGGGAGGACGGTCTCTTTTGCAGTGAACCTAAGGTACCTGTGCATGGGATAACATGGGCCCTAGTGGTCCACCAATGGTACAGGACCTTCCTACTGGAGCTGGATCATGAAATTCTCCTGGCAGGGCAACTAGGCCAAGACAAGACCTTTTCAAGGCTTGCCCCACACTGTTATTGGCCCAGGATCAAAACTTCCTCCGATACATTCTGTAAGACTTGTGTGACCTGCCAGGCTAGTGGGAAGATAGGGAAAAGGCTCAAAGTCCCCCTTATGCCACTGCCAGTCATTGGCACACTCTTTGAGAAGGTGGCTATTGACTTTGTAGGGCCTATGGATCCACAGACTGTTTCAGGCGACAGATTCACCTGGTTCTGGTGGATCATTCCACTAGGTATCCAGAGGCAATCCCTCGGAGAACCGTGACTGCACCTGCAGTGGCATAGGTTCTGATGGGGATTTTTATCCAAGTTGATTTCCCCAAGGAAGTTGTGTCTGACAGGGGCATAAACGTCATGTCTTCATATATGCAGTCAATGTGGAAGGAGTGTGGAGTTACTTAGAAGTTCTCCACCCCCTTACCATCCACAAACCAATGGGCTTCTTGAGAGGTCCAACAAGCCCCTTAAAGGCATGATTAGAGGCCTGCCGGAGGCCTTAAGGAAAAAGTGGGATATCCTCTTGCCAAGCCTCTTGTTTGCCTACAGGGAGGTACCACAGAAGGGAGTCCATTTGAACATCTGTTTGAGCACCCAGTTAACGTACCCCTGAGTTTGGCCAAGGAAGGTTAGGAGTACTCTCCCCGGAAATCCCCCCAGGATGTAATGAGCTACAATGCTGGCCTTCAGGAGCCAAATGACTCAGTTGTGGAAGTTAGCTTCCAACAACCTAGAAGCCAGCGAAGCTGTCATAAAGGAGTGGTATCCCAAACATTCTACCACTCTCGATTGCAGCCTGGTCAGAAAGTGTGGGTAATGGAGCCAGTGGAGCCCAGATCTCTCCAGGACCGCTGGACTGGTCCATATGATGTGATTTAAAGAAAGGGGGAGACCACCTACCTTGTGAATCTCAAGACCCCTAGGCAACCCCACCAGGTGCTGCAAGTGAACTGCCTCAACCCCCACTTTAAAATGTCTGAGGTCACCATGCTACTGGTTCCAGATGGTGAGGAGGAAGAGGAGAGGGAACCTCTCTCTTACCTCTTAGACTTCAAGGAGATAGATGGGTCTGTGAAAGGAGTAATGCTTTTCCCCACTCTCCTGAACAACAGAGAGACCGCCACCAAGTGTTGGGGAAGTAATCCTCTCTATTCTTCCTAATTCCTTGGACTATCCACCTGTGTACCCATGGTGTGGACACTGGGGGCAACCTCCCTGTTAAGAATAAGTCTTACAGGTTGTCAGATAAGGCTTAAGTGTCCACAATGCTGGAGTTGGAGGGTGATTGAACCCTCCAGTAGCCCCTGGTCTAGTCCTGTGGTTCTGGCATCAAAAGCTGCCACACCGGGCACCACACCTGAACTGAGGTTCTGTTTGGATTATAGAGGGCAAAATTCTGTAACTAAGACTGATGGTCACCCCATCCCCCAGGCTGATGAGCTGATTGATCGGTTATGGGCTTCCCAGTATCTCAGTACGTTTGATCAGCTTTCTCCACTCCAGTGGGACACTACCAGTTTAGGGTGATGCCCTTTGGACTAAAGAGCATACCTGCCACCTTCAAGAGGTTTGTGAATCAGGTCCTTTCTGGTATGGAGGCCTTCTCTGCTGCTTATCTGGCTGACACAGTTGTCTTCAGTAGTAGTTGGAAGGATGGCCGTTTTCCCCTCCAGGAAGTGCTTCAGGCTCAGCAACAGGCAGGCCTGACTATCAAGGCAAGTAAGCGCCAGATAGGGCAGGGGTCTGTGATATAATTGGGATGC
This sequence comes from Calotriton arnoldi, assembly GCA_963921515.1. Taxonomy (NCBI): domain Eukaryota; kingdom Metazoa; phylum Chordata; class Amphibia; order Caudata; family Salamandridae; genus Calotriton; species Calotriton arnoldi. The sequence continues at coordinate 250,772 of CAWUFW010001512.1, forward strand.
TTGGTGAGCAGGTGCAACCCCTTCAGGCCAAGATACACCCCCCAAAACCCAAACTGAGGTCAGAGCATTTTTGGGCCTCACTGAGTACTAAAGGGGATTTGTCAAGGGCTATGGCACCATTGTGACCCACATGACTGAGCTGCCTTCCGAAAAACAGCCCAGGAATGTACATTGGACAGAGGCATGCTAAGTTGCATTTGATTCCCTGAAGCAAGCCATGTGCACAGCTCCTGTGCTCAAGGATCCTGGTTTATCCAAGAAGTTTATCATACAAACAGATGCCTCAGAGCATGGCTTAGGGCAGTACTATCTCAACTTAATGAGGATGGCCTAGACTAACCTGCAGCCTTCGTCTCCAGGAGGTTACTCCCCAGAGACCAAAGGTGGAGTGCTGTTGAAAGAGAAGCTTTTGCTGTGGTCTGGGCCCTGAAGAAGCTGAGGCCATACTTGTTTGGCACTCACTTCCTGATTCAGACTGATGCAAGACCCCTGATGGTGGCTCATGCAAATGAGGGGTGAGAATCCAAATCTGTTGAGATGGTCCATTTCCCTACAGGGTATGGACTTCAGGGTGGAACACAGACCAGGGTAGACCACTCCATTGCTGATGGTCTATCCAGGTTTTTCCGACTTTAGTGAAAAGAACTCTCTAGAGACTAGGTAGCTCTCACCACTTTCAGCAGGGTGGACACGTGTTAGATCTATCAGTCTTAGGGTGGTCTTCCCCCACTCTTTTTGCTTTTTGCCTCCATGTTATGCTGAATTTTTTTGCTGCCCTAAGGACTCTAAGCACTTTACAACTGCTATTCAGTGCTAAGGTGTATGTGCTTCTTCCTTAAACATGTGTGTAATTAGTTTATACCTGATTGACATATTGAATTTACTTGTAAGTCCCTTGTAAGGTAGTATACCATATAACCAGGGCCTGTAAGTTAAATGCTACTGATGGGCTGCTGTACTGATTGTGCCACGCACAATAGAAGCCTTTCAAACCTGTCTCAGGCCTGCCACTGCAGTGCCTGTGTGTGCAGTTTACTGCCACTTCAACTTGGAATTTAAAACTGCTTGCCAAGCCTTAAACTCCGCTTTTATTACACATAAGTCACCACTAAGGCAGGTCCTAGGTAGCCCGAAAGGCAGGGTGCTACGTAAGTAAAAGGTAGGACATGTACTTTTATATTTTGCATGCCCTGGTAGGGATAAACAGCCAATTTCGTTTTTCACTACTGTGAGGCCTACTCCTCTCATTGGTTACCATTGAGATTACTTAATACATATTTAAGCTGTAATTCCTGATCAGACAGGAGAAGCTTTTTCATGTTTCATATGTTTGGAATTATATTGATAAATCCTACTTACTGGTGAAATTGGATTTAACATTACTATTGAAGAAGTGCCACTTTTAGAAAATGGACATTTCTCTGCACTTACTGCTCTGTGTGCCTGACAGCCTGTCTCTAATACACGTTTGGGGTGGGTGACAGCCACACTTTGTGCATTCCCTCTAGACAGCCGCACCACAGGAAGGATTGGTGTGTCTGAGTACCCATCTACATACATCTGCCTTCTGATGGCCTTGCCTGGACAGGATGGAAGGGAGGGGCTAACACCACACTTGAATAGGCTGTGTCCTGTCCCCCACACAAAGGACTGATTAACCTCCACAGATAGCCTGGCAGACAGGACTGGGTTGGAAGGGGTCTTTGTGCACTTCAGATAGTTGCTTTGAAGTCACCCCCCACATCAAAGGCACTTTTGGGTGTTAGTACTGGGTCTCTGAAACCCTAAGAGCAAACACTACTGGACTTTTAACTGAAGCTCTGCCAGAAGAACTGCTGTGTTGCCTAAAGGACTCCACTGGACTGCTTTTCAGGAAGGACTGCTTTTCTGCTTGTTGCCCTGCTGCCTGCTGCTTTCTCACTCTGTTGAAGGAGAGCTCGACTCTGCCTTCTGCCAGGTAAGGCTTGTTGGTTTGTCCCCTGTTTAAGAAGTCTCAGGGACAAAAAGACTTTGTTTTTCCACCACCGTGGCTGAACACTGCCCTTCGTGCCTGAGCAGCTTGTCTACGATCAGCGCTTTGTGCTTGAGTGGCAGTGGAGTTTGTCTATGATCAGCACTTCGTGTCCGAGTGACAGCGGAGTTTGTCTACAATCACCGTTTCATGTCTGATCGGCAGCGGAGTGTGTCCAGGAGCAGCACTTTATAGCTGCACGCCGACTGATGTTGCCACACCATTTTTTGACACCACCACAGCCGCCTACATAAGGAGAATCCACGCTGTGTGCGTGCTTTGCCAGCCGCCCCCTCCCATCCTAAAAACTTGATGACCCGGGCCTCGACTCGAAGGTACTGAGTGCTGCGGGACCTGTGGGTGCCTGTACCAGCCTGTGCTCCCTTGTGGGCAGCCGTACCAGTGAAAGCACCTCAGTCTCAGTCTGTGGAATTAAGAATTGAATTATAAGTGACTTTTAGGTGCATGGTTCCATCGCTATTCTGATCAAGTCTCTCTGGTGAGCCTCTGAGGGATTTGTGTCACATTACCCAGTCTGCATGACTGCAACTAACCGTGTTGAAAGCATTTGTGACCTTTAAGCACTGTTTTGCAATTATACTTTAAAGAAGCATATTGTGAGATTCACTGTGTGCATGTGTTGCACAAATACTTTACACATTGCCTTTGTAGATAAGCCTGACTGCTCTGTGTCAAGCTACCACAGAGTGAGCACAATTTATCTTATTGTGTATCTAGCTCACCCTGACCAGAGTGGTGGTTCCTGCCTGGCTTGGATGCATACTCAGCCAACCAGGAATCACAGTCTTAACATGCCTGTTCTCCCAAATTGTCTCCTTCTTATGGTTCTGATTGCTGGTATATTTTACATCTGGGCAGCAAAAATTCCCTAACTTAACTGTACATGTGTTTTGTCCATAAAACACAGCAACTGCTTATGAAATCCTAATTGGGATGTTTGGCTTTCATTGAAGATAATGATAGATATGCACCGGGACAGGTTAAGTGGCATAAAAGTCAAATAACTAATGTTATACATGAAATTAACACACGTCATGCATGTGTCGAGTCGCACTCCTGGCAAATGCACTGAACAGCAGTTGTGTATCATGGCAGACAAATATGTAGCCCACAAGGCATTGTTGTATAATGTTTACATGTCAAACACAAGAAGGTGATGGACGGAAAGCTGAAACTTTTCAGACACTCACCCCCTGTTGCTATTAGATCTGGGTTGAATCCATCATCGTTCTTTGGCTCACTTCGCCACCCCAGTTCAGACCCAGCCATATGCAAATCAGTCTTGGCCCTGTTCCTCATGGAAACAGTCCAGCCTGAACTGCCAAGCCAGGTCTTCCTTGAACCGGAAACAAGCATCCTACGACAGGATTCAGGGTAACACACCTCATCAGCCAGGCTAGCTTGAATCCAGTGGCAAGGTGAGCAAGGGACCCACATTTGGGCATACTCTGCCAACTTAGGGCGAACAAAGCAAACACAAGGAGATGATGGACGGAGCGCTGAAACTTTTCAGACACTCACCTCCAGTCACTATTAGATCTGGGTTGAATCCATCATCGTTCTTTAGCTCTCTTCGCCACCCCAGTTCAAACCCAGACATATGCAAATTAGTCTTGACCCTGTTCCTCATGGGAACAGTCCAGCCCGAACTGCCAAACAAGGTCTTCCCTGGACTGGAAAAAAGCATCTTGTGACCGGTTTCAGGGTAACACCCCTCATAAGCTAGGCTAGCTTGAATCCAGTGGCAAAGTGAGCAAGGGACCCACGTCTGGGCATACCCTGCCAACTTAGGGCGAACAAAGCAAAGACAAGGAGATGATGGACTGGGCGCTGAAACTTTTCAGACATTGTTTACATGTGCCACATAGAAGTTATGCTTACTGTTATGTTTCAGTGGTTAACAAAAGCGCCAAAATATTGTTAATACATAAGTCTCAGGCAACTTTACCCTGGGAATCAGACCCACTGTTTAAAAAGCTCATTTCCGTAGTTTGGAATAAAAACAGATACAAATTCCATTATGACTGTTAGAAATGGGGGTCTCTAGTTGGCAGAGGTAGGTACCTATGTCCATATAGGGACCCTTGCTTCTAGTCAGGGTAAGGGGGATACACTTCTAAAATAACCCCTGCTCACCCCCTTGGTAGCTTGGCACGACCAGACAGGCTTATCTCAGAGGCAGTGTGTAAAACATTTGTGAACACATACAGTAATACAGTGAAAACACTACAAATGGACACACACCAGTTTAGAAAAATAGGAAATCTTTATCTAAACCAAACAAGACCAAACAACAAAAATCCACAATACAGTAATCAAAATATGACTTTCAAAAGGTAGAAACAGTTCTGTCCATAGCAAACTATGGATGCAACACTTTCAACACAAAGTACCTTGGATGCGTCACAGTCACAAACAAAAACAGCCACAGGGAAGGTGATGCGTTGATTCCTTACGCCCAGGGAAGGTGATGCGTTGGTTCCTTCCTTCAGGGGAGGTGATTCGTTGGTTCCTTACTGCCACGCAGGGGATGTGATGCATCGGTTCCTTACTGAAGGGGAGGTGATGTGTCGGTTTCTTACTGTGCGGGGAGGTGATGCGCCGGTTTCTTACTTCGGCCCCGGTGTTCTTGTAGACTTGGCACCCCAGTGCGATGTGTTGCACACCGGAGGTGAGGCGTCGCTTTGCGAGGCTTCACGTCATCCAGCGTCGGTGCTGGGGGCTGCGCAGCGAGGCATTGCATCACCCGGCGGGACTCGGCGCAGCTTCGCGTTGCCCAGCATCGGTTCCGAGAGGCTTTACACTGTTTCGCGATGCTTTGTGCCGGTTCTTGTAGAGAGCAACTGCAAAACCCACTTCTGAGGCCTTTTGACTGCAGGCAAGGGTAGGACTCACAGATGGCAGAGTCCAGCAGCACCAGCAGAGTTGCAGGAAGCCTTGTGTGTCCCTGAGACTTCTTAACAGGAGGCAAGCTCTATTTCAAGCCCTTGGAGATCTTCTTCAAGCAGGGGACACAGCACACAGCAAAGTCCTTTCTCCTTTCCTTGGCAGAAACAGCCACTGCAGGCCAACCCCAGACAGCAAACAGCACAGGGGCAGTATTCCTCCTCAGTTTCTCCAGCTCTTCTCCTTGGCAAAGGTTCTTTTTGATTCCCAGAAATGATCTAAAATTCTGGGGTCTGGGCCCCTCTTTATATACACAAAAATCCTTTGTTCTTTGAAGGCAGAGAGTGTCTGTACCCAGCCAAAACCAGTTCTGTCCTCACTGGCGCAGCTTCCTGGCAGGAGGTGGAGACAGCATTGTTGAAGGCAGACCAGGCCCATTCAGGTGAAAGGAAATTTCCTCCCCCTACTCTAAATGCAGCCCAGGTCTATTCAGCCCAGCCCTGACTCATCAAACTTCTGGAGCCACTGCCCCTCTCCAGCCCCTGTCATCCAAAAGCCAGACATGCAATACACAAACCTAGCAGAGGCACACTGGATGGTTAGGCAAGAGAATACCTACTTTCTAAAAGTGGTATTTTCAAACACAGAATGTAAAAATCACCCTCACTAAAAGATGCACTTTAACATTCTGAGTTCAGGCATACTAAACTTTATTTTCCTACCTTGTTTCCAGGGCCAGTTATGTTTATAAGATGTTATAAACAAACTCCCCATTCTGTCCTATGGGAACAGGTAGCCTTGCAACAGTGAAAACGAAATTGGCAGTAATTCACTATCCGGACATGCCACACACATCAGGCATATCCTACCTTTCACATACACTGCACCCTGCCCACAGGGGTACCTTGGACCTACCTTAGGGGTGTCTGACATGTAAGACATGGGAAGGGTAGGGCCTGGCAAGTGGGTGCACTTGCCAAGTTGACTTGGCAGTACCAGACTGCACACAGGCTCTGCAATGGCAGGCCAGAGTTACATTTACAGGCTGCTTCTGTGGGTGGCACAATCAGTGCTGCAAGCCCACCAGCAGCATTTGATTTACAGGCCCCGAGCACACACTGTACTAGGGACTGACTAGTAAATCAAATAGCCAATCATGGAAACACCAATCCATAACAGTAATTTACAAAGGGAGCACTTGCACTTTGGCACTGAACAGCAGTGGCAAAGTGGCCAAAGAATCTAGACCAGCAAAACGAAGTCCAACACACAGCAAAAACACAGGAGGTAAAGGCAAAAAATGCGGGGGAGACCCCCGCCAATGGTGCCAGTTCTAACAATGACAATTTACTAATTAATAATAGTGGAATGCTTATTTTTTAGTACAGATGTCACAGAAATGATTTTTAGAAAAGTTGTTAATCTCTGTCCTTCCACAAACTATAGCCAAAATCTAGTTTGCCCAGGTAGAACCTGCTGCAGTGACATTTAAGTTTCCCTCCAGAGCACTGCGATAAGGTGTGCAATTCATGCTAGATTAGTGCGCTGCTTGTAGACAGTGGAGATTGTAGGTCTCAGGCCCCTAGTATAAACCAGGGCATCAAGAAGACAAGGAAAATTGATTACAGTACTTGCCACTCAAAAGTCAGGACTAAACCTGTGTTTAGCAAACTCTTGTAAGAAGGACGACAGCTTAGTCACACAAAGATATGTAATACTTTTTGTCTCAAGTAAACACCGGGAGCCAAGGAGAAAATCAAGTCAGGTGCATATTTCAACAGCTCCCCAGCCACTCAACCACGAAACAGCTAGAAAACATCCATATCATAAACTGACTGCCTGATTAATCAACAGCTCACAGAAGACAAGAGTGTGGCAAAGGATGCCTGATTAAGGCTTAAAACTGAGTACTTGGACTAACTGGCACAGTGAGACCAGTGGGAAGACACTCACCAAAGGATCAAAATGGCGCTGAATACTGATGCCATACTGTTAGGCGGACTGCCAGTAGGTTTGGGGCAAAGGAACTACCTCCCAGCTTGAAACATGGTGAAACAAAAACTGTAAAGAGGCGACTTCAATGAAGGTACCCCACCAGATAGCAGAAATGGAGAATATAAAGGAGACCCTCTGAGAAAAAAGGAAGACACATTAGATGCACACACTGGCAAGTTTGATAAAATACTACAGGCTGTCCTGGACACGTGAAACACCCTGGATATGAAATGACTCACTTGAACTAGATGTGGGGCTAGATGTGGGGCCCCTGAGAGCCGGCAATAGAACATTGGCAAAGGGAGTGGTGGAAATTGAATCTACGGTCTCCACAATGAGGCCATCAATGAGAGACATGGAACATATGTTGAAACTCAAAGACAACATCAATCAGCTACAGGAAAGAACCAAAGCTGCAGAAGGGCGCTCTGGGCACAACCATATTCATGTTGTGGGTATCGCAGAAAAAACTGAGGGGTCAAATAGCGAACCCGGACAAATGCCTAAATTAGACAAAAATACCTGGGGCCCTATCACAGTCCTTTTCAGTAGAATGAGCAAGCCAGGTTCTGGCGTGACCCACCGAGGCCGATAGTAGCACAACTAGATGCCAAGGACCATGGGACAAAGATGAAAACAGAGACCACACGTTTCATACTACACTACGGAAGTGCAGCTACAGTGGGGTTCCTTCCTGGAGGTTAAGAAACAGCTATGCTAAATAGGACTGAAGTATGCACTGATATACCCAGCAACATTAAAAGTCATAGCGGAGACACAACACACTTCTTCAAAGTTACATCAGAGTTTTAGATGTGGCTGGAAATCAAGGGAGTGCTGATAAGAGACACAAAAGGGGAGATGATAGAGGATACTGTTTAAAGCTCTGATCAAATGTAGAAATGGACACCATCATCTGGGAGACCCACAAATGAACAGTTAGCAAATGAAAGGGCCCGCCTGGTAGCAGAGATCTTTCAATGTTGAAACCTCAAAGAGATAGCATCAAACAACAAGCTAGAAATTACAGAGGAATATGCGGAACGTAGCACGGAAGACACTTCAGGAGAAAACCAGCAAAGGCCCAGTGGTCAGCCAATGACAATTGACAATTTTGTGTGAAGTTTGCAAGATATACTAGATGGGAAAAAGATGAAGTCCTCACTGGAAATGAATACTCGTCACGTAGCTAAACACTATGATGGGAGTATGGGAGGATGTGAATATGGCAGTCGGGATCTGGATTTGTGCAAAACACTTCCCCTGATCCACACGATGCCCAGAATGAACAATTTTTTAAATAAAGATCTGATATTCAGCTATAGTGATAGGTGCAGTATAAGGGCTGCTACCAGGGACAGAGAGTTGGGAAGTGTGCAATGCTCTGGGACTCGAATATCAACACAATGGGCAATAGCAGCTAAGATAGGTGTGAAATCTCAAACAGAAAAGGTCACAGAAGTTCACGTATCCCCCAGGGCCTTGCGCATGGGGCATTGAACTGAACATCGACTGAACCTCCACGCCCAGACGGATCGGCAGCACTCCCCCCCCACCCAGCGCCTTGAGACCCTCACAGGTGAGTAGCTGCGCTATACAAACTCCTGATTGTTTGATTGGTAATGGAAGCAAACGAGGAGAGATACGGACTTCATCTGTTAACATACACTATTAAACATAATGCTGACTAACTACATATTTCTGATGTGGAATGCTGAAGGAAATAGGATCCTTGTATACTTGAAATGCAGGCATTTACGAGTCATGTGCCTCCAGGACATACATCTAATCAAAATAGAAATTAATAAACTTCAAAAGAAATGGTGTGTACCAATAGTCAGCACCTGTTTGGCTTATGCCGGGGGCGGGGGGGTACTAATATGGTCAACATCCAGAGACCAACTGAGAACTGATTATAGAAATTCAACACATTGAGACGAAAGGCAGATATGTTCTAATAAAAGGCATGCTAGATAGTGAGTCTATGACCCTATTGAGTGTTTATGCCATTACTGTTAACTAAGTGCAATTCTTGTAGATGGTCACCCTCAATCTTTTATGAATACGACAAACCGTATTACGGAAATACCATGGATGCTTCACTGTCCCCAGTACTGTTTACCTTGGCCATGGTACCCCTATTGTGTAGAAACAGGGGACATGAAATGGGCATCCACCTAACAAACAGATATGATATAATAGCACTGGGTGCAGGTGATACACTCCTATATCTGCGCCACCCAGAGGCTAGTATCCTGGAAATAATGAATCTTCAGGAAGAATACAGGTGGGTATCAGAATTAAGAGATATCCTTGTGAAATCTTTTCTTTTACCATTGAGGCCGATTGAGGACAGGAAGCATATACAAGTTCCTGCAACTCCTATTAGCAATGAATGGGATTCATTCAAGTATCTGGCGGTGCCAGTTTATCTTGATGAGGACAAATTAGTGACGAGCACCCTTGTTAAAGCAGAGAACCGTGATCCAGCAATCTGTTTCTTTTTACGCTAACCTATGAACAGAGTGCTGATCGCCAAGATGATAATATTGCTGAAGCGCCTATATTATTTTGTAGCGCTACAGGTGAGCGTACAAAAGGAGTTTTATTACAGAACTACCTGCGCTGGCTATCCGATTTTATATGGGGCACAGGATGGAAGAAGAGCAGCCACAGAGATAGTGCAAAGGCCTCTAGACAAAGAAGGGGTGGGGGTTCCTAACTTTAGAATATACTACCTAGCAGCCGAACTTCAATAGTCAATGACGTGATTTGGACAAAATGATGATTTAGAAAGAGATGATACAAAAGCAGGTCTAGACACCAACTCCCTACACAAAATGAAAGAGAGTGGCATGAAATTGGCACCTGCCCACCAAAAGCTGCTGATCAGAGCCAGACACTGCTGACAGACACACATGAAAAAATTGAACACCTAGGATTTATATGCACTAGATATACCACGAGGACACCATCTGAGATTTAACAAAAAAGCATGATAAGAGACAAACGCTTATAGAGAGAGAGCGTGTTTATAATGATAGCCCATCTATATGACAACAATTTCATTTGCACTTTTGATGATTTGAGAAACAAATACAATGTCACCATAGGTAAATTTACGACATACAGGGCCTTGACTAAAGTTGTATCACTAACATTGGACGAGGTATTGGTTAAACCACCGAAATACGACGTATTGCTCTTAATACTGACTCACGGCTTTATCAGATTGGAGATATCTTTAATATACACAATTGCCCTGCCCAACATATTAGACAGACGTTATGGAACTTAAAAGAAAACGGGAGACAAAGGTAGACAAAGAAATCTCGGACATCGAGTGCACAAAGTGTCTGGAATACACAAAAATAGTGTCCATGAATCACAGGTTTTCATGTATTAAATTGTAATATTTACACTACCAATATCCTTCCCAAAAAGAATTGATCAGATGTTTAATGGTGCAGTGGATAACCGCCACAGAGTCAGAGCACCACAAGTGCATCGTGATGGCAATTTACTAGTAGACAGTGATAGCTTTGGTCTTGGAAATGACAGACAGACAACTAGGAAACACCACGACTAAATTTCTATTGTGGCTAATACCCAGATCCCAAAAAATTAAAAACCACATGTAAGTTCGTTAACTTACCCCTTGCACAGAGAAAAAGGAGGATAGCCATGACTTGGGAAGCCTCAGAGATGCCATTCAAAAACTATGGCTTAAAAAGACACACAGAAATTTGTCAATGCACAAAATGGCACCCCCTTAACCCTTCAAAAACGAAAAAGGGGTGGGGCAACATGGAATGCTGATTAAGCCGGCTGCAAAAACCAACGAGCGACCCCCTGAAGGATCTGAATTTCCTGAACACAATAGAACCCCCATCAAAAAGGAAACATCCAATAGACACTTGTAACGTGCTGCAACACATGCAGAACCCACTAGGAGATAGGCACCGTGAAGGAGCAGGCAGAAGCATTAAAGGATAGGCCACTCAGGCATACCACGTGTTCTCAACCACAGATAAGCTATGACTTCAACAAGGGTGCAGGGCCACCAGAGAAGACAAAATCACTGACACAAGGCTCATGTGGCAAGGGTAGAGAAGGGGTACTGGCGGAGATTCAATATACCCGTCGGGTAATATGCGGGTTAAGAATTAATGAGACCAGAGCAGCCGGCAATTAATGTTTTATCCGGACTTTCTTTCATTTAAACGGTGTTACTGTTATAAGTAAAGGGCTCAGAAAGACATTTGCAGGGACCGCAGCTGTGCAAGGGGGTTCCCAGTCCACGGAAAATAGAATGTATTTCAAAATGATTAGACAGTCCAATAAAGAGCAATTAAAAAAACACGTCATGAGCATAACACTACCATGAAACTGTTTGAAGCCAAAGGTCACTGTTTAACATGGTATCCATGTACCATGTAAAGACAGCAAAACGGTGTGGGCAGGGATGTATTTGTGTTGCATCAGGAGTAGAATAGTTACTATTAGTGTGGGGAGTGGTCTTTAAGAGCCCAGGAGTGATGCCAGACGAAACGTCTCTCTGGCGTTTTAAAAATAGAAAAAGATTACTTTGGGATTTTTTTTTTTTGCAATTAAATGCATGATATGCTGCAATATAAGAAAAGATAGTGTGGGAACTTTGATTTGATAGATTTAGCATGAGCTACCACTCACTCCTGGATGACTTCTTTAAAGGAGGGTCCCCGCCACCTAGGAATCAGAAAGCTGATGGAAGTGAGGGAGACAAGAAGAGAATGCTGATGCTGAACTACTCCCACCCAATAAAGGATAAGTGAATAAATCCCATTTACTTTTAAATCCTATGTTCTTAAGGCAATTCTGAGGATGATGGTAAGTCATTTTTGCTGATCCCACTTGTAGAAATGAGGTTCAGGAGTACTTCTGGAGAAATACATGCTTATGTGTATGCCATTGATCTACACTCCTGAAGGGTAATAGAGGAACATGGTCCAAAGAACAGAATGGTCTGTGTTTCCCTGGAAAAAAGCAGGAGTACCGGGAAGAACTGGCCATTTGAGTGTGGTCTTAAATGGAGTTTTTTCAAGAATTGTAGTTTCAACATAATATGTCACTTTTTTTTTAACACATTTTATTCATTATCAAGTTATGGATACGCACATTACATCTGACTGTGGATACATCTTCATTATAACAATTTCCGTATACAGGAATTCCAATTTTTCTCTTATATGTATATGTCATTAGATTTAGTCATTGCAGTATACTTCTTACACCGGTCTGCATGATGAGATACTTGCATACAATTGTCCGGATATACACTTAAAGTAATTAACTTGTATAAGTCTAACCCTTCCCCCACCCTCCACCCACAAAAACTGAACCACTAAAAAAAAATAAAAAAGCTGCTGTGGTCTGAACGCCTGGTTTGTACAGAACATCCTTATGGGGTGACGGTGCTAGAGCAGAAAAAGGTGGGGGGGAGGGGGGAATGGGGGAATGGGAAGGAAGTGAGAGGGTCCAGGTCGGGAAGGGGCACACCAACAATTCTGCAAACGATGCTAATTTTTTAACATGTTCCTTGACATTTGGTCACAGGCTGAGAACACAAGTGGGGGCTCTGACATTCCCTCAGGCTTCTGGATCAGTTGCAGTATTTATTCTGAACTGTTCTACCAATTGGGCCCATTCCATTGAAATCGGCTTTTCCCTAAGCCCCCTGTCCTCCACGCGCTGCTGCACCTCTCTCTCGGCAGTAGCCCACTTTAAGACTTCTTCTCTCCACGTTCCCTCGCGTGGTGCCGCGTGAGATTTCCAGTGCTGCGTGATTAACATCTTGGCCAGTATTAAGGAAATCCCTGTAAAGCGGCGAAGTACTACCGCATTTTTGGGGAGCGGGGAAAGACCCAGGAGGGAGGCCTCGATAGTAGTCCAAGAGGAGCGTTCAGATATTTGGGTGCGGCCCAGTGTGATTTCAGTCCAAAACCCCTTCAGTGATGGACAAGCCCACATCATTTGAATGAAGTCAGCATCCGGTCGGCAATACCTAGAGCAGTCTGAGGAAGCAGTCGGGTACATGGCTTGTATCGTCCGTGGCGTTAGGTAAGCCCTGTGTAGGATTAGTAGCTGTATGGATTTAAGTCGGGCAAAGCGAGCGACTTGCCTGGGATGTTCTAGGACCTGCGCCCATTCTCTGTCAGTAAATTCTCTGGCTAAAGCAGTTTCCCACTTCTGGCGAAGGGACAATAGTGAAGCGCCCAGGTGTCCCCTTAGCCCCCGGTATAACCATCTAACCAGATGGCTTCCGTGGCCCAATATGTGAAGTGCCTGCAATAATTGGAAGATAAGGGGCACCTTCTGGTCCACCAACCAGTGCCGGCATATAAAATGTGTAATTGCAGCGTGGGTCAAGAACAGCGTATCTGATACAGCATTAATTCGTACAAACTCATCATGGGGCATCAGGTTTCCGTCTAAGAATGAGTCGCCCACTATCTCGACTCCAGCCTCTGCCCAACTCCATAACCTACCAGCTGACATTATCCCCCGCAAGGTTGGCAGGCCACACAGTGGAACGTTTGGGGTGTATGGAGTGGGTATTTTGGCATATTTCAGTGCCAATTTCCAATAGTGAAGTGCTATTTGGAGAAGGAAGGGGGGTCCCTCACCCGTCCGGCGCAGGTGCATAGCAATTCCTGTAATGATCCAAGTCTTAGCCGCTCCGGAAATAACCAATTTCGAACAAGTTATGGCCAGCCAGCCAATATGCCAACCAGTGCAACTGCCTGACTATGCAGTATGTCTTAAAATCCGGTGCCCCTATGCCCCCTTCAGTGCTCGGCAGCTGCATTTTGGCAAGGGCTAATCTACGTCTACCCGGCCCCCAGAGCAATGTCGTTAATAATGTGTCAAGACCCTTGAAGATCCACACCGGAAGGGCCACAGGAAGGTTCACAAACTGCTACAGGAGCCTGGGTAGCATGACCATTATAGATACAGCCAATCGTTTGTGGCCAGTCGTTAGTGGCAGGCTGTTCCAGAACGCCACCTGTGATTTTAGTGAGTTAAACGTTCGAACAACGTTTCTGTCTATTGTATCAGTAGTGGTCCTATAGATATGGATTCCCAGATATTTAAAAGTAATTGGTTCTAGCCTAAATTGTAGCAGACCGAACTGCAGACTGGGCAAATTGTAATTATCGTAAAAGGAGTACGCCACCAACTTTGAGGCGTTGAGATGGAGGCCCGATTTTTTCCAAACTGTGTGAACAGTGAGGCTATAGGTTGCATTTCCATATGCAAGTCTTTAAAATACAATAACATATCGTCGGCATAGAGTGACACAGAGTGAGTTGCTGAGCCGATCAGGATACCATATGGCATCATTGCGTAGCGTAGATGCTGTGCTAGAGGCTCTAAGGCTAGCACAAACAGTAAGGGCGAGAGGGTGCAGCCCTGATGTGTGCCTCTAAAAATGTGATATGCGGGGTAAATGCTGGATCCTGTTTTTGCTCATGCCGTTGGTCTGGTATAGCAGAATTCTAGAGGGATACCAAACTTGGCAAGCGCAGCCAGCATAAAAGACCATCTCAGGGTGTCAAATGCTTGACGAATATCTAATGAAAGACAACCTGCTAGTGGAGAGTGCTCATGAACTGCATGCAATAGGGCATAGAAACGGCGAATGTTCAGTGAGGTACTATGCTTGGGTATGAAACCACATTGATTTGTGTGTATTAATCCGGGAAGAAGGGGGAGTAGTCTTGTTGCTAAGATTTTACTGAGAATTTTATATTCTGTGTTGAGAATAGAAAGGGGCCTGTAGAAAGCTAGGTCTGCCTGGGTCACTATCGCCTCCCTGGTTGTGGGCGGTAAAGTGCCCTCTTCGAGCGAGGTATTATATAGCTGCAATAACTTGGGGACTAGGTGTGGCGTAAATGTGGAATAGAACTCGACGGGGAGCCCATCTGAGCCTGGTGTTTTGTTGCGAGCGAGTCCCTTTATTACACCACGGATCTCAGCGGAGTTCAGCGGAGTCGCTAAGTCTTTGATACTTGCGTCTGAGACAGTTGGGAGCTTTACGATTTAAGGAATGTAGTGGTTGCTTCTGTTGCATCTTGGGAGGGGGCTTCATAGAGATCTGTGTAATAGTCCTAAAACACCCCATTAATTTCCGCCTCGGTGGTAACCAATGTCTGATGTCTATCATGTATGGCTAGGATTGGTATAGGTGAGGGTTGCGGTCGTAACAGATGAGCTAGTAATGTACTGGACCTGTCAGCTTCTGCGTGTGTGCATAGGGTATATGCACTCAGATCAATTACTCGCAGTCGTTCCAGCAACTCTGCATATTTTATTCTAGCCTCTTGTAGTTTCTCCACTCCCTCTGCACCGGTCTGGGCCGTCACCTCCAGCGCCTGCAATGTCCCTTCCAGCTCTGTTATGTCTCAAGCTATCTCCCGTCTGGCACCCACCAACGTCCCCATAGAAACACCCCGAATTGTCACTTTAAGAGCTTCCCACTCTATGGATCTAGTTGAAGCCATGCCCTCATTATCCAAAAAGAATGTAGTGATGGCATTTGCTAATGTGCTTCTAAACACTGGGTCCACTAATAGTAAGGGCTGTAAGCGCCAGGTTGGAATTGGCGAGGGGGTACGGCCCCAGTTAAACATCAATTCTATTGGATTATGGTCTGAAATGGTTTTTCCTAAATAAGTGCTCTGTGTAATAGATGGGAATAGGTCCGGTGTGCAAAGGAAGTGGTCCAGTCGGGTATGCAAGTGGTGTAGGTAGGAATAATAGGAGTATTTACAAATACCGTTGTGTTGTAATCTCCATACATCCAGCAGGCCCCATCTGTTTGCCCATCTAGCCAAGTTCTTGGCCCGCACTGTTGCTACTGTTTTCGACAAAGGAGGATGGGAGCGGTCCAACTCTACGTCAAATACCGCATTAAAATCTCCACCCAACAGCCATGGATATTGTGTCCAGTCTGAGAGGGCACGTGACAGGCGGGATAGAAAGGCCTCCTGATCTGTATTAGGTGCGTAAATGGACCCCAGTACCACCTGTTTACCATCCAGAACCCCCTGCAATAACACATATCTACCCTGGTTGTCTATTTTACTCTCATTGAGAGAAAAAGGAACCCCAGGACGTAACCAGATCGCTGCCCCTCGCAAAAAGGCAGAATAGGCAGTTGCATAAAGCTGACCCCTCCATCTTCTCTGCAACTTACAGGTTTCAGAAGATATTAAATGTGTCTCCTGTAAGTATACTATTTGAGCACGATGACAATGTAATTGAGCCGCAATTCTATGCCGCTTGTGACTCGAGCCCATCCCTCGTATATTCCAGGAGATGATAGTGTATGATGTAGCTACAGACACCATTTATGTAACACAGGAGCATCTTCAGCCCTCCCCCCTCCCCCCGGATGTTAGCAAACAGACCAGCAGAAAATCAAACAAAATAACATAGTCCCAATACTGGGTCAAACAATTGAACTTCGGTTGACCAAACTGCATGTTAAACAAAAATATGACAAACTATACGGAAACAAGTGCTTTCGCTTGTAGGGTAGGCTGTTAACGTGAGTTACGTGTATACGATTCGCAATGGGTGGATTAGCCCAGGACGGGCCGGGCCACGGGACTTTCCAATTGACATTACTATGCTGTCTCTCGGTATGTAGCACAGTCACGGAATATTGTACACTAGCCGGGACTCAACACTAATAAACACATTAGCTCTTTTCGTAAGGCATGCATACAGTACCTGAAAGCTGAGGAGCCCTTTCCATCCTAAATAAACCATTTTCAGCCCAATGGGTCGTTACTTAGCTGTGTGGATACTGAGGGAAACAACGCTATGCTACCCCCGAGTCTAAGTCAGACTACACCTCCTCCGAGGGACTGGAACTAATAGGCGGCTGGGGGTCCGTAGAGCAAATGCAGACTGGAGGGCCTCCCGTCTGCCCTCCAAGACCACATGTCGAGAAGGGGGACCAGTCGATGTGCTCTGTGTCGTAAGTCCTTTTCTGCATCTTCATGGAAGCTGCTGCGATATCCGTTGTGATCTTTCAGGGCGCTCGGTGTTCAGAGTTTCGGGGAAATTCCTGTCTAGCCAGTCCCACGCACTCTCCGGTGTGTCGAAGAAGAAGGAACGTTGGTTGTGAATAACTTTCAACTTGGCCGGGAATAGAAGAGCAAGTGTGAGGCCTGCTGCACAGACCCGAGCCTTGACCTCCATAAATGAAAAGCATTTTCGTTGGACTGCCAAGGTGTAATCTGGGAAAATTGAAATGTTGGCATTGTCACACTGTATCGGGCCCTTGTCACGAGCTGCTTGCAACAAATGATCCAAGTCCCTATAGTTCACAATCCTGGCCGGATCGGTCGTGGGTTCACACCAGGTATGGGCCTCCGCGTAGGGACCTGATGGGCTCGCTCCACCATGAAAAGCGCAGACAGGCCTGTGGGAGTCACACTGGTTTTGAGCCACTCCTCTATGAATGTCATTGGGATTGGGCCCTCCGACCCCTCAGGGAGACCTGCTATTCTGAGGTTATTGCGTTGGGCCCTCGCTTCCGCATCATCCGCACAAGCATGTAAGGATTTAATTTGTTGGCGCATGTGTCCTATTTGCTCGTCATGTTCTTTCACCTGCGGTACCATGGTGTCCAGCTCCGGCTCAGAGGACTTAACTTTATCGCCCAGTTTTCTATGATTATCTTTTAGCAAGTTAAGTTCCGCTGAGATAGTGCCCAATTGCTTTGCAATTGCAGATCTGGAGTCCCGAATCTCTTGTAAGATCATGTCCAGTTTATCACTGGGAGGGGTAGTTGAGGCCCCATCTTCCGCCAGTCGAGAGCGCACAGATGAGGTTTCTGAAGGCGCCGAGCGAGATCCAGCCCTCCCGGCCCCTACTGCTGTTTTTGTCTTCCCTCTGCCCATCGCCGCTGGTACCTGGACTGTTGTGTGATGTGGATCGTCACTCCGTACATGTCTCCAGCACCAAGGGGGGGGCCCTGCTTGTCGACTATCACAGACTCTGTGGCTGGGGTCCTTCAGGCACCCCCATGCCCTGGTTCCACCAACCACTCAGGCGGAGTTCAATTCAACCCTCCGGACCCTGCCAGGCCTTTGTTACAATGGAGAAGAGAGTGGAGGTGGGGGTAAAGGCAGGGCCCAGGAGGGCTCCGGAATGGTACTCGTGGGTCTGCTCAGTCCTCTCTTGTCTGGTTCCCATGGGGGGGGAGAAATCAGCTGCACTCACCTCCGGGGCCCTCGTAGACTGAAGGTGTGCTAGTGGCTCCAACCGCAGGGGGGGGAACTCCCGGGACGCCCCAGCCAAAGCTGCCAGGTTTGCAATGTCAAGGACCATGGAATACCCTGCACGTTTCAATACCTCTTTCTCCACCGCACCACAAGGGAGAAGAGGGTGCAGATATAGGGAAGGATCGGGTCCAGAGGGCTCCAAATTGTGTCTCATGGGGGCCGCTCAGTCCACCCCCATCCGGTGCACAGATCCACACACAGCTGCAGGCCCTCTCCCTGGGGAGGAGAACTAGCCAGTTTCACTCACCATCGAGGTCTTCGTGGGGCCAAGACCGTATTATAGGTCCCACATCGCAGGGGGTGCTCCTGGGTTGCCCCAACCAGAGCTGTGCGGGGTGCAGTATCAGGACTTGCTGAGTCCCGGGCACTTTTCGGGACTGCCGCCTCCTCCGCTGTCGGTCGCAGTGTCTACTCCCGGTAGACGGGTTCGGGGGGAGGCGGTCAGCACCTCCGGATAGTCCGGGGCTTCCGGCGCTCCTCACGGGAGGAGTCGTCGCCCTCCGTTGATCAACTAGGCCCGCATCCGGGCCCTCGTATGTGCCTACGTGCTCAGGAGGATGGCACCTGCCCGGTGAGGGGCCGCAGGCAAGACCCCTGATCTACTGTTCATGACCACAGCCTTAGGCCTGCATCGCTGCAGGAGAGTTCCAAGTCTCCGGCTGTCGACAGCATCAAAACTGGATTGCCCCAACCAAGGCCGTGCGGGGTGCAGTAGCGGGATCTGGGGAGTCCAGGGCACTTTTTGGGGCTGCCGCCTCCGCTGCAGTCGGTCGCAGTGTCCGCTCCCGGTAGACGGGTGTCAGAAGGGGAGGCGGTTAGCACTTCTGGATAGTCCGGGGCCTCCGGTGCTCGTTGCAGGAGTTGTCGCCTTCTGTTGCTCAGCTAGGCCCACATCCAGGGCCCTCGCATGTATTCACACATCCAGGAGGATGGCACCAGCCCGGCGAGGGGCCGCAGGCAAGTCCGCTGTCTCACAGTTCACTCCCACAGCCGTAGGCCCGCCTCGGTGCGGGAGAGCTACGAGTCTTCGGCCGTCGACAGCCTCGTCGGGCACCGCTCATCGAGGCCACTCTCAATATGTTCTTGTTTTAGGCGTCATCTGGCATCCCGGCAGGCTTTTGAGATAGGAGGGACAGCGGATGATTGCTCGGATCAGACACCCCGGGCCCGGAGCACGTCCCTTATGTGACCACCATCTTGGGCTGCTAGCCACGCCCTCCGGCTGTTTGCCCCAACATAATGTCACTTAATAGAAAACCTTAACTGGTAATCTTGATAGTTATGAAGATGCAGAGAATGGATAATGAGAATGGCAAGCATCAGCCTGTTTCTGAAGGAACAGGATGGAGAAGAGTGCAAGGCCAATATCCAGATAAATATCCCATTGAAGATCCAGCTATAAGGAGGAAAAATCTGAGAAAGGTAGAACCAAGAGGACAAGGAGCACAATAAAAACTAGGGATTCAATGCATTGTGATGCACTCTTCATTCAGAACTGCCACCTGATATATGGCATATTAGCACCATGATTTTGAGACTGGAGTGGTCAAGTATCCTAAAGAGCCCTTTCCAAAATGGTTATAATTCCATAAATGGTCTTGGAATCTCAACCCATGATAAGGAATGGTATTTTGAGGTCAGTTCCTTTTAGACTTTTAAATAGACTAGAACTTGCTTTTTCTGATCCATATTTGTAAGATCTATTTGGAAAAGCTAATAGGTGCTTGAAGAATGCAAGTTGACCATGAGACAGGGACTGGGCCTGATATAGGTTGTTTGTCGAATATTCTACACAGAAATGTTGCCTGACTTAAATATTGTGTCATAAGGTCATTTGCAAAAATATCTTCCCATTGGACATACATTTTCTGAGGTTCATTGTAAACAGAATTTAGGACACAATATTTAAGTCAGACAATATTCTGACAGCGATATTCTGTTACCACATCTCAATAGAACACTAGACTTCTCTGTGCTTGAAATAGTCATATTGGAGTTTGATATTCCTTTGCAGGTTGTGTTGTCAGCGAAGGTTAGCACCACTTGATAATGTCTACTGCTATTTTTATCTTTTCTGAGGGTGGAAAAGGTTACAGTAAATGCTAATATTAGTACTGCAAACCAATGTCTATAGTGGTAGCCAGCTGCTGAGCAGGATGGACCATCTCTCGAATATGGAGGATGAAGCCTGTGTGGGGATAGTTTCATTGTACATATGGCTGCCTTTATAATGGCTGAACTCCTTTGCTCCCTGGAGGCATGAGAGGGATCCAGTTTCAAGGCAGTGCGGTAATTTGTTTGGTTATATCCATTGCTCCATGGAGGGAGTAGTGTAAACAAGTAAAGACAAGGGTGTGTGGTGACAGGCCTATAGGGCAGCTGATGTAGCAGTCTTCTATGGGAGGCTGGGGCTATCTTCTGCATCCCTAAGGAAACAAGGCGGTGTAAACAAGGGTACCAAATAAAAAAATCCAGAAAATGAATTGCTGGAGAAGTCAGCACACCTCTGGGAGGTCTTGCACTACAGTGATGAATACAACAACTGGCTTCTTTTGGGAAATTCTATTGGTAAAGAAGAGTGGCTAAGTTGAGGCAATGCCTCTCAAATTCAAGAGTCAAATGAATTTCTTGTAGGCATGTCAAAAATATATCCAAAAAACACAAGCATTTGCCTTCATTGTCATGCAATGCTCTTTAGGGGGGAACATTTTACTTCTAGCAAACGTGCATAAATATCTAATTTAGCCATTAATTTTATACTTTTAGCACAGTTGCAACTAAGTGGGTCATAAAAAGCTTTGCCTACAAAACCAAATACTCTATATTCTGTACAGTAATGCTCTAATTTCCTCACAAGATTATCTAGGGGATAAATGTTATGTTGGCCTTGAAATACAAATGTGATGATGCTTACCACTTTGTCTTGGTTGTGTTTTCCTTAAATAAACAACATCAAATTAAAATGGTATACTGTGGACATCATTGCCCTGTGAAGATATGTGCTCCTACACATCCTCTTCATTGCTCTTTCTATATTATTTATGTATTATAATTACGTTTCCTGGCTATGACAGCCCTTTTATCCTACTGCCTTTGTGTGACAATTCTTATACCTACCCACCGTGTTTTCACTCTTGACTTTATACTCCTTTGCTACAAATAATTCCACTCATGTCCCAAATCCGCTGTCTATTTTTTTGTTTTAAGTACCCTTTTTGGCCATTGACATTCCCCATAAAACCCATACATTGAGACAAATCTATACCACCTAGACACTTTTAATTGAAATTCTCTCTCTTTTTGTGAGATCTTCAATGTTGCCTCATTGCCTTTGCTGGGCCTCCAAGTTGATTTGGTGTTGTGGCCATCTATTGTGTTTTAATCCAGATACTCTGGGTACTTTGAACAAAGCACATTATTTGTGGGGAAAACGATGCGTTGACGATGTATAGTAGTGGCACAGGGCCATGACAGTCTTTCAGCCTTGTGACAGGAGATGAGAGGTGCAATAGCAGTGCAACGTGGATGTGTGAAGTAGAAAGGACAAAATAGGTTCAACAAATCAGATTCTGACACTAGGGTGTGCTTAATAGGCAAACATAAGATGATATTTAAAAGTCTAAAAATAAGAGAAGATTCATATCAACATTAATCCTAAAAACAGAGTTTAAAATGTGCACTTTTCTCTGAGCTCAGAAAAGAACTCTGTAAGTACAGATTCACGGGTGTTGCCTGGTGCACAGTGTAAACTAGGAGAATAATGCGTCTCTATTGCTGTTGGATGTAGATTGACTGCAAAACTCGTGTTCGGGTGCCCTGACAACTCCATAAATGTTGTGTTGCATGATGGAGACCTGACTTGTGACCCCATAACTTTTAAGCGGGATAAGTAATCAGGCGATTGCTTGTATCCTCTCGAATGACTAATGTGAGTGTACAAAGGAGGTAATTTGCATTGTGGGACGTATTCAAAGCAATGCAGTAGGAAGAATAAATGGAGAATTCTAGGTAGTTATGGATGGCCAGCATTCTAGATTCAGAAATCTAGGTGTGGATGGGAAAAAATTGTCTGTGATGGGTTGAGCCCTCTAATCTCTTCATAAGTGATGGATAAGGATGTGGGATGCAATCGCTTTGAAGCATATCAACTGAGTATATTATAGGTAGATAAGATCTGGATGTCTGTTTCAACAGGGGCATTCAGACACACAAAAGGTGATGAGACGAATGCTTGCAATTTGTGTAACCACTGGCATACGCTTGGTGTACACACACCCGGTATATGGAAAGTGCAAACTAATCACCCATAGGGGTCTCAAGGCGCTGGGGGCTGCCAGGAAGATTAAGCGATCTATTGCACAGAGTCGCATGGTGCTGGGCTGAGCTGCTGCCGGGCCGGGGATCGAATCATGAGCCCGTGCTCCGGGAGTCAGCCACCCTGGCCACTGCGCCACACCTCTCCCAACCCATCATTCTTTTGCTCACCATGCCACTTAAGTTTGGACCTAGCCACATGCAAATCAGTTTTGACCCTGCTTCTCTTGGGAACAGTCCAACCCGATCTGCCAGGCAAATTCCTTACTGAGCCAGAACACAAGCAACCTAGGACTGGTTTCCCCCTGATAAGGGCTCATCAGCCAGGTATAGCTTGGGTCTAGTGGCACTGTGAGTACAGGTCCCATGTCTGGGCATACCCTTGCCACTTAGGGTGGTGCATCAAGCGCACACAAAAGATGATGGGAGGAATGCTTGCAATTTCCCCCAACAGAATGGCAAACATATCTACATGATTTATATAAATTAAACTTGAGGCAAGAAAGCTCGAACCAAGCAATAAGCAAAACAGCAAAAAATATCCAAGAGATTCTCGCCCCTGCAGTTCGGGAAATAGAACACCACATAAAGAATGCCAGATCTTCTGCTGCAATGGGTCCGGATCAGATCCCGATAAAAGTACTTCAAAGCAACCCGGAAGAATGGGGTAAGTTTTTAGCCCCCTTATATTCTTATAGATATGCTACTGGAGAAATCCCTACATCATGGCTGGGGAGCATCGTGATCCTAATCTTCAAAAAGGGCTCTAGGCTGCTTCCCTGCAATTATCGTCAAATTGCCTTGTTGGAAGCTACAGGGAAGATCTTTGCGGCAAGCGTCCTGGAACATCTGAAGGACTGGGCTTTCTCATGTGGAGTGATCCCTATAAATCAAGCTGGGTTCCAACCAAAACACTCCATAATTGACAACATAGCGGTGCTACAGACAGTAATAGATAAATATGTTGTGTTAAAATCGCAGGTCGTCTATTGTGTCTTCGCAGACTTTACGACAGCGTTTGATAGAGTAGACTGACCTACACTCTGGAAAAAACTTAAAGAATTAGGAATGCCGAACAAACTTCTTAATATTATTATATCATTACACTCAGCAACATGGTGTCAAGTACAAATGGGAAGGGAGAAGGCACTCACCCGACCAATAGCTACTACGAACGGTCTGAGGCAAGGCTGCCTTTTAGCCCCTGTCCTTTTTTCTTTATATATAAGTGATCTCCCGCAATGTCTTACACAAATTATTAATTTCCCTCCAAAAATATCATCTTGTAAAATCCACATTATGATGTACACCGATGATGTGGTTATTTTAGACCTTACCCCATTCGGCCTACAAAGGAATTTACAGGCTTTAACCAGATACACAGAAGAAAACTTTCTATTCCCAAACATAACCAAAACGAAAATTGTTCCGTTCAGAGGAAGAAAACAGTACATAAAATGTAATTGGTCATTAGGGGGAAAACCTCTAGAGGTGGTTAAAGAATATACTTATTTAGGCCGAATTTTTACACAAACATTACAAACTTCCCCTCATCTGCAGCATTTAGGCAGCAAAGCAGATGTAGACGGTGGGGCTCTCCACGCTTATACTCCTCTTCCGGGCACAGGCAATTTCATTCCCTTTTACTGGTTTTTAGCTCTAAAATTCCACCCATTTTATTGTATGCATTGGAATACATTCCAATAAAACAGTGGCAACAAACACAAACTAAAGAAAGGAAATACTTCGCAAATTGATTAAAGTCCACCAAGCAGTTCCTGCACAAGCTCTGTGCCTTGAGCTCTCTCTAGTTAGCTCATATGCCAGAGCTATCACTAACATCATAAGATGAGCTTACAATCTTATACACGCAGAACAAGGAACCTTAAGATTTTTATTAAAAACGGAGACTTTTGAGATCGAATCATCGCATCATACTTTTTAGACAAAATCTAATTACAGCTTTCAAATTATCGAACTGTACAATTACACTACTGAAATCTTGGACTCCTGCGCACATGAGGCTCTTTTTAAAACATTTAACGCCGAGGATAAGTTACCACCTCGACATCAAACATTGTTCTCAATTGCATCATTATGAACATTTTTCAGAGTCAATAGAATTCAAATATCTGCAACAGTATATTCGCTTCACCTTAGGGCACGGAGTCGGGCGATGCATTATTTTATTACGGCTTGGGATTCTTCCCCTAAAAGCATTTACTTCCAGATGGAACCACACTGAAAATGGCACCAGTATTTGTGATCTTTGTAACGGAGAAGTGCAAGATTTACAGCATGTTCTGTTTGTATGCCCAAATTTGACATTAGTCAAGGCCAGACACCGGTACTTAAAACCTATTCGAACCAGATGTAATATTACTTCAGTGCAAGGCCTTATTTTGCTTCTTAAATCGCCACCTGATGAATTTGTGTGCCATAATTTGTTCAAATTTTTAAAGACTTTTTAAAACTGTATTGAAATGATTATCTTATTAATGTTTTGTAACAAACGTATTTTTTAAAATTTGCTGTTCTCAGTAGAGAACTAAATCAAATACAAATTTGACTTGACTTTGACTTGGCTTGCAATTTGTCAAACCACTGGCAATCGCTCGGGGTAGCATCCCAACCCATCATTCTTTCACACACATTACAATACATGTAACAATATATCTTTATTTTTAAATATTTAAATTAATTTTCATTCATTCTACACATCACTTTTAATAATTAATAATGCACACTAAAACATTTTTTTCTTTAGGTGGAAATGTATTTTTAAATTAAAAATATAATTTTAGTTTAATTAACCATTAATTTCCATCCATTAATTAAAGTTTAAATTCAAAATTAATTGAATAGTATTGTAGCATTTTTTATTTTCTCCAACATTTAAAGTACATTTATTGAATGAAATTGCATTATGTAATGTAAACATATTTTTAATATTTATGAATATGTACTATTTTTATATATTTTTAACATTAATTTATATTTATTTTTTAAACTATTTTGAATTATTTAATTTAGCATTATTACCTACAGGGTTTTATTTTAAGACCTACCTCCATTATTTTCTAAGGGAGAGGGTTGCAGTACCTGTGGTTGGCAAAGTGTGGTGCTGGGCATCCTACTGTTCTTCTTTTAATATTAACTTACACTTAGAGTTTGTGAATACCAAAAAGTAGTAACTGTTCTCAAAAGTGTACACACACTCAAAAGTACAAGTTACCTTTATGAATCAGGCTCTATTTGTGTAAATTGTGTCTTACTATAATTCTAGGTTAAAATGTGATAGAGCACTCACAGTCACTCCTTTTACCCAAATTATTTAGACTGTAATGTAAATTTGAAGTTGGTTTGGACACATCTGTATTTCTTCACATGTTAAGCAATCTGGCATGATTACCGGAGTCAGTCTTGATGAAATTTCTACTTTGAACTGTCTAGCTGGAGTTAAATACTCTGCGGCCCGAGCAGGCAGATCAGTGCCCAGCTGAGGGAGATGTGACTTCCCGTGAAGGTCTGGGGTGTGGATCTCCATAGGTAATACCAGCATTTCCCTGCAAACTGGCTTGTACATTGTTCCAGCATGCAACAAAGGGAAGCAGGGAGAACTCTGGCTTAAGTCACCACAGGAGGATTCTTTGAAGTTTGAGATTGAAATACCAGTCCTTGGCGGACACAGCTTGACCCAGAGACGAGATGTGCCCGGATTTTGGTGGGATTTGCATTTTGAAAGCTACCCAGATCACAACAATTAGCCTGTGACAAGTAATAGTCTGGTATCTGTGAGTGACCCAAAGAGGGGATGATGTGAAACTACCAGGTTGGAGCATCTGTCACCAATCAAAAGAAACTCCACCTCCCTTTTTAAGTTCTTGCACTGTCTCAGAAAGATGAAAATGAGACTGGGAAATGTGGAAGAATGATCAGCCTGTCTAGAGACCGCTGGTTTGTACTTTACACTTTTGTTGACTTTCTCATGGGCTATGTGCACTAACTCTGAGGCTGCGTCTCAGGCACCATAGAGGGTGGCTTGCTGAAGACTATGAAGGAAGGGCTCCCCTCGACTTCTGTGGACTTGCCCTGTTGTGTGTGTACCAAGGGTTTGCATAACAGGCACGTATTGTGCATAGTGTCCCCCAGCAAGAGGCAAAATTGCAGGCATAGTGAGTGGTCTGCTGTGGTGGACATTGGATGGTTACTGCCAGGAAGGTCCAGGTCAGGAGACAACCAGGCCTGGACATGAAGGCAGGCCCCCTTGGTTGTGCTGCAAATGAGGGGGAAGAAAGCACCAGTGATAGACTCTGAGTAAGGCATTAGGTAATCTCCAGTGAAAATTCTTAAGATCAAGATGACTGCCATTAGTTGCTGAGATGCACTTCCAGGAGCACAATGCAACACACAATATCCCAAAATACCCCAATAGGGCCCAGAATATCTTGAAATTAGTGAGATGCTTGGGCACAGCATTTTGAGCTCTGCTGTTAGCTACCTGGAGCCAAGGTCTCTCACAGCTACAGGAAAATCTGAATGGTGCTATTCCTCCTGCGGACCCTTTTGGTGTTGGGTACTCTATGGCGAGCTCACGCTTGATAGGAAATTTCCCTTATACTTAGATATGGGAAACCCAAAGAGCTTGTCTATTTTCCCTACATATGTTCCCTGTGGGCATGAAGAGGGAGGTTCCCCAGGATCCAAGTGCATCAACTGCACTCTCCCCCTGATCGCTCCTAAGAAGGAGGTGCAGGGAGAATGGGAACCAAGTGGTATCCCGACTAGGCCCCAAGAGAAAGAATGTCAATGGTTGTAAGAAGCTGGCCCTTTATATAGTGGACCAAATGAAGTACACTGTGTAAAGAGTCTAGGCGAAGCCCAGTTGGCTGACAGAGGCACAAATGATAACCCAAATGCTCTCTGTTGTGATAGTGTGTGTGAGCAGTTACACTTATCAGAGGGTAGTGCTAAGCATTTAATGCACACACAAAGGCAGTAAGTAAGACACACACTGAGTGAGGAACTCCGACACCAATTTCTAAAAATAGCACTTCTTTTTATATGAATTTAGATACCAAGATCATCGGAATAAGGTAAGTACTTTTCGAGTTATGAATTTTTATGCGTTTCCAAAGTCGACAGTGCAATTTCTGGAGCGGTAATGTTATCCTATGGGGGAAAAACATTTACTGCATTCGGGCACCTAACAGCGACTTAATAAACTCTTCTTCTGGACTTAAGGTGAGTATGGGACAATGTCACCTTGGGAGGCTATGGGAGTCTGGGTGCAGAGGTGTGTTACAGCGTCAGGTGACCCATTTACTTCAATGGAGATCGGTCCGGTTAGAAAGAGGCTGCAAGCAGGAACTGGGGGACCAGTTCACGTGAACCCACAGGGAGGCTCGAATCTTGAAATGCTTGGGCACATAGGGACACTGGTGGTCCACTTCTCCTCGGGCTATAGGGCTCAGGTGCAGTTGTGTCTTTTGGCATAGGGTCGCGTGCTGGAGTTACTTGCGGTTGGAGAGGGCCTGCAGAAAGAGACTTCAGGCGGTGACTGGAAGTCCAGTCTTGGCATACCCTAGGGCAGAGGTCTTCAATCTGTGGGGCGCGACCCCCAGGGGGGCCGTGGAGGCATGGAAAGGGGGTCGCGCACTTCATTTTCTAAAAGAAAACGGCCCAGACGGTTAGTTAAAATGCTTTCCTGTGCTGGGAAATCGAGGCCAGGCAGACCACTAAACATGCATTTCTATCAGTGGGTTGCTGGCCTGAAAGAAATGCAAATATGCACAATGAGTTAATCTGCAAATGTAAAGAATTTGCAGATTAACTCGTTGTACACATTTGCATTTCTTTCAGGCCAGCAGCACACTGGCAGAAAGGTGTGTTTAGCTGTCTGCCTGGCTTGATTTCTCAGGACAGAAGAGTGCTGTGGCAGTTAATTGATCAAATCACTTGAAGCTTTTTGAGTGGTAGAGCTGTGAAGTACTTGCGTTTAATTGTCTTTGTTTTACATAGTGCTTACTATCCCTGAGAATGTGTTGAAGGGACAGTTATGTAAAAAAAATTGCATTACATAGGGTCTGGTTATTACTAAAATCTATGGGCGTTATTTACAATGAAATGGTGTAGGGCAGCTCCGCCAGTATTTTTGCTGCGCTGCCCTATGCCAATTCAAAAGAGCAGGAATGGACCGTATTTATAAGATACGGTGCACTCCTGTCCTTTCTGCCGGCGCACAATTTGGTGCCTAGCGCCAACACAGGCACCTTTGCACCATGGTACAAGGGCGTCTGCATTGTTGGCAGGATTGTTTTTGTGCAAGAAGGCACGCCTTCCTGCGCAAAAACAACCCATGGAGGCTTTTTCCTCTTTTTATGTGTGCTACACATAGAAAGAGGAAACAATTGAGGCGAAATAAAGATATTTCTCCTCATTACGCATCCCCTGGGGCAGCTTACAGTTTTGACGCATGCTTAGGTTTACAGATCCTTGTACATCTGGGAATGTGTCAAAACCCAAGGGAAAACCCACCGCAATGCCCATGGAATGCCCCCCGATGCAGTGTAAGGCAACGCATCGACATGCGCTGCGTTGCCTTACACCATATCTAGGAGGCCATGAAAAGTCACTTTGCATGGCCTCATAGATATAAGTCTGTACTCTGCGCAACCAGAGCGTCATAAAAAATTACGCACCGGCAGGGCAAGGGGCTTATAGATAAGCCCCTATATTTTGAAAGCAGCCCATATATTTTGGAAGCACCATTTTATAGTAAAACATTTTGCGCATATTGTGGTGGTCTATCTTGTACTGTGTGTAATGCAAGTATAAAATAAAGACTTACATATTCACAGCGCTTTCTGTCACGGGCTGTGACCTCATTGCACTAAAAATACACATGTCACTATTCTCCACTGCACCAACCGCGATTTAATTCTGTGGCTCTCTGGTTTCACACAGACTTCTGCAGTGCATTAACTAATAGAGGTTTCATAATTTATTATAGTGCATTTCCCACTGAGTAACAACTTTTTAAAATGTATTTATTATTCATTGAAGCTGCCCATTATTTTATATGTAGCTACCTGACGGTGAAAGACCTAAAAAACATACGTATGTTTTAATTATGATGAATGATGTTCAGCTACCTCCAGTTACATGCAGCTGTAAATGCCAAGCTGTCAGCATCCCATGAAATATAGTATGGTTTTCCTCTAATGCCATGCAATATAGTTTCAACCCATGCATTACAGCTGTTATACCAACGACCACTGGAATTATGTGATTGTGCGGCCGCAGCGATTTTAGCATAATTATAGATTTGCCGCATTTGCCACATAATCCATCATCTGCCGCATAATCTGTTGATTTTACCCCAAAAAATGTATTTACTCAAAAGATTCAAATGTTACTAAAAGGAGCAACAGGTGTTGCCGCTCTGTAGAAGGCCTTTTGTGAAGCTGTACTAGTCACCTTTTTGTTGCTTATTGCAATATTTGGGTGTTAAACTGGTACTTATGAGGTGCAACCACAGATTAACCGTTTCTCTGGAGAACATTCATGGCTGTCAATGATAAGAAGTACCAGGTTCTAGAAATTTTTTGTCGGGAGGGGGTCCTTACGCCTAAAACATTTTGATGGGGGGTCTCGGCATCAAAAAGTTTGAAGACCTCTGCCCTAGGGTGTGTTCAGGCTTAGAGGCTCTCGGGACCCCATTGACACTGTTACCTCTCTCAGCCTCGGGCTGTGGGGTGTGCCTGCAAAGGCACTTTGTGGTGTGAGGTGGCGGCGGTCAGAGGCTCACTCCTTGTCTTTGTTTCTGTTGAAGGAAGGCAAACAGGACAGCTGGGCCACTCACAATGTGAGTTGCACTGTCACTGAAGTCCCTCTATATGCAGGTCGGTTTTCCTCAGCATTGGTGTCCGGAATGGACATAACAAGCCTTGGCTGCTGCAAGGGGTCCGGTACCCCTGGTATTGGCACTGTATGGCTCTAGCCAGTCCTGGTGTTTCCAAACTTGTAGGGAGGGTGTATCTGACCTGTGGGAGCTCAGCTACCTCTTCCTGGGTGGCTGTGGCATTGGTAATCCCAGTGAGCCACAGGGGGATGAACAGGACAATGCTTCTTTTGGTGCCTGCAGCTGCAGGGGAGAAGCTTCTCTACTCCAAGGGAGTTATCTGGTCATTTGTGAAGCACTGGCAGCCCTCCGGGTTTCTTGCAGTCTGCACAGAGGCAGGACAAGTCAATTTGTCCACGAGGGTCGGGCGGCAGGCTGGTAGTGTTTGCAGCAAGTCAGTCATGCTACTCAGTTCTCCGGTCAGGCAACATTTCAGTCCACTTCTTCTTTTGGTTCATCAAATCTAAACTCCTGGCATCAGAGGTGCCACCTAAATAGTACTGTATTTAACCAATGGACTACCGGCCTGTAGGGTGAAAACACCCTCTATATGACCACTTCCTGTGGGAAGTGAACATAACCCTGACCCAGAGGACCTACTTCCACCAAAAACCAAGATGATGGAATTTTCTTAGTCGTGTTCCCTTCACGTGGCCCACCTTAGGGGTGGTACTAGCCTGAGGGTGAACACGCCTCCTGACTAGCTCCATTTTCCCACCCGTCCTGGTGCCAAATGGGCCCTGGGCAGGGGGTGGCATTTCCCTTGTATGGGGGAAGCCAAGGTTGCATATCACAGGCAGTGGAGGCCTTTGAAGGCTCCTGCCTTGAAATGCAGATTACTAGTCATCCTACTGGGAGGAGGTGACAACACCTCCTGCCAGATGAGACTTTGTTTCTGATCTCGGAGAGCATGGGCTCTTACCTGCAGGGAGTCAGAATCAAGACTATGGTGGCAGGCTGGATAGGACCAGTCAGCCAACACACCAGAGGTCAGTAGGTGTTCAGGGGGTACCTCTAAGGTACCCTCTGGGTGCATGTATAAATAAATCCATCACTGGAATTGGTGTGATACCAAACACCATAGGTTTGACTGAAGCCACTTTGTAGCTGGGAAACTGGTTTTGACCAGTGCCCAGGACATACCTTAAGTTGGCTTTCCTGTTTACTTGTACTGTCAGTAATTAAACTGGCCAGCACAGGGGCATATCTTTTCAAGCAGATATGTCCTCACATGTAATATAATGTGCTCTGCCTTAGGTATGTAAGGCCTGCTGTGGGGGTGCCTTACAAACATTACATGTAGTGATAGGGGACATGGCACACAGGGTGTGTGCCATGTTGTGTTTTCACTTTTTAGAGCACCTTGTCATGCAACCTTCAGTGGCAGTCTGCATACGTTTGGTGCTGGTTCCCTTAGAGTGGCACAATATGTGCTGCAGCTCCTGGGGGCCCTCTTTAGTACCTATGCCCTAGGTACCAGAATTACCACTTACTAGTGACTTACAGAGTTGCTAAAGACCTGGCCAATTGGGTATCAATTGACCAGTGAACTTGTTTTGGGAAAAGAACACTGGCACTGGGGAACTGGTTAGCAGGAACCCAGTGGACTTTAGTCAATGTTGCAACAAATACCAGGAGAAAAGTGGGGGAGGGGCTGCTGCAACAAAAACCCAGTTTCCTACAACAGTGTGGGAGCCCAAACAAATGCTTGGCCTCTAGGCTCATCATGCGTTCTATTGGAGAAGTGTGTGGTGCCCCACTGTGGACAGGAAACCCACATAACAGATAAATGGCTGTATGAGCCACATCAAAAGTTCAATATTGCTTTGCTGGGTGACTGCTGAGTTTCAAACACCCTCACACTACCACCCTGAGAAGCGTGAGACTGTTCGCCACCGTTAAAACTGACAGTGACGTGCTGAAGAGTTTGTACATGGGCCAATTTGTACAGCAATAGCATAACAGGGCCTGTGACATCAGAAACGTATTAACTCAACCCCAACAGCTGAGGACCAGTAGGCCCTGCTTTCCCCGTGGCATCCCGAACAGGATTTGAGGCAGAGTTTTCCGGGGCCTGGTCTCATCTTTGTCTGGAGGCATTCACCCAGTTGATCCATATTTAACTTTTCACAGTTGTAAGTGCCTGTTCTTGTATAAGGACCACAATTTCTAATACACATCTTTGCTGAGGTAGGGTGTGCATTGTTGAGCTTTGCATGTTTTTTATATAGTTCAGTTTTATATATTTGATGTATTTTATTTCTAAAACTGAGAAATATATATAGTGTTGAAATGCAGTCATTGGCAACTCTGTGATAAGAAAGGCTCTAAGCATCAGCTATTATAAATGTGTTTTAATTCTAAGATAATTAATGTGCAAATTGCAATAGCTGCACAATCAAATTACCATCTAATGCAAGGACAAACAGGAATTAGATAATCAGACAGGAGAGGATTGCCTCTCCAAATAACAAGCGATGCTCTATTCTTTTTAAGCAAAATAACCTTTGCAGTGTCTGCAACTTAAACAAGGTGGCAGAAAATACACAAACCTCTCTATTTACAGAGGTTCTTTATTTACTTCGATCTCCCCATGGGTCACTGCTCACCCAAGAGGCTCTTTCTCTCACAGTTGCTGTATTGTTCAGCAGGAGGATGATAAAATGCAGAAAACTCTTATCTGAAGACGACAGATGGCACATGTAGAATGAATCTCGGGAAACCAGGATAAGCCGTCTACAGCGTCAGAAAATTAGAGCAATTTTGCAGTCGTGAGAATGAGCAGAAACATCAACACGCAAGTTAGACCGGGTGGCGTTTGAAACAGATCATCGGAAACAAAATTACGTTGTCTTAATTGCAGAAAGAGTCCCACGTGGCAAGCACTGGACCACAAGGCCGATGTGACGTAAAACTCAGATGACTAATGATGCTTCCAGAAACCCAGGAGCATGTGTACAATAGGCGGCTGTTATAGGGGAATGATGGCCGCACCTGAGACAAGGCAAGGAACCACAAAAAATACCAGATTTAGAGAACACCACGAAAGATTTGGCTAAACTAATGCTGTTTTTTAAATTTATTTCATTTTAAATAAAAGTCTAGTCTTTGACAGAAAAAGCATGGAGTAACTGTTTTAAGGGGGAGGGTCCACTGATAAATGAGTGTGCTCTTACTCCTTCTTTTGTGCTTTCTCTCCTGCAAGTAGCAGGATTGCTTTGTTTTTGGGTTCCTCTGGGTGAAGTTTTCAGTGTGCGTCATTGATCTATCAGGTTTACTTCATAAATGTTTCATTAACAGTCATCATTTTGTGCAAGTCAAAGCATCTGTCAGAAAGTGCTTAAAGAAAAAGGCAATGCCAGATGCTACCAAAAAGCAAACATAGGGTAGCAGCTGCTACTGATGGCCATCCTCATTAAATAGCGCCTTCTTGCTGTGCACTTAGATGGTAAGCTTTCATTAAATCAAGCAATGCCCACCTCGATAGGTATATCCTTTCAAGTTGATGAAATTGTTACTTTTTAAAAAAAAAATTTACTGGAAGTATATGTCTAGGAAAGTGCCCCTTTTTGCATGGTTACCCCCTAACGTTTTGCCAGATACCTGATTCTAACTTGACTGAGCTCCCTGCCAATCAGGTTCCCAGTGCCTGTGTTCTTTCCCAAAACTGTACCTTTGTCTCCACAATTGGCACAACTCTGGTCCACATGTAAGTCCCTTGTAAAAGGTACCCCTGGTACCAAAGGGCCTTGTGACCAGAGAAGGCCTCTGAGGGCTGCAGCATGTATTATGCCACCCTCAGAGACCCCTCACCTTAACACCCACACACTGCCATTGCAGGCTGCGTGTTTTGGTGCAGACTAAAGTGAAGAGTCGACATGGCACACATCCATGTGTGCCATGCCCACTAACACTGCCTGTGGCATGGGTAAGTCACCCCTCTAGCAGGCCTCACAGTCATAAGGCAGGGTGCACCAGACCACAGGTGAGGGCATAGCTGGATGAGCAGTGTGCGCCTACAGTGGCTGTGTTTTTCACAGACACTCTAAGTGCAGTGAAGCCATTTTGAGTACATGGGCTGGGAGGTTGTCATTAAGAACTCCACAGCTCCACGATAGCTTTACTGAAAACGGTGAAGTTTGGTACCAAACTTCTCAGCATAATAAACCCACACTGATGCCAGTGTTGGATTTATTATAAAACACACTCAGAGGGCCTCTTAGAGTTGCCCCCTGAAAAACCCTCAACTTCTAGTGTATTGGATGACGGGTCCCCACCAGACAGGTTTCTGACCTCATGGGGTGAGAGCCTTTGTGCTCTCTGAGGTCAGAAACAAAGCCTGCTCTGGGTGGAGGTGCTTCACACTTCCCCCTGGCAGGAACAGCAAGACTTGGCAGTGCGTCTCAAAGGCTCTCACCTTGTGATGTGCTGATTTGGGCCGCTCCAACTACTGGAGATGCCCACCTTCCAGCCCAGACTCCACTTTTGGTGGCAGGACAGGTGGGAAAATTAGTAAGCAGAGTAGGAGTGACCACCTTAACCTGGTCCACCCCTAGGGTCATCAGGAGCTGAGGTGAACCCTCTCTTAGACATTCTCCATCTTGAATTGGAGACTTAGGCCCAAGTGGAACAGGGATGTGACCCTCTCCCCAAAGGGAGGGGGCTCCCAAAGGATGTTGTCACCCTAGGGGACAGTAGCCATTGACTACTGCCCCTGACCTCAGTAACGCCCTTATATTTAGCATTTAAGGGCTCCCCTGAACCTTGTTTTTCAGATTCAACAGATCAAAAGAAGAAGATGGAAGAAGACCGTTGCTGGATCAGGAACTGAACTGCTGCAGGAAGAACCCTGCAAGAACCCCAGCCGCCTGTAGCCGGGTTGACAACTGGACCTGCTGTCCTACCAGAAACCCTGATAGCCTCCAAGAAACCCCAGAGACCTTCCAGCCTTCAAACAATCTCCAAGAACCTCCCTTTGGGCTAGAGGCATTAGTCCCCGGTGTCGGCTGGTACAAAGACCACAGTAGTTGAGGACCGACACTTGTGTTGACGTGACTCACTACGGCAAAAAGATCTACAAGACCACAGCAGTAGAGGACCGACAATTGTGTTGACGAGACTCTGCCCTGCCGGAGAAAGTGCCACAGCGGGACTGCTTCCACAACCCAAGCTGATCAGCTCCGTTCCCGAGAGCATGACTCCCTGTCGGCCTCCTACTGCCCCGCCTGCTCGACAGTGGCCTCTCCGAGAAGGTCCAACCTCAGCAGAACTCCTCCATCCCCTGCGCATCTCCATCCCCATGACTGCGACTGCTGGGCTGGAGGTGCCTCCCTTCAATCTACTGTGACTTGCCAATGACGACCGCAATGGTCCTGGAGTTGGCGGCCTACTGAATACCATTCACCCCCATTGTTGTCTGCTGATCCCGAGAACGGAACACCATTCCCGGAATCGACCGCCGCGGCGGAGGTACTGAACTCTGCACCTGACCGCTCCATTGCTGCTGGTGGTGTAATGCCCAGCCCAAACTGACCCTCAAAGACTGGTAACATAAGAGGTGTACTTACCCACTGATGCATAACCCTGTTTCCCTTCCTTAGGATTGCATTGCATTCTATTGATTATCTACAACTGCCTATCTTGTACCAGCACTAAATGTTACTGTTCCGATTCGACAATACCATAGTATTTTCAAAACCATAAAGTATTCCTTCTGCCTTTTTGAAAGTAATACTTGCCTGTAACTTAGTGTTTCCTCAAATAAAAGTGACTAAAATAATATTTTTACAAAACATTGGTCTGGAGTTAGTCATTGAGTTTGTGTTCCTGTCTTTTATGAGTGTGGCAACAAATGCACTCACACTACCCTCTGATAAGCCTAACTGCTCAGTCCAGCTACCACTAAATTGAGAGCAAGGTATTATCTACTTTAACCTCTGTCTGATTTTGGGGACTCACTGGACTCTATGCACACTATACCTCTTTTTGGTATAGTATATACAGAGCTGGCTTCCTACAATATGCCAATAAAATAAAAAGATCAAAATGAAAAGAAACAATTGACAGCCTAAACATAGCAGACACATGTTTCCAACAAAAAATGTACAATTGTGAAAAAAATATCCATCATATATAATATTAATTGAACAGTAAGGTTGCTTTGTAGCAGCCATATATATAAAGATATAGGACAGGTATAGAAACTATTTTAAATTTTAATGCACATGACAGGAAAACATGATTCTTACTGATGCAAAATATGTACCGTTGGGGTTTAACTACTTTAAATCATTAATACTCAGCCGAATAAAACTTGCACTTTTTCATTCTAGTTGGAGTGAGGGAAAGTGCTGGGTGGAGCCTCCTCTGGCTCTTCTCTCTGAAACCTCGGTCCCAATGCCCCACCCTCCACAGGGTGTTCAGTTCATAGTTACAGTCATCCTTCCCAATTTAAATTCCCCTTCCTATGGCTGCCATCTGAGGCATGGGTGTCCTGACCTGGGCATCAAGGTCATTGATTTTTGTGCTTTTCAAGTAGATCTCCCAGTTATTCCTAAGAAACAAGAAACATTGCAGAACGGAAGCCACAAACATGCCACTTGCTCAGTACAGCTTCACTGCCTTTAATGGTGCTGCCACAACAGAGCCTCAACTGAAGGCAATGTCCCAGCCTGCTTCGTGGGGTTCTTCAAGTATGGTGGGCAGTGTTCTACTGGGAAGGCATTCTGGACTGTCCAGTCCAACACATTGAAAATTACGCCCATAGTTTAAACACCCAAGGTGACTAAAAACAATTTTAAAAGTGTTAAAGAATGGCATTGGTAAAGTGGCATTGGTAAAGTATTTGACAACTAGTCCCAGCAGTTAGGTGCACTCCTTTTTAGGTGGATATGCATATACAATGAGGAAAAATGATGGCACTCACAGTGCAATAGAGCCAATGGCTGAATTGACCTGGCCCATTTCTTCATGCTGTACTCTGTGGTGGACGGAAGCAACATGCAAATGATAGTTGCTTAGGTCAAGGGATGAAGACAGCTGACCCAGTACAGAATGAGACAATACTGTGTACCCTTAATTTAAGTGGACTGAGGCTCTGAGAAATAGGATTAAAAAATCCTACATGGAAAAAAAGAGTGATGAAATATCCTTAAGATGAGATGTTTGTTTTGAATTAGTAAACAGTCAAAATGGAGAAACATTTTCTCCGTTTTGAAGTTCTTAACTGAGGAAAGAAGATATTCCCAGTATATGCATGTTGAACCTGGCCCTTTTTGCAGGGTTATCCCCAAACTTTTTGCTTTCTTCCTCCTATTTTTTTTTACCGTTTTTTGCTGGTTTGTGTATTCTGGGCACTTTACCACTGCTGATCAGTGTTAAAGTGCAAGTGCTTCCTGTGTAAATTGTAATGGTGAATGGTTTATCCATGATTGACATATTTGATCTACTGGTAAGCCCTTAGTAAAGTGCACTGGGTGTGCCCAGGGTCTGTAAATCAAATGCTACTAGTGGGCCTGCACCCACATGAGTAGCCTTACAAACATGTCCCAGGTCTGCCTCTGCAGTGTCTGTGGGTGCAGTTTTAAACTGACATGTCGACCTTGAAAGTACACCCACTTGCCAGGACGAAACCTTCCCTTTGGGTAGGCCTAAGGTAGCCCCATGAGCAGGGTGCAGTGTATGTGAAAAGTAGGGCATGTGCTGCTGTGTTTTATATGTCCTGATAGTGAAATACTGCTAATTTCATTTTTCACTATTGCAAGGGCTATCTCTCCCATCGGTTATCATTGGAACTGTCTTGTAACACCTTATAAGTGTAACTTTCAATTGGAAAGTGATAGAGATTTGGAGTTTGGATTCCCTGAACTCAGAATTTAAAAATAGATCTTTTAGTGAAGCTGGTTTTTAAATTGTGTGTTTGAAAATGCTACTTTTAGAAAGTCAGTGTTTTCTTGCTTTACCATTCAGTGCCTCTGCCTGCTTATGGAATCTACATCTGGTTTAGACTGACAGTTGGGCAGTTTGTGCATTCACTCTAGACAGTCATACAAAGGGAGCTGAGATGTGCCCTGCATATCCTGATGACCAGGTGGTGGGTCTTCCTGAGCTAGAGTGGTGGAAGGAGTTGTCACTGACACCTGAAAAGGGTTGTGCCTCTCCTCTCACAACGCTGTCTCCACCCCCTTGTAGTGTGTCTGTATCCAGGTCAGGGCAAGGTAGGATCTGTGCACTACAAAGACTATCCTTTGAAGTATGCTTACTTCAAAGGCAGAAAGTGGTATAAGTATTGGACATGTAACCCCACATTTGTGTAACACTCCTGGACTGAGGACCCTGCCAATAAGAAGAGCTGAAGAGCTGTCAGGAGAAGTAACGCCCGTTTGCTGTGCTGCTTTGCTGGGTTGGCCTGCAGTTGCTGCTTCTGTCTGTGGGCAGTGAAAGAACTGGACTTTGCTTTCTTGTATCCTGCTTTTCCAAGGTACTCCAAGAGCTTGTGTGTGCTTGCCTCCTGTTGGACGTCTCAAGGCCATAAACGACTTCACCTGCAGCCCCTGAACTCCTCTGCTGGGAGTTCTGCCCTGCCAGGCAGTGCCAATTCCAGGTTTGGGCCCTTGGAGGTGGCTTTGCTATAGAAAGAAGAAGAAAATCCATGCGGTGATCCTTAATGCCTGTTTTTCCCACTGCAAGCTTGCCGTGCAGTTAAAAAACCAATGCATCACCGCGCTGTGGCCTAAAAACTGATGTCACACCTATTCGCGTGGCGCGAAGATCGCCACAGCCCCGAGTACCAAACACCGTATCTCTGATGTCTGAAACATCCACTCCGACTCCAATGCAGGCCCTGCTGTGCGTCAGTAAAACCATAGCATTGCCTCGCTGCAGCAGAAGGATCGATGCCATGCCCATTCGCTACTAGGAGAATCGAGGTATCGCCTGTTTTATCACAACTGCATCGACCCCTGCACATCCAGATTTTCCATGCATCTCACCTGTGTGCCAAGTTTCCAACGCACCGCCCCGACTAAAGGAGTCCCCTCTGGAAATCGACACATCGCTTCTCCGCGCAGTAAGGAATTGACGTACACTTCTACTGTGTCCAGCAGAACTGATGCCTCCATTATACCCTAGGACTCAAGAACCGACGCATCGCTGTGTTTTTTTATGATTTTCTCCTTTGCAACTGTTTTTCATCTTGGATTTTGACGCATCAAAGTTACTTTGTGCCAAAATCAACGCATCCATAGAGTTCTATGGACAGAATTTCTTAAAACTTTTAAAGTTATATTTTGAGTTATGTATGTTGGATGTTTTGCGTTTTAGTCTTGTTTGGTTTAGATAACTTTTTTTTATTTTTCTAAATTGGTATGGTGTCCATTTGTAGTGTTTTCACTGTGTTACTGTGTGTGTTATGTACAAATACCTTACATACTACCTTTGAGATAAACCTGACTGCTCGTGCCAAGCTACCAAGGGGGTGAGCAGGGGCTATCTTGGGTGTGTAACTCCCTTAACTTGACTAGAAGGAAGGGTCCCTACTTGGACAGGGTGCAAGCCAAAGCCAATTAGAGACCCTCATTTCTAACAATGCATAATGGGCCACATTGAAATTAAGAAGTCCTCAGCAATTTTAATGCAGTTTTACATCTAGAATATTTTAGATCCACCTTGTATGCACACTTTGTTTGCTTTTTAAGAAGAAAAGCAAATATGGTTTGTCCTGAGGAAGATTGAAATAAATAACCTGATTCCATTGTAATGCTACATCAACATTTCTTTTTATGAATAGCTCAGAATCCCAATGTCATCCTGGAAAAAAGATCTTGCCTAATGATTTACAGAGGCTGATTCATTGGGAAGCCTGTGGAAAGGATGTGTGTATCGAGTGACTAGATAGTTTGGCTATTGGTGGATGTAGTTTTGATGATATTATACTGGATTTATACAAGTGTATTTTTTGCAATAAAATTGAAATGTAATTTAATATGATTTATGTGAATTAAAATTATTTTGCAGTTTGATTTTCATTCTTTGACCGGTGCATGGTTTCTTGATAATCATATATTTATAATAAAAAGGAGGGACCACAAAGACCAGTCTGAAGAATGTATTTTTACTTAAAATTGCTCCAGTAGGCTCTGTAAGATGATGGTGAAGGGCTGACCCAAAGCCCTGTATGTATATGTATGTATTTATTATTCAGTATATTTTACATAAGGCTGTTGAAACAGCTAAAACGGTCCCAAGACCAAACCTTAACAAGCATTTGCAATGCAATAGGTCTCGCATTTACGCGAGTTTGAGCTATTGGCATTGTAAATGACAATGCCTTTTATATATGTGTTGCTTTTGAAAACCCAAATAAAAGGCATTGTCATTCATAATGCCAATAGCTCGCACGTTCTGGCTAAACTGGAATTATTTGCCTACAGCAAAGAAATATACAACAAAATCAGTATGCGTTTAAATTGCAATAGCCGCGTTTAAATGTATCAAAACCTGCATTTTGTTTTAAAACATACAAACAAAAACACCACGAGATTCCAAGAAATGGGAAACCATTCTAAAACAACTTATCCACGAACCTCCTGTTGAGAAGCATCTATTGCAGAAAACCCAAACATTCAGATGGCCCCAGCTTTTAAACAGTTGTATAACACTTAATACAAGTATATAAATTATCACCTTTGCCCCATATATTATTCATCTCACACCATCTCCAGAGTTTAAGAGCGACTGCAATTTTTTGTATTGTGTTTAAAAACTGCATACCAGTCGCTGTGATTATTAAAGCACTCCTATTGTTGAGACGGTATGAACATACACGCTGACACAGCGAGGGGTGACGAACATAAATGCACCACTTCGTCAAAAGGTTAATTACCATGATGTAAAACCAAATGCTTTGGGGTTGGGTAAATTAAGGAACCAGTCACAGCCGTGAAGAATTGTACTTTAGGGAGAAAGACAACCCCACCATTAATAACCAAGCCTGCGGGTGTGTAGACTAGCCAGCTTTGAAGTTTGCAGTGGAAAAGGCTGACGCTGCTGAGCTTGATATAAGGGAAGGGGGTTAAACGGGGATTAAAGATCTGGGCTGAGGAGTCATTCTCTTCTCCGATCGCAGACTATTTAGTGCTTACCTAAAGGACTTGAGTGGGGACATGTGTTTTGCAGGTGGATTCGAGGCCTCACCAGCATAAACACATTATGCAATAACCTCATAAGCATAAACACCTTACGCAAATAGGTACTCCCCCAAACATCATAACATGACATTAGGCAGTAAATACCATTAAGCCCAAACCTCAGTAGCATAAACACATTACGCAATTAGGCCTCACCAGCATAAACACATTATGCAATAATCACGGTGCATAAATCACAGTATACATACACCTCATGCCTAAATCATTGTAGGCATCACATTAGGCATCAATATATTATGCGCCATATTAGAGCTCTGCGCCCTACCACATAAAACTGACCCCCAGGCCAACTGGCCTCCTCTAGGGCTCCAATGCCCTATGTCCAGCAAAGTCAGGGCGTGGGCTGCCAAGCAGCCATCACCAAGAGCGCGCCCAGGCACTGGCCTAAACGTTGCAGCTGCCCACTAATTGCTGGGCAGCTGTGGAACAAAACGTGGGCCTGGGCACTCACTGTGCCGTCTGGGGCCCTGCTCTAGGGCTCTTAGCATGAATTGCCCCCTCGGTGCAACTGCCCTCTGCCAGGCGGGGCAGCTGTAAAAAGAACTAAGAAGAAATTAGGCACGGGCACCCCTGGCCCTCGGGACCCCCACTGGGGCCCTGAAACTACTGTGCCCCTCGTTGGAGCGGCCCTCTGTCAGGTGGGGCCGCTCAGACTCACAAAAGCACCGGTAATGTGCCTCGAACTGCACCAACGAGGAAGAACTGCAGCCCCACTCACCGGGGCTGGTATCTGCTCCTCTCCTGAGCCGGCGATGGACAACTCAGAGCCCCCACTCACTGGGGACTCCCTCGTGGTCTCCGCTCCTCCGGGCATCGGTTTCCTGCTCCTGGGCTTCTCTTCACCCGGTCCCCCTTCCTGGGACCGGGACTTCTCTCGCCATAGCCCATAGCCCATGGCGGGCAGCAACACGCGGGGCTCTCTCTTTGCACGAGAGCCCCGCCTCCACTCCGGCGGCCTCCATGCAGGCGGGGTGGGCTCCCGCCTGCCTGCAGCATCTCTCGCTCCGGTTTTAAAATAAGCAAAGGTGCGGGGCTCTCCTCGTTCTTCCGGGAGCCCCGCCAACCGAAGCAGCACCTCTCAGCTGATGCCGCGGGGCTCTCACAGCTCACGGGAGCCCCGGCCACTTCCGGTAGCGCGCACCAGGCCCCGCCCACAGTCAGGCGGCTCTTGCCTGGCTTCCTGGCCGCACGATCGCGGCGGCCGCGATTTCTTTTCTTCTTGGCGGCAATGAGGGGTAGGCTCCCTCTTAATTTAAAATATAAAGCGGGGTGGGCACCCGCTAATCAAAGGCACCATAAAGCGGGGTGGGCACCCGCTCCATGAGGCAACACGGGGGAATCCCTACGTCGGGATTCCCTCTAAAAGGGGCTGCAGCTCAGCACTGCGCAGCCCCCGCTATCCTCCTTCTTAGGGCAATAAAAAGAAAGTGCTCACGAGGCGCTAGAAGCAGGAGTCCTGTATTTAAAAGGAATGAATCCAAGCCAAAGTTCCTCCAGGTCCATGGGGCATAGCTGGGCCCAGGGAGGCCAGCACACAGGGCCCTCCAGCAGGTAGGTAAGCCCCCATGGCCGTTCTTCCTGGGCCCCAGCAGCAGCAAGCCCCCAGCACAGGACCAAAGCCCAGAACAGAACCTTTTCATCGGGTCACATCCCCTACATTTATACACCTCTTTTCTTTGTCTGCAGGACAGGGCTTAGGGGAGGGAACCAGATGCAACTGGTTCAGGGGGGAATTGGAGCACTTTGTTTGCCAAGCTCCTCTTCCCCTTTGTCAGGTGGGGGCTAGGTGATCAGACACACCGCAGGGGGCGGAGTCAGCATTGTACAGGCTAGGCACAGCCCTATTCAGGGACTTCTCTGAATAGGGCTGCCACTACTCCCACTACTTCACATGCAGATGTCCCATTCAGCCTAGCGCTGACTCACCCTGCCCCTCCTGGAGCCACACACACCTCCCAGCCCCTGTCACTCACAAGCCAGACATGCAATTCACATCAGGCAGGCAGACACATAGCACACAGAAATGCCAACTTCTAAAAGTGGCATTTCTAAAATAGTTATAATAAATCTGCGCACACCATTGCGCAGCATTTATTATCACTATTCCAAATATACCAAACTTGACCACGCTGCGCCTCTCATATCAGGAATTACCACTGAAACACTTATCAGGGAATCTCCAATGCATTCCTATGGGAGGGCAGCCCCACAGTAGTGAGAAACCAAAATGGCTGTTTGTCACTACCAGGACATGTCACACACTTAAGGTACATGTCCTATCTTTTACCTACAATGCACCCTGCCCATAGGGCTAGCTAGGGCCTACCTTAGGGGTGACTGACATGCAGTAAAAGGGGGTCACGGACATGGCACACACTTTAGGTGCCACGTCACAGCGGCAGTAACACTGCGCGCACAGGCCCTGCAATGGCAGAGGCCTGGGATAGGTTTGAAAGGCTACTTTGGTGGGTGGCGCAATCAGCGCTGCAAGCCCACCAGTAGCATTTAATTTACCAGCCCTGGGCATGAGATACCACTTTACAAGGGACTGACAGGTAAATTAAATAGGCCAAACAGGTGTAGACCAATCTTACCATATTTAACACAGAGAGCACACGCACTTTACACTGGACAGCAGTGCTAAAGTGCCCAGAGTCCTAAAACCACCAACACCATGTCAGAAAAATGGCTAGGAGAAAGGCAAAAAGTTTAGGGATGACCCTGCAAAAAGGGCCAAGTCCAACAGTTGCCATTTACGGGTGGTTAGGACTGGGAGTATATGTTTTATTCTTCTGGTTAGGCGTGCAGTGGTTTCTACAGCTGGCTTTAAAGTGGCAAGGTAGATTTGGTGGGTGCCAATGAGTAGAGAGTTGGCGTCATCCAGCCTTGAAAGGAATAATCATGGAATCACTCATTTAACGTCTTTCATTCATGTAATGGATTTGAGGGATCTGTTTTTTATTGACCTACTCTTGCTAAAATGTTAATGTGTGTGTGGAGAATAAGGT
Source organism: Calotriton arnoldi (assembly GCA_963921515.1). Lineage (NCBI taxonomy): Eukaryota > Metazoa > Chordata > Amphibia > Caudata > Salamandridae > Calotriton > Calotriton arnoldi. Next base: position 295,456 of record CAWUFW010001512.1, read on the forward strand.
TTTGATTTAGCATTTTATATGAATGATGACTTGCTGTGCACCATATTTATTGAGCTAAACAAGAATTGCATAGGAAAGAAGCAATGAGCTGAGGGAGCAGAAGGAACTCCATTTTTTGTTGGATAGGTTTGGAATGTTTACCTAATATCAAAGTATGAATGTTTCTGAGGGTCTGTAAATGGTTGGTTATATCCTCAGGTGTGAAGGATACCTCTATACAGAGCTCAATATTTTCAGTGTAGAAAAGATAGAGAAGACGTTGAAAGGTCTGAGGAGATAACTGAGGGGTTTCATGTCAAACTGAAAACCATCAGGGACGATGGAACCTAGTTGAGCTCTTTGAAGGTGGTGTCTAGAGAGAAAGTTAAACAGTTGTGTTTGCTGGGATCGTTTGTGTAGATGAAAAGACAACCAGAAACCCACCTCACATTTCCACTGATGTCCATCCATTCCTTCCAAGTTTGTAGAAGAGAGGCGTGACACACACGCACCTGGTGTGTTAAGAAGAATGAGGACACATGATTTGCCTTTCTCTAGGAGGTGTATCACATCATAAACTATTTGCCATACAGTGGTCTCTGTACTGCATTCTCACCTAAAGCCTCATTAACAGCCATCAAAGAGAATATTTACTTCAATGGATGGTTTGAGCTTTGTTGAACACAACATTCTAGAACTTTTCTTAGCAGGCGGTGTTGGACACAGAGTAGAAATAGCTTTGGTTTTCGGTTCGGCCCTAGGCTTTATTCGTAAAGACATAACCTTTAGGCAATCAAAGAGTGTTCCTTGTATCACAGTAGGCGTGGCTCATTCTTGTCAAGTAAGGTGTGATGTGGGCTCTTATGTCTGGTCTCATATCATGACAGTCTGAAGATCATCTCTTCTAAAGTTTGTCTCCAATCATGATCCTAGAATTTTCTAACTAACTGAGGATTATAGGAACCATTGCACTATGTGCCAAAGCACAGTGACCCGTAACACAATAAAAGCTCAAATCTGGCCATTACACGTGACATGTAAATATCCCACACAAAGGGCTACTCTATGAACTATAGAGCAGTCTAAATGGTGTGGCATGTGACTAATCTGCAATATACTGAAGTACCTCATAAGTGGTAGAAAGGGTTGTATGAATGCAACTAAAATGAAATGTAGCATAATTTTAGCATAATTTTAAAACAAATTGTAGTCACAAAGTAAACAACAAATCATGAAAGACGCCACCATCAAGCTAATACTAGTCGTGCAAACACCATGTGAAAATTATACGCAGGCAACATACCACTGGGTCTGGGCATTTTTTTAGTCAGTCATGATTATTTCTACAGGTTACACTTTTTCTCTTACGTTTCAATCACGGGAGACTGGTTTGAGCAGAAAGTGCCTTGTGGGAATTATGAAGCTGGATGTGCTACAGCTGCATGTAAGCACCAGCAACAGTCACAGGTTAACTATTAAAATTCACTCACAAGCAATAGGTTGCATGACTTTTCAATGTGGAGGAATATCAGGCATACCACAATTCAAGAATATTTTGGTAAGACTTCTAATTTGTGTAAAATCTTTGAGTGAAAACAAAGTAGTGAATTGTTCGACCACTGCATACCGCAAAATATTCAAAACATAAATTCTGGCTTCCTTCACTTTAGCACAGGGCCGGCTTTAGTGCTGGTGGCGCCCGGTGCAACCATCTTTTTTGGCGGCCCCCCTCCCCATATAACCTCCTCCTCGGATTACCTCACAACCACCAAGCAAAAGTGCCCCTCATCTCTCCATAGCCCCTAACTCAAATACATTTCATTTGTTTTAAAGTGGTGGTAAAGGCTGGCTTTAGTATTCCACTCAGCTATCCACATAAAATACTGATCTGTGCTTTGCAGCAGGCATATTATCCCTCTGTTCTACTTTATGCCGAGTCAAAACTGCCACTAGACAATACTCCGACCTCTCTCTCTGGCAGGAACTTTATTTAACACTTGACATTTTTATTGGTGCCTGAAAGCTGGACACACAAGGAACTCTGCAGCAGCTGCTTTTAAATAGTGCATTATTGCTAAACACAACGTTGCTTCCCACCCCCCGAGGTCAGCGCCCCCCTCCAGGTCAGTGCCCAGTTGGCCGCACTGGATGCACCACCCTAAAGCCAGCCCTGCTTGAGCATCTACCAACATTGTATGTATGTTTTTATATTCAAAATGCTCAGGCAAAATGGGAAATTGCTCCTCTTCCTCACTGCACACTGCAGCTCATGCTGAGATTATGGAAATGGTACTCCGCAGGTTCAATTGTTGTGTAGCTGCTCTCTTAAAGTTATCACTCTATTTCACATCTAAATTAACTTGGTCTCTATATCCTTATATCTGGAAACGTATTTGATATTTCTGGGATATAATGAAATAAGGTATAGCTGCTGTTAGAGGGTGTACTGTGAAGTGTCTGTACTACATATGTCTCTCCAAGATGCAGAGACCAGGTACCGCTGCCATACAGTACCCTGGACTCGTGGAACGACTCTGTATAATAGCAAACACAAGGTAAAGTGATCACATCACTGTCATATTAGTAGGGCTAAATGGTGCTATGCTGCTATTGCTGATTAGATGGTTCTGTGCATCCGTGCAATAGATGTGTGATTCAGCAGGAATTGTGTTAATGGAAATTTGATGCAGTAAACGTTTTCTAATAGCTGGTAGACTGTAGTGGAGAATATGCATTGGACATGCGTGTACCTTGCTGGAAAGGCTTAGCAATGTCGGATATATATCCGGTGAGTTGGACTTTTCCTTCACAGTTCCAATTAATGAACACTAGCTTTCTAGGAATAGATTTGATGCTGCGAGCTTCCAAGAATATGAAAACACTTTACTCAGGGACCGTCTCTACTTGTGTGTCCACTTCGGTTGCCTATAATTCGTCTCGTTCTCCAACTTCCTTTTTGCACTTTATTTTAGGGTATATAGCAATCAGATTTTTATTAAATCTTATTACAAAGATTTTCTGGAATTTAAAAGTGGCACCATGGATTATTTTCACTATTCAGAATCAACACAAGCAATTCGTACTTCCAGGCGGCTACATCCCAAATGCAAGAATGAGCACTAAAACCCTTTCCAGGGGAAATCAGGAATATTACATAAAACTGCTGCTTTGAAGCGATTGTTTCTGCAACACTATTCCTTCTCTGAACTGTCCTAAAGTCACTTACTACTAGAAACCTCTGTTCCTTCTCAAAACACCCACTTATAATTTGAGAATTGGATTGGATATGGATGCTTATTAGGAGATGTGGAAAAAACATAACTTGTTAGATCTTTTTTCTGTTTGACATATTTCGCTATCCTTTCCATAGTATTCTCACACATATCACAAGGCTTACGAATCTATCATCGTGCAACATGCATGTGCTACAAAGAGTGAGAAATGCATTCACAAGTGTTTGAATGTCTTATCAAGTTAAGAATATTGGATTTCACTAACCACACCAGAGATGGATCTATGTGATTAGACTTTCTGGCACTACCTTGCTAGGCACTACCTCTTCATATTTCCTGAAATTATATTACAGTATATACATTAAAATATAAAAAAAAGTACATGTACTATATTACCTCATTACCCTAGGCATAACCTATGTCTTGCAATGAGTCTAATCCTAAACCTATCCCTTATCCTTGACCTTACCCATAACCTAATCCTACCCCTAAGCCTTACCCTCGCCCTAAATCTAAATATATAAAACTTAACTTAATTCCTCTCGAAGGTAATAGTTATGATGAGCTAATGTTGGTAAGGTACATGTAATAAAGGAGATTAACTTGGCAAGGTAATGTGCAATCAAAAGAAAGTAGAATATGTAATTCCTCAACATATGCCTTGGAACTCACAAACAAGCAAAGTGGCCAAAAAGCTGTACATGGTAATGTACCTAAGGTCACACCACATAATTCTATCTTTAGGGCACTATGAATCATGTGTATATTAAGTATATGAAAGTGTTAGACCTGGCTTCATTGGTGTGGTTTCCCCTGTCTTTTTGCCTCTACCGCCTGTATTTCTGATTGTATGCTGGACTTCGTTTTTGCTGGTTTGTGTACTCTGGGCACTTTACCACTGCTGAACAGTGCTAAAGTGCCAGTGGTCCCTGTGTAAATTGTGATTATGATTGGTTATCCATGATTGGCTTATTTGATTTACTGGTAAGTCCCTAGTAAAGTGCACTATGTGTGGCCAGGGCCTGTAAATCAAATGCTACTTGTTGAGGTGCAGCACTGGTTATGCCACCCACATGAGTAGCCATGTAAAGTTGTCTCAGGCCCGCCATTGCAGAGACTGAGAGTGCAGTTTTAAATTACCATGTCGACCTGGTAAGTGCACCCACTTGCCAGGCCCAAACCTTCCCTTTTACTACATGTAAGGCACCCCTAAAGTATGCCCATGGTAACCCCAATGGGAAGGGTGCAGTGTATGTGAAAGGTAGGACATGTACTGGTGCGTTTTGCATGTCCTGGTAGTGAAATATCTTGCTTGTTTTTCACTATTGTAAGGACTAGCTCACCCATAGGCTATCATTGGAGCTACCTTGTAACATCTTACAAGTGTAACCTTCAATTGGGAAAAGCTAGAGATTTGGAGTTTGGGCTCTCTGAGCTCAGAATTTAAAAACATATCTTTAAGTGAAGGTGTTTTTTAAATTGTGTGCTTGAAAACGCCACTTTTAGAAAGTGGTCATTTTCTTGTTTTACCTGTGCCTCTGCCTGCGGAATCAAAGTCAGTCTGGTTTAGACTGACCGTAGCCTGGTTGTGCATTCACTCTAGACAGGCACACAAAGGGAGCTGCGGGGTGCCCTGCATGTCCTGATGTCCCATCACCTAGCTGTTGGGTCTTCCGGCGCCAGAGTGGTAGGAGGAGCTGTCACATACACCTAAATAGGACTGTGCCTGGCCTCTCACAATGCTGTCTCCATCCCCCTGGGGTGTGTCTGGAGCCAAGACAGGGTAAGGCAGGATCAGTGCACTACAAAGACTCTCCTTTGAAGTATGCCTAGTTGAAAGGGCAAACGGTGTATAAGTAACGGACCTAAAACCCTGGACTTTTAGAACACTTCTGGATTGAGGACTCTGCCAAGAAGAAGAGCCGTAGAGCTGTCAGGAGGAGTACTGCACCTTTGCTGTATGCGTCTTTGCTGGGTTGTTCTGCGGTTGCTGATCCTGTCTGTGAGCAGTGAAGGAACTGGAATTTGCTGTTTTGATCCTGCTTTCCAAGTTTCTCCAAGGACTTGTGTTTACTTGCCTCCTGTTAAGAAGTCTCAGAGGCCGAATGACTTCACCTTCATCTACAACACCTGAACTCCACTGCTGGGATTTCTGGCATGCCAAGTGGTGCCAATTCTAGTTCAGGGCCATTGTAGGTTGTTAAACCTGGTACTTTGTGCAGGTATATCCTCAAACTTACACCCTTTGCCTCCTATTTTTCTGACCCTGTTTTTGCTGGCTATATGACTCTGGGCACTTTACCACTGCTGATCAGTGCTAAAGTGCATATGCTGTCTGTGTAAATGGTGATTATGATTGGTTATCCATGATTAGCATATTTGATTTACTGGTCAGCACCTAGTAAAGTGCACTTAGTGTGCCAGGGCCTGTAAATCAAATGCTTCTAGTGGGCTTGCAGCACTGGTTGTGCCACCCACACGAGCAGCCCTGCAAATGTGTCGCAGACCTGCCACTGCAGTGTCTGCGTGCATAATTGTTAACTGCCATGTCGACCTGGCAAGTGCACCCACTTGCTGGGCCCTAACCTTCCCTTTTGTTACATGTAAGGCACCCCTCAGGTAGGCCCAAGGTACCCCCATGGGCAGGGTGCAGTGTATGTGAAAGGTAGGACATGTACTGGTGTCTGTTACGTGTTCTGATAGTGAAATACTGTGTATTCTGCTTTTCACTGTTGAAAGGCTGTTGGTCCCATAGGATAACATGGGAGCTGCCTTGTAACATCTTACAGGTGTAACTTTCCATTGGAACAAGATAGAGGAATGGAGTTTAGGCTCTCTGAACTCAGAATTTAATAACACACCTTTTTAGTAAAGGTGGTTTTTAAATGGTGTGTTTAAAAATGTCACTTTTAGAAAGTGATCATTTTCTTGCTTTAACATTCTGTGTGCCTCTGCCTGTTTGTGTATTCACCGTCTGGTTTTGGAATGACAGGAGCTGGGTATGTGCATTCACTCCAGACAGTTACAAGGGGGGTTGAGGTGTGTCCTGCCTTGCCTGAGTTGCTCATAGCCAGGCTGAATAGACTTTGTCTGCATTTAGAGTGGGGGGGGGCGAGTTTCACTAGCACCTGAGTAAGCTGTGTCTCCTTTGCACAATGCTATCTCCACCTCCTAGGGTCAAGCTGGACCAGGGAGGTCAGGACTAGTTTGGTCTGAGCACAGAGACCCTAGCCACAAAGAGAGCAATGGGAAAATGGGGTATAAGTATTGGACCTAAAACCACAGGACGTTAGATTACTTCTGGAATTTAGAGGAACCTCTGCATTGGAAGAAAAGCTGAAGACTGCCCTTTTGCTGTGCGTTGCTTTGCTGCGTTGGCCTGCAGTTGCTGCTTCTGTCAAAGAGAGGTCAAAGACTGGACCTTTGCTGTGAACCTGCTTGTGAAGAATCTCCAAGGGCTTGTGTGTGCTTGCCTCCTGTTCTGAAGTCTCAGGGACACAAAGACATAACCACCAGCTTCCCTGAACTCCACTGCATGGAGTTCTGACCTGCCAGGAGGTGTCTGTTCCAGTACCAGGCGTCTGGAGGTGGTTCCTGTTGCTGGGAGCTGAAAAAGCTTGCAGAAACCAAGAAAATCAACACATCGCTCTTTCAGTGCCTGTTTTTCTGATGCCACACCACCGAGCGCAAAGAATTTCCATGCATCGCCACAGTGCGGCCAAAGAATCGATGCAGCACCTGACAGCGGCTGAAAAATCTCCTGCATGCCAAATCCAGTGAACTGACCTCCAAAGTCCGAGGATCACCACACCAACTCTGACACAGGCCCTGCTGTGCGGCTTAAAGAATCGACTCATCATTGGACCATGGCTGAAGAAATCGACGCAGCACCTGTTTGCCGCCGCTGCATCAACCTCCAGCGCATCCCGGATTTCCACGCATTGCACCTGTGTGGCAAGTTTTGTGATGCATCACCCGCAGACCAGAACCGCCCTGGAATCAACGGATCACTTTCCCCTACAGTCCGGACTTGATGCATCACTTCTCCGGCATGCAGCAGAACTGTCACATCGCCTTTCCAAGGACTCAGGAACTGATGCATTGCTGTGTTTTTTGATGCTTCCCTTCTCTGCTCCTGTTTGGCCTTATGAATTTTGATGCACCTAAAGGTACATTGTGTAAAATCACGCATCCTTAGATTTCTATGGACAGAGTTGCTTGAAACCTCTTAAAAGTCATATTTGGAGTTGTGTATGTAGGATATTTGTCATTTTGGTCTTGTTTGGTTTAGATAAAGATACTTTATTTTTCTAAACTGTTGTGGTGTCCATTTGTAGTGTTTTCACTGTGTTACTGTGTGTCTGGGTGCAAATACTTTACATATTGCATTTGGGATAAGCCTATCTGCTCGTGCCCAGCTACCAAGGGAGTGAGCAATGGTTAGCTAAAGCGTGCTACTCCCTTATCCTGACTTGAAGCAAGGGTCCCTACTTGGACGAGGTGCATACCTTTGCCAACTAGAGACCCCCATTTCTAACAGAGGTGTTGGCTGGGTTGTAACTTCAAGAAAAGGTTCCTGATGCTGTCACCGATGCTGCTGCCTGCACCAACGCTGTAGACACTGCTCGCTGGGAGAATGCAGCACCAACCCGGATGACACCGCAGCCCTGGTCTCACCAAAGATTATGCGCCTCGCTGACATCGACACCGCTGCCTGCACCATGGCCGTGCTGCAGCAACATAAGATGGATGGAATGCTGAATGAATCAAACATTCACCACCAGTCAAGAGATCTGGGTTAAATCCATCGTTCTTTTGCTCACTACGCCACCCCAGTTTGGGCCCAGCCATATGCAAATCAATCTCGACTCTGCTCCTCCATGGCCGTGGGCACCACCTCTTCACACCGACTTTGACTGCAACGTTGGTCTCACCGAAGCCAATGTCTAAGTGCCATCACTGACTCCACTGCTTGCGCAGGCTTCCAGTGCTCTTAGGAGCGCTGGGAGAGCCTACTGTATCCAATCCTGGCGAGCAGCACCAGAATTGGGTAGTGCAGTTTACTGAATCAGGAGCTTCCTGGCACACACGAGGGAGGAGGTCGTCGGCTGTGAAAGATAAGTGAATTTATTTATTTTTGCCCCCCACCATCAGTACAAGCCAGCAACCACTGCTCTAAAATATACTGCTAAATGCTGATTTTGCATTTTGCACCACTTCACATATTTGCAGGACCTTCATGTAATTATGCAAAAGGAAGTCTTGTTAATTCTATACTTCCTAGAAATTATGTCCATATGAGATGGTCTGCTTGTGTAGCATAATTTTGTGTATGAATAGAACATCAAACTTATTTCTACCGAATGTATGAAAGTAAGTTGAATTTTTGTGCCACGTTTACTTCTAATAAATTAATCTCATCCTGACTAATTGGGAAGCTTATCTTCACCTTGCCTCTGTCATTGTAATTCCTCAAAGGCTTCCACGAGTTAATGAGCTAGCTGCCCATTACTGCGTACAACTACTTCCATCTGGTTGCATGGCACGTGCTGTCATTTGCACATTTCAGCCAAAATGTCTGCGACCAACTGCAGCCTCCTCGGTGCTTGATTTTTATCAGTTTCAGAAAGAGCTGATCTCATTAAAATCGGTATGTAAGGTCGTGCACAAAATCGTATTGCGAAATATGCGTTATCAGCAATCAATCAACTGGTTTGAGCGTACACTACCTTGTCTTCAAGTGTGCAGAAAACCGAAGTTAGATTTGGCTCATTGGACTGTGCTTCTTTTAGCCTTAGTGCTAGCATTATTACTGAAAACAGACTTTGCGAACTGCCTTGCTCCAGTGGCGTAGCAGAGGGGGAGCGGTTCGCCCCGGGTGGCACTATTTTTGGGAGCAGTGGTGGTGAGCAAGTCGGGCGCCACCCCCCCCCCCCCATACCCATACAAGTCGCCCGTCGGGCGCCACAAACCCCACCGAAACAAGTTGTCCGTCTGCCGCCACCCACCCTACCCCGCCCATCGCTCTTACCTGCACCGGGCGGCAAACTTAGGGTCCGCCCCGGGTGGCAGTAGGTCTAGCTACGCCACTGGCTCGCTCCAGTACTAACCCTGGGCATTATACTTTGCTACGCTCACAAAGCATGCAAAGTTTGTGCTACTACGCACTTGCACGTAGCAGAGTGAAAGCAGGAGAATAATAAACTCCTTCAAATGCTTTGATAAAGCAATTTTTATGCTAAAAAGCATATAACCAATTCACAAAAATGAATTTTGACAATTAAATATCAAGCAATGAGAGAGGTGATGATTTTGGAGTTCCCCTAACCTAGGGGAGGACCAAGCAGATGCCTTGAACACAAAAAGCATATCATGTGAACGATTCAATGGTGGTCCCTTCCTCCTAGGACCACCCCAAGCATAGTTATGGGCAAAATACAAGCCCAATCAAAGCCCTGCAAAGCATTATGGGACGAGATTACAGTGGGCAGTGAATATTATAGTGTCCAATATCAAAATAATTCTACAAAGAGCTGCAGTTCAACTAGTCGTCACTGGGTGTCGTCCCTCACGAGTCAAATGCAAAAGCATCATGAAAGGTTTTCAATACTTTTGCATTTCACTCTTGAGGGACGACACCTAGTAACGACTAGTTGAACTGCAGCTCTTTGTAGAATTATTTTGATATTGGACACTATAATATTCACTGCCCACTGCTAATCTCGTCCCATAATGCTTTGCAGGGCCTTTGGTTGGGATTGTATTTTTGCCAATAACTGTGCTTGGGGTGGTCCTAGGAGGAATCGTTCAATAAGATGTGCTTTTTGTTTTCAAGACATCTGCTTGGTTGTTGGTTCTCTCCCTAAGTTAGTGAGGATACCAAAATCATCACCTCTCTCACTGCTGTTTAACTTTTTGTTTTCACTTTAGTGAAATGACTATATGCATTTTTAGCATATAAAGACAGAGATATTTATTTTATCTTAACTTGCACTGTACAAGTTTGCTTTTGGTAATTATTGTACAGTGCAGTCAAGCACACAGCTACGCACTACGCAATTTGCATAGCTACGTGTAGTTGAAGCTGTACTTCACGTAGCTACGTGAAGTGCTACTACGCAAACTACGCCCGGGCTTATCCAGTACAAACATTATAAAAATGTTTACCTAAATGAGAGCGAATTTGATGTACTCTGCTTTTCATAAAAATAAATGAACATACGTATTTCCCCCTCTTTAAAATGTGAACACAAAACTAAGGGGCATATTAGCAAGGCGATTATCGCTAAAGCGGCGATAATATTATCGCCTTATCAACAAGCTGTCGCTAACTGCTGTTAGCGACAGCTTGTAGGCGATAGCGACCGGGTTGGGTGCCGCTTTGCATGCCAGCGATATTTATCGCTAATGGCATGCAAAGTAGGCGTTCCCCACCTAACAGCGACTGGAAACAGTCGCTAAGGTCGCTAACGCCTATCAGCGAGGCAGGGGCGGTGATTAGTGAACCAGCGCTAAACACGTTTAGCGCTGGTTTGCTAACACCTGGTCCCACCCTGACTTAGCCATGTAATCCAATGAGAGGTGGATTACATGGCTAAGTCCCTCGCACTATCAGCAAGCTGAAACTGGGGAACAGTGTGAATATCGCCTGTTTTCAGGCGATATTCACACTGTTCTCCAAGGTTTCTATCGCTTTGGAGATTAGCATTGCTGATTGCACGCTAACTCCGCGATAGAAACCGGCGATGCCTGGCGATAATTATCCAAGCGCTAATTGCGCTTTGCGATAATTATCGCCAGGCATTGCTAATATGCCCCTCAGTTTGAACAAAACAGTATTGTACAGGAATTTGAAACCTATGGAGGAGTATTCTATCTCTTGCAAGAAACTATACCCTAAGGCCAGCTGGTGCTGAGGAAAGAGAGCAAATGACTCTTAATGTATATATACACTTTCGAGACATTTTGGTAGTCAAACATTTAGGTCACAATATATTGACATCTAGATATTTTTTTCTTCCTCAATACTCTGACATACGACAGAGTAGTGTATTTAGCATACCCAATGGCTTAGCGTGTGGGGGTACAGGGGCTTTAGCCCGGGTGCAAAATTCTTAAGAGCACAAAATTGGGGGCACAAATTGCGCCGCACAATGCTTGCCTTGCCCCGGGCGCTGGCAACCCACGCTACATCGCAGAGCATACCTCCATCAAGTGCTCGCCTACATAGCAGATTTGTTCTTTGTTGATATTACTATTTTTATACCAGTAGGCAACACTCATGAGAAAAAACTCAAAAACTTGCACACAAGTGATGACGAGTGTGATGGAATGCAGTAGGGAGTTTATCTAAAGTTGTTTTAGAAGTCAGTGAGTGGTTCATGGAAGGCAACAGCATATTCTTTCTTTCTCTACTAAAGCCACCTTTAACAAACAAGTAAAGTCCTCTGAACCGAACCGGCCTATGGTGTCAAAAAATTCACTAATCCACTCTCTCCCACAACCTCCAGATGTGTTATCTTCGCACTTCTTGGGCTGACTGCCAGAGCTTTCTAAGCATTTCCCATTACCGATCTCGGACCTACAGCTTACCTATTTACCTTTGCATAGGCACTTACACAATGTATAATCACCACTCAAGTCGAATGTAGCACTATTTAAAACCAAATAAATGAGGTTGTTAAAATTCTAATAATCTATACTACTCTAGGCTTCATGACTTCGGAATCTATTGACTAGTCCTAGAACATTATAGTCCTAAAAAAGGATCAGAGTTGGCAATGGCATGGTTACTGCAATGCAAGTCTATTGTGTTTGTTGCTATGTGTGTGAATCCACACTCATAGCTTCACCCAAATAAAAAAACACACTTCCCAGATATAATATAGATTTGGCTTAGAAGTGGGCATGTGGACATTTCTGCAGTAGAGGGAAAACATTCACCTATAGGCTTTGCCCGCATTCCAAGTCAGGTAACTTCTCTCAGATCTAATGTTCCACATTAGGGTATTTGGTGCAGGATGCAGCACTGACTTATGCAAGATGGTGTTTCAAATGTCTACCCTCTCCTCGACATATTTTGGTTACTGTGCTAAGCAAAGTTTCCTCTTCATTGCTTACATGACCAGGATTTTAAATTTGTCAACAGTGGAATATTTTTTCTAGGTGTCAATGTTAGAAATGGTGGTCTCAAGTTGGCAGAGGTAGGTAACTTTGTCCAAATAGGGATCCTTGCTTCTAGTCAGGGTAAGGGATATACACTGCTAAAATAAACCCTGCTCACCCCTTTGGTAGCTTGGCACGAACAGACAGGCTTATCTCAGAGGCAGTGTTTAAAGCATTTGTGAACACATGCAGTAATGCCGTGAAAACACTACAAATGGACACCACACCAGTTTAGAAAATTAAGTAATCTTTATCTAAACCAAAACAAGACCAAACGACAAAAATCCACAATACAGTAACACAAATATGACTCTCAGATGGCAGAAATATTTTAGTTCAAAGCAAATTGCAGATGCAATACTCTTCACACTTGGATGCGTCACGCAAACAAACAACAAGGGCCGCAGGGAAGGTGATGCGTCAGTTCCTTACTGCTGCACAGGGGAGGTGATGCGTCGGTTCCTTACTGGAGAGGAGGTGATGCATAGGTTTCTTACTGCGCCCCCAACGATGCGACAAACTTGGCGCCTCGATGCGTTGCGACGATCCGGAACGATGCGGTGGATTCTTGCAGCCGCACAGCAAGCCTTGCGTCAAAATCGGTGCAGTGATCTCGGACTTCGGAGATCGATGCACTCGATGCGACGTGCAGCGATTTCTTGAGCCGCAGGCAGGCGCCGTGATGATTTCTTCGGCGATGCGTCGGAAACAGGTGCAGATGCATCTCGCTTCTCGAAGTTGCATTACATTTCCCAGCTCCCAGTAGCAAACAGCCTCCAGAGGTCCAAAACAACAGCAGGCACCTCTGAGCAGGTCAAGACCCCCAGCAAGGAAGTTCAGGGGAGCTGGTGGTGAAGTCTTTGTGTCCCTAAGACTTCAGAACAGGAGGCAAGCTCAATTCAAGCCCTTTGAGATCTTCCTCAAGCAGGGGACACAGCAAACAGCAAAGTCCTTTTCTCCTTTCCTTGGCAGTAAGTAGCCACTACAGGCCAACCCCAGACGGCAAACAGCACAGGGGCAGTATTCCTGCTCAGCTTCTCCGGCTCTTCTCCTTGGCAAAGGTTCCTCTTGATTCCCAGAAATTATCTAAAGCTCTGTGGTCTGGGCCCCAATATTTATACTACAAAATCCTTTGTTCTCTGGTGGCAGAGAAGTCCGGTGCTTGGTCAAAATTGGTTCTGTCCTCTCTGGTGCAGCTTCCTGGCAGGAGGTGGAGACAGCATTGTGGGAGGCAGACCAGCCCATTCAGGTGAAAGGAAATCTCCTCTCCCTACTCTAAATGTAGCCCAGGTCTATTCAGCCCAGCCCTGAATCATCAGGCTCTCTGGAGCCACTGATCCTCCCCAGCCCCTGACACTCCAAACCCATACAGTCAATCCACATACTAGCAGAGGCACACTGGATGGCTAAGCAAGAACATACCTACTTTCTAAAAGTGGTATTTTCAAACACAGAATGTAAAAATCACCATCACTAAAAGATGCATTTTAACATTCTGAGTTCAGGCATACTAAACTTTATTTTCCTACCTTGTTCCTAGGGGTAGTTATGTTTATAAGATGTGATAAGCAAACTCCCCATTCTATCCTATGGGAACAGATAGCCTAGCAATAGTGAAAAACGAAATTGGTAGTATTTCACTATCAGGACATGCCACACACATCAGGGCATGTCCTACATTTCACATACACTACACCCTGCCCACAGGGGTACCTTGGGCCTACCTTAGGGGTCTAACATGTAAGAAAAGGGAAGGGTAGGGCCTGGCAAGTGGGTGCACTTGCCAGGTAGACATGGCAGTACTAGACTGTCCACAGATACTGCAATGGCAGATCTGAGTCACATTTACAGGCTGCTTATGTGGGTGGCACAATCTGCAGCCCACTAGCAGCATTTGATTTACATGCCCTGGGCACCCACAGTGCACTGTACTAGGGACTGACTACTAAATCAAATCAGCCAATCATGGAAACACCAATCCATAACAACAATTTACAAAGGGAGCACTTGCACTTTGGCACTGAACAGCAGTGGCAAAGTGCCCAAAGCATCTAGCCCAGCAAAACAAAGTCCAACACACAGCAAAAATACAGGAGGCAAAGGCAAAAAATGCAGGGGAGACCCACCCCAATGGTGCCAGGTCCAACAGTCAACATTTATGGAGCCCATCATATTTTAAGCCAATAAAAAATAATGAGGCTGTGTTTAGATGTCTTCCCACACTTGCTGCTCCAGATTATGTACTGTACTGTACTGTTTATTACCCACAGTCGATGGCCACAAATGTTGTATAAAGAGAGGCCAGAATGCTGCTACTCACGCAGTTGCTGTATTTTGATTCATGCTCTATCAAACTTCATAATTGGCCTGCAGTTTCCAGAATGTGCTCTGGGGACTGTGATGTGTGTCGTTTGGAATATGTACTACATCTAGCTCTTTGTGATTTTATAAGCAGCATATTTTTACAATAGGCAAAAAAATGTATGCTCCCTTTGTAGCATTCTTGGTGTTGTGATGTGTACAGAGTGCTGCTTCATTTATTTTCTTGTCTTGTTTTTCTGTGGTGCTTTGGATTGCTTTTGTTGTACATTTTGTTTGAGCTACTAGTGCTTCTAAAACTTGTCTCACTCTTATTAATCCTGCTAATCTTTATTTGTTAGTCTCTAGCTTAGTTATTGCTTTTACTCTTTACTTTCCGTATTGTCTGCTGACACCTCTTTAAAGTCTGAAATGGGTTAAACCAGTACGACTTGCCAAACATTTTAGTGATACCTTCTCTAGTGTTCACATTATCCTACATACTCTTCCATAAAGAGGTTTGAGGGTCTGGTGTACACTATTGATTCACCTGAAATAATTGAATTTACTAAACACATCTTAACTAGTCCTAACTCCGTTATCTTTCCTCTAAATAAGAATATGTATATTAAAGTCTCTTCATTCTGCTTGAGACTATTATTTATTTTTTGTTGGTGACTTCCAGAAATGGACACAATATTCAACATGGAGCCTCAAATTCCATTGCTTGTGCTTCTATCCATGCAGGCCAATATCCACACACATCTTAATGACTTAGATATATTTTGATTACTAAAAGCATGGCCACTATGTGACCCTCATGTTACAATGCTGCTCTTTTGCAAATGTTTATACTACTGCCTACATTGTTTCTGCCCTAAATTTACACCTGACTGCATTCTAGGTTATTTACTATATCACTGACCTTTTTTTATTTAAAAAAAACAAAAAACGTTAGTAACTCATTCCTTATCTTGATAACTGCCACCTTCATACTCTACCTCAGATCTTCTTATCTTCTCTAAAAAAAATGCATGCTTTTTGTTGCAGAGTGTTAGGATTACGAAGGGACATTGGTAAACTGTAGTAGGTATGGTCTCATATCTGGCGTTCTAGTCTTCATTTAAGATCAGAAGAGGTCAGGCATGGAAGATATGGAAGACGCGGCCATGAAAACTAGTATAAAACCTAGTATGAGAACTGCGTGATCCTCACTTTTTCCATTATAAGTCATTGTTCCAGCACGATTAAAGTGGAGCTACTAGATAAGACGCATAGACACTGAGAAGGAGTCTAGAAATTGACCCCAGTTTTTTCAGCTAACTCCTCTTATAATTAGTTTATAACCCTGTCTTGAATCCCGCACTTTATTACTTTTCCTTTTCGGCTCTCTGTTTACCCTGGCACACTTTTCCATTCTTCCATTGATTCTCTTGCCTCCCTCCACAGTACCCTAACAAATAAGTTCATCCTTATCTCCATCATAATTGCTTTCAAAGAACTGCTGTCATTGTGCTGCCTATTCCACCCCAGCATGACCAGGCTCCTCTCCTCACCGTCTTCGGCTCCAGGCCTGTATAATGGTGGGAACATTGTTAGTTATGGCACTTTCCAAACCAAATGAAAGGTAAGATGATTACACACTGTTTCTTGTTTTGCATATTAAGGACTGCTTAAAAGATTGTAATAGTTATTTTTTGTTTCCTTACTCTATCAAGATTACGGAGCAGTTGTTCTGAGACGATCCCTGGCTGCTGGTGGTGAATTTGAACCAGGTTCTCTGGTGTCCTACTCCTTTCCTCATTTTTACAATGGTCCCACCAAGGTATTTTTATTCCATTCTTTGGTTGAAACAGGTGGACGATTGGGACTGTCAGCTATATAATTTGGGGATCTTATCCCAGCTGGAATCCTGGCGCACAGAGACTTCAATGTTGAGACAAAGGCATCAAAAAGAAGACACTTACTACTGATCTATTGTGTGACCCTTATTCATCTATATTTTCTCAGAGGGAAATCTATTTGGGAACTATATTCCCTACCAATCTATGCCAACTAGAATGCTGAATGATAACAAGGCCAACACCAGCTGCTCAAGGCTGAGTGTAGGAAAGTTGTGGAACCACTAGGGATTGCATATGTAACATGGTTATGTTATGAAAGGCATATAATGACCTATTTTGGCTATGATCTTCACTTTCAAAACTTTTTCATATAATATTGGAAATGTAAGACTGATTATTTATTATCTATTTGTATGACATTGCATTGTGTCTTGTATATACTTCAGTTTCCTCTGTCTTCTTTTTTAATCTTTCTTTTTCCTTATTCCTTTGTAGCACTATTGCTATTTCAAGATTTTCTCAAACTAGGGACCAATCTCCTTTCCACACACTTGTATTATCCTTGGCATAGCTAATGCCAACAGAATGCCACTTGGATTCCATAATAGATAAGGATATACTGACAATGGATCGGAAAGTCACTGCAAAGCTTTTAATGGTTTCAAGTACCATGAATATGCCTTCACTTTGATTTGCTACACTCTCTGTGTCTTTCATTGTAGCAAAGAGCCCTGTTCTCCACTTGAAATATTCTATAAATGTTAAGTCTGCACTGATTAGATACGACAATGCTCTAAACTCTAAAAAATAAAAATAATAATATTGTATGTGCAATTGAGAGATTATGGTTTATTCACAGGTAAAAGTATGTAAAATATAAATTTTACATGAGTAATTCAAATACATTTCATAATGCATCGTGAGGTGAGTAAGTGTTCTGCTTTATTTCTGAACTGCATAACGTTTCTTGGTAATAATGTGAAAGTAGGAGCGGCATACAAACAACAAACTACATTTCTTAACCATGACAACATCCCTAAATTTTTGTTGTGCTTTTGCTTGGTCCCTGTGGTATTTGGATTGACTCACCACATGAGAAGCACGGGTCCCAGCTGCATAATGTATCTAGTATAAACCTCCAAACTAACAAATCAGCTCATCATATTTCATACAGCAAATATTTCAAAACATTGTCTCTCCCCTTTCTTGTGCCTGCAATGAGTCTACACATAACATAATTCTGTCTCGCCAGTGTTTTCTTATCAGACTTCCAAAAGAATTTTTTGAATTCCTTTAATCTAAGCCTAATTTTGCACAATAAAGCAAACCTATATTGTTGAAACATGAGATGGTCACACCTGCCATAGGAATAACTAGTCAGCGGGAATACCTTGGATATTGCAAGTTTACCTATGCCTAATTCAAGCAGATGAACATGTGACCTGATGCAAAGTGGGTCATTATTTGACAATCAATCAAGATGCCTCTCCAAGGAAACCGACAAGGGCCTGTGAGTGTGCTAGATAGTTCTGAAGCTACTCAGCTTCCAAAGAGCTTCTGCAACGTCTGTCATGGGAAATGAGTGAGAGACAGGAATATCTTATTCATTTATTTCAAACTTTAAGAGGCTAGAAATTGGCCTTCTCTCTCCCCACAGATCACTTATCAGGGGATTAACTACAAATCAAAAAGCACTGTATATTGTTATTATTTCGTTTGTTGCAGAGGTCAAGTTATAGTTTTTTTCAAGGCAAACATCTTACCTTAGAATGGAGCATCATCGTTCTCTTTGTAAATTATTGATTTTTGAACATTAAACAAAAGAGAACTTGGAAATACTGACAGATGGTTATAATAAAATATGGTTACAAACACGCCTTTACGAATATAATTACTAAGTGTTGCATATCGATTTAGCAATTAATTAATGAAAAAACACAATTGCAGAGTCATCCTGTCTAATGGTTTTAAAGAAGCTGGTGCTGAAGGATTTCAAACTTACCTGCGTTTGCTTTCCCGGGAGGATGATAAAATGAGAGGCCCAAAGAAATAATGGCTGCAAGTTCCAAAATTATTAAAGTCACATCTTGCAATGCTTCCCAGACTAGCTGCAAGAAGGTTTTTGGCTTCTTTGGAGGTATAAAGTTCTGTCCATATATCTGTCTTCTTTTTTCTAGATCTGCTTCTGTACCAGGTAATCCTACAAAAACATCAGGGAAAGTATTGTCAATTAATGCAGGAAGGACGTCATTCAATTTAACGCTATCTAGCATCGATTTTGGTGTTAAGGCACAATATAAGATTTCTCAACAGAAAGCAGGATATTCTCAGAATGAGAAGTGATTTCTAACATCTGACATATGTACCTCGACATTGACACTTGTAGAGACTACATGGTTGAAATTATCCGGGTAGTGTGACGTTATGTTATGTTTAGCGGTTTTATAGGAAGCAACAAGATTTAAGTAAGAATATCTCTGAGGGTCATGAAAGGAACAAATAAATTCACAAAAACAAATCAAGCCAGTTCATAAATATGTTTGTTGTAGATGGCTTCCATTGTCAGCCTTTATTGTGAACAACCCGCTCCAAATCCTGTTATTCACTGAAACTACGTCACAACAGTGATTAACCAAAATGAAATCACCCAGGGGAAGTATTTGCTTTCCCTTTATTATGCCGCTTCTCCTTGGTCTCCACAGACTCAAAAACAGCAGTGGTGTAGCAGCTGTTGCTCTCACCCACCTTCTATGAATCTCCAGAACCCAAGGGAGAGGGGGGGCGTGAACAGCGCTGTGCCTGCGTCAACCGACTTTTCCCCTGTCAGCGTGGGGCTCTACAGTGCTGAGTTTTTTTAAGGCGCTATGGCCTCGGTAGGTAATTAGTCCAGTAGCCAGTAGTGTATATTATATAAGTAATTTATTCAGTTACAAGTAAGATGGTAAGTATTGCCCCACTAGGAGCAGCATCCTGCTGCTCCGCCCCACTCATTCCATCTGACCACTCATCCAAACCATGCACTCATGAACATTCTATTATATCACATTCACACCGGCTGAGCAGCGAGGAACTAGGAGATAACAAGATACAACATATCACCTTCCTTCAGGAAACAAAAGAAATGACAGCATACTGGGTGGAAGAAAATATACATTCCACACCTCTTTAACTATAAGTAACCAATCCTTAAATTACATAGAAAGATCGCATTACATAAAGTATTCCACTCCTTAGATTGTAAAGGAAGATCACATCACATAAAGATCACACTCAATAAATCTTCTGCTCCCACTAGAGAACATCTGAGATATATGTAGCAGGACACATCTTATAAATATATCCCACATCACACTATGCAGGACAAGGAACTAACGCACTCCTACTACTGCACACCTTGCAGGACAAGAGAACCAATGCACTCCCACTACTGCACATACTGCAGGACAAGGGAACCAACGCACTCCCACTACTGCACAAACTGCAGGACAAGGGAACCAATCCCTCTACTGCACACTTTGCAGGACAAGGGAACCAATGCACTCCCCTACTGCACACCTCGCAGGACCAGGGAACCAACGCACTCCCACTACTGCACACCTCACAGGAAAAGGGAACCAACACACTCACAGTACTGCACACCTTGCAGGACAAAGGAAATGATGCCCTCCCATACTGCCCACATTGCAGGACAAAGGAACCAATGCGCTCCCACTACTGCACACCTTCCAGGACAAAGAAACCAATGCACTTCCACTACTGCACACCTTCCAGGACAAAGGAACTAACGCACTCCCACTACTGCACACCGCGCAGGACCAAGGAACCAACGCACTCCCACTACTGCACACCTTACAGGACAAAGGAACTAACGCACTCCCACTACTGCACTCATGAATCACACACCAGAGCAGACAACAACCCTTTAAGCATGGCAAACAATCAATACAACACACCCTTAATGACTATCTAAATAGGCATAGTATTAGAAATATATGCTCACCCACACACAACAGCCCATTAAGCATGGTATACATAGATGCAACAAAAACGTCAAGACAAATACATTAACATCGGTGCGACGTTGTAAATATTCTTAATATGGATATGAAAACAGCTTCCAACAACTGTCCAGTGTCACTTCTCCTCTTGCCGATGATTCGTGCAGACGCTGAATGACTTTTCCTCCTGCTGACTCACCAGCGCATCAAGCCGCATAACAAGCGACGCAAGGATACAGCACTGCAGTCACCATGCCACGAACATCTTGCGCTGCCTCAAACCAATGAAATGCAATTAGATGAATGTGCCGAACGTAGCGATGGCAAATCAGCACAAGGACGCTGGTGCATACGCGCCACGTCAACTCAGTGCGACTGGTCCGAGCTAATATGGCCTACAGTGACATCACAGTGGTTCCTTCCAAGAGTTGCAGCTTCAGCAGTTCTGCACAATGGAGACGGTTGTTATGGGAACACAGACACTGACGTATCTCCAGAGCTCGCGGCTACCGATTGAATTCCGCTGCTCGTGGACACCTCCGCAGCGACTCCACTGGTAAGCTATTCACAGCAGACCAACGCTTGGCAGCTTAAACATTCCACATGACAAACAGTGATTGCCACGAGCGCAACTTTTTTTAGATTCAAGTGTCCACAACAAGTGTCCCGCAAGTGTTCCACACCAGAGCAGTTGACCTGTCACCCACTAAGCTCTCCCCGGGGCCCTACTTATGCCCCCAAATGAATGTCAAACAAAACGCAGAAAACAGGCAACTCGTTCACACTTAATGCCGGGTTAGGGTATCATAACATCTATCCTTACCCCAAGCGAAGCGCATATAGAAAAGTGCAGCACTAACCGGTACCTTCAAAACAAACGCTGCTGGTTCAGTGTTTGCACACGTCAAATTCAATGCTGCCAGAACCTTTGAATGCTGCTGGTTGCACTTGAAAAAACGTTGCAAGTTCACACTAACATAACCTCTGTAACTGCAGTCAACAGCACACTGATAAACTTGCAAAAGACTTTTCCAAACATCAGATGACTGGAGGCTTCTTTGAATTCCAGGCACACATGTCACACGCTCAAAACGTCAATTCTGTAGGCTGTCAGTCTACAAACCACATAGGTTAAACGCTCCATACTTCAATTCTGTAGGCTGTCTGTCTTCAAACCACACAGGTTAAACGCCCAATACTTAAATTCTGTAGGCTGTCTGTCTTCAAACCACACAGGTTAAACGCCTAATACTTAAATTCTGTATGTTGTCGGTATTCAAACCACACAGGTTAAAAGCCCAATACTTTAATTCTGTAGGCTGTTTGTCTTCAAACCACACAGTTTAAATACCCAATACTTCAATTCTGTAGGCTGTCTGTTGTAGTAGACACCGGTGGGGCATCTAGGGCGTTGCTTAGGCTGCTCTTCAGACTCCAGCTTGCTTCTCTTAGGTTCTTGTACAGTTTCTTTAGTTACTTAGCTTTTCACGCGTTGTTCTTTTTTCCAATCCATCACCACTTTTGTAAACGAAGTATGGCCTCTGTAGGTAATCAGTCCAGTAGCCAGTAGTGTATATTATATTAGTGGTTTATTCAGTTACAAGTAAGATGGTAAGTATTGCCCCACCAGGAGCAGCATCCTGCTGCTCAGCCCTACTCATTCCAACTGACCACTCATACAAAACATGCACTCAAGAACATTCTATGACACCACATTTACACCGACTGAGCAGCAAGGGACTAGGAGATAACAGGATACAGCAGAGAGGAAAATCAATGCACAGTGACAAGCAGCTCTCAAAGAGCTGCAGTCAGCATGGTGCTGGCTCTCTACTTTCAGTGTGAGAGCCAACACCTTGCTTTGGACTGGGAGATGGGTGGATTGGGCAGAGGGTAATGGAGGTGGTGAAAGACATCCAGGTAATTATTTTTTTCAGTTTGAGAAAAGAGAAGGGTTTTGCAAAGGGATGGGGGGTAGGTGGCAGGCAGTGTCAGCTTAAAGACATATTTTGGGGCCCCCCGCATTGAACAAATTTGCGTTTTATTACCCACTTCCCGATAATTCATGCCCTCCATGATGCCAAGCAATACTAAAATATATGATAAACTTTAGAATATCCCTTGCCCAGGACTCCAAAAAACCTTAATTTTAGACTGGGTAGAAAGACTGGCTCGGGGTAGAGGCAGGTAGAGGGAGAGAGGTTTAGAGATAGAGAGAAAAATAGAAGAGGCCAAATAGAGAGAATGCTTGCTTTTACACGGGACCCCTTGGAAGGTGGGGACCCAGGGCAAATGCCTGATCACGCCTTAAAACACGCCTGGTGGCAGGAGGTCAGGTACTTTTTTGGTGTAGTTTACTCAAAGAAGGATGCTAAGCCTATATGGAAAGGGTGGTGTGGATGGGTGGAAGGTGGTCAAGTATTTTTTTATTTTTCATTTGGTTACGAGTAGGCGAATGTTTTTTCAGAGGGTGCTGGTGATGGATAGCAAGAGACCAGGTATTAATTTTTAATTTGGGCAAGGGAGGGTATATGTCTATGATGATGGGGGGTAGGTGGCTGGAAACCAGATTTTTACATGTTATATATGGTTAAGCCTCTGTCCCTGGCTACATCTTGGAGGCAATACCAGGTGATTTTTTTGAGGCCACATACGATATTTACGGATGTTTAAACTTTTTCCTGATCACAAATTTGTTAATAAGTCATCATATAATATATAAAATAACAAAGACTGCAGTACGTTATGTTATAAAATACAGAGAACAGAGTTGCTTTTGAGTGGTTTCAGTTCCAAAATACGTAATCCTATGGAGTCCATCATCACCAGCAATTGATGCACAATTTTAGTTGATATCAATTTCAAAGAATGGGTGGTTTGATAATAATGTGATTTTGGTCATTAAATTGTTTTCAGAAAGGATGCCACCTTTATCCAAACCTACACTGTCACGTATAAAGGTTGCGACTCCATCAACAAACACATCAGATTACTTCTGTTATTGAGATATCAGTCAGCAATACCAGGATTTCACCCGAATAAATCCACACAGTACACATGGTGTACAGGCTGCAGTCACATTTGACTTAACAACGGCCTTTACAGGTGTAAAAGAGTGACAGAAAGTTACATTCAATTGAGAATATAAATAAAAAACAACAGATATTTCCCAATGGGAAAAACTGTCAGTCATTTTAGTATATGCTTCTTAATTTATAATGCAATGAAAAAGTGTATTTTTACCTAATGTGCATTAATGATGGCTAAATAGGATTAAAGCATCTTTGCTACATTTCATTCCTATAGCCAGGTAGTGCCGAGAATGAAGCAGGTCCACACCAACAAGCGTAACAAGTGGGCTCCATACCATCCATTCCTAGCAACCTGTCAGCATCTAAGCTCCTAGTCCATCAGAACTCGTTGTGCTATATTGTCACATTTTTCTATCGGCAGCTTTCCCCATGAATCGGCAGGAAGGCCAGTCTTCAAATCATTAACTTTTTACAAAATGCATCTTGCTGATTGTCAGAATATCATAGTGAGAAATATTTCATAACACTAGAATTGTGTCCCAAATATCTCTTATATCAATATTGTCCACTGGGTGTAGTTTATGTGAATACAAACTCCAATGGGGTGAAATTTTTCTAAATAGTATTTAGTACATTCTATTTTTCTAAGATGATTGTCAGACTATACTATTCTGGTACCACTACACCCTGTTGTTAATTCAGCTTCCCAGTATTACTGCTTGCTGCCACTCCATAGAACAGCCTTTTTCATCCTGTAAGTTATCTTTACCACCAAACTTTGAGGCACGTCTAGCCCACTGGCTTGTGATCTCAGCTCAGAGCAAGAAAGAGAAAATAGTCCCTTTATAGATGCAGGATCTGGAACAAAATCCCCATATACATCAAGGCAGGCCCAATCCTGCCACAATTTAGGAAAACGTTGAAGAGACACCTCAATACACAACACTACATGATGAAGAAGTCATGGTCTACTTCAACTCAGAACACAGCTACCCCATATCACTAGCTGACCACTTCTGTGCCTTTGACTCTGTACTGCGCTAAGCTAATGCTACAAAAATCCCCATATACATCAAGGCAGGCCCAATCCTGCCACAATTTAGGAAAACGTTGAAGAGACACCTCAATACACAACACTACATGATGAAGAAGTCATGGTCTACTTCAACTCAGAACACAGCTACCCCATATCACTAGCTGACCACTTCTGTGCCTTTGACTCTGTACTGCGCTAAGCTAATGCTACAAAAATACCCAATACATACTTGCATGTAGCCATGCCCATTGTTATTTCTTTACGATCAAATGCCAGTTTATAATATCTTATTATTTGTGTTGAATCATACAGCAAGGCACTATATTATGAGATTTGACACTTTTTAAGGTCAAATAGAAAAAATGAACATTTATCCATTTAACAAATCATCACTTTGCTAGAAGAAATAACATTAAGGTAAAAGATTAGAAGAATCACTATACAATACCCTAAAGAGGTATAAAAATACCATAGTATCAGTATTCACAGTTTATCCACCCTCGAAAATATACGTATGCCCTCTATATGTGAACTAATTAGAGTTTGCATAGAGCATGGTTGCTAAAAAGCATATTCAACAGAGTACATGGATTATAATTTTAGAATTTATTTCCCACAATCATACGTCTCCTCTCCATAATCTTCTGCCAACCTCCATTTACAGAGCTGTATCCCCACAACATGCATTCATGTGCCCAATCCCGTATTACAATTCGAATACACGGCCTAACAAACCCTTAAGGACCACTTTGGGAGGATGCTACTGCATTCACAAACAATCCTTTATTTAATGAACATACTTAGCATGTCATTGTTAGGTTTTGAAGTGTCAGCATCAACTATTCTCTATCAACAGGGGTGCCAGCTTTTTTCCAGTCCTCTATTTCAATTGGAAAATGAACGAGTTTCAGAATTCATCACCATGAAGGGATAATAAACATCTGAGATTATTTTAGCCCCAATTTGGTTATTTTGAATCATTCAAGTAGAAGCTTCTATCTACGCCACTTCCCTCTGTCTCATTGCCATATACAGAAAATCTAATAAAAGCAACTTAAGCATGTCTTGGAGCAGCTTAGTTGTATAGATGTGTCGAACATCAGTCTCAGATGGATTGAACGGCATCATCCAACTAAGCATTGGGCATTAAAGTTCCCATTTCGTTTACTTTTTCCAGAATCCCTCTAATCCATAGTTTTGAGCATCACGATTCAGCTGACATTCCTTATGTAAAATCTTCTCTAATATATTTTAAGGCTCCAAAACATTCCCTCCTCTCAGTCGCAATGTGTCACTCAATGTGTCACTCATGACTTAGGCCTTAGTTATAGATGGCAGTTTGGATATTCGGTCAAAAATGTGTGTATGTCCCATCTGAGTATTATAAGTGTATTATAGGCTATGGCACTTGTAATATGGAGGACGGGATGTTTGTCACATTTCGATGAAGTATCTCTTAATCCAAACTCTAAATTAGTCCTTGGTTGCCTTCTCTGATATTAAGCATCTTTCTGCCCAATTCATCCCAATTTATTCTTGATTTTGCTCTGCTTTTTTCTAAAGAGCTGTAGTCCAAGTTAGCCTACCTTTGTCTTTTTAAGGTGCCTGTGTTTCCATGGCTACCTTCGCTCCACCACTCTGGTTCTTCTTATGGTTAGGTGATTTGTTGTCAAAGTCAGGCCTGTACGACTTCACAGAAACCATCACCACCTCCTCGCCTTCTAAGCGAGTGTGAAGGGATATTAATCAAGTATAATCAGGCATGGAGAAAGGAGCCCTCGTGTTGAGCTGCCATTTCCAGCTAAAACTGCCTCTGCAATCCAGACGTGAACTTACCTGTTTTAACAGCAACATGATGTGTGGCACCGTGCTCTAAAAAACAATATGACACATTTTGTTGCAGGAAAAGCAAGTTTGAAACATATTTTATATGGTGGTGACAAGAGGATAAAATTGCGGATTTTTTTAAATATCTAAATGGGTATGCATGCAGCAGAGAAGGGTGTTGTTTGCTATTTTTGTAGGCATAACCTCAACTTATTATTTTCTACCTGGAGCATCCATCACGCTGGATCAGTTGCTATGAAGTTTTTCTAAAGATTTCTGCATACTGCGGTGTCTGAATGGGTTTACCAGCTGCCTCGTTTCTAATCAAGTGGCAGACTGAAAAGAAAAGGCAGGTTCTTGCTGTTTCTAACCTTTTTGTATTTATACCAGCAGTCTGTCTGACCTTTAATACTGCACAGAGTGAGCCATGCGCCACCAGCGCACACAATGTTTAACCTGTTATTCCTGTGCAAGTCTGTTTTTTTCAGTAAAAAGGCACGTATTCGACATTTTATAACCAGACATTTGTGACGGATATCTGTCCGCAATGTTACAAGTGCTTCATGTTCTATAGCACTTACAATAGGGTGCAGGGCCGGCTTTAGCACTGGTGGCGCCCAGTGCGACAATGTTTTTTGGCGCCCCCCCACCCCCACCCCAAAGACAACCTGCGCAACGGATTCCCGCACTACCACCACCCCTTAACAGTCTCCATAACCACTCTCACTCAGATGCATTTAATTCGTTTTATAGTGTCACTCATAAAAGTGAAGGGTGTCAGAGCACTTTACATTGCACACACATTACTCAATCATATGTGTGTAAATCAATGTATAGGAAACGTTACATAAGACAGAGTGGTAGGATTTATATGTCATCCATACTTGTAGGCAGTATAGTTTAGGGGGCCTGGTCTGGAGAAGCACAAACTCAGAATTTAAAATGTAAGACCATGGTTGCGGATTATCTTTAATAATTGGAATTGATTTCTACCCAAATAAACACTTTGTACAACATTAGGATACTGAAAGTCTGGGGGAAAATCAATATGCTCTAATCTTAACATTGAAGTCCGCATTTCAGTTCTTTGATGACAGTTAATAGCTCACTGTTTTTTTTTAGCATTTTAACTTATAAACTGCAAGTAACAAAAGGAAGTCTCTGACGAAAGCAGTAACCCCCTGACCGATTTACCTTATGTTCACTTCCTGATTTGCATGGTGCACATTCTTTGCAGAAGGCATATTAACCCTCTGCACTACCTTAAGATGAATCAAAACATCCCCAGTGAAAACTTCCACTAGACAAAACTTTGTTCTCTCTCCAGGAAGAGCATCAATCACCAGAGTAGGCTTGACATTTTTATTGTTGGCTGAAAATTGCTGGATGTCAGGAACGCTGCAGCGGGTGCTTTTAAAAACAATATAAACTAGCAAACAGGCGCCCCCATGCAAAGTCAGCACCCGGTGCGGTGGCACCGGTCGCACCGCCCTAGAGCCGGCCCTGATAGGGTGTGTGGGATATCCGTCACGTTTGCCAAGCAGTATCCCATGGTTCAAAGCCAAAATAAGCCCCAAAGAATCTTTTCTTGGAGGAAGATAAGGTGAAGATTTCATTTTTCTGAGGGATACTTACCTCTGGGTGTCTCGACTCATAACGGCACAGTCTGTACTTTATGTAAACACATTTTTGTACTGCAGATGTTTAAACATCTTCATTCTCTCGACAGTCATAATTGTCCCAAGTGTCTAAAGCTGCATGAATCGTGGTCAATAAAACAGAGATTCTTTCCTTATATAAACTTTAAGAGACAGGATGATCCACTCTCTTGCCCCTTCCTCACATTTCAGATGAAAATTCAATCCTCTGTTTTATATGGGGCTGAACTGTTGGATCA
This sequence comes from Calotriton arnoldi, assembly GCA_963921515.1. Taxonomy (NCBI): domain Eukaryota; kingdom Metazoa; phylum Chordata; class Amphibia; order Caudata; family Salamandridae; genus Calotriton; species Calotriton arnoldi. The sequence goes on from CAWUFW010001512.1 coordinate 323,765, forward strand.
CTGGAAAACAGTGGCGTCACTAAGGGGGTGCGGACCGCACCGGGTGACACCATCACATGGGGTGACACCTTTCCCAAATGAGACTATTTAGTAAATAGTCTCATTTGGGAAAGGTGTCCGCACTGGGTGACACCAACCCTAGTGACGCCGCTGCTGGAAAACGAATGCTTTATTGGCCCTCAGACTTACAGTATTAGATGGATCTATTGTTTTCCAAGTCAACACCTTTGTTGTTGCTGAATGAGGAAGGAGGATTTCTAAATATCTCAGATGTGGCCGCCTTTAAACCAATAAACTTTTTGGTCCTCTAATGGTGCAATTCGGAGTTGAAATTTTTTCAGGATGGTCTTTGAAATTTGATGAGCTATGATCATGCTGTTCACATTCTGGGGTTGAAGGATATTAAGGAAACGTTGATCCTCTGGGCCGGGTACATGTTGGTCTGATCTTGAGGCTACAGAGCTAAGGGCAGAATCATTCGCAAGACATTTTATTGGACTCAGATCCATTAATGGTATCCACATGGGATCCTTTGAGCAGCATTAGGCCCAGCATTTTTTGAAATACCTAACAGACCAAGGTAAAGAATAATAGTGTGGAATTACTATCCTTCTACAGGAACATTTGGTGTCTGTTGAAAATGGCCCTTTTTGCACGGTCACCCCCAAACCTGTTGCCTTCCTCCACCACTTTTCTGACCTCTTTTTTGCTGATATTAGGGCTTTGAGCATGTTACCACTGCTAACCTGTGCTAAAGTGCATGAGCTCTCTCCCCTAAACCATGGTAATATTTCTTCATCCCCAATTGACTTACTTAGTATACTTCTGAGTCTTTAGTAAAGTGCACTGCATGTGCGCCTAGGGCCTGTAAATTAAATGGTGCTAGTGGGCTGCAGCACTTATTGTGCCAGCTACCTAATTAGCCCTCTATCCATGGATCAGGCCTGCAATTGCAGAGCCTGGGTGTGCAGTTTTAAACTGCCATGTCGACCTGACAAGCTAAACCTCTCGCCAGTCCCAAACCATACATATAAGTTCCTACATTAGGGGATATATATATATATATATATATATATATATATTCACTGAAAAAACCATAGGTTTCAGGGGCGTTATAGTTAGTTGGACATTTCACTCATACAAAACCATAGAAATTCCCCCGTTATAGTTACTGCTGATGACGTCACATATTACATCACTCATGACATGGCCAGTGACATCACTCATGACATCTCAAATGACATCACTGATGACATCACTGATGACATCATCCTTGTGATAGAGTGGCAGACCTCCTCTCACCCTAATATAACCTTTGATACACACACTCAAAAATACAAACTAACATTTTCAAAACAATGGACATACCAATACCAGTTACAACACACCTATTCAGTAATTCCAAGATCTACACACACATCCACTCATTCACCAACAGTCCCTATACAGTCACTCATACATGTACTCACTCATCATATGTACTCATACACCTATACATCCTGTTACACACCGCCACTCATCCATAGAGTTACTCACACACATAGTCACACATGGAAACAAAGTATCAAACATCCATTTGCTTGCATATACAGTTATACACACACTACCACACTTACTTCTACAGAAACTTACACATACTTACTCTCTTAAACAATCACTTATAGAAACACCTACTTATTTGTACAGGAACTCTTCCAATCTCTCACTCTCACATATACTCACTTATATACACCAATACTCACATATACTAGTTTAAAACATATGTAGTTACTCATAAAGACACTATTGAGACAGTCATTCACTCACTAACACACCCATACACATACTCATCCACCTATACAGTCCTGCACACATGCTGTCTTCAACACATACAAACAGTGAGTCACTCATTCATGCATCTATGCACTAAGTAATACCCCCACCGAACCATACAGACACTCAGACACTCGTACTGATACTCAAAAACCAACTAATAACCCATATAGACACTCATGTAGCTACTCACCAACCCATGCAGCCACTTATACAAAAAGTGAGAGACTGATACAGATATTTTCATATTTAAACATTACTCACTAACCCATGTATTCACTAAGATACACTTAGTCAGTTATACAATCAATTTTACAAAAAAATCATCCATTTAGACACTTATATACCCATTTATTCTTCCATCGACCTTGAGATATACATATATAAAACATATTTAATTTTCAGAAAAACACACATTCACTGGATGATGTCATCAGTGATGTCATTTGAGATGTCATCAGTGATGTCAGGAGTGATGTCACTGACCATGTCATGAGTGATGTAATATGTGACATCATCAGCAGTGCATTGCGGGCGCGCGAGTTATAGTTAGCTGAACTAACTAACGGGGGAATTTCTATGGTTTTGTACGAGTGAAATGTCCAACTAACTATAACGCCCCTGAAACCTATGTTTTTTTCAGTGAATTTCTAAGGTTTTTTAAATGCTAATTTCTAACTATAACGTGCCTGAAACCTATGGTTTTTTCAGTGAATTTCTAAGGTTTTTTAAATGCTAATTTCTAACTATAACGTACCTGAAACCTATGGTTTTTTCAGTGAATATATATATATTTATTATACTATGTATACATGTGAAAATGTCTCGGTCCCCTGTTTGCCTCGGTGGCACGGAAAAAATGGGTGGAACTGACGTCAGCACGCCGACGAGGTCCTCTTATGGCTCCGATGACGTCATACGGTGTCGCGAGCGGAGCCGTGCTCGTTGACGTGGGAGAGCTAGGAAAGAATTTCCGTGGAATGCTGGTGCAGGGGATATTCACCTAAGTGTTCAGGCTAGTCCTTTGGGAGCAACTGTTTATGTTGCCACTCCAGAAACCGAAACCAGTGATCCGAGGGCAGAGGCCCTGCAGATGGCACTTGAGGTGGGGTGCCCAGTCGTGTGCACCGGCGGGGCAGCGAAGTGACAAGCACCACAACCCACAAAAAAGGTAACGAGGGCACTGAATAACACAGGATCTTCTCTTTGTATCTGGCAGGAACAACGAAGTGAAAATGCCCTAGTACCAAAATGTAGAATTAGTGCTATAACGGTCTTCAAGAGGACCTGCGATGCCGCTTCTGCCTCCCGTACCCTGGAGGCGGCACATGGGTCACGCGGTACGGTCATACTGCGGTGGGATGCACACTCGTTGACCTCTCATGGCACTGCTCCACACTTCAGGGAGGACGCTTTCCATTAGCTATGTTTTCTGATGACATGTCGCGCCGGCCCCGTCCAACAACAGAACTCCTTTAGATCCAAACAGACTCTTCCACTCTCTGACTGGAAGTGAAACCAGGCCACGCGGACACTTTCACAATACAACAGCCGGGAATGCACTTTTCGGTAAAAAAACACATTCCTTCCTCCTAATTAATCAAATAAACGCCTCACTGAAGAACAGGGGCCAGCTTCGATCGGTAAACAGCCGTTACAACGACTTTTTTACTTTGCGATACCATTACAACGCATGCATTACCACACATGCGTTGTACATCACGAAGTCATTACTACGCATTTTTTTAGAACGCATGGTCATTTACCACGCATGCCTTTACAACGAATTTTGTTGTAAAGGTATGTATGGTAAATGACCATGCGTTCTAAAAACATGTAGACGATCCAGAGGCTGTTCCGTTTCCTCACAATGACGTGCACCGCCCCTCAGAGATGACGTGAAGCAGGAACCACGAGGAGAGAGGAACCATGAGGAGTGAGAGGTAAGGGGGATTGGGCATGGGGTGGGGGTTTCTTTTCTAGGGTTTAGGGTAGTGCAGTAGTGTTTGGGTGGTGTAGGGGGTCGTGCTGGGGGTAGTGTTTTAGGGTTTAGGTAGTGCAGTGGTGTTTGGGTAGTGTAGGGGTCGTGCTGGGGGTAGTGTTTTAGGGTTTAGGGTAGTGCAGTAGTGTAGGGGGTCATGCTGGGGGTAGTGTTTTAGGGTTTAGGGTAGTGCAGTGGTGTATGGGTAGTGTAGGGAGTCGTGCTGGGGTAGTGTTTTAGGGTTTAGGGTAGTGCAGTGGTGTTTGAGTAGTGTAGGGGGTCATGCTGGTGGTAGTGTTTTAGGGTTTAGGGTAGTGCAGTGGTGTTTGTGTAGTGTAGGGGGTCATGCTGGGGGTAGTGTTTTATGGTTTAGGGTAGTGCAGTGGTGTTTGGGTAGTGTAGGGGGTCGTGCTGGGGGTAGATTTAGGGTTTAGGGTAGTGCAGTGGTGTTTGGGTAGTGTAGGGAGTCGTGCTGGGGTAGTGTTTTAGGGTTTAGGGTAGTGCAGTGGAGTTTGTGTAGTGTAGGGGGTTGTGCTGGGGGTAGTGTTTTAGGGTTTATGTTAGTGCAGTGGTGTTTGGGTAGTGTAGGGGGTAGTGCTGGGGTAGTGTTTTAGGGTTTAGGGCAGTGCAGTGGTGTTTGTGTAGTGAAGGGGGTCATGCTGTGGGTAGTGTTTTAGGGTTTAGGGTAGTGCAGTGGTGTTTGGGTAGTGCAGGGTGTCGTGCTGGGGGTAGTGTTTTAGGGTAGTGCAGTGGTGTTTGGGTAGTGTAGGGAGTTGTGCTGGTGGTAGTGTTTTAGGGTTTAGGGTAGTGCAGTTATGTTTGGGTAGTGTAGGGTGTCGTGCTGGGGGTAGTGTTTTAGGGTTTAGGGTAGTGCAGTGGTGTTTGGGTAGTGGAGGGGGTAGTGTTTTAGGGTTTAGGGTAGTGCGCCCAACCAGCCACAATATCCGTGGACAAAGGGGATCCTGACTCTTTGGAACGCTCAGTCAATTGGAATAATTTGGGTCAAGGGCCCTACCACGTCCAAGACCTATCAATTCCTTTCTTGGGATCCCTCATATACTTGGAGAAAAAGGTACATAGTTTCTCATCAATTTCAGGCGTGTGTGCCACCTTCCCCTTCAGTGAGGGCTTTGGGCATTCTCCCCTCATCCTATTCCTGACCTCCCTTTCAAGGGGTTGGTGGATTTTCCCCACCACATACTCTGCCACTTTGGCGTCAGGTGTCAACTCTGCCGACCTAGGATGGTAAATTTGGGTAGGCTCGAACATGTCCGAGTGGACCCCGTCCCCAACCGGGGACTGAGAGGAGTGGGACTCTGGACGCCAGGGACGCCCCGAGTCCTTATCCTCATCGGAGGAGAAATCGTCCTCCGATACACCCTCTCCCTCTAAGGGAAACCCGCCGTCGGGGTCTACAATAGTGGTGACAGTGTCGCAATTTTCTCCGGGCCCCTCCTCCTCCCGGCAGGGTGCATGTTTTAGCGTTCGCGCACTCTTGAGGAAGGTCTCCGTAAGTTTATCAAATCCTTCCAAGTGCCCCGCGTTATGCTTAACGGCCCTTTTATTCCCCATCTGGGAGCTAGTTGGACCCGCCACCACCAGATCTGGGTCACTGAACACCCCAGGGATGCTTTTCGCCAGCTTATCAACCTGATCCCTAAGAAGAGCCAGCGCCATAGAAATAGCCAGAGAGAGGGCTTGGTCCACTGCTGGAGAGAGAAGTTGGGGGGCCATTCCTCCTCCACTTCCTGGTAGGAGGAGTGAAAATGGTCTTCTGGAGAAGACATGATAGCAGAGGGTGTGAGCACAGAACAAATGCCCTTAAAATCCTTAAGACAGCCCCCTCGCCGGTGCTCCAACAGCTGGGCTTTCCCCGAAGCTGTTATAAGAATAGACTGAGGCGCAATACCAATTACCTGGCCGTGTGGGGAAATCACCGCGTAGCAGAGTCAAAATTAGGCGAGGGTTGGTCGGGAATCAAGCGGACACTAAAGGAGTGACCGGATTCCCAAACGCGCGTAAAGACCAGCGGGAGCGCTCGACGGAGCTGCCTCGCTCGGACCAGACGCGCCTGACAGGATCTCACCGCGCGCAGAGCACACAGCGGGAGAAACTGCGAGGGGGAGAACGCGCTCGGGCAAGAGCCTGCTGCGCAGGGAATATGAAACAATACCAAGGCAATAATGCTAATAACGTGCACAAGAAACCGCTATACAAACAGCAACAACGTCAGATTAAGCCAAGAATGTAAGGAATGCACTTAACTGACGAGCAGTGAAGAAAGAGGAAGCGGAAGGGACGTCACGATATTATATACGATGGACTGTGATATGATTGGACTATAGTTGCCTTGGAGACTACCCCCCTAATGGTTCATGGGTTGTGTAGTCTTTTGTTTAATGATTGTTGTGTTACGTTTTCTTTGAACTGCTATGCAAATAAAGTGAGGAAAGATATGCATATGCAAGCGGGTCATGCCCCAAAATTAATCACATCAAACAAAGTTCCATTCTGGGGGCCCCCCACTACACATCCCAAGGTGCACCATGTAGGTATATTCAATGTTCGTACTGCCGTTAAATATTAATCCTGCTGCATAGCGTGATTAATTGGGGGGCATGACCCGCTTGCCTCGCACCAGACGGTTGGATTATCCTGGGAGAGCGAAGGTGAGAAAGGGAGATGAGAGAGATATTTTCTCTCTGGGACAATTTTGAAATGCAGGCATTTGCATTTCCATTGTTGCTTTAACAATGACTTGCACGTGGTCACTTTATCCCAAGGAACCAGATTACATTTAAACATCATTACTGCAGTGATGGACGCTATGCAGCAGGATTAATATTTAACTGCAGTACGAACATTGAATATACCAACATGGTGCACCTTGGGATGTGTAGTATGCCAGCACAGGTCACATGACCTTTTGAATTTAAACAGTTGCATTCAACATTGTAAGGATACTCACCTGTGAATCAAACAATCAATCAATCATAGCATTTGTAGAGCGCACTACATACCCGTGAGGGTCTCAAGGCGCTGAGGGGGGGGAGGGGTGCTGCTACTGCTCGAAGAGCCAGGTCTTCAGGAGTCTTCTGAAGGTCAGCAGGTCTTGGGTCTGCCGTAGGCGGATGGGGAGGGTGTTCCAGGTTTTGGCGGCGAGGTGGGAGAAGGATCTGCCGCCGGAGGTTGCTCTTCGGATGCGGGGTATTGTGGCGAGGGCGAGGTCGGCGGAGCGAAGCTGGCGGGCGGGGGTGTAGAGGCTGAGTCGTCTGTTGAGGTACGCAGGTCCGGTGTTGTGCAGTGCCTTGTGTGCGTGGGTGAGGAGCTTGAAGGTTATCCTCTTGTTGATGGGGAGCCAGTGCAGGTTTCTCAGGTGAGGGGTGATGTGGCTGCGGCGAGGGATGTCGAGGATCAGGCGTGCAGAGGCGTTCTGGATGCGTTGCAGCCGTTTCAGGAGTTTGGCAGAGGCTCCAGCGTAGACGGCGTTTCCGTAGTCCAGCCTGCTGCTGACGAGGGCCTGGGTGACCGTTCTTCTCGTTTTGGTGGGGATCCACTTGTAGATCTTGCGGAGCATGCGGAGGGTGTTGAAGCAGGCGGAAGAGAAATAGACGAAACGCGTCAGGGTATGAGCATGCAGCCAGTAAGATCTGATAATAAATGCTTAGATGTATTTCGAAATCGGGCTATGCACTTTGTTCTTCTGAATATATATATATATATATATATATATATATATATATATATATATATATATATATATATATATATATATATATATATATATCCACAACAAAAGAGTTACCCCCATGGAAGAGCCACCAGGTAAGTGTTAGTAGCACACTTTAATGAAACGCTGCAGAGTCATTCAGTCAGGAAAACAGGCTTAAAATCATCAACAACCTTAGCCAGACGCGTTTCAGGTTTCCCTTAATCATTGGCATTGGTACAGCGATGTTGCGAGGCAAAAGGTGCTACTAATTATGTCCTCGAACCTCCCCCAGTGGGCGTGGCTGCTCCTGCAGCCTTCTGGTTCCTGTAGTAGCACACTGTATTACTTCAGTAAGTTTTGCCCAGCATACGCGTTTAAAATGATAAACACCCCAGTGGGTAAAAGCAACAGTCCTGCAAAAACGCACTGCTTGTCTTGTGCATCTCATTGGGCAAATACCTCCCGTCACAGCGGTGACCTCATTTCTGAAGACATCACGGGTCCGCAATAGCAGTGGGGCTTCTTCCGCGACCGGGTCAGCCGCTATATATCCACAACAAAAGAGTTACCCCCATGGAAGAGCCACCAGGTAAGTGTTAGTAGCACACTTTAATGAAACGCTGCAGAGTCATTCAGTCAGGAAAACAGGCTTAAAATCATCAACAATGGGGTGTTTATCATTTTAAACGCGTATGCTGGGCAAAACTTACTGAAGTAATACAGTGTGCTACTACAGGAACCAGAAGGCTGCAGGAGCAGCCACGCCCACTGGGGGAGGTTCGAGGACATAATTAGTAGCACCTTTTTGCCTCGCAACATCGCTGTACCAATGCCAATGATTAAGGGAAACCTGAAACGCGTCTGGCTAAGGTTGTTGAGGATTTTAAGCCTGTTTTCCTGACTGAATGACTCTGCAGCGTTTCATTAAAGTGTGCTACTAACACTTACCTGGTGGCTCTTCCATGGGGGTAACTCTTTGTTGTGGATATATAGCGGCTGACCCGGTCGCGGAAGAAGCCCCACTGCTATTGCGGACCCGTGATGTCTTCAGAAATGAGGTCACCGCTGTGACGGGAGGTATTTGCCCAATGAGATGCACAAGACAAGCAGTGCGTTTTGCAGGACTGTTGCTTTTACCCACTGGGGTGTTTATCATTTTAAACGCGTATGCTGGGCAAAACTTACTGAAGTAATACAGTGTGCTACTACAGGAACCAGAAGGCTGCAGGAGCAGCCACGCCCACTGGGGGAGGTTCGAGGACATAATTAGTAGCACCTTTTGCCTCGCAACATCGCTGTACCAATGCCAATGATTAAGGGGAAACCTGAAACGCGTCTGGCTAAGGTTGTTGATGATTTTAAGCCTGTTTTCCTGACTGAATGACTCTGCAGCGTTTCATTAAAGTGTGCTACTAACACTTACCTGGTGGCTCTTCCATGGGGGTAACTCTTTTGTTGTGGATATATATATATATATATATATATATATATATATATATATATATATATATATGTATCACAGAAAAAACCACAGGTTTCAAGGACGTTATAGTTAGAAATTAGCATTTAAAAAACCTTTGAAATTCACTGAAAAAACCATAGGTTTCAGGGACGTTATAGTTAGAAATTAGCATTTAAAAAACCTTTGAAATTCACTGAAAAAACCATAGGTTTCAGGGACGTTATAGTTAGAAATGAGCATTTAAAAAACCTTAGAAATTCACTGAAAAAACCACAGGTTTCAGGGACGTTATAGTTTGTTGGACATTTCACTCGTACAAAACCGTTATAGTTAGTTGAGCTAACTATAACTCGCGCCCCCGCAATGCACTGCTGATGATGTCACATATTACATCATTCATGACATGGTCAGTGACATCACTGATGACATCACTGATGACATCATCCAGTGACTATGTGTTTCTGTAAAGTTTAAATATGTTTTATATATATATATATGCCAAGGTGTATTGCAGAATGAGTGGGTGTATGATTATCTGAATGGATGATTTAGTAGGTGCGTGACTGTATAAGTGAGTGATTAAATGTGTCTTACTGAATGCATGGGTTAGTGACTAAACTGTGTGAATTTCTGTATCAGTTTGTCAGTTGGTGTGTAGGCGGCTGCATGGGTTGGTGAGTAGCTACATGAGTGTCTATATGGGTTATTGATTGGCTGTCTGAGTATCTGTAAGGGTGCCTAAGTGTCTGTGTGCGTGGGTGGGTGGGGGGGTGTGTGACTCTGTGCATAGATGTGTGAGTGGGTGATTTACTGTGTGTATGGGTTCAAGAGTGTATCTGTGAAGGGCTGTATGGGTGGGTGAGTGTGTGTATGGGTGTGTTGGTGAGTGAATGGATGTCTCAGTGGTACATGTGTGAGTAACTACATATGTGAAAGGCAGTATATGTGAGTGTTGGAGTATATAAATGACTATGTGTGAGAGTGAGTGATTATGAGGGTGGCTGTATGGATGAGTGTGTGCTTGTATCAGTGATTGTATAAGAGAGTAAGTATGTGTTAGTATCTGTATGAATAAATGAGGTGGTGTGTGTATAACTGTATAGGTGAGTAAATGGGAGTGTGATTGATTCTTTGCATGACTGACTAGGTGTGTGAGTACCTCTATGGATGAGTGGCAGTGTGTGAGTGTCTGTATAGGTGTATGAGTGCATATGATAGTGCTGTATTGATGAGTGACTGCATGTATGAGTGACTGTATGGGTGAATGAGTGGATGTGTGTGTAGCCCTAGGAATCAGTGAGTGGGTATGTAGTAACTGGTATTGGTGTGTCTATGGTTTCGAAAATGATAGTCTGCATTTTAGATTGGGTGTATCAAAGGTTATATTAGGGTGTGAGGAGCTGCATCAGATATCATGTGGTTGATGTCATCAGTGATGTCATTTGAGATGTCATCAGTGATGTCATCAGTGATGTCACTGACCATGTCATGAATGATGTAATATGTGACGTCATCAGCAGAGCATTACGGGGGTGCAAGTTATAGTTAGCTCAACTCAACCGAATTTCTCTGGTTTTGTACGAGTGAAATGTGAAATGTCCAACTCACTATAACTTCCCTGAAACCTGTGGTTTTTTAGTGAATATCTTAGGTTTTGTAAATGCTAATCTCGAACTATAACGTCCCCGAAACCTATGGTTTTTTAAGTGAATTTCAAAGGTTTTTTAAATGTTAATTTCTAACTATAACGTCCCTGAAACCTGTGGTTTTTTCTGTGAATTTCTAAGGTTTTTTTTAAATGCTAATTTCTAACTATGCCTACATAGGTAGGACATATGCAGAAAGAGGAAGAAAGGCACAGAAAGAAGCAACAGAAATGCAGAAAGAAGCAACAGAAGTCCAGAAAGACGAAGAAAGGTGCAGAAAGAAGCAAGAGATATGCAGAAAGAACCAACAGAGGTGCAGAAGAGGCCTTGTTGCAAAGTCATCCTGTGCCCCCAACTGTTTGCTGACTGGTACTAGTGGTAACTGACTCAGACTAACCAGGACCGGAGCCAGTGCTATGCTAAAAGACACTTAGAATACAGTGAAAACACCTACATACATTAGGGTACACCATGAGTTGGGGAACCACAGTGATTGGCATGACCTCCCCTGTAAGGCCCTAGTACAGAATAGGGCAGGGAGATTAAAACTACCTCTAAGTCAGAGGTGCAGAAAGAAGCAAGAGCAGTGCAGAAAGAGCCAATAGAGGTGCAGAAAGAGGCAAGAGGGGTACAGAAAGAGGCAAGAAAAGTGCAGAAAGAAGCAACAGAGGTACAGAAAGAAGCAAGAGAGGTGCAGAAACAGGTAGGAAAGGTGCAGAAAGAGGGAACAAGGGTACAAAAAGAGGCAAGAGAGGTGCAGAAAGAGGGAAGAGGGGTGCAGAAAGAGGCAAGGGTGGTGCAGAAAGAAGCAAGTGAGGTGCAGAAAGAGGCAACAGAGGTGCAGAAAGACGCTCAAACACCAGGCCCATGTTACCCTGCACTGAGTAGCCCACCAGCGCTGCCTCAAACAGGAGCGCTGCTCCACAGGCCAGGTTGGAGCCCCTCTCCTTGGGCTCAGCCAATAACGATGTAGCGCTCACGAGGGGCTAAGCCTAATGCTCCCTAGGGCAGAGCTGGGCACAGGCAGGCCAGCACGTAGGGACCCCCAGGAGACAGCAGCTGGGTCCCACGGTGGTACCTCCTGACACCCAGCAGTCCTTCAGCTCCAAGCAGGTACTCAACAGCCATGGGGTCACAGCCCCAATATTTATAGGTCAAGTGTCTTTGTTCTTCCCCCTGGCACAGGGTTCAGTGCCCGGTCCAAACCAGTTCTGGGGGGTACCTCCATACATGTGTTTACAGTGCACAAACAACCTCATTGTTAGTGTAGGCTCTGGCCCCAGACACACCACAGTGGGGCAGAGCCAGCATTGTGGAAGGCAGGCACAGTCCTACTCAGGCCCAGGTGCTACTCGTCCCACTACACCAAATGCAGATGGACCTATTCAGCCTAGCGCTGACTCACCCAGCCCCTCTGGAGCCACTGCACCTCGCAAGCCCCTGTCATTCCAGAGCCAGACATGCAATACACAACAGGCAGGCACAAAGACACATAGCACACAGAAATGCCAACTTGTAAAAGTGGTATTTCTAAAATAGTGATAATAAATCTGAGCACACCACCACGCAGCATTTATCACCCCTATTCCAAACATAGTAAAACACTTATCAGGGAATGCCCAAGGCATTCGTATGAGAGGGCAGCCTCACAGTAGTGAGAAACCAAAATGGCTGTTTGTCACTGCCAGGACATGCCACACAGTTAAGGTACATGTCCTAACTTTTACCTACACTGCACCCTGCCCATAGGGCTAGCTAGGGCCTACCTTAGGGGTGACTGATATGTAGTAAAAGGGGAGTCACAGACGTGGCACCCACTTTATGTGCCACTTCACAGCGGCAGTAAACTGCGCCTGCAGGCCCTGCAATGGCAGAGGCCTGAGACAGGTTTGAAAGGCTACTTTGGTGGGTGGCGCAAGCAGCGCTGCAAGCCCACCAGTAGCATTTAATTTACTGGCCCTGGGTATATGAGATACCTCTTTACCAGGGACTGATAGGTAAATTAAATACGCCAAACAGGTGTAGAACAATCTTACCATGTTTACCATAGAGAGCACATGCACTTTAAACTGGACAGCAGTGATAAAGTGCCCAGAGTCCTAAAACCACCAACACCAGGTCAGGAAAAATACCAGGAGGAAGGCAAAAAAGTTCTGGGATAACCCGCAAAAAGGGCCAAGTCCAACAGCACCAATTTCCCTCAGGGTCACTGGTGCATCTATCTTATAGAGAATTTCACATTTTGCAGTTATATGCTTTGTAGAGCAAACTGCACTGCTTTCAGAAATTACCTCTTTCCAAAATTTGACAATCAGTAAGTGTACTACACTAGAAGCCAAAAAGATCAATTGCTGGAAAAGGGAGCCTTTACTTAAAATTCAGTGTTTATTTGAAATAAGGTCATTGCCAGGCCCCAAGCACAGGGTCGGCCAAATCTAATTTCCCAAAAAGTTGCAATATTGCATCATAGGCATCTCAGAATCAGACATAAAAATTAAAATGTACTCATGGTCGCAGTCAAGATTTAAGGACCTGCAAACTACTTTGGGAATTGAACCTTGAGAGTTGGCTTACAGTGCAATAAACATGATTGTTGGACTTGGCCCTTTTTGCAGGGTTATCCCCAAACATTTTGCTTCTTCCTCCTATTTTCTCCTCACCTGTTGTTGTTGGTTTTAGGACTCTGGGCACTTTACCACTACTAATCAGTGCTAAAGTGCATATGCTCTCTGTGTAAATTGTGAACATGATTGGTTATCCATGATTGGCATATTTGACTTACTGGTCAGTCCCTAGTAAAGTGCACTAAGTGTGCCAGGGTTGGTAAATCAAATGCTACTAGTGGGCATGCAGCACTTATTGTGCCACCCACATGAGTAGCTCTGAAAAGGTAACTCAGACCTGCCACTGCAGTGTCTGTGAGCAGTTGTTAACTTCCATGTCGACTTGGCAAGTGCACCCACTTGCCAGGCCCAAACCTTCCCTTTTCTTACATGTTAGTCACCCCTAAGGTAGGCCCAAGGTACTCCTGTGAGCAGGGTGCAGTGTATGTGAAAGGTAGGACATGCCCTGATGTGTGTGGCATGTCCTGAAGTGAATTACTGCCAATTTCGTTTTTCACTATTGCAAGGCTACCTGTTCCCATAGGACAGAATGGGGAGTTTGTTTATAACATCTTATAAACATACCTGCCCCTGGGAACAAGGTCGGAAAATAAAGTTTAGTATGCCTGAACTCAGAATGTTAAAATGCATCTTTTAGTGAGGGTGATTTTTACATTCTCTGTTTGAAAATACCACTTTTAGACAGTAGGTATTTTCTTGTTAAACCACTCTGTGTGCCTCTGCCTGTTTGTGTATTGACTGTCTGGTTTTGGAGTGACAGGGTCTGGGGAGGTGCATTCTCTCAGACAGCCACCGGGGGAGTGGGGGGGGGGGTTGATGTGTGTCCTGCCTTTCCTGAATGAGTCAGGGCTGGGAAGAATAGACCTGGGCGGCATTCAGAGTAGGGGGAGGAGTTCTCACTAGCACCTGAATAGGCCAGGTCTGCTGGTAGAGTGGTGGTAGGAGATTTCCCATGCGCCTGTCTGCCTTATACAATGCTGTCTCCACCTCCTGCCGGGCAGCTGCACAAGAGAGGACAGAACTGGTTTGGACTGGGCTCAGAGACCCTTGCACAAAGAGAACAAAGACATTTTGGGGTAAAAGTATTAGACCTAAAACCCCTGAACTTTAGACTACTTCTGGAATCAAGAGGACGCATCCCAGATTTCCTCGCATCGTCCCGGTGCTGCAAGTTTTCCCCGATGCATCACCCACGGATCGGAGTCGTCTCAGAATCGACACATCACTTCCTCCTACAGACCAGATCCAATGCACCGCTCCCCTGTGTACAGCCGAACTGTCCCATCGCATCCACGAAGGTCTCCGGGATCGACGCATCTCTTTGTTTTTCGACGCTCCTCATCTCTGCGGCTGATTGGCTTGGTGAATTTTGTCGCAACAACAGGTACTTTGCAAGAAATCACGCATCCATAGTTTTCTATGGACTCAGTTGCTAAAACCTTTTGAAAGTCATTTTTCTTAATACTTGTATGTTGTATTTTTGTCGTTTTGGTCTTGTAAAGTTTAGATAAAGATACTTTATTTTTCTAAACCGATGTTGTGTCCATTTGTGGTGTTATCACTGTGTTACTGTGAGTGTTGGTACAAATACTTTACACATTGCCTTTGGGATAAGCCTGTCTGCTCGTGCCAAGCTACCAAGGGGGTGAGCAGGGGTTATCTAGAGTGTGTATCCCCCTTACCCTGACTAGAAGCAAGGGTCCCTATTTGGGCAAAGGCACTTACCTCTGCCAACTAGAGACCCCCACTTCTAACAATGATGGTGAGTATACAGAAATTGAAAGTAATTGTTGGTCACAGTGATTTCATAGACATTAACAAAAGAGCTGTAGTCCATGGTAGTCTAATGAAACAAACAGGTATGTCAAGTTCTGACTGTGACAAGTTTGCATACCCATTTGGAGCAATCCATCTGGATTAACACTTTTACTTGAATGGTCTGGTCTGAAGTATTTTAAGAAGCAGAGAATTGAAAGTGCTACACAAAACAGCAACATACCAAATTTTTTGTTGAATAAATACCACATTGAGTTGGAGGTATAGCAAGGCATCGAATTCTGTGGACTTATACTTTCATTCTGGTAAAGTCCTTACATTTTACTAAGATCCTGTAAAAGTCTAGAACCAATTGGAAGGACTGTTTAATAGGTCAGTCCTTTTAGCTCTTGGCTGCAGAAAACTTTAACCATATGTTATAATTCTACTCGACCTGTCGGCGGACTTCAACACGGTCCCACATGAAAGACTTCTTGACAGACTACGAAACGTGTGCATGGGTGGGACTGCACTAGCCTGGATGACCTCTTCCTTGGAAAATAGATCGCAGGACATTTGGATACCTCCTTTTTCATCCCCCATGACACACATGAATGTAGGAGTACCCCAGGGCTTTATTCTTAGCCCCACCCTCTTTAATATATACTTGTCACCTCTTGCACCTTTAGTAGAGAAAGAGGGTGCTAAGATTATCTCTTATGCTGATGAAGCACAACTGATTTTTGCATGTGAAAAAGGAGCCGACTTTGATGGAGACAATATTAGATCTATTGTTTTTTGGGGGGGGACAACTAGCATACACAGTGAGTGTTTATCTCAAGATGATTGCCCACAGGTTTTTATGTGTTTGAATGTGCGACAGGCACCCAGGTATGTGTTTGTATGATTTTTACCTACCAATGCATAGCTGGCCAATGTGGATGAGCATGCATTTGTGCAGATATCATTGAACTGGATTAATTAAAATATTATGAAGTACATTCAAAGAGGGCTGCTGCGGATGTGTTTGCTAAATTTCAATAAAACCTTTTCCAAGATCAATTAATCAATCAGTATTTGTATTTGTAAAGGGCAGCACTATCACCTCTAGGGCTATCTGGGCGCTGAGAGTTTCGTGTCTGTGTCGAAAAGCCAGGTCTTGAGCTTCTTTCTGAAGTTTGCTAGGAAGGGTGCTATTTGGAAGTCGAGTGGCAGGTCATTCCACTTCCATTCCAGTTCAAGATGGTCTCCGTAGATGTATGCGCAGTGGCTATCTAACCAAGGAAATGTTGGCAAAGCCGAAAGGTTTCTCTGCTGAGACATATTGGTGCTGCTAATGCTTGTAGTACTTGGGAGCAGATTTACTAACATTTTGTGCTGGTTTGCATAACAAAAGTGACACAAACCAGAGTAAGTTGTTTACTTTGAATTTAATTTCCAGCGCAAAAGTTATTTTGCACTGTAAAATTGTTTGAACGAAATGCAAGGCACCCTTACAGTACAAAACCTATGCTAGACATCACGCAAACACTCTTTCACTATGATGCAAATGTGAGTGAGAGATGCTAGGCAGCCTAATTGTGCGTCAGCACTAGAGAGAGAGCAGGGTCAGTGCTATATCTCAGTAGATGTGGTGCTTTCCTGCTCTCTCCCTCTCATGCAATGCAGCACAGCAACTTTGGTTGCTGTGCTGTGTTGCATACGTTTTTAGTAAATCACCAATTGGAGTTGGAAAATCTAAGTTCCCCCAGCATACAATATCCCTTGTAACCTAGGATAGTGTACATACAAATGTTTATGTGAATATGATACCAGATATGTGCTATGTCACAAACTCTGTTGAGCTTTACTGTGTTTTTAAAGCTTGGGTAATAAACACAGGAATACCTGGGGTTAATCAATGCTTGAAGATGAAGGGTCAAGAGAAATTCTATTGCATGAAGGTGTGCTGCCCAAAAATACAATTTAAAATCAAAACATGAAGGCCAACCTACAGTTGTTAATCAAGATTGTCTTTTCTTAGAAAACTGGGGACTGCTTCTATGATACTTAGAGATTAAATCTAGGCTTCCAGTGTACCAAAAAAGACGTGAAAGGATGCTTGAATGGATATATTAACTGTGATAATGACCTTTCTCCTAGATAATCCTCCCCACAGAAATCAGGAGATCCTGATTTTTGTCTGAGCTTTTATTTCAGATCGTTTTTGATAATAAGTCAGAGTTAAAGCTTTGTCATGATCTGCCGTAATAGTCATTACTAAATACCTGAGTTTTTCTATTATTTGCCAAATATCATTGGTCTGAACATTCCAGGTCATAATCTCTGTTCTCCTACTGACAAAAAATACACATGTGCCATATCTGTTGATGTGGCCACTCTTAGCTGATGTGTCATATGGATTATTAAAATTTAGGTATAATAATTGCAGTGGAAAGAAACGCGTACATAAAATATAGACCTAAAGGACCCACAACACTTGCTTTATTTTCTGTCAATAAAGTAAGTTTATTTAGTCCAACAGATTTATTTTGAGAAGCATTATATTTTCCAGTACTTTTGATGAAGGAGGCAAAGAAATAGAAATATTTACCATATCATTTATAGTCCAGGACAGCATGGATTTCGTATCATTATGTAACCCTTTGGTCTTTTAAGTAATTTTGAATAGCCTTTTGTATTACCACATAGATGTTCAAATTTCTTATGTAGTGACTGCAAATGTCCACAATTTTTCCATATAGCTATTTTAATGGACACTGCTTTGCCTCTTTTCTATTTATAGCCACTTGTACATTATTTTCAGGAATACTACACTGTGTGTTCTTTATCCAGAAATAGAGATACTCCTACTGGAAAATGGAAAATCGTCCATTTTGTCCTCCTCACTATCAAGAATACAATTAGCACATGCATAATATCTCGGTTTTTTTCTAACACTGCCATTTCTGCAGTATATATAAAAATAATAAATTTGTGTGTTAGCACGAATCTGTATGCATGAGGAAACTTGATGCTTCAACATTCACAGAAATAAGTGGCTGGCCAGATGCAATAAAGGTGTCAAGGGCTCAAAAAGTGAACAAGGTACAATACTGACCAGTACTATTGATGACCTGCTTTTCCTTTTTTACCAGGTTATAGCCACATATCTCCTTAATTTAAAGCAAAGTATTTTTAATTGTGTTGTGCATCTGCTATGACTATTAGTTTTGCTACAAGTAGTCATGTGTGATAAAATGGTCACTTTACATCACATAGAGTTTAACCAGGAACACAATATGAGGTTACAGCTTGTAAAGTTAGTTGAGATTGTCAAGTGTTCACAGCAACGCAGACTGAACCAAATAACACCTTCTGTACATCTTGAATTACAGTCATTTACCCTAACAGAGTCAAGGGACTGTGAGAGCAAAATGGTCAGTGGAACTATGTTGTTTCTGACAGTTTTACAAATTACTAGACTAATGAGCACAAATTCCTCAGTAATAGACCCTATAGGTTCTGCTATTGTGAAAATTAGGTTCCAGTTTAATTTGACCTATTTGCATGATCATTTAGGAGATTACACAGTGCTTACGAATGCCCCAAAGTAAACAAATGCCACTTACTTTTCTCTTTGGTTCTCCCTCTCCTCCACTCATTTGATAAATTGGACACACAATCAAAAGAGGATTGTTAACTCAGTTTGAAAGTGTTCATAACAGTACCAACCCGTGGATTTAAATTTGAAGATACCAATAAATTGAGTGAGGTCTCAGAAGCAAAATGTATATGAAATTTTGTTACAACCCATATAGTTCTTCCCACACATTCCTAAGCCCACCAACTAAACTAAGTAAGCATTTTACTTTTGGTTGAGATTTGTTGCAGCGTAAAGTGTGATTATACACTTACTCTCCCTTACTACTCTAACCATGATGGGCCCTTCACAATTAGACAATCTACAGCACTTCCATTTACCACAGAGGCAATGATCCTCTGATGAATCTTTCTCCGCTGATAGGAGGGGAGGATATTAGGGTGACCAAACTCCACAGTAGCTGGCCAATGAGTACCATTAATTGACAGCCAACTCACAAATTAGAGATCAAATTTAGGTACACCACTCTCAAAACCACGGTGTAGACATAAAGGATAGCAACAGGATGACCCAACCTCCTAAACAAGGTAAGTCGAGTTAGGATTATGCAGACTAAAAGCACTGCAACAGCAACACAAAACAAAAGAAGTAACACCTGATGTTCTGTCAGAGCTCGATGATTCTCCCTACAACACATTAAGTGATTAGAAAACAGCACAGTTTTAATGGAGGAACCAATAGGCCTCAATAATAGACTCAGACAGATATTTTATTAATTTGGCTATTGAATTAAAGATTCAAAGTTCATTGCCATGTGTAATTTCTTGAGAAGTTCAGTTAAGAATACCACAGCTTGAATAACAATGCCAAACATTTAAGCAGGCTTTCTCAGATGGTTAAAATCAGAATCAACTGCAGAGTTACAGAGTCCTACCACCATTAGGGCAGAAGGATAGTTCCTTGTCTAATAGCTTAGATCCTGCGAAGATGGGAAAAACGTTCACATTTAAAGTCCATCAAGGGCAAGTCCGTTAGCATAAAGAAAGAAATAAAGGAATGAAAAAATGGAAATAGTTCACAAAGAAGGTTCAGTCCATCAGCTACTGACTGTAGCATCAACCAGGCAAAGCAAAAGCAAAACATTGTTAAAAAATCGATCAGTCTAGCATCCGGGTCATCGGTAGGAAAATCAGAATAGTGTTGCCCCTCCTTTGGGGTTTCTTCTCTTATAAAGTTTTTAAGATCGTCTCAGTGAGGTGGCATCACACCACCATCGAAAGACCATCACATGTCCATATTCACATAGTGTCACCTACAACACTTGCAACAGTAAGACATATTCCCATGCTAGTCATAAGAAACGAAAGATTCGAAAGTCCACAACGGCCTAACTTTGGTGGAAAAAAAAATACAAAGTTGCTATTCAAAGTAGCAGCTGCAACCCTGTGTTCCCACAGGAATATTTCACTGTAAACATTGAAGAAACATTCAGGAATGTCAGTTTGTACACATGTACAGGACAAATAAAGCAACACTTCACTAGTTGAAAATAAACCATTGTATTAAGTCAAGTGAAAGGTCAGCATTAGAAAAAAGCATTTAAAAAAAGCCTTTAAGTAAGCATCACATTTAAATGAAATGAGCTCTAACCCAACATCAAATATAAAGAAATTAAACCAATTCCAATAAAGAATATATAGAACTTTCACAAATCATTATTACATGAAAATAGCTAAAGTTAGAAATTTTTTGCTACCACAATTTTTCACAATATTCATATAAGTGCATATTTTTCTAAACTCATATTACAAGATTGTTTTTACATTTTCATAAAGTATAGACACTCTAATATTACTATGCAAAGTTTCAAGCTTGTACTTCATTTCTACACATTTTTGCACTGCTTTTTCTAATTGGTGCACGCTGACAGATAGCATCAAACACTAGGCCACTTCACTTAACCTCAGATTCCATCAATATGTTTAATAAACAACACGTGCATTAGAAATTCAATAGTACAACTTGTTTATATGTATTAGAATTAGCTTGTATATATGTTTTCTTCATCTCACGTTGTAAAGCATGCTTTTATGGTGCTTCTACTACACTTGTCTCATTTTCATGTGTCACTGTGTCTAACGTGCGCAAAGTGTAATTTCAGCTTTTCATTTCCTTAATTTGTGAATGTGTCATGTTTTATAATTTTAATAAATCGTGCTACATCAGTATCTTCCATGTTCTCACTGGGTAAAGCTTATCAAATGGGAAGCATCACACGACCCTTGAACTTTGTCCTTATAGCAAAAGAAAACACACTTACAGGCTTCATGAGTGAATGCCACAGTCATGGTATTGGTGCATGGTGTCAGAACTAAGGAACCATTTAGAGTCCTGCAGTATGGACCCACCAAAGAAAATCACACTTCAGTTGCAAAATAACAGAAAGGGAGTTGCTGCAGCTCCAAGCTACATGGATAGCAGATGCCACAGCACATAGCAATTCTGCAACCCTCCTGATTAACAAAGTCATCTCCATGCACAGAAGAAGGGAATGCAACACTTATCAATTAGGTAAGAACATGAGGGTTTTTTTGTAGGTCTGATGCTCAAGTAATCTTATGGTTAACCTCACTTTCATGCATCTGGTTCCCAAAATTTGGAACACACTGCCCAGGGATGTACGCATGCTAACTAACAAACTAGCCTTCAGGAAGAGACTCAAAACATGGCTCTTTCCTTAAATTCCCGCCTTAGGTTTGTCAGATCAGGATCGCTGTTGTTATGTTTTTCCTAGCGCTGGGAAGCCCATGGGCAGTTACTGCGCTTTACAAATCCATAAACATAAACATTGTTACCATAACCTACATCTGATCTGGGCTTGTTAGCACCTAAAACCAGCTTCACCACTTCACTGTGTAATTTTCTTTGACATACAATTATAAGGCTTTACTGTCTGCTTACCATTGTTATGAGATCTTTGTTTAGGAATACCGTCACCTGAAGCTAATCCAACACTGCTCTGAAGCTACCATGGTGGGTAGCAGCACTTTATGAAAGCCCGAAATAAAATACATAAAAATAAAATAAATCACACATGGATGGCCAGGCAGGTGACTTCAAAATGACTGAACAGATTTGCTTCAGCACATATAATTCGAATGCACACAGCAATTCTGGCATCCCCATTTGGCACAGTCTGTTACAGCACATGCTAAGGTCAGGGGATGCTTCATAGTGCCAAGTCACCATGAAAGATACTTTTATGGTCCTAGAGTATAAAAAAGTGATGAATAGGATAACACTTGGTTTAGTGAGCAATTTAACCTGATCAAATAGAGTTCGAGAGTTTTAACTACCTGACCAACATTTTTTTGCAGCACTCGGAAACTCTGGAATCTCCCAATCAGCCCAGCCTAATACAGAGCAGGATTAACAAAGACACTGCAATGCTGTCTAAGCATGAATTATCCTATTGAAGTTCCATTGAAAAGCACCATCAATCATTCTACATTTGATTGATGGCACTTTACTTTGTTGGCCTACAAACAATCACAAAAAGGAGTGGAGTTGGTGTGATTTAAATGCACCTGACCAACACTACCCAATGGCCCATAAATTCTGATATGTCCCTTTCTGCAAAGTCTACTCTGGGCAGTGGTAAATGGATCTGTAGTGCATGCTTATGTTCACCAAAGTATTTTTACAGCTACTATTTTATTTATTCATCCTTCGTGTCTGCCACAAGATCCACGTCCAGGATCCTACTTTAGAAACAAAGAGTGCTGTCTAGACGGTTCTCTGTGTTTTTCAGGATAATTAATGGCATATTGATTGATTACTGTTAATAAATCTTCAAAATAATTAATCTCAGGCTCCCATTTTGTATTATTTTAACATTTGTTACTCCTTCACTTAATCTAACTTCTAGTTACCTTTTAATCTAAACTCTTTTCTTATGATATACCTTACCTGTAATCTTTAAAGGATTTTTGGATACTGAATTTCCCCCCAAAAAAGACATAGTACCCTCTAAACCAGGGTGTTTTAACATTGATGTTACTCTAATTGCCTTTAGCAATCCCAGATGAACAGGGCTGTAGTCCTATAATCAGTCTCTTCAAGATAAATACCATGGCTGTGGCTCTTGCTTGAGCTGGTCTATCCATGTGACCCTATTAGAGCATACTTCTGGACCTACTAGTGCCCTAGTCTGTAGATTTGAGGAAGATTACTTCAGTCAGCCTCAAAAACCCTCCACCTCTTAAATTAAAAATATGAGCAAATGATTAGTTCTCTAACACATTCTTCTGATTGTTCATAGTTTTCATGGGATGTTTGCTAAAATCAAAAGGCACTAATTACAAAATGTGACTTTGCGTTATCCAGTGAGCTGATCATTTCTAAGAAAACAACCTATTAATTGCAATTCCTTGTGTAGCGTTGCTGCCAACTTATTACTTGTAAATGAGAGCAGGAATATAGAATTTGAGTGTTAATGCCTGTTTGCAACTTGTCAGAATAAAATAGTTTCCTTGAAATCCGACAGCCATTTTCTTAAAATTAGATAATTACTGTAAATAGTAGAAGGCTGCAGCCAGGCACCGAAACTGTCTCAAGACTATGATTTGAAAAGCATTGGATCTGAAGTCATTAGGGCGTCACTCTCAATTTAACTTTAGTGTTCCTCCCCCCAACAGGCTAGTAAGACACACAGACCCCCTTTCAATCTGGCTAGAAGTACACAAAATGAGTTCTGATTTTTTAATAATGGCAGAACTATTGCATTAGAAATGCCTTGAAAGAGTGCCATACAGTTGTTGGCAATCATTGCTTCAGTTGGCAGAACAGCTCATACACTCAAAATCAAACTGTAGGCAGCGAACTAATCGCAAATGTTCCACTCTATGGGGCCTATTCATACAGTATATTAAAGTATTTAATGCAGTACTCCTGTATAACCCATTTACATACTCTCAAATGTTGTTGTATATTATCCTTAAGACATCTAAAATGGGAATAAATGTGAGTAACTGAGAATATTCATATACAATTAGTACAAATACAAAGGAAAGTGGCCTCTTTGCACTTCTTCTAACAGGGAGGTGGAGATTATGGGGCCAAATCACAAAGGTTCGTAAGAGTACTCTAACGAGTACTCCTAAAGTGCTATTGCCCATACGCATCATTACTTCAAATAATGTGTATTAGAATATTGAAATGTTGGGAGCTCCATTGAAAACAATGGAGTAGCTCCGGGCTTATAATGGCTGGTATAAGCCCGGAGCTCCAACATTCCAATGTTTCTTTGTTCACAGCTGTGGCTGTGAACAAAGGCTTCAGGAAGCCTGAGGGGATTTCAATCCCCTCGCGCTCCCTGAAGCCTTGGTTTTATTTGTTAGAACATTCTGCCCTCTAGTGGCAGAATGCTCTAATAGCCTTATAGCCCTTCGTAGCTGGGCTATACCGGCTACTAAAGTCCCGCTCCCTTGTTAAAGGCCCTCGCCTCAGGCCTTTAATGCTGGAGCGGGCCTTTAATAGCCGGTAAAGCCCGCTACTGCGGGCTATAAGGCTATATTATTGGTAAAGTAGTTTCGTATTGGAAACAAAATGGGTATTGTTCCACTGATGATGTACATGTAGCATTGATCATTTACAGGTTTTGTTTAGCCCAGAAGTCTTAGTGATGTTTTTTTGGTAAATTAATAGTAACCTTCGACTCTGGGAATTGCTTTGCTGCACACAGTTGGGATTTGAAGTTCTGGTCAGGTTAAAAGTGCCTCAGCTTCCATTGCAAGCTTAACATTTTGCAATTTGAATCTATAAACTGACTGAAAATACATTTATTGTATTTATAGCATTGTTGGTAATGGAATGTTAAGTTGAATTGCCAAGACAAATATGTTATGGGTCCATTGCACAAAAGGGTTTTATGAGTATGTGAAGTACTCGTAAGATACTATTTTATGCAGGCATAAATACAATTCAGATAGGCAGGGATTCAGGCCTGTGCCTGGGGTTGCTGAATTGCATTCAGGAAGGGAATGATGCCCAGCTGCAGCTTACTTTTGTACCTTTGTACACTGGGCCCACGGTATTGGAAACATGACTGTATTTCAGTAAAACTCATACATTGACTGAGCTTTTAGATCAGCTATGATTTTGTCCTTTTCCTATACTGTACTATGATTAAGTAACATGGATTTTACTTAAAATATGCCCAAAAGAGCACAACTCAATCAAAGCATCTACGCACCCAGCCACATCAGCTGGACACCTCCCTGCAAAAAAAAGCTTTTAGGCTTAAAACACCGGCCACGTAAATGACAAAAAATGCAACGCTCAAACTGTTTCCTTTATGCTCCAGTTTTACAAATGAATTGGACCCATGCGTTGAATGACAGCCTAATTTAGACGCCATGCTTTTTCAATTCCAGGACTGACAAACTGACAAATTGTATGAAGGCTTTCAGCGCCTGTTCATTAGATAATAGGCAGGAACTGATAGAGCCTGTTCACCTGCATTTGGACTACCAGTTGCAATGTGTCAACCTGAGCCCTGCAAAAGCGCAAGAGAATTATTCTCCTGAAGCCGCTTGTCTTGAAGACTTAGAAGTGTTTCAATTTAAGAGCATGTTTGGCCGCAGATCAGGGAGTAATGACGAGCTAAATAGATGGAAAATATGTCTAAAACTGAATACAATGTACAATATAAAAGAAATTGTACCTACTTAATTTCATACCGTTGATAGTGCAAGCAATAGCGTCCATCTCGTTGTTATTGCTTAAAATCGACCTGTAATGCATTTGCCAGGCTTGCAGGCATCCGCGGTGCCAAGGTGGCCAGCCTGGGCTTACCAGGGCAGCTGTGCGCTTCCATCATCTCTCTCATTTGCACATCCCTTGGTATCAGAACAGTACAAAGCAGTCCATCCTTATAAACCTCATCAGATAACCTGGATTGGATCTACCTATGTTTTCCAGGTTTGCTAACCTTCAGGTTCCACTGCCATGCTGAGGCGCTACAATCAATTGTTATCAGTCACCTTGCAACCCACCTCAAGTGTCAGAGGTTTCCAGTCCTTCTAAGAACCCCAAAAGAGGGACAGGCCTACCCTAAACAATATGAGAGCGGGATTACTAGTATTCTTGAACCAAGGACAACCATCTGAGCAACATTGTATACTATAGGCCACAGGTGGTGACTCAACTGTCTGACTACTCACCCCCAAATCGGTTGGAATGTTCTCCATTGATCTACCTCTTTCCTGGAAATTAGACCCATCAAATGGAGCTCGGTACCTTCCATTTCAAAACTGCTTCCAACACTTAAACCCTGCCATATGGATCAACCCTCTCCCCATCTCATCTAATGGAATATTTACGTGGTGCATTTGAACAAGCTCTCTGAGTCTTATAACTCTGGATTCCGTATGTACTCTGAAGATACTCGGATGCAGTGTTAACTCTGATGACTAGAATTCATGCAACATGTCATTTAAAGAAATCTTCATTTTTTATGTTTAATCGTGTATTTTTTAATTGATATAAATAAATGCATTACATTTTTAGTCGTTGATTCTAACCAATAAAGTGCAACTGAATTAACACTCAGAGGCATTAAAAGCTAAGAGAGAGTTGAGTCACACAACCGTCGCTCGGTTCCTGCTAGTAGAGCTCTAACAAATAAAGAAACATTAAAAAAAAAAAGGCAAAGACCAACTCAGCCTCGACATTTTGAAGTTGGAGAATCTGCTTAAGGGTGAAACTTCTAACTTCCTAACCAACTTGTCGACATCTCTCTGATTTTCACCTCTGTCTTGCAGCAAAGTGTAAAACCTTGGGTCACATTTAATGCCAATCTCTCTTTTATCCACCGGGTCAACAATGTGGTAGAAATCGTCTTGCCTCACTCACAGCTACAGAGGGGTATCCTGACCCTTTGACTGCGTTGCACTACACTGTACTAACGCAAGCATTTTCACTGGTCGCCCATGGAGAATTGGACAAAAGTTGCACTGTGTCATAGCTCAAGATGCTGTATTATCTTGAACATGCTTATAAATTAAAGCATCAACCCTGAACTACGTGCCCCCACTGTCTAATGATAAATAAGTGCATACAGTTCAAAGTCAGGTGCATCAGTCACAAGGCCTCCATCAGAAAGCCTCAATGTGCAGAAACAAGATTTTACAACAGTACCAGCCAATCAAACAACTAAGGTACACATCCCTGATACTGCTTACCACCTAATCTTCCAAATTTAAGTGGTTCAATGGTAAATTATTTTACTGCCAAGTCTGCATCCTGCAGACCGCATGCTCAATCTCTTCGGATTTGAAAGAAATTCTACATTTTATAAAGTTTGAAAATCACTGACGATGTGCAATATGCTCTCTGTGGGCCGTTTGCAGCCACTGGAAATGCCCTCACTCCATATTTACAATTTATTTTATTTTTTAATCTGTGGATCTGAAGAGAAAGTCCTGGATACAACATGGTGCCTGCTTGGAAATCGTGGAAGTGATGGACTGCCACAGATTTACAGCAAGTGCAGGTCGCCATTAGATTAGAAAATTTTTCACAAATCGGGGTTCGCAAACAGCTTGTGAAATCATCTTCCAAATATACAAAATAATAATGCTTGGGCGCAAAATTTTTAAATTGATTTACACTAAACCACAAATAGGGACTATTATTATTAAATCTCTGCCTTCATTTCCAAGATTGGTGTGGTTCTGTTTAGCAGGGAGTGATGCAAAAGAGAGCTTACATTTTAATGGGACAGACACATTTGTGAGAGGTTGCTTTTTAAAGCCAGTGTCAATACTACAAATTTATCATCAGCTTTAATGTACAATATGGGAAAACATTTCCTGGACCCCCTCAGCACTTCCCAATTTTCAACTGCCAAATTAACAATGATTTTAACTCCGAATCAAAGCATCAGAGTATATAAGTATGTACATTCTAACTATCCTGGCTGACTCTGTAGCTTCAATGATTTTAAACTGTAAATTATCAACTATTTAACACTGGTAATATTACAAATCTAAAGAGAAAAGAAAAAGCAAATTGTAAGAAAGTGGATTAATTTTTGGGGTGGCCAGTCGCCCACCTCAACAAATAATAATACATTCTCATCAGGGTGAACCCAAATGTAACTAAATTAACCTGAGTTCAATCCTCTGGTAGGTATGCACAGAGCAGACAGGATTAAACGGGTAAAATGTTAATTATTTATGCAGTGCCAACGCAGTAGTAATGTTAAAATATCAAATAAATAAAACTCCTAAACTGAATCAGAAAAATAAATGTTATTAGAACATTGGAATGTTGGGAGCTCCATTGAAAACAATGGAGTAGCTCCGGGCTTATAATGGCTGGTATAAGCCTGGAGCTTATTGTTCACAGCTGTGGATGAGAACAATGGCTTCAGGGAGCCTGAGGGGATTTCAGTCCCCTCGCGCTCCCTGAAGCCTTTGTTTTATTTGTTAGAACATTCTGCCCTCTAGTGGCAGAATGTTCTAATAGCCTTATAGCCCTTCGTAGCTGGGCTATACCTGCTATTAAAGTCCCGCTCCCTTGTTAAAGGCCCTCGCCGAGCGGGCCTTTAATAGCCGGTATAGCCCACTACGGTGTGCTATAAGGCTATATTAGAACATTGGAATGTGGAGCACTCCATTGAATACAATGGAGTGCTTCGAGCTTCTACGGGCCGGGAAAGGCCCGCAGAGCAACATTCCAATGTTGCTTTTGTTCACAGCTATTGCTGTGAACAAAGGCCTCTCGGAGCTCGAGGGGATTTAAACCCCCTCGGGCTCCAAGAGGCCTTTGTTTTATTTGTTAGAACATTCTGCCCTCTAGTGGCTGAATGTTCTAATAGCCTTATAGCCCTTTGTAGCTGGGCTATACTGGCTATTAAAGTCCCGCTCCCTTGTTAAAGGCCCTCGCCTTCGGCTAAGGCCTTTAACGCTGGAGCGGGCCTTTAATAGCCGGCATAGCCCGCTACGGCGGGGTATAAGGCTATATTAAAAAATGACATCCAAACAATAAACATCCAATATGGGGAACCAGAGATATAATGTTTTTTAATGTTTAAGTGAAAATAGCACCAAACAGCAGTAAACTGCAATGATAATCTATGGACGTGGTACACCGGGATTTAGGCGTGTTTTAAGACTGTGATGGAGTGCGGGTTGGATACACCAGGCGAGTTAAAAGATTTACCTTCTGATTTAGTCTTTCTTATGGATCTCAAAATTCTCCACCTGGGCAAGCAAGACCTGTATCTGACAAAGATGCATCAACTCAGGCACCCTTGCCTCAAGGTCCCACAGATGCTCTAGAGATCTTGAAAGTCCAAATATTTTCTAAGTCTCAACTTTTCAGGGTTTCTGGATCAGCTCCTCTGTGTCACTTCTAAGACTTCCAGGACCTCAGGGACAGAACGTAAGGGGCCAGGACTCACTCTAGCAGAGGCCACCAGCAGGATCCAGTCTCGGTCTAGTTGTTACAGGTCAACTGGTCAATTCATGGGAAAAGGCCCCTTGTGTCCCTGTAGCCACACAGGAGGTCAGCCAACTGACTCTTGTGTGCCATTCAGCAGTGTGTTTAGGGAAATGAATAGTCCATTCTCCTAAGCTGCACCAAACAGGTTCTGGGGCAAGTTCCATCTCCCACCAAGAGGAATCCAGACTGAATACCATGTGTCTGAATATCAAAGAGTGTCCCTCTCCCAGCTCTATGAGATGAGTAGGCCTTGCTTTCAAGTTAATGAAGTTCCTGGAACCTCCCCAGCTTCCCTTCCTGTGCTGATAGGGATCACACGCAGCCCACCGTGCCACCAAGCCTAAGCCATTGTTCTGCACTATAAGCAGGATTCACATCTCATGAACATCAAGAACTGGCTAGGCCCCAACTTGCAAGCCAATGCAAATTAGCCTCCAGAAGGATCAGGCAGCAAAAATGTAACTTTCTAAAACTGAAAACTTACTTTAACAATGAATTGGCTTTTTAATAAATATGAAAAACAGACTTTGAATGCCCTTTTTACTGTTTACTGTCAAACATTACAGATTAGTGTTTATACTCTGTACTTAGATGTTTTCCAAGATCTAGCTACAGCCCAGCCATTGAAAATAGCTTTTGGGGCTAGTCACTCAAAGAACAGAACAACTTTAATTTTTCACACATTCCACAATTAAATATCTGACACCTTATCTCGTGGGCAACAAGGTATGCTTAGTGGTGACTTAATATTTAAAAGCAGGGTTTCCTGCCTGCTAAAAAGAGCTATTTTAACAGGTTTTTACACAAGGGTTTTAGGCTGCTACAGTCAGGCTACACAGGGTAAGCCTGAAGCCATGTTTTACAGGTCAACCCTGCAGATGGCCCATTAGGTGCTGCAGTCTACAGGTCATATTTAACTTCAAGGCTCTGAGTGCATTTTCTGCACTGTATACTAGGGACATATAGGCAAATAAAATATGCCTATCTGGGGTAAGACGATTTAACCATCATTAAAGGGTCAGAGCACAGACACTGGTGCCTGGACAGCAGCTCCCACCATGCAGGGTTCAAAATCCAGCACAACGTAGGATCCAGAAAAGCTGTAAAATCTGTGGTGAGCAAGTAGAAAAGGCTGATTTGCTGCAGAGAGTACAAGTGTAAAAGGAATAGAGAACAGTGGAAGTGGCAGTTGCAGGTAAGTGTTTTTTTATATTATTAATCCCCCCACGCTGCCCCACCACTCTTTATTGGCAGCAGCCGCTGCCGATGGAAGTCTAGATCACTCTTTAAAATACTTTTGTCATTACCTGTAGACAGGTAGCAATGCTCTTGAATAAATTATTCTTAGACAAGCTTAGTACAGAACAAATGTAGCAATGTGTTTGGGCAAGGGTCATTGGTGTTTGTGAAAGGAATCCTGGCTTGTTGGATGAAAAGAATATTAGGTACTTGGGAGCTCAGAAAAGCCCAGCAGAACTGTGGAACAGTAGGAATATTTTCTATCTAAAGTTTAAAAACTTAATTTTTATGTTTGAACATACAAAACATTTGAAGCATCTTCCACATAACAGAAATGTTTGAAACATTAGCATAATAGGCTGCTCCACCACCGACTGAGACATGGACCGAAACCAAGTACATTATGTACTAAATTGCTTTTAACAAATACCATTCAGACAATATATGGGCTTAGATAGTAGTTTAATTTCCTAGCTAGCGTTTACTGTAAAACAGAATAGCAAGATGAATCAAAATATATGCCGATTTGACTTGTGCTCTGGGCCCTGAAATTTAATTTCATTTAATGCATAATAGAACTGCTGGCCTTTCTATTATCACTAATAGAGTACAGTATCTGACAATTATTACAAAATAGTTTGCCTTTAAAAAGAAGCATAGTAAAATGAGTAATAATTTTAATAGACCCCGTGAATGAAATATTATGATGGACGTTTTTAAAATGTTGAGTTATAGGTTATGTAAATTAACCCTTTTGTTCATTTTGATAGGTCAAACCTTTTATTGTACCAGTGCCTTGGGGAATAATAACTACATTATTGATGAATCATTATTCTGTTTTGAGGACCATTATCACTATAGTGTTAGCATATTTTGCTATTTGGGGTTGCAGTTTGTCCCAATCTTCTCTTACTCACAGCCCTATTCTCTTTAAAACATATGGGACTGATCAGGCATTTAGTTTATCAAATGTGACGACTGAGTTATACTGTTTCTGATTTGAAATCTCTCTAACACCTGCTAGAGTCAGTCTTGACTACTCACCATTGCTATGTTTCGAGAGTAAAGTGTGCAATGAGAGTAACTTGGTTATTGAACTGGAATTAAATAGTATATTGGACTCTGGGGCATAAATGTAAATCAAAGTATCAACCAAAGAAACTGCCCAGTAACCATCTACTGTCCCAGAACCCGTTGAAAAGCCTTCAAAGACATCTTCTGCCTTTATTCTTTACCAGCAAATATTGAGAATTCTTAGACACAGGCTCAATTCAGGTAGTGAGTGCCAGGAAAAAAGTCTGAAACAAGGCCCACAAGTTACTGATGCGGCTAGGTGCAAGAGGACCCACTGTCCTGAAGTGAACTGTGGACGAGCACACAGGCAAAGTTCACAATATATTTAAAGGAATAAAGAATCTGAAAGTTTAACAGGAAAATTATAATATGAAAAATAATGGAGAAATTAGGTCAAGTGGATAAACTTTTACCAAGTTATTTATTCCAAAAAACAGAGTCCATGTTTCAAAAGCAACAGTTCAAAAGATTTTTTTTTATAAAAGGTAGCCACTAGAACATAACCTCAGGTAAAATGGATAAACTTTTACAAAATTATATTTATTCCAAAAAAGAGTCCATGTCTCAGAAGCAGCAGTTCCTAGAGGGAAACGACGAGTAGTAACTCCTTCAGCACATAGCTAGGCACATCAGTAAGTTGTCTTCCTTACTATGTTCAATTCTTGTTCTGAATGCCAATCGACATAGCATGTTTTTTTAAACGGGAACTAGTATGTCATGTGTAAGTGATTTGTATTCCATTTTTCATTATAGAGTGATGTAGTTCATATACTGTGGGAGTGTTAAGCGGAATTAAATATTTACAGAATCCACGGCAGATGAAAATCCATCGAGGGACAAGATGTTCCTATATGTTAGTCTCCAAGTCTAGTATGAGAAACTGCCCCTTTTTGCATGAGAACCCCCATTGTTTGTGGGCTGCTGCTCCTGGTTTTTAAACTCTATGCACAGGGGTACTGCTGGCCAAACCTCAGTGTATGTACGCTGATCCCTAAAACATGGTTGTAAGAAATTGGAGTATGAGTTCAGGGAGATGATGATGCACCCTAACCATTAACTAAATCCTTGTCAGGGTGAGCCACTAAATTCACCAAATTAACCTGAGCTTAACCCCCTCGCACCTATGGCACAGAGCAAATAGGCTTAGGTTCGAGGCAATGTGTAAAGTATGTTTACAGTGCCAAAACAGTAAAAAAGTCAAGATACAAGACTAGAAAAAACCGAAACCAATCCAGAAAGCTTTTGTAAATTTTTATAAATAAAATTACACCTAAAAGACATCAATCCAATAAGAGGAACCTGAAATATGATTTTTTCAAGTTTTAAATAAAAATAGCATCAAAAGGAGTTGAGCTCCACCTGCAGTCAACTGGTCGCAGTAGACTGGGACTTAGGCGTGATTTGAGTTCACTGTAATGGAGCAGTGGTCGGATGTAGCCAACAGGGTCAACCCAGTCAGACCATTTATCTTGGCACTAAGGGGACGATTACGATGCAGTTGAAAAGGCTCTGACTCCTGGTCGGAGCTTTTCCGACCGCATCGTAATATGCCGGTCGGATTCCATTCCAACCACCTCATTATGAAGGAGGCCGTCGGAAAGGAATTGGAATGGTCATTCCGACTGGCTTCCGACGGGCTCAAAGAGCCCATCCGCCAGTTGGAATGCGGGCAGTAGTCCCTAGGGCAACTCTTTCCGCCATAGGGATTACGATGTCTGGTTTCGGTAGCCTTTCCGTGCTAGCCTTTCTGACACAGAAAGGCTGTTGAAACTCAACTCTAAGGGCCCTGAGGAGGAGGATTTTGAATTTCATGCCTAAAAAATCTCTCATTGGATGGATACTTTAAACGCCTTTGCCCTCCCAAGATTTCTAGTTTGCACTAAGTCACTTCTTTGAAGGTTGGATTCCTCCAGTGGGGCAAGGCTGTAGCCGAAGAGGAGGTGATGAGACCAGATAACTTATCCACGAGGTCCTGTCGAATTAAAGTTTCTGCTGCAAAAAAGCTCCGAGCTATGGAACCTGAACCTTCATCTCAGTGGCACTGCACCTTAATAGGATCAGCTTGTTAGGTTTATCTAAGTGCCCCAAAGGTCTTTGGAGCAAAAACATTTCTGCGTCCCAGGTTTTTCAGGATGTTAGAAGGAGTACATTTTAACAGAGCACAGGGTTTGAGGAACTCAGAAACAGCACTTGAAGGTAAAGACTCACTCCAGCAGAAGCCAAGAGCATGGTCCAAGGCATGTCTAGTTGGAACTGGGCAGTTGCAGGAAAGGCCTCTTGTAGCTTGTTGTGTCCCTGTAGCTTGAACAGAAGGTTGGTTGCATAACCGTTGGAGTCCACTTCTTTGTCCTGGGTGCAAGACAAAGAGCAGGTTCAGTCATTCAGTGCTCCTCTCAGGTCTCAGACAGCAGGTTTAATCCTCTTCTGATCATTCTCCAGTCCAGCAAGTCATCTGAGGAGGGTACGGGGGATGCCGCACTCATGTCTGACTCCAGCCTGTGGGTGGGGGAGACTCCTGGCTCCTCCCATACCATTGGGGATAAACGTTTCCATGGCTTACTCTACCCACCTTTGCAGCATTTCCTGTGCACCATACTGCAAACAATCTGAGAGTGCCTTAATCCAAGATGGTGATACCCTTCTCCTTATGTGCTAAGCCTTTGTGCCCACCCGAGACATGTGGCCAGGGAAATAAGCAACTCTTTATCTGTGGTTGTGTCAAACCAGTTCTGGGGGCAGCTCCCTCCCCACTGTGATTTGAGCCTTGCAGACTGGGGGGGTACAAAGAAGGGCCATGTGCAGGTGTCATCTGACATCAGCCTATGACAGCGGATGCCCCTTTGAAGTTAATTAAGTTCCTGGGAACTGTCCAAAAGGTCATTCTGCCAGAGGTACCGAAACACCTCCCCACACTCTACCCCTTGTCTCTGGGAGACGTTTTTCACACCTGATTCAGGTTTCATCACTCAAAAGGCAGCAAACTAGCCTCCAGAGGCTATAGGCAGGGTAAAGGTAACTTCCTGAAAGTACCCTTTCCTTACTATTTATTAGGAATTCAAGTTCACCAGTGAGTTTGCCTTTTAATAACTATTACAAAGAGTTCAATAATGACATTTCTACTGTTTTCCTAGCTTGATATACCATTATTAAATTTAATATTGCATCCCAGTGTTTTTCTATGAACAGCAAGATCTGCTACAGTGCAAATAGCTTTTGGGGACTAGCCACTGTTAGGATATGTGAAATATTACATTTCTATATGTCCTACTTTTAAATACCATTCACAATGCCTTAGGTGTATAAAGGCATACACTGATGTGCCTCATTAATATTGAAAAGGAAGACTCAAACCTGTCGAAATGGTTTATTTTGACAGATTTCATTGCAGTTTAAAAGCTGCTCAAGTCAGGCTACAAACATAGGCCTGAAGCCATGTTTTGCACTGTAGTGGATGGTACAGTAGGTGCTGCAATTCACTAGTGACATTTATATTACAGGCTCTGGGTACATTTGGAACCATATAATAGGGCACAGCACTTCAACCCTGGTTAGCAGGTATAAAGTACACAGAATTCTAAAGCCAGCAAAACCAAATATGGAAGAATATGGGGGTATAGCACGCAAAAGATGGTCCTTTCATATAGTATCAAAACTGGATAATACCCAATTGGCTGATTTCACTTTCCAGTGAAGCCCTGGTATATGGTGTAAGAAAATACACCAATGGCATAGAAAGTTAATTGTCACCTGCGGCATCTATTGTATCATTCACTAGGATGCCAAGGAAAATGTAGTTTCAGTCCAACATGTATGTCCTGACTCCTGAATTGTTTAAATCTGCAGGCAGACCTGTCAAAATAAACCTTCTGACAATAAAGAAACCTTGCTTTAAATATTAAGTAAACCGCCACTAGTAGATCTTGTAGCTCACAAGGTAAGGTGGCTGATATTTAAAAATGAAAAATGTAAGAAATCAATGTTCCCAAAGTGACCAGACTCAAAAAGCTATTTTCAGTGTTAGGGCTGCAGCTGCTTCTATAAAGAAAATGCTAAAGTACAATTTGTGTCTTAATCCCTTATCTTTGGTTTAGAAACGGTTCAGCTCCTGTTTTTAGTATTCATTAAAATTCAATTAAATTGTGAAGTTGGATTTTTGATAAATATATAGGAAAAGGAACGTTAAAAATGTTTCCCAGCCTGAAGACACTGCGGTTAATTAGCATTGGCCTTCCTGCAACTGGTGAGCCAGTGCTGGGAAATACTTCTGTCAGAGGAGAGACAATGACTTGGACATGGTAGGATGGCTCTGGGGAGGAATGTGTCCTAGCATGACCCAATTAGGGCAGTTTAGTAGTGTGCAGGAACTTGAAATTGAGACATGGGGCCAGATTCATGAAGATAACTTATGTGTAGTAAATTTACAAGAGTGAAATCTCTGCACTCATGATGGAGTCTCCGACTGGCAGCAGAGTCACTGCACTCAGGTCTGAATCTCTGCACTGGCAGTGTGGAGATTCCACCCGAGTGCGGAAATTCCACATCAAGTGCGGAGACTTCACTGCGAGTGAGATGAGTTTACTACAAATAAGTTACCTTTGTGAATTTGGCCCATGTACTTTTATGGAGAAGAGGGGTCTTTTCACCCCAAAACACTCTTTAACTTCCTGGCTTTAGTATCAGTTGACCTGGAAGCTGGCCTCAGAATCGGTTTGGAGTGGTTGAGTGGGAGGAGACTTGTCATTACCTTAAACACACCCCTAAGTGTGCCACAGGTTCCTGCCAGGGGCAGAAAGATTTTGCCATCTTGGATTTTAATAAGAATGGTGCACTGTGGGATAGTTTGCAGTGACGCAACCATGATGTGCTGCAAAAGTGGGAAAGTTTGCCCCTGGTAACTTTTTGCCCATTGGTCAGGGACTGTCCAGGAGCCACCTCCACCCACTGGCTGGTGTATTGAACAAAAATATCACCTCACCCCATTCCCTCAGAATGCTTTCTGGACCTGTTGAAGAACACAAGAGGACTAGAGGTTCTGTCTGTAACCTGTGTTCAGACCTGAAGGGCTGGGCCTGCACCCACTTGTACTCAGGACTCTAAGGGTCAGTTGGCTGACCTCCGGTGTGGCAAAGGGAAATAATGTCCTGGAGTGACAAGTGAACCAGTTACAATTGAAAACTGTGTGGACTTTGCTGGTGACCTTTGCTGGAGTGTGCTCTCACCCTAACTGCTGTCTCTGAGGTTGTGAGAGTCTTATAGGTGGCTTAGAGGAACTGAACCAGAAAGTCTGGAATGTTGGGACTTCCAAGACCTCCAGTACTTTAGACAGACCACCCGACCAATGTGTCCAGGTACAGTTTTAAGCTTGCCCCACTGGAAGATTTGAATTCCTAAAATAGACTAAGGCACTGATTTAGACTTTGGTGGATGAGATACTCCATCACAAACATGACAGATATCCAGTAAGCCGTATTACAAGTACATTACATTGTATGCCACTTGTAATTCAGTGGACGTGATATCTGCCACATCACGTATCCCTTTTGACAAAATATAAATTAGGCCCTGTTAGAAATTGGGTTTTTGGTTGGCAGAGGTATGCATCCTGTCCAAGCAGGAACCACAATCCTGGTCAGGGTAAGTTACAAACACACCCTAAGTTAACCTGTGCTACCCCCTGGTAGCGAGGCACAGAGTAGTCAGGCTTAACTTAAGAGGCAATCTGTAAGGTATTTGTGCAAGACTTCAAACAGTAAAACAGTGAAAACAAACACCACACAAAAAGATGCCACACCTAGTTAGAGCAATAGAACTTAATTTGATGAACAAAACAAGACGAAAATGAAAATAATCCAATAAGTATTACCAGAGTTATGAATTTTTAAAGATTAAACTTAAATGTAGTGTTTAAAAGCATAAAGCGCCAACCAGGGCTATCCGGTCTCGCTAGACTGGGTCAAATCCAAAAGTTCAGGCCGAATACGAGGAAGTGTGGGTCAGATAGAGGAACCAGCCGTGGCCTGCTAAAGCAGTACCTTGGTGTGCGGTTGCGTCGCTGTCCAGTACGAGATGTGAGGAGCAAAGGAGGTGATGCATCGGCATCAATACTTAGGATATAGGCGATGCGTCAGCTCTGAGCTGCACACAGTCGAGGATGCGTCAGGAGTGAAGGCGATGTGTTGAGCAGTCGACCAAGCGATGTCCTCGATCCTTGCAATTGCAGTGATGCATCGTCGTCGATGGAGGTGCGCCAGTTCCGATTGGTGCAATGGTGTTGAACAGTCGGCGAAGCGAGGTACTCCATTCTCGCAGCAGCTGCGATGCGTCGATGGGGATGCTTCGGTTCTGGTCGGAGCAATAGCATCGATGGGGGATTTTGGCAGTTGCAGTTGCAGCACTTCCAAGAGCCCAAGACTGGATTGGCACCACTTGGCAGAATAAGACTCTCTGACATCAGAGTCCAGGTGCTGTAAGCAGATGGGGTGGAAGACTTTGATGTCCCGTAGACTTCAAACAGGAGGCAAGCCAGCAAGCAAGCCCTTGGTGTCACTTTGGTTCTGGGTTGAAGAGATGCAGTTCCAGTCCTCCTTGCTCCCAGACAAGGAGAGCAGCAGGTCAGCACAGTAAAGCAAGAGTCAGCAGAGCACAGCAGAGTGACGGACCTTTCAGCAGCACAGCAGTCAGTCACACAACTGTATTTCACATCAATTAAAATGCATAAAGGTGCAAATGTAAAAACAAGCAGTCCTTCTTCCTGGCAGAGTATCCACAGGTCCAGAAGTGTACAGAGCTGGTGATGACAGAAATCTAGTACTTATACCCAGTTGTGCCTTTGAAGTGGGGGAGACTTCGAAGAGAGGCCTTTGAAGAGCACAGAGTCCCTCCCCTTCCTGCCATGGCTCCCAACTCACTACAGGGGGGTATGCAGCCCTTTGTGTGAGAACAGGACACAGCCTATTCAGGTGTAAGTTTCAGATCCTCTTTCCCATCCTGTCCAGGATGGCCCATCAGTCACACTTGAGCTCCCTTTGTGTGTGACTTTCTAGAGGGAGTGCACAAAGCCCAGCTGTCACCCACCCACACATGTATTCAGAGACAGGCAGAAGGCACTAAATGGCTAAATTAAGAACATGCAAAAAAGAAGCAGAGAACTCTGGGTAGTTCTCAAGTTTAGGTGGAAAGCAGCTCCTGTATAGAACACTCTCAACACCAGCGACACTCTAGATCTGCTCACCTCAAATGTCTGCTTTTCTATCAAAGTCTTTAAGCATAGGATTAGTACAGTGCCATCCACGCCGAGATAGAAAGGGACATTTAGAAAATGCCAACTTTCTAAAGGTGGCTCTTTCAGAATTACAATTTAAAGTCTAACTTCACCATAAGATGGGATTTTAAATTGTGATTCCAGAGACACCAAACGTGGGGGGTCCATCTCTTCCCAATTGGAAATTACACTTATAAAACGTAATAAGGTAATCCCAATGTTATCCTATAGAAGAGATAGGACTTGCAGTAGTGAAAAACGAATTTAAGAGTTTTTCATTACCAGGACATGTAAAACTTAAAAGTACATGTCCTACTTTTCATATACACTTAACTCTGCCCTTTGGCTGTCCAGGGCCCTCCGAAGGGGTGACTTATATGAATTAAAAAGGAAGGTTTGAGCATGGCAAGAGGGTTATCTTATCAGGTTGACATGGCAGTTCAAAACTGCACACACAGGATCTGAAATGGCAGACCTGAGACATGTTGCAAGGGCCACTGAAGTGGGTGGGACAATCAGTGCTGCAGGCCCACTAGTAGCATTTAATTTACAAGCCATGGGCACATGTAATGCACTTTACTAAGGTCTTATAAGTACATTAAATATGCCAATTGTGGATAAGCCAATATTACCATGTTCAAAGTAGGGAGCGCATGCATTTTAGCACTGGTTAGCAAAGTCCTACAGGCAGCAAAAATTAATTCAACAAAAAGGGGCGAGGGAAGGCCAACTTTTTGGGTGTGACCATGCAGAAAGGAAAATTTCCAAGAGGAAGCTGAAGCTGGAAATCTTGACAGAGTGCAGGCATAAAAATCATCCACCCTATAAGAGGACTTCAGTGGGTGGGAATATTGTTTTTTCCCCACTTGGACGTTTTCCTGGCAAAATCAACAGCTTCTCTCTTTTTGCCTTAAAATTAAAAAAAATTCTTATCTCCGGTCCAACTTATAAGATTTTAGTTAGTTTGGTTTCCTTTTTTGTATTACATTGTTCCTCATTTTTAAAAAATGGTTTTGGTTTTATCTGTGGTTTGCCTTTCTGACGGTTTTAGTGTTGCAAAATACATATATATATATATATATATATATATATATATATATATATAAATATATATATATTTCTAAGCTAGGCCTATCTGCTCTGTGCTATAGCCAACAGGGACTGGGCCCAGGTTTGAATGAATGAAACTGTGTGTTGAATCTGTCAGGAGTTTTGGACTTATTATAATGGTTTGACCACATCCTCCCCAAGTAATAATCAATTTTCTTACATCTATTAATGAAGATAACATTTTTAATGTAGCACGTCTTACCACGGTCTTGCTAGTTGCAAGAAAACTAAAGAAGATATTTTACTATCATCAAAGTGAATTGTATTAATCCATCAACCTCTGAAGAATAAGAAGAGGAATTGATCTTATAAAGATTCATTAATGTTACATGCAGATCACAGTCTTTATTTGTGGTGAGTTAAATCACTTAATCAGTACCAATACTACCACTAACCAGTTCAAACCAGTCCTATTCAAATGTATTTCATTTCTGTCTGTTGACACTGCTCTAGAATGTTACAGAGAAGATAGAAAGACTAAGGTACACCCATCCTTGGCAAGCAGTGGATGATGAAAGACATGCTCATTATGAGATTCCATGGTAGCAAGCACAGGTTGGCCCATATCCTCCTTTTTTGGGTATGGATTGTGCCCCTTTTAAAGTTTTGTGCTGGCACATGGATTATGCTGGGTTCAGTCACAGGTTATTTTACACATAAAATGCAAACTGGAGTTTTCCATGTTTTTCTTGTTTCCCCAGAGGTATATATTCACAACTCACCTGGTTTTCCTAGAAAAATGAAAATTGAGGAAAACTACAGAGGGACTGTTAGAAGTGGGATTTCTGGTTGGCTAGGGCAGGCGCCTAAGCCAGGCAGAAACCACCACTCTAGTCAGGGCAAGGAAGTTACACGCTGAAGATAACCCCTACTCACCCCATTGGTAGCTTGGCAGAGCAGCCAGGCTTCTCCCAGAGGCAATGTGTAAAGCATTTGCACAACACACACACACAGCAGCGACACACTGGGCACACCACAAAAGAAACTCCACACAAGGTTATATAAAAATAGCCTTTGTATTAGCCATAAAACACATCAGAGCATAATCACATATATACATTGTGCCACCTGGCACTAGGTATCACTTTACAGGGGATTATATACATTACAGGGCCAATCGGGACACTGCCATCACCATTAGAACACACACGTAGTGAAAATAGAAGCAACCAGTATCTACTGGCAAGAGGCACTTAGCATAAACGCATTAGGCATGAATCACGAGGCATAAACATCATAGCGTCCCTCCTAAATCAATAGTGCACCACAGTAACACTAATAAGGTGCACACATCACCTCAGGGCCTTACGCCCAACTAAAATAGGGAGGCGATCTCCAGGCCGTCTGGCCTTACCCTCGGGGCCCGTCTTGGACTTCCCCACAATGCCCTCTGTCCCACAACGTCAGGGCTCACCTAGCTCTGTGTGTCCCTTCCTTCCGGACACGGGCTTCCACTAGCCCCCTGGCTGCAGATGCAGTCGAAACAATGCCCCCAAAAGATCCACAAAATGATCAGGGGGGGCAGGGTGCAACTCACCCTAGACTCAAGGCTGGAGTGCCCCCACGTTGCAGCTGCCTGTGATCTGGCGGTGCAGCTGTGTAAACAAAATAGGCACCAACAGGGTGCCTTCCAAGCCCCACTCACCCGGGCTCCTCCTTTTTGGTTGCAGCTACCCGCGATATGGCGGTGTAGTTGTAAGCACGCCCAGGCACCATCAGTGTGCCTAGCAAGCCCCACTCACCGGGGCTTGTCTCCCTCGCAGGGCCAACCGGAAACCAGGAAAGATGCAGTCGCCGGGAGCCCGCAAGGCTTTGTTCCTCTCCGGCGGGGTCCGGTGAGCCTGCGAGGCTCCGTCTTGGTCTGCCCCAACACGCAGGGCTTTCCTCTGCCTTCCCCGACTTCGGCAGACACACGGGGCTCTCCTCTTCTGCACGGGGAGCCCCGCCCACCGTTGGGCACGGTCACGCCTGGCTTCCTCTTAGAGGTGGCCCAAGGCCCGCGAGGCGCCCTCTCTTCTGCCAGTCACGCCCCAGGTCAGGCTTTGTTCCTGCCTGACTTCCGGTGTTGATCCTCACGCTGCTGCACTCTGGCAGTTCACAGTTGGTTCGAGCCCA
Source organism: Calotriton arnoldi (assembly GCA_963921515.1). Classification (NCBI taxonomy): domain Eukaryota; kingdom Metazoa; phylum Chordata; class Amphibia; order Caudata; family Salamandridae; genus Calotriton; species Calotriton arnoldi. The sequence goes on from CAWUFW010001512.1 coordinate 365,648, forward strand.
CGAGGCTCAGCTTCCACCCGCAGTCGGCGCCCCGCCCACAAACAGGTAGCAATCGCCTGGCTTCCTGGACGCCGTTTGTGGTTTGCCTCTCCTCTGTGGTGCCTAGCAACGGCACGGTGGCTCGTTCCCCACTTTCTCCACGACGGAGGGAAGGAGCACTACACTTCCCGGGGAGCCCCCACCATGGGCTCAAGGGGTAAAAGTGTTGCGCTCCAAGCCCAGGTCCAGGGCAAATAAGCCATACATGAAGCGCCTCGCCTGTCTCCCGCCTGAAGACTGAGCAGGGAGCAGGCAGCGCTTGTAGCTTCTCCCTCACAAAAAACGCTTCTCCTGTGCTGAGCCCCAGAGTCACAAGGGGCAGAGCTGGGCACAGGAATAGCAGGCAGGCCAGCGCGTAGAGACCCAAAGCGAGGGGCAGTCCCTCCAGCCCCTCCCCAGCAGGTAACAGCTTGGTCCCAGACAGCGGTTCCTCCTGGCAGACCAGCATCCTGCTGGCTATCAGTCCCAAGTAAGCACAACAGCACATTTCATGGGGTCAAAGCCCCAATACTTATACCCCCTATGTTCTTTGTTCTCCCCCTGGCACAGGGCTATGTGCCTGGTCTAAACCAGTTCTGGGGGGCACTTAACATTTTATTTACAGTGCACAACAACCTCCTTTGTAAGTGTAGGCTCTGGCCCAAGACACACCACAGGGGGGCGGAGCCAGCATTGTGGAAGGCAGGCATAGTCCTATTCAGGCCCAGGTGCTACTCCTCCCACCACTCCAAATGCAGATTGGCCTATTCAGCCTAGCGCTGACTCGCCCAGCCCCTCTGGAGCCACTGCACCTCCCCAGCCCCTGTCACTCCAGAGCCAGACATGCAATACACAACAGGCAGACACAAAGACACATAGCACACAGAAATGCCCACTTCTAAAAGTGGTATTTCTAAAATAGTGATGATAAATCTGCGAACACCATTACGCAGCATTTATTACCACTATTCCAAACATACTAAACTTGACCACTTTACTCCTCTCATGTCAGGAATTACCACTGAAACACATATCAGGGAATCCCCAATGCATTCCTATGAGAGGGCAGCCTCACAGTAGTGAGAAACCAAAATGGCTGTTTGTCACTACCAGGACATGCCACACAGTTAAGGCACATGTCCTATATTTTACCTACAGCGCACCCTGCCCATAGGGCTAGCTAGGGCCTACCTTAGGGGTGGACTTATATGTAGTAAAAGGGGAGTCACAGACGTAGCAACCACTTTATGTGCCACGTCACAGCGGCAGTAAACTGCGCGGGCAGGCCCTGCAATGGCAGAGGCCTGAGACATGTTTGAAAGGCTACTTTGGTGGGTGGCTCAAGCAGCACTGCAAGCCCACCAGTAGCATTTAATTTACTGGCCCTGGGTATCTGAGATACCACTTTACAAGGGACTGATAGGTAAATTAAATACGCCAAACAGGTGTAGACCAATCTTACCTCATTTTACCATAGAGACCACATGCACTTTACACTGGACAGCAGTGATAAAGTGCCCAGAGTCCTAAAACCACCAACACCAGGTCAGAAAAAATACCAGGAGGAAGGCAAAAAGTTCAGGGATGACCTTGCAAAATGGGGCCAAGTTCAACAGGGACCAATCCAGAAAGGTAAATCGATGGGTTAAATCCCCATGCATGAATATTTAATCCAATTCCTGAGGAGAATACAATTAAGCAACTTTGCAAAAGAGATTTACACATAGTAATATCCATGTGTCCCCATCTCCATGCACAAGCTGGGGCATCAACAACTCACAATACAACTGTATAGTTACCACTAGTAACTTCAAAGGTCCACAGGTATATTTAAGCTATATATTGATCAAATGTAGTTCTACATGGTGTACTTGTGTGCTTGCATAAAACTACTACTTGAAACAAATGGGAAACCAGGCATCACTTGAGGAAAATAACATACACCTGGCAATCATTGCAAGTAGAAACACAAAAACACAGCCAACATCTAGGACTCTGCCGTCCTCTGCTTGTTCTGCAAGATTTCTCAACCTAGACATCAACAAAAGTTGTAGTGTTCCTGGGTGTGCATTTGTGTGTGTGTGTGTATGGGACATGACATATATTATGTTATGTTATGTTATGTTATATTATATTATATTATATTATATTATATTATATTATATTATATTATATTATATTAGGGGTGTGTAGTGTCAGAAGAAAAGTGAGTCTTTTTAATTCATGAACAATTTCCATATTGACAGTGTTCTAAGTTTGTGTATCTGTTATGCTTACATCTTTAAAACATGATTTATATGGGTGTCAGCCATGTCTAAGGTTATGTGATATTTTTTTACATTCATTATATTCCATTTATTTTTCAATACTTTTTACAAAGTGAGTTTTGTGACCATTGTTTACATTTATTTGTATGTTTTTCATTTTTGATATTTTTACAAATTTTTAAAGTTATATGAAATTGTAGCTCTTCAATTTCTTATTCTATTTGCGCTCTAAGTGCAGGTCTTTGCTGTGGTAGTTTTTTTCCACAACCTCCATTCTAGTTATAAAATACATGTCAATGGTATATTTAAAAGAAGTGTTTAGCAGCATACAAAGGAAATGCAAAACAAAATGTGATTCACAAAAAGGAATGACAGTTGAAGAAAGTCAAAAGAGAGCCAGAAACCATGTGACGTCACGAATAACAATTTTTCAACTGATTCCCAGAATTTTTGAACCCCAAAAATGCTGCATGTAGTAACTTTTTTTTAGCAAGTTTTCGTGGTCAATGATCTTACTGCCAATATTTTTACTTGCTATGTAATTAATGCAAATGTTCCTATGTAGCAGTATATGTATGTCATAGTTTATTCTAATAATGTGCAGTGATCATCTTTTCTGGAACTGCCACTAATTTCTGAACTCTCCCTTTGTGGTCTGTAGTTCTACATATGTTCAGCTAACTGTATAATGGCACCTTAACACTATAGAAATCACTGGTAATAAAAAAAAGGCAATAAAATACATGAATAATATAAAGTTATTTGAATGATGAGGACCAATTCTTTAAAAGCAATATGGCTTTACCATATTTACTGTAGATGTCGCTCTTCTAAAGAACTCAAAAGACTTGTATCTGATATGATTAAATTTCTTTGCTTCGCAACTTTGCTCAGTGAAGCGTGCGCAGTTTCTGTTGCATAACCTAATACAATGTGTCAGTAAATTTTAAAAGGTAACATTTAACAAGCTGTCTTCTGTGCATCTTGCGTTTCCTCATTTAAATCTCCCTTTCCTTCTCTTTCGATTGGTAGAAGCCATTCTTGCAATGGAGAGTCGGCTAAGTGTAAAATACCGTCATTTAAACAGGGACCTAGTCAAGGGTGATGCTTCTAGCAAACACATGAAATGCTGTAATGCGAAAGCGCGGTAATACAAGTTAAACAGAGCATGACGAATGCCTCTCAAGTGTAGTGCCCTCTGCCTCTAGTGAGCAGACATTTCCAGGGATGGATATGGGAAGGACCTTGCAAATGTTTGTTATACAAGAGCCCAATCAAAATGAGCAATTAAAAATAAAAGACTGTAATATTCTGTGAGTTTGTAATGTGGGCCAACAAATGTGCAACGTGACGAGTTAGAAGACGCCTCCTCTGTCGTTTGCTCCCAGCCAGTCCTCTAAAAGATATATGTATCATGATATAATTAATATTACTAACACCAAAAATAAAACGATGATAAAAAATAATGATGATCATGGTGCATCCCTAATCGTGCCTACTAATCTTGCCGAAATTAGTTAAATACAGAGGGGCACACCAATTCTTTAATGTTTCACATGTGCAATGTAAACAAAAAAAAAGGAAATGCAAAAAAATCAAGTTTAAAGTTATAGATTATGTGGATCAGGGAACTAACCAGCCCCGATTTTCCCGAAGTGCAAAAACCACTGTCGGGTATTTTGTCCTTGCACTTTCTGTGTGTTTTAGTGCAAGCTTCTACTTTCTCTTTCTTTGTAGGCACATTATTTTTAACCTGCAAAGTTGTCAGAATTTACCACTTTTTCAACAAGAATCATTCTGTCTGACAGAGTCCAGGCTCGGATAAATACATGTCTCAATTTCAGTTGCTTAGATATAAATCCTTTTTCTTTGAGTAAAAAGAAGGATAATTTCCAGTCTGCATATTGTTCAATTCCATTTGAAAATGTTAGTGTGTTGAAAGTGTATGGGATGCACCATATCATAATATGTTTATGTAGTCCAATGAATTACATCAAATCCTGTAATTTCTGCATTTTAGCATAGATAGATGCATTTTATCCCTTCCATTGAAATTGGAAGGGACATCTATTATAAAAAATATTCTAAACACTCTGGGGCATATTTACGTTCCCTGGCGCATCCCTGCATATCAGCAGGGATGCGCCAGGGAAAATGCGTCACGCAAGTTTACCCTTGCGCCACGTCCGATGCGCCGCATTTACAATGCAGCGCATCGTGGCGCAAGGATAAGCAGATGCGTGACGCATCTGCCGGCGGAAGGTTGGCGCAGTGCTGAAGTCGTGTCGCAAGCGCGATGCAACTCCAGCACTGTTCCAACCTTCCCTATCCCTAACATGGTGCGTCAATCCTTACGCCTGCTTGAAGCAGGCGTAAGGATTTGGCGCACCAGCGCTCGGAAAAGTGACTGCGTGAAATCTTGTAGATTTCACTACGTCACTTTTCCGAGGCGTACCTGCGCCGGAACGCCCCCCCCCTGCGCCGGTACGCCCACATGAAACCTGACGCAGGTTTCATGTGGCGCAGGGGTTTACTACGTGACGCATCTCCCTAGATGCGTCACGTTGTAAATATAGCGCAATGCGGCGCATGGTTTGCGTCGCCGCTGCGTCACTTGCGTGACGCAACGGCGGCGCAAAAGTGGCGCAAGGGGCTTGTAAATATGCCCCTCATTATGGATGCCCCAGTAAGCGCAAGGCTGCAGCCCCTCTACCTCCTTTCAGCCAAGGTTACAAAAAAGGAAAGTCCTTTGGGAAAGCAAAGTCAGTCTTTCGTGAACTTGCACAGGTCAGAACTGCGCTTGTTTTAATTGCAGTGATGGCGTAGGTTTCGCCCCCAGAAGACTAGAAGGCATTACCGTTACCAGGATACATTTTCTAGGAAATCTGTATCCAAGGATGCACACGGTAATTCTCCTGCAGTGATCTTATAGCCTGAATTGTACAAACAGTCTGAGCTTCGAATTGAATATTGAAAGATGTAAAACTGAAAATCTTATGTAAAATCAGGCGGGAGGCGTCTAGATAATGTCAGAGTGAAACCATTATCTAGAACGGGGTTGATTGATCCTACTTCTCCCACCCCTATGGGCAGAACATTTTTACATGACATATTTTGTTCATCGCTACATTAACTTAATTAGATCTAGTAAAGCATTTTCCAGTAGGAGGCAATTTGCCGGAAAAAAAAAACTTAAAGTGAAGGCTTCATCATGACCTTGAAACAGCAAGCTATATAAAACTGCATTACTCTGAAGTTATTTTTTTTTCTTTCCAAACATTTGCTGCTTATTGATAGATAGTGCCAAGTTCAGAATACTGATCTACTGATACTGACTGATATTTGGAAGGGGAAATAATTATTTGCAAAATTTATATTCCAAACGGTACCTCCTTGTTGTACTAATACTTCAGTTTATTTTTGCATATATTTTGCTTTCTGCCTGATTGACACTGAACACATATGGCGTGATAATACCCACAATGGGTCTCCAGGCGCCGATGGCCTACCAACAGCATGAAGTAGAAAGGAGTGTCTAGGTGTTTGAAGTTGGTCACATTGGGGCAAGAGCAAAGGGGTTTTGGCAGGTTGTTCCAAAAAAAGCCAGTCAAGTCTCAGAGAAACTGCTTCGCATTGGAACTAAACCTGAAAGGGGGTATAAAAAGTATAATAGGGCAGGAAGCTTGTGTACAGTTAAATCAACCAATTTTGGCGAAGAGGTAGCCAGAAGTCAAACCATATGAGCACTTAAATAACAAAGAAATGAATTGAAGGGAATCCATTCTCTCACAGGAAGGCCATGCAAAGGCCTTCTTAACTTGACCCATTGAAACTCATTCACAAAAGCACTTGTGAGTATGGGAAGTAATATGGCATGAGTACTCTGTTACGTCCTCTTACATGGCTTTCTCAACTGGCCCCAAAACATCTAAAATGGGAATACAATGAGAATATTCAAGGACTATTCATACACAATTAACAGAAGGAGAAAGGACTGTTCCCTCATGTAAGAAATTGGGTTGCTAGTTGGGGGGAGTGAAACCCTACACAACCACAAACCTTGACAGGGTGAAGTCGCAAGCAAACCCTAAATTAACCTGTGCTCAACTCATGGGTAGCTTTGCACAGAGCAGCCAGGCTTAACTCAGAGGCAATGTGTAAACTATTTGTGAAACACATCAAACAGTAATAACACGAAAATACAACACAAGAAAAAATCCACACAAAATTAGAAAAATATAGTAATGTTTAATAAATAAATAAAAAGACCAAAACATCAAAAATCCAATTAGTAGAACTGGAGATATGCAGGTTTAAAGATTTCAAGAAAAATAGCACCAAAAAGCAAAAATTGCCACTGTGGGTATCTGGTCATGAGGGACAGGGACAAAGTCACAAGTTCAGGCTGACCTCAATAGAGCATGGGTAGGCTACAGGGACCCAGTTAAGCCCGACGAACAACAGTACCTCGAATCCTGGTTGCGAAGCATTGCAAGGTCTCGTATCACAGACGCGTCATGCAGCCAAGACCATGCGAGGTCTGGGTTGCAGATGCTTTGTGCTGTGAGACTGCGATGTGCTGTCCTGCATCATTGTAGAGGAGGCTGTCGACAAGGGGGGCTTGTGATGCAAAGTCCTGCTTTACAAAAGAGTTGCATAGCAGCTGGTTCTGAAAAAGCTGCAGGGCTTGCCATGCAGAGTCCTGTGTCATCATCAAGGATGCCATCAATGAGGGCCTTGCAATGTGAGGGCCTGCATCGGGATGCATTATACAGCGGTGGCTCTGATGAGGCTGTGGACTGCAATGGTGATGCAAGTCCTTGGGATAGGAAAGTCCATGAAGCAGAGATGATGCGTCACTGCACTCTAGAATCTCGCCCCATAGTGCTTTGCTGGGCCTTTGGTTGGCATTGTATTTTTGCCCATAACTTTGCTTGGGGTGGTCCTAGGAGAATGGGACCACCACCGAATCGTTCAGCATGATATGCTCTTTGTGTTCAAGGCATCTGGTTGGTCCTCCCTCTAGGTTAGGGGGGACCCCAAAATCATCACCTCTCTCATTGCCTGATAATTTTCAAAGCTCACTTTTGTGAATTGGTTATATGCTTTTTAGCATGTAAAGGTAAAGTTGTTTTATCAAAGGGTTGTGGGTGCAGTAGCTAACTCCGCTACGTTGCGGAGTCAGAGTTTTTGCATGAATTCTGTGTTTTCAATGTAATGCGTAGTTAACAAATCTCCGCAACCTCCGCTAGCTGAGCGGAGTTCATTGCCCACGGTTATTGGAAACCAGCATCTTTCCTGATGATTGGAAATGCGTGAAGGTCAGACCCCTACTCAAGAAGCCCTCAGCAGACCCCACAGACCTCAAGAACTACTGGCCCATCTCCCTCCTCCCCTTCGTGGCCAAAGTCACAGAGAAGACCGTCAACACCCAACTAACAAAATTCATCGAAGAAAACTCCATCCTCGAACCCTCTCAATCCTGATTCCGCAGAAACCACAGGACAGAGACCGCTCTACTGGCCTTCACAGACGACATTCGCACCCGCCTCGACCAAGGACACACCGCAGCCCTGATCCTACTCGACCTCTCTGCAGCGTTCGACACCGTCTCCCACCGCACACTCACGGCCAGACTCCACGATGCCGGCATACAGGGAACTGCGCCCGACTGGCTTCGCTCCCTCCTCACCGGCACAACCCAAAGAATCAGACTGCCGCCCTTCCTCTCCGAACCCACGGAAATCAACTGCGGAGTACCCTAAGGATCATCACTCAGCCCCACCCTCTTCAACATCTACATGGCCCCTCTCGCCGCCATCGTCAGACAGCATGGGCTCAGCATAGTATCCTATGCAGACGACACCCAGCTCATCCTCTCCCTCACCAAGGACCCCATCACCACTAGACTCAACTTCTAGGAAGGAATGAAAGACGTTGCATCCTGGATGAGCAGCTGCCTGAAGCTCAACTCAGAGAAGATAGAGTTCCTCGTCCTCGGACCCTCCCCCTCTGCTTGGGACAACACCTGGTGGCCCAACGCCCTCGGCAGCCCTCCCCACCCCTATGGACCACACCCAAAACCTCAGCATGGTACTCGACCCCTCCCTCTCCATGGTCCAACAGGTCAACGCCGTCGCCTCCACCTGCTTCAACACCCTCCGCATCCTCAGCAAAACCTTCAAATGGATCCCCCCCCGAATCAAGGAAGACCATCACCCACACACTCATAACCAGCAGACTGGACTATGGAAACGCCCTCTACACCGGGATCAACAAGTCTCTGCTCCACAAACTCCAGACCATACAGAACACCGCAGCCAGACTCCTCCTTGGCATCCCTCGACATGAACACATCACCCAACACCTGCGTAACCTCGACTGGCTCCCCATCAAGAAGAGAATAACTTTCAAAATACTCACCCACGCCTACAAATGCCTCCACAACACCTCACCCCAATATTTCAACAACAGAATCTCCTTCCACGTACCCAAAAGGAACCTCCGATCGGCAGACCCCGCCCTCGCCGAACCTCCGCGCATCCGCAGAGCAAGAACAGGTGGACGATCCTTCTCCTACATCGCGGCCAAGACCTGGAACGAGCTTCCGATCAACATCAGACGCACCCCCACCATGCACATCTTCAGGAAGACCCTCAAGACCTGGCTTTTCAACTGACCGGAGCTGCTTTCCCCCGTCCCCCAGCACCTTGAGACCCTCTCGGGTGAGTAGCGCGCTTAATAATCCCCTGATTGTTTGATTGATTGATTGATTGATTGGAGGGAATTTGTCAATCCTATGATATGTACTGCTTATGGTAATTTCATAATTCAATGAGACTGCTTGGAGAGCAACTGACTTTGTGTGTACCAATTTAAATCATTTCTCATCCACAAACAGTTCATGAAACTATCCATCCAAATTAGCACAAAATTAACCTTTCCCAGTCTGCCCAACATTCACAAAATGACCTGATTTTGCAAGAGGGCGCCTGCGTTTTTGGTCCCGTGCTCGGCAGCCATCAAGGGAAACCTACCAAACCCACACATTTCTGAAAACTAGACACCCATGGGAGTCCAGGGAGGTGTGGCTTGCATGGATTCCCCAATGTTTTCATGGTGCCTGCCACATGGTGCAGGGAAATGTATGGTGCCCCCCAAGTGCAAAACGAAAGTGCCCCTGCCCTGCACAGGGGGGGCCCGCAACGGGCCTCCGAAGCCAATCCCCACTAGCCTTTCCATGGCAGAGGAACCACCATGGAAAGGCTTGCGGGGATCCAGCATCCAAATCTGGCGGGCGGTGCCTTCTAGGCACCGCCACCATTCTGTGGATGTGGGGTGGGTCCGACAGGCAATCATAACGATTGCCTCTGTCGGACCATGGCGGACGGGCTTTCCGTCCGCCAGGCACACCGCCCGCCATCCTGATCTCGCGGACGGAAAAAGGCCTTACGATGGCGGTGAACCCACCACCGGCAGCCTGCCGGTGGCGGGTTCACCACCATCGTAATCAGGCCCTATATTATTTTTTATATGCGCTTTAAGGCTAACTCTGCGTTAGACACCCACACAAGTGAGGTATCATTTTTATCGGGATACCAGGGGGAATCCTGGGTGGTAGGACATTTGTGCCGGCACATTGACCCCAGGCAGAAATGTAAGGAAAAGTTGATTTTTGGCAGCTAAATTTGAGGTTTGTAGGGGATTCTGGGTAGGAAAACGTTGGGGAATCCACACAAGCCCCATACCTCCCTGGAGTCATCAGGGTGTCTGTTTTTCAGAAATGTCCGGGTTTGGTAGGTTTCCCTAGATGCCCACAGAGTCTCCACAGTAAGTTTTGGGCCATTTCGTGTCGTGGGCACTAGGCCTAATCACACAAGTGAGGTACCATTTTTATTGGGAGATTTGCTGGAATGCTGGGTGGGTGGAAGTTTGTGGCTCCCTGCAGATTTTAAAACTTTCCATCAAAGATATTTGAGGAAAGTTTTTTGTTTTTTTACAAAGTTTGCGGTTTGCAAGGGATTCTGGGTCACAGAACCTGGTGAGAGCCACTCAAGTCACCCCATCCTGGATTTCCCTTGATGTCTAGTTTAACATTTTTTATAGATTTGCTAGGTTTCCTTAGGTGCCGGCAAAGCTAGGGTCCAAAATCCACAGCTAGGCACATTGCGAAAACAGGGTCAGTTTTAACTGGAAAAATGTGATGTGTCCACGTTATGTTTTGGGCTGTTTCCTGTCGTGGGTACTAGGCCTACCCACACAAGTGAGGTACCATTTTTATTGGCCCACTTGCGGGAATGCTGGGTGGGTGGACATTTGTGTCTCCCTGCAGATTCCAGAACTTTCCATCACAGAAATGTGAGGAAAATGTGCTTTGTTTTACAAAGGTTGGGCTTTGCAAGGGATTCTGGCAGGGGTGTAACACAGGTCCCCACAGCCCCCGCAGGTGCAGGGGGACCCCCGAGCTGCTGCAGAGGGTCCCCTTAGCCCAGTACTCAGGCCTGAGAGCTCCAGAGCGGGGGCCCCTCCGTGTACCTTGCATGGGGTCACCTTAACTTTTATTACGCCACTGGACTCTGGGTAATAGGGCCTGGTGAGAGCCACGCAAGGCACCCCATCATGGATTTCCCTGGATGTCTAGTTTTAAAAAATGTATAGGTTTGCTAGGTTTCCCTAAGTGCTGGCTGTGCTAGAGCCCAAAATCCACAGATAGGCACATTGCAAATAAAGGGTCAGTTTTCTTTTGGAAAAATGTGATGTGTCCATGTTGCATTTTGGGCCGTTTCCTGTCACGGGTACTAGGCCTACCCACACAAGCAAGGTACCATTTTTACTTGGGGGATTGCTGGGTGGGTGGAAGTTTGTGGCTCCCTGTAGATTCCAGAACATTCTATCACAGAAATGTGAGGAAAATGTGTGTTTTTTTTAACAAAGTTTGGGCTTTGCAAGCGAGTCTGGGTAACAGAACCTGGTGAGAGCCACACAAGTCACTCCATATTGGATTCCCATGGGTGTCTAGTTTTCAAAAATGTACAATTCCCTAGCTTCTGGCTGAGCTAGAGCCCAAAATCCACAGCTAGGCACATTGCCTAAAACGTTCAGTTTTCTGTGGAAAAATGTGATGTGTCCACGTTGCGTTTCGGGCCGTTTTCTGTCACGGGAGCTAGGCCTACCCAAGCAAGTGAGGTACCATTTTTATCAGGAGACTTTGAGGTATGCTGGGCAGCTAGAAGTTTGTGGATCCACGCAGATTCCAGAACTTTCCTTCACAGAAATGTGAGGAAAATGTGGGGTTTTTTTTATACAAAGTATGAGGTTTGCAAGGGATTTTGGGTAACAGAACAAGGTGAGAGCCACACAAGTGACCCAATCCTGGATTTCCATGGACGTCTAGTTTTTAAAAAATGTATAGGTTTGTTAAGTTTCCTTAGGTGCCGGCAGAGGCAGGGTCCAAAATCCACAGCTAGGCACATTGCAACAAAAGGGTCAGTTTTCACTGAAATATTTGATGTGTCCACGTTGCGTGTTGGGCCATTTCCTGTCACAGGCACTAGGCCTACCCACACAAGTGACACAGAATAGTAGAACAAGTGTTATTACCAATTGACTTTTCAATACAATTCCAAAGACAGTAAACATGATCTGGTTACATGCTCCCATTTGAAAATGACAGAATATTAAATGCAATAAGGTAACTCCAATGTTATCCTATGGAAGAGCTAGGCTTGCAGTACTACAAAATGAATCAAGGGGTTTTTCACTACCAGATATGTTAAAACTTAAATATACATGTCCAACTTTTTAAATACACTGCACTCTGCCCTCTGGGTTGTCCAGGGCCTACCCTAGGGATGACATATGTATTTAAAGGGAAGGTGTGGGCCTGGCAAGACGTTTATTTTGCCAGGTCAAAATGGCAATTTAAAACTGCATGCACAGACTGCAATGGCAGGCCTGAGATATATTTAAAATGCATCTGAAGTCGGTGAAACAATCAGTACTGCAGGCCCACTAGTAGCATTTAATTTGCGGGCCCTGGGCAGAGGTAGTGCCAAATTACTAGGGATTTACAAGTATTTATATGTGCCTATTGGGTGTAAGCCAAGCCTTAAAGAGAGAGCACAGTCACTTTAATACTGGTTAGCAGTGGTAAAGTGTGCAAAGTTCTAAGGCCAGCAAAAATGAAGTCAGCAAAACAGGAGGTCTGTAGGCAGAAAGTTAGGGAGTAAACCACGCTAAGGATGCCAGGTCTAACACATGTGAAATCATGATTTTTCCTTTTGCAACTCAAATCCAGATGGAATTATCCACAGAGCAAGGATGCATTGCCCATTTCATCATATTTGATACAGTTTGAAAAACAGAACTATCAATGTGGAAAGCATTGTTTGGCTTCATGTCCTTATTCATATCTTGTGGTAATGTTTCTTTATAGAAAAGGTATGCATAGCATACAATGGAACATGTGGGAGCATAACATAAATACATGGTTGTGGCTGTCTAAGCTACCCACCATGCACACTTTTAAGGCTGTCATGTGTCAGCCGCTAATGTGGAGTCATGAATTCAAGAGGTAGCAATTTCACCACTGAGAGATTTGGATGGATGACACTGATTGAGCTGTGTGTTTTGCTGCTGTCTCAAAAGCTCTTTTTTTTCTAAGTCTGAGGTAAAGTTGCATCTTGATTTCATTCAGAGAACATAATGACAAATGTTAGGTCAGTCAAATGTCATAACAGTACCATTCACCCAAAGAAGGTCTACAAGGCTGTAGTAGAATCAGTCAAGATAGATCAGTGCTTCTGAAAACCTGTTAGGGCTGAGGAAAGGTTTGCTGCATGCTGGGTTCACCTCTGTGTCATTTTTGGCTGGAGCTTTTTAAGTGGCATGTAGGTTTCAGAAAAGAACAGTAAGCAAAATTTCGAGTCAGTCAAATATTGAATCAGTGTATCTGGACATCTATTGGCGGTGGAACAGAGAAGGGCTTGGGCAGAATCAGTTTACATAGCAGGTCAGCGCCTCTCGAAAAGCTGAAAATTAGAAGTCAGTCACAAACTCCACTAGTGGAAAACTAGTTGTAAGAATCTTCACAAGGTCTGCTTTGGATACTTTTTGCAGTGTCTTGAAGGTTTAGACATTGGGGGAGATTCCTTTCCTGTAATAATGCCTTTGACATTTTTCCCTATAAAACCTCTGACCTAAAAAACACCATCAGGAAAATGGAAAGCAGTTAGGGTAGGAACAAGAAATAAATAAGGTGAGGAATGCATACCAGCATTTCAATTTACATTATCTTGCTCAAAATTATCAAGAGTTAGAACTAGATCAGAAAAGAAAGACTTCATTGTCTGTGGTGGTAGATGTTTCCTGCAGTTGAGATAGTGTTTCAACTTTTTGACACATTCCTTATCCAAGCACCTAGTATAGATCTGGGGAATCTTGTTTCCTGATTTAATGTAAACAGAGAGTATGATCTTTGTCTGTTCTTGACAGTCACATTGTCTCATAGATTACTATTTTCGGGAAGCAGGGTGCTCAATGATTCTGTTTTGTCCATGGAACTTTATCTTTTGCAGAGTATTCATAACTAATATGGAGTACTGGGAATACTGGGTGACATTGGGTGACATTGGCCCTCTATGTGAGGGCACTTGGTCTACTGTGGATTTTCATAGGCGCTTTATCACTGTGCATCCAAATATGGTTACAGACCACCCAACTGACATAAGATGGTTGATCCATCATACTATTTGGTGAAGTAACACCTTAAAGGACCAGAAGAGCAGAAGGATGCCAGAGGAGGCTCTACCCTTACAATAGAGCAAATCCTCTGGCACAGGTGAGGACCATTTTTGTGATGGACATCTCATTGTCGATGACATTTTGATCAGGACAAATGTTCTTTGCCTGGTGTGCTACCATTCTATTGTATGGTATAGTACAATACAGTACAGTATAGTATAGTATAGTCAGAGAGGTCCCCAACTGCTTAGTAAATTAAATAAAATTAACAGATCAATGAAAAGAAATGTTTAAAAAAATATATATATATATTATATATATACAAAATGTAAAATCAAATGTTTAAAATGTTCTGTAAATGTGGAGGAATCTGAAATCGGATGCTAAAAAATTGAATTAGTATCTTCAGATTGATTCGTGGAGAACAGTGCAAGTGCATCAAACCATATATAGTATGGACAATGAGTGGCCTCAATTGAATTTAGAAAAGCTCCAACCTTCCCGCTAAAATTAAAATGTTGACTTTTTTATATTGGTCTGTGAATTAAATTAATATTTAACCATTTATGTATTTGTCTGATGAATGTTTCTGTATTGATTGAGTATTTCTTTGCAGTTCATATTATTGAAAATGCTTAGGCTGGGGTCCACAGCTTCCAGTTATAAATCTGTGGGGATCCCCGGATTCCAATAGTGATTTGTTTTGTGTCCCCGGGTTCCAGTAATGATTAAGTAGGGGTCCATAGAAGTCAAAATGTTATGAACCACTGGTATAATGTATTAGCAAAGCAAAAAGCAACCATGCAAAATCTGCCAGTATACCAACTATAGTCTGCCAAAGTCTTACAGAGTGATTTAGATATTGTGGGCAGCCCACTTATCCACCAGGTCAATGGAGGATATGTATATCAAAACAATAGGAGAGCAAGGGAAAGGAGGGCTTCGTCCGTATCCCCTGTGTAATTATGGTCCAACTATGATGGACCGGACCCAATAGATGTAATCACTGAAAGGCAGTGTTTGGAATCCACTAGGTGTGTTAAAGACCCCTCACACACCAACCTAGTTGGTGTCATGCTTCATCATTGGGGTCCCAACCGGGTGGCCTAATGCCCCCCGGTTGTGCTACGACGCCTGGTTACAGCGGAGCTGGTATGGTGCAAGTGTGTGATGTGATGTGGGTTTAAAAATACCTCTGAGAATCCTTGCCTGTGTATTTATTAGCAGCGGCTCAGGATATGGTTAAAAAGTATGTGTGTGTAGCAACTAAGAAAGAATTAATTATCTTATAGTTGTTTATGTGATGGGTCTACATGTTTCAGCCCGCAAAAGAAAGTGGGAGGGGCTTTCGTCAGGACCGTGAAAAGTGGTGAGTGGCAAAGTGTATAGTGCCACGTGAAAAAGGTGAAAAAATTATTTTAATAGTACCTACACACGCGCTAAGGTGTGTGGACTGAGTGTCTATGTACTTACGGACACTTTTAAGAAAGAACCTGTGGAGAAAGAACAACACAGAACATATATATACAATCGTCCAAATGGTCATGCCTAGTGATCACTAGGCATGACCATTTGGACGATTACAGCACTGAGAACCTTAGCACTTAAGATTGCATTTTATGTTGCTTAAACATGCTGTCTAGTGTATATATATGTTCTGTGTTGTTCTTTCTCCACAGGTTCTTTCTTAAAAGTGTCCGTAAGTACGTAGACCTCGACGAAAATATGCCCCATCACACCACATCAATGAAAATAATTAAAATCATAACACATCAGCGATATTTACTCACCATTCTGTCAAGAAGCAATTAAATGGTTAAACAAATCCATCGCCAAAAGGGCATTTTGTTGAACAACTTAACACAGTGCGTTTTAAAAACTGTTAAAGTCCATTTGCACGAGTGAAACCTCTGTTTGGACAATGCATTGAACCCAGTTAATCTCTTTATCTGTGCTGGGCTCAGAAAAGTATAAATTTGTAACTTTTATATAGCGCTAGCTAGACCCGAAGGTGTCAGAGCGCTTTACATGGTCGTGAGCGAATCCGGTGAATCAGGAACACCATAAACATATGAGGCGAGACTAAATAGATAATAGTACATAACAACAGCACAGTAACAGAAACCATGATAACAGATTCAAGAGTATCGGTAGACGGCATAAGCAAACAAGCAAATAGCCAACTATGACATAGGGTTCAGTACTGAGCACGAGGATAGTAAACCCAGATCAGAGGTCTAAGAATTAAAGTATTTGTTGAGGAGGAGGAGTTTCAGGGCTCTTTTGAAGCCAGGGAAGGAGGGATTGCATTGCAGGTCGCTAGGTAGAGAGTTCCATACGCTCTGAGCATTTCCAGAAAAGGAGCAGTTTCATTCTGTTTGTCAGTTAAATAAAGTCCTATGTGCATAAAGTGCTTAGAAAGGAAAAACTAATGTAAAGGACACGACGGTCACAATAAAGCCTCTCTTTTAAATTTATTAGAAATGATGGATTGATCCTCTAGCGTACTTTAAAATAATGCTTCAATCACATCCCTTCCAAAATCTAAAATCAAATTCAGAATCTCCCTCAGATGCCAAAGAGAGCCAATCGATCCCTCTATTGCTCAATCTCGTAACCTGTCCAAATTAAAAGGATATCGTTTTCCTAGTCTAATGGCATATTCTGATTCACAGATTATCTATTTTTGCTTTGATACTGCTCTCTTGCCACAATGAAGCATGATAGCCTACCTGGGGCCGTATTACGTATGCGGTGCATTTTCCTGGTTAGCGCTGGGCGCACCTTTCAAAAGCTGCGCTCAGCGATAACCAGGAAAATGTGCCACATTTTAGTCAATACGCTGCAATCCACCTGCACTTTAAAGAGGAATTAGAGATCCTGTTGCAGGCGGGTGCAGTGAGTGACTGCACCCACCTGCAAGGGGAGGTCTGGGTGTCCAAGGGACCCCATTTCCCCCCCTCCAGAGTGCAGCCATCGGGGGCGCACTGACAGTGCACCGCCTTTTAGGTGGCGCACTCAGTGCGCCTTCTGACAGCTTCTTTGCCTGGGTGGCGCATCTGTAATTTGGCGCGGGTACAGAGGCAAAGGGATTCTCTCATTTGCATGGGGCCACACCCCCATGCAAATGAAGGAACGCCCTCTGATGATAGCGCTGGTGCTTTATGTGCACCAGAGCTATTGGTATTACTGAAGAGGAAGCACAAGCATCTGCGGCCCATTCTGTAGTACCAAAGTGCCCCAGGGGCGTGCAAAGAAGGTACAGACGCCCATTGGGGCACTCCGGTAATACGGCCCCAGGAAGCTAAACAGGTGGATAAATGTCACTCGGTTCACACTACTGGCAGGATGGCTCACAAGTGTGTGTTTGTTCTGGAAGATCATGAACCTAAACACAGACAAAGCAGACTCAGCTCTCCATCCTTCTGAGGTGGGCAAAATGAATTTCATAAATTGAGTAACAGTGTCACCAGGTATTTAAGATGTTTAGCAACAGCACAAATTATGCATTTGGTTAAAAAAATATTATTTCTATGTTATACACCTCCATCTAGCAGGTGTTCAGCTCGTCTGCATCTCTGAGGGTTTCATCAGTATTAATACTTCCTAATCTCCTCTATCACATCAGTCCAAAAATGCTTCTTTCAGCATACTCATGGGTTGGCAGTGTAGGCAACATAGAATGTTTTCTAAGTAGTCCCTAATTCTGATTTAATTCCAATGCCTGGAATGCTCATCTTCTCCAGCCCGAGATCTCTGTGTTCTACGATTCTGTAGGGAATGCAAAGATGGCAGGACTCGATTCCAGTGCCTGGAATGCTCTTCCATTCCAGTTGCAGATCTCAGCGTTCTCTAACTCCCCAGAGAATGCAAGGATGGGAGGTCTCGAATCCAGTGCCTGGAACGCTCTTCCTCCTCAGCTGCAGACCTCAGTGTTCTCCGACTCTGCAGAGAATGCGAAGATGAGAGGACTGCTCTTCCTCTCCAGCTGTAGATCTCTGTGTTCTCCGATTCTGTAGGGAATGCGAAGATGGCAGGACTCGATTCCAGTGCCTGGAATGCTCTTCCTCCCCAGCTTCAGATCTCAGTGTTCTCTGACTCCTTAGAGAATGCAAAGATGGGAGGACTCGATTTCAGCGCCAGAAATGCTCTTTCTCTCCAGCTGCAGATCTCAGTGTTTTCTGACTCCGCAGACAATGCGAAGATGGGAGGATTCGAATCCAGTGCCTGGAACGTTCTTCCTCCCCAGCTGCAGATCTCAGTGTTCTCTTACTCCACAGACAATGCGAAGATGGGAGGACTTAAATCCAGTGCCTGGAGCGTTCTTCCTCCTCAGCTGCAGATCTCAGTGTTCTCTGACTCCTCAGAGAATGCGAAGATGGGAGGACTCGATTTCAGCGCCAGAAATGCTCTTTCTCTCCAGCTGCAGATCTCAGTGTTTTCTGACTCTGCAGACAATGCGAAGATGGGAGGATTCGAATCCAGTGCCTGGAACGTTCTTCCTCCCCAGCTGCAGATCTCAGTGTTCTCTTACTCCGCAGACAATGCGAAGATGGGAGGACTTAAATCCAGTGCCTGGAGCGTTCTTCCTCCTCAGCTGCAGATCTCAGTGTTCTCTGACTCCTCAGAGAATGCGAAGATGGCAGGACTCGATTCCAGTGCCTGGAATGCTCTTCCTCCCCAGCTTCAGATCTCAGTGTTCTCTGACTCCTCAGAGAATGCAAAGATGGGAGGACTCGATTTCAGCGCCAGAAATGCATTTCCTCTCCAGCTGCAGATCTCAGTGTTCTCTGACTCCGCAGAGAATGTGAAGATGGGAGGACTTAAATCCAGTGCCTGCAGTGCTCTTCCTCCTCAGCTGCAGATCTCAGTGTTCTCTGACTCCTCAGAGAATGCGAAGATGGCAGGACTCGATTCCAGTGCCTGGAATGCTCTTCCTCCCCAGCTTCAGATCTCAGTGTTCTCTGACTCCTCAGAGAATGCAAAGATGGGAGGACTCGATTTCAGCACCAGAAATGCATTTCCTCTCCAGCTGCAGATCTCAGTGTTCTCTTACTCCGCAGAGAATGCGAAGATGGGAGGACTTAAATCCAGTGCCTGGAGCGTTCTTCCTCCTCAGCTTCAGATCTCAGTGTTCTCTGACTCCACAGAGAATGCGAAGATGGGAGGACTTAAATCCAGTGCCTGCAGTGCTCTTCCTTCCCAGTCTCAGACCTCAATGTTCTCTGACTCCGCAGAGAATGTGGCTGCCCGCCGCCCCCAAAGGGGGCCCCCTAAAAGGGCGGCCCTTTAGTGCCATTGTGGCACAAGCCTACCCCTCGCTCTAGCAGCAGAGGGCTTCCGCCTGGAGCCTGCTGTTCTGGGGGTGTGGGCGTCACTTCCGGTACGCCCAGGGGGGGAGGGAGGGAGGGTATGTATACCCCTCTGACTCTCCCAGCGGCCTCTTTGCCGCCAGCCTCGCCGTCTCGACTCGTTGTCTCGCGTCGTTGGTTGACCCTGTGACTGGGTTGGAGGTCGTGTTCTCGTCGGCCTTGTCGGGTCTACGCATCGCAGGAAGATAGGTTAGTGGTAATCACCACAGTTGGCCACGGCCAGCGAGCATCGCACCGGAGCCCCTCCTGTCCCTCTTGTATTATGCGGGGACTGAGAGGGTACTCTGGCCTGGCGTATTTCTGGCGTATTAAACGTACTGTTGGGTCTTGGTCGAGCGGCCAGGGGCCCCGGTCGGGCGGCCAACTCGAAGGGCCGCGCCCGGGTGTTTATGGAGGCGCAGTGGGGACCTTCGCACAGAGCCCTGCTGGTGAATTAGCAATTGGGAGCTTGCATGCGAGCGCGTGGCCCGCGAGTGGGTTGCACGGTGGCTTGCGATGAGTGCATGGGTATTAATCGCCCCCCCCTGCACCCAAAGTCTTTCACCCTGTTCAGTGGTTGCAACCGCTGAGTTGTTACTTGGTTGCTTCCGGTGTTTATACACGGGCGCAGGGGGGTTAAGGTCAGGATCACCAGCTGTGGTGGTAGGCAGGGGCTGGTCACGTTCCCTACTGCGGACTTCCGGGCGTGGTGCCCCTGTTCCGTTTGGCACGGCCCTCGCTGCCCAGTGGGTGTGGGATCTCGCTTCGTTCTCACTGCCTGGAGGAGGGGCTCGGGCTGTCCTGCTGCACCGCAATGAGGAGATAGTGTTACGAGTCAGATGCTGCTGCCTTTCCGGCACAGCGACACTTTCCGTGTCAAGTGTGTCCACGCTTTTCCGGTATTCCTATACAGTCTCATTATCAGAGGTACGGATGCGTCAGGGACGGTGCGCATTTAATTATCTGCCCGTTTTTGTAATGGGAGATGTGTTTCGCCACATATATTAGCATCTCGCTCTAGCTAACCTCTCTATGTGGTCCCATTACTTTACATATCTGCTATGTGCGTTCAATTTGGGAAGGTTAAAACAGTAGGTCATAATGCCATTAAGGCTTCTGCTTGGCTGAGCAAGATGTAGAGTGGTAGAAGAGAGCATGCCTCGAAGTAGGAGCCCGCCGGTGATCTTCTATTGGCAGCACGTATGGTGCACGTATTACAGTCATTAACGAAGGTATGTGCGAACGGCTATGTGCCACTATTTCGGAGGGTTAAGTAAGCTGGTTATTTTCGAGTGCCAGTATTGCTGAAATCGTCAGGTACTAACAGCTAAGGTGGCACGATAGGCGATCCATTGGGTCGGTAGGTATTCTACGTGTGCCGTATAATAAATCGTTTGGTCTCCAGCGCGATAGAGCCCAGGAGCGTGGCACCCTGGTTCACGTGGTCGCGTGTCCGATCACTTAGGGGCCTGGGGAGTGCGAACGTATCGGCGTTGTATCGCACAAAGCTGGGCAAAAGTTTAGGTGGTGTTAAGGACAGCTTTTCGCTAGGCCGCCGCAGCGCTTGGCATTTGGTGGTACTTACCAAGATGTACCAAGGGAGCCAAGAATTGAGTAGCGTGTGCGCAAGGCCTATTGCTGATCGGGATTAAGGTTTTACACTGTCGAACGCCGCTCGATTGCGTCGCAGCGTATGGTTGGGGGTGCGAGGTGCGCATTTAACTGCTGGGTGCTCATTTTAGCGGGACCGAGGTATGTGCCTCAGTTATTTGAAAGGAAGCGCAGAGCACGCAGCGTTACGCTAGGGGCAAGTAACGCTGTACCGCTGGCCAACCGTACACCCCGAGGGCCGATTAAGCTTGCCTCGCGAAGGGACACCCGGTCAACAATGTACATCACACCGCCTGACAGCCCAGATGGGGATTCAGGCCCCCGCTAGCATGAATTGAGGTCTTTTAATGTACTTGGAGCATGCATGTTAGCCCGTCGTGTGTGGCGCGCAATTTTTCTCTAGTAAGGTGCCTGTAATTATCATAGACGCATGTGGGCAGGTTCCGCCCCTCTTACACCTTGCAGTTTTTGTGGGTGGCTCTAGTTGAAATTTGAGTAATTCAGGAGCAAGCCGTAATTGGTTGGGAGAGAATGTGGCCTAAAGGCTGGGGTGGTCGACCTCGGAGCGGGTGAAACCGAGTTCGAGTCTCGGCAGGGACGCTTTTCACCACTCGCCAAGATGAGTTTTCTGTATCCTTACTGGGGGGCAATTTGCTGCAAAGATATCTCTGGCTTGGCGACGGCACTCTGATTAAAGTTTGGTAACAAGGTTGTACTAAGGTGAAAGCATGTTCCGTCACAGTCAGTCATCGCTTACCCTATTCGCCTCTTCGGTGGCGCAATTCTGGGCTAGGCATTCATGTTGCTGAACTCACTCGGTCATGAAAGTAACCGATGATACCCAGGTAGCCGGTCCTTGGGCCACACGGCACGCCCTAGTATGCCAAGGTTAATTGTTATTTAAATCATGTGCGCAGCTGTGATCCGGTCTCCAAAGCCTCTGCGATTTCTCTAGCAGTTCGTCAGGTGCTCAGGGCAGGTCACGTTCCTCAGTATAAACATGCTAGCAAAGGACCTTTGAGCCGGGGGAGGGCAAAGGCAACAACTATTACCTTATGGTAACAGCGCAAGTGAATAGAATCTCACACCTATGTTGGATCAGTGGCAGTACGCGGGTTCCTGTGAAATGCTTGGCCATGCACTGCACAGTACCTTCTAATCTGCATACAAAGTGCAGTTCCTTTGCGGGGCTAAGCATTTTGGCCCTGTTTAGAGTAACCAGCACCCGTGCCTCAGAGGCAAGCGGTACAGCATTTGGTGCGACTAGCCCCCCAAGTCAAGGGTTCAAGGCCAAGCAGGGGGCAAGATCTTCTTACGGTGAGGAATTTGTTACTTTCCAGAGATGGCGCGATGCTGTTTAAAGTCATTTTGTTTGGGAAGAGCCTTATTTATAGTTAGTAGATGGTAACAGGTGTGGAGTTACTAAACTGTTTGGCATCCGCAGATACTTTGGCATTGCCAACCGGTAGGATCACTGCTTTTCAATACGCAAGTTGGTTGTCCCTTTCCCATATGGGTATGGTGTGTGGAGCGGGGCATTCAGGCCTTTCCAGCGCACTTCGCCCGTGGGGAGCGAGTTGGGGCACGTTTTTTGGACTGGGCCTAACTGCCACATTTACTTTGGGGAAGATTAGCCTTTCGTTTCAGTGGGCGACTGAGTAGGTCCATGGGCTATATGTTGGTATAAAGAGGCGGCCTCTGCAGGGGGTAAAACAGCCTGATTACCCAGTCAGTCGCCGCATACTCCATGAGAGCATAGTATGTTGGGCATTCACTGGGCCCTGGTTTGTATGATGTCAGGAAGAACCTTAATTGATGATCTTGCTGCGTTGTATTGTGAAAATCACATTTGTCTGTTGGGGGCATTGCTGCTCCGGTTTCTCAAAGCCGCGCCTTGTACTCTTTCAACGGTGGTGTGCATATTTGTTAGCCTTCATCGGATGTGTTCGTTCGCAATAATTCGCCAACCGGCAAGTGATTGCATTTATGGGAATCAAACGCGGCGCTTGGCGGCAACTCAAGCAAAGACTTATGGCTTCAGGGTTTATTGTTCAGAGTGACGCTGCCATAATCGCACAGGTGTTCCCCCCGGTTGGTGTCGTGTCGCGACGAGCACGGCCATGGCTCTGACTCGTAATCAGTTCATCGAATGGCAAATGCTAAACATGAATCATGTTGTTTGACGGCGGCTGAGATTCGTGGATTCACGGCCGCCGCCACGTTGGGGGGTGGTCGGTCTGCTTGCATGGCTGTGCCGCTACCTTGAGGGGGTACATTGGTTGGAGTTCTGGTTGGGATCTCGATCTACGCGTAGAGCTACCTCGATCTACACGAGGGGGGCTTGTGCACATCACCGTGCAAGGAAAACGGCTCTGTCATGGCATATTTAAAATTTTTGACTAATAATTATGCAGCACCAAGGGTGGGTTCCCGGGTGCAGTCAGATTGGTAACCCTTACTGGGGGGGCAATAAGGGTAGTGGGGCTGGGCGAGTAAACCTTGGTCCATGATGCAGGCCCGAATAATTGTGTGGCGGTACTAAGTACCTTTAAGCGGTCAGGTGGCACATTAGGATAGTTGTGCTGAGTTTGTAATGTAACTGGCGCTCATGTATAGCGTTTCAATACCTTGGCATTTACATACACGTTACATTTGTGTAATTAATATGTAATTATTAATGCGCGTTAGATTAACGCGATGAATGGCAGATCGGATCTGCCTTCAGTTGGCGTCGCGGTGTCTGCCTTGGCGGCAACCGGAGATGGTGCCCTGGGTGGGGCAATGCAGTATATCAGTTTGGGGTTGATTATTGGTGCGTTAAACCACTTCATACTGCCTGGGTGCCACAAAGTGGGGAGACGCCTTGGGGGCAGGGTCCCCCACTTTGGTGTACATGAATGAATAATGCCTTCATTCACTAATACCGATAAGGGGCATTGCTCCATCCTTCTCAGCAAAGTAGACCAAAGCGGTTTGATATGTCCTTTGACTTCGAGCGGGTCAGTCAATGCTTTTCTTTCAAAGAACTATGCACGCCAATTTTAATTCAGTAGTTTGGATGGCGCATAGGTCTCAAATCCATCAATATTTCTTTGACGATGTGGTGACCCACATTTAGGGGATGTACATGGTTCTTGGCGGGGCTAAGTAATGTTTCCAGTACACAAAGACACCCGTTGCTTAAGGCCTCATGCTCCTATTGCTTCAACCTTGGTTTGGTCATACCATATTGGGGGCCAGTCACTTACACATATAAACCGTCGGTTGGCTACGTTAGAAAGACTTTTCTCACACCCGAGATTATCTGGAGCCCCTATGGCTGAGAATTTCAGAGGAGAGCTGGACAGGCCACTGCCTCCAGGGGGGTGGCTGCCCACGGTAGCAACAGGTGGCTAGGGCATGGGTGCATGTAGCACATTTGTTAATGGTGCAGGAGATTTCTTGTTTTACGCTAGGAAACGGATCTCATGACCAGGTTCTGTCTTTTTGGCCATCGGTTACCAGCCCAATGGTGGGAAAGTTCAATTTTACAGTAACCCTGTGCTATGTTATATAAGTACAGTTCCTACCAATAACTACGGGGTTGTGCTAACTGAGCTGTAGGACGGTGGCCCGATCGACCTAGTGAGTTATGTAATCCCTGTGATGTCATGATGAGGTTTGGTAGCACAGGGTAATGGGGGCAGATGGTACTAAGTCTCTCTTGGGTGGACGATACGAAGGGTAATTAAAATAACCTGGGATGGAGTCTCTGCTGTAGTGGGCCACTGTGGGAGTGTGTTTGGTACATTAAATTTACACTGCCTCTGGGATAAGCCAAAGTCTCTGCCTAGCCACCTAGGTGGTGGGCAGGAGTTAGCCTATGTGTGCACCCCCTTCTCCTGACTAGAGAGGTGGGCTTGGCCAGGCTTAGGCGCATACCCTAGCCAACCAGTAACACCATTTCAACATGAGTAGAGAATGCCTAGGAGCTGTTTGCAGTCCTTTTGCAACCGCCCCACAGGGCTAAGGTTTTAGGCCACAAGGTTGTGGATGACTCTTGTGTGGAAGCCTGGTGAAGAGCTAAGGTCAGGCTAGGATGTCTCGTGCGTTCACCGCACTGTTGAGTCCCAGTCACGAGCGGATTGTATCAGGGTGTGCTGGCTGTGGGTCAGGAAGCGCCAAGGCATCAGTAGCACTGAGCGGCTTACAGCCAGAGGCGGTATCCGATGCACGGGGCATTTGTTAGATTAGAGCCCCACTCGTAGGTACCGCCTTAAGTGCTTGGAGGTCCGTTGGCACCGCCTTTCAATGGAAGCCATTGTCTGGTGGCCTGCTCTGAGCAGAGCGTTGGCAGGCGTAAGTAACAGTTTCGGTTACCAGTTCAAATGTGCATCTGTCACTAAGTTACTCAGATAACTGGGACAGGAAGCAAGGTGGGCTGGATAACTCTTGCTTCTACCTGCATTGGCACATCTTGTCAGGAGCGATTGTCAAAGGGATTGCACTTCAGCCAGGTATTGTTAGCACCCATCCACACCAAGCCGAGTGTTTAAGGTCACCCTGGGCCGCATTTACACAGCCCAGTATCAGGCCCTTGTGGGTCAGTGCCATGAATTACTAAATTGAACGAAACAGGAGGCTTGCCCGCGGGTTACACCATATCGCTCAGTGCGCACTGTATTGAATCAGACAGATCCTCTTAGCTGGTATGCCTAGGGGGTTTCTCCACAGAGGGAGCTGAGCTGGCGGAATTCCCATAAGGAATAAGGGATGCATGGCATGGGCCGGTGGGCCCCCTTGCTCATTGTCACATACTGCTAGTTATGACATTCCTGCGCGTCATATTTAGAAAGCAAAGGGACTGCAAAGGTTAAGCATAATCCTCCTCGCCCGAATAGCCAAAGCAGGCAGGCGGGAGTGGGAGCGGTTACCTAACAAGGGGGCTGCTGTCCCATAGATGGGGGACACAGGGGTTCAGGCACACACAGTGCTAGAAGGACAGCAGCTAGGTGGGACCAGCAAATAGATGGGGGCAATGTGAGCCTTGGTGTTGGAAATCGTCCCGCCTAGAGTTGGCACGGGGCTAGGTCATGTGAGGCAGATGAACTTTCCCTGCAGGAGGGTGAATAGTTCTTGGCACAGGTTCACAGGACAGAAGAGTCTTTTGTTCTTCAGACACTAGCTGACCTAGGCGAAAGTCAAGGGCTATTGTGATAGAGATGGGGTTCATCTATCACCAGTAGGGAGTGATCCCTTCCCTTAGATTTGCAGGAGGGCTGGAAATGAGCGGTCGCATGTGGAAATGCGCTGTTTGGTGAGTTCAGCAACTACATGGGTCAATGTGAAGCTCTGATGGGCGGAGATGAGCCCCCGCTAAGGTGGCATGGAGATAAGTCAGGGGAGGCCATGGAACATCCCTGTAAGAGGGAACTGTTCATGGCGTAAGCTCGCAGACCAGAGGGGTCTGGGTTTCATCAGACACGAGCTCTTCCAGGCAAACGTTAAAGGTTACTTTGAGGAGGACTGGGTCCACTTGTCCCCGGTGGGGATGGACTTGTTTCTCCTGGATGTAAAGGAATGTTTGGAAAGGGCAGGTTGCAGGTAATAGGAGGTGCAGTGGTGGGGGGCCCTGGCTGCGACGGTGGCCGCCTCCAGGGCTGTGGCGGAGTTACAGGGCGATCTGAAAGCAGTCTGGTACAGTAAGGGTACCTCTGCGGCAGCGGGTACAGTAAGGGTACCTCTGCGCAGCACAATAGGGGTGCCAGAGCCAAAGACCAGGATCCTCAGGGCAGGGTCCTGGAGAACCGCGACGGCGCCCCGTTAGTCCTTCGGGCGGTTGGGGGCCTGACCAACCGGGGGTTTGCCCTGATACGCTCTGCCCTGAAAGGGGCGTGCGTAGGATGGTAACAAGGGCCACGTGATCCAGTGGTGGATCAACAAAGGTGTAGCGCTGATCGGGCATACATCCCACAGTGCTGGCTCATCAGGCGGGCAGGGGCAGCATAGGTTGGACGGCTGCCTGCCCATGGATCGCCCGTAAGATAACCCACCTTATTGCATACTCTTGTATGGAATAAACCTGCGACAAGTTTTTCCCATAAACAAAGTGTCTTGTGCTTTATTTATGCACGTTCGCCTATGGGAAGGTGGGGGATGTTGCCGGTATTGGGACTATGTGGCTGCCCGCCGCCCCAAAGGGGGCCCCCTAAAAGGCGGCCCTTTAGTGCCATTGCGGCACAAGCCTACCCCTCGCTCTAGCAGCAGAGGGCTTCCGCCTGGAGCCCGCTGTTCTGGGGTGTGGGCGTCACTTCCGGTACGCCCAGGGGAGGGAGGGTATGTATACCCCTCTGACCCTCCCAGCGGCCTCTTTGCCGCCAGCCTCGCCGTCTCCCTCCCTTCCTCTTACCCTTCTGCTGGGCTGGTGGGCAAAGTGTAATGAATGTTTTAATGTTTTCTTTTGCGTTGCAGGTGGAGTTACAGGGCGATCTGGAAGCAGTCTGGTACAGTAAGGGTACCTCTGCGGCAGACGGGTACAGTAAGGGTACCTCTGCGCGGCACAATAGAGGTGCCAGAGCCAAAGACCAGGATCCTCAGGGCAGGGTCCTGGAGAACCGCGATGGCGCCCCGTTAGTCCTTCGGGCGGTTGGGGGCCTGACCAACCGGGGGTTTGCCCTGATACGCTCCGCCCTGAAAGGGGCGTGAGTAGGATGGTAACAAGGGCCACGTGATCCAGTGGTGGATCAACAAAGGTGTAGCGCTGATCGGGCATACATCCCACAGTGCTGGCTCATCAGGCGGGTAGGGGCAGCATATGTTGGACGGCTGCCTGCCCGTGGATCGCCCGTAAGATAACCCACCTTATTGCATACTCTTGTATGGAATAAACCTGCGACAAGTTTTTCCCATAAACAAAGTGTCTTGTGGTTTATTTATGCACGTTCGCCTATGGGAAGGTGGGGGGATGTTGCCGGTATTGGGACTATGCAAAGATAGGTGGACTCGAATACTGTGCCTGCAGTGCTCTTCCTCCCCAGCTGCAGACCTCAGTGTTCTCTGACTCTGCAGAGAATGCAAAGATGGGTGGACTCGAATACTGTGCCTGGAATGCTCTTCCTCCCCAGCTGCAGACCTCAGTGTTCTCTGACTCTGCAGAGAATGCAAAGATGCACTACGTAACTGTGGATTTACATCTGATGCGGGGCGTCTTGCTATGAGAATGTAATTTAAAATACATTTTCCTACTGTAATGATACTTAGTACTAGTCAAATATTTCACTTTGCTTATAATATTCTTGCAGCCTAGAAAACAGTAAAGTCACAGGCGTCTGTATTAAATCCATTTAACAGACGACACTAGTTTTGCTAACTTTAAGAAGCCAGCAATAAAAAATAATAATACTAAAACCAGGGCGAACACTGCAGTGGAAGCGAGGTCCATCAGTGTCTTTTGTGATGCACCCATTTCATCAGACAATAACCACACATGTCAAAACCCTGTACTTGCAATCCACTTCTCTCCACTTCAGCCCCAGAGGTCCAGAGCACAATGGATTCTAATGGATCACGGAAAGATGGAATTATGTGCATTTGTCTGCCTGAAAGAAATTCAATGGTGTACAGAAAGCATTGCTGTGCAGCCGCATTGTATTTCCTTGAGGCTGCTTTCCAGCCAACAAAAGATGCCCATTTTGGAAAATGGCTTGTAAGCCATCGGCTTAAACCAACATTTTAACAAAGTTGCAGGTGGCAACACCTACATGAACTTTCTCCATTGAGACACTGCTGAGTTCCAAAGTACTAAATTAAAAAAACAGGAAATACTGAAGTTATCAAACCTGTAAATGTACGATATTCTGGCGAAGGTAAAGCAAACTGTGAAGAAAAAAAAACCTTCAGTGAAAAGTCATATATGAGATATGAAGGGAAGGTAGCCTAGGTGGGACAGACAGCTGGCGTGGTATTCCCTGATAAAATATTTGACATGGATGGATATGGTCATCAGAAGACCAATTAGAGGCTTGGCCAATATTTTATATGCTCTTTCTGATTAACAAAAAATCATAATATGAATGCTAACCTTGGCAACAAATTACCAATGGCACTTTTCCAGACAGAAAAGAAAGGGTTTCATCTAAAGATAAAAGTTAACCTTCCACAATGGAAGGCCGAGAGCCAATTATATTTCTCCTTTACCCAGCACAGGTGTCAAATGAACAGCTGCAGAGGAAACTTGGCAATCACCTTGGAATCATCAGTGAGCAGAGATGTTCACAAAGGTTCACCTGACAGTACCCATGTGGAGACGTGACAAAAGTACAGTTTATATGGCTCGCATAGCGCACAAGAATGTTTTCTCTCACTTAATATCCTTCACACACACTGCACTTGGAAATTTAAAAGAACACACTTAAAATATAACTGCCCATTGTCAGTAGCGGCTGCTACCGACCACGGGTGCTGGACAGGGGGAGGGGAAAGGAGAGAGGGGGGGAATAAAAAAAAAAGGAGCACTTACCTCTTTACCGCCGGCCACCGCCTCTTCTTTCTCTGTCCTCCTGGCAGGAAGCACACATCCTTCCAGAATCCCTAGACGAATCACAATGCCTGGCAAGCTGTGCATGTTCTCCACCCAGGCTGTAATGCAGCCTGCGTGGAGAACATGCAGAGTGCGCAGGACGCTTTGGCTGCCCGAGACAGCCGGCCAAAGCATCATGCGCACTTTAGGTCCTGCCACCACTCCTCCCCCTGTGATGCGGGGAGCCCAGCCCCGCCCGCCAGGCTTCAGCTGCAAGCTGACTAACGAAGTTATTATCATTTTATTTTTTGTATTCAGCTTGCAGCTGAAGCAGTGGGGCGACGGTCCTCCGCCTTAGCAGCGGAGCCGCCACTGTCCATTGTATTAAACAATTTGGCCCTCATTACAACATTACGGCTTAACAGGAAATTCTGATTGGGGCCGGAATAGGTGATTCTGCCTAAAACTGGGTAATAAATTAAGTTGCAAACCCCCAGCCTACACATATTTTCACTGATGCATTTCGCTGTGGAAACCTTTTCAAAGTATATCCAGGGGAAAAACATTTAGAAAATGTTAGGCAAACACAACTTTCGTTGGTTCTTCTACATTCAATAGGCACAAACTTGTATTGGTGTGGTAATAGAACACCAAATAAATACCATATCTCAAGGTATAAGTAATTCTGTGTGTGGAATTAACACACCAGTTGTCAGTGCACACATTATAATGAGTGCATTTGTGTTCAGAGAGGTATCAAGAGGACACCATCTAATGACTGTGGGCTACATTAGCTGCAGTGATTGGGGTGTGGCTTGCAATCTGACCAATCAAGCCTAATTGTGTGTTGTGCTTTGACTTTATTATTCACAATATATAAAATTATGGAATGGTAACAATGAATATTGGGGGTGCTTTGAACGGGAGTTCTGAGTGACAACAAATGGACAGCTATCATGATCGACATTCCAAAATATCTACCTGTTTCTTAGAAGACAATCTCTCCCTCAGTCTTATATAATGAAATAAAAATCTTCCATAGAACAAGGCTTTTTTTTTTACCACTGCTTGTTTGTTGTAGCCCAACAACTAAAATAATGTTCATCCATCACATTCACTTTTCCCTCCATTCCAATTTCCCACTACTTTTAAAGTAATTTCCGGCAAATGTTTTCAGGAATCTTCAATCCAAAAAGACAGGGATCCACATGAGTTCAGGAGAATGTAATCAGTTAGGGATTATTTAGATCTTTTTTAGAAGTAGGTAAGATTTCCCAGTGCATCCACTACCATGTGCTTGTTGGGACTTTTTTGGAGTCATTCACTCATCAGTAGGGTTTTAGAGACTAAAGGATTTTAATACCCATTTATAATATTTTGTCTCTTTGAAAGTATCTCCAAGGAAGTTAGAAGGCATTAGGAGACAACTGAAAACTTTGCCTTCCATCTTGCTGTGTCAGTTGGCAATATTAGTATTATGTGACAGATTTGCTTATGCTCACGTTTTAGTTTGTTAATGTTATATATACAGAGGGAAATTACAAGCAGCTATATCACAAACAGAAACTATTGTTATTGAATTTCAGATTTCCACCACTGACTGCACAAGAACTGTATTTACACACTGGATTAGAAAGAATAAACAGGGATAACAATACTAGTTTTTACCTGACAGCAAGACACTTTTAATCAAATTTTAGTGTAGCTGTCTGGTGGAAAGGGGCAATTAGCTCACAACCTGACATTATATAATGAGAAGACTGCCAACAACAAAACAAGAGAGAGAGAAGAATAATAAGAAAAACAACAACAGCAATAATATTATTATTATTATTAATAATAATAACAATAATAACTTGACAATTTTAACCCCTTGCTTGCATGACGGAACCACGCCATCATGAGCCACGGGCGGCGTGTGCTCATGACGGCGTGGTTCCGTCATGCGGCTGCCGCTCCGCCCACGCGGCATTAATTCCCCGCCTGTGCGGGCGAATTAATGAGCGGGCGGGGCCGTGGCGGAACCACGCCGTCATGAGCACACGCCGCCCGTGACTCATGACGGCGTGGTTCCGTCATGAGCATGGCAGCGCCGCGCTCACCCCCCACCCCACCCCCGCGCCGCAGCGAAATTCGCCAAGGGGTTAATGACAAATCATAAGGGTGGAAGGAAAAACCCATAAAAAAAATCCATAGTTAATCATCTGAAATATTATGCTTTGTGATCCTGAAATTAGTACACGGTGACAATATGAATCAAACATTTCCAATTGAAATGTGGAAACAATTATCAAGAATAGCAAGATAATTCAAAAATAAGGACAAAAGATAGGAATGCAACACAAAGTCAGAAAGGAAGAATGTAGATGAGGTTTTAAATCCGAAGTATAAGGAAAGGGAACAGGAAGGAGCAGCAGCTATTGAAAAGTTTACAAAACTCCATATATAAGCATTGGCAATGCCAATAGTTCTGGTCTAAGAATGACAGTGATTTTTGTTTTTATTGATGGGTGTGGACACTTAATACATCATCATTCACCCCTATGAATCTCATCTTTGCACTCATGCATTAATTCATCAATCCAGCGACATATCCTTCCATTCACCCTCTGACACTACAGCAATAAAACACACAAGCTCAACAGCAGATGCGAGATAAATTAAAATAATACAAGTAGAAAAAATGAAAACATGCTGCCTTCTAAACACGGTGGGTATATGTTTGCAATAACAAAACTAAATATAGCAGTGGGTGTCTGTCTTGTAAAGGTGTTCTAAATAATCAATCATTGTTTTAAATTTCAAACATGGCCTCCACATTTTGAACCGATATGTTCGCCATCTTGGAATAGTAAAACTATGATGCACTATGGACAACAGCATTCCATAATGATCTCTCGGATTAGAGAATGTGGCTATGTGGAATGCGGCACACTGTGGATGAAATAAGCAGCAAGCAAGCAACCTATTAGCACTGCCTAGAGAGCTGTAGTATCCTCTTAAGAAACATTATAATAAAAATAGAACAAGCAAAGAAATGAAAGGAGAGCTATTAAAAGAGAATTTTCAAAACTAAGGACTGGCTAACCAGCCCTGATACTGAAGCACACTCATTTTCAAGTTGATGCACACACATGATTAGAAAATGCCATCATTCACCGGGCAAAAGAACCAATGACTGATGCAGATTGAACCATTATCCCATGCAATTCTCTGTCATAAACAGAAGTGGAGTGAAATGACACTCAGATAGACCAATGACAGAACAGAGCAGGTCCAAATACCCTCCATGTATCTATATGGACATATATTTAAACATGGATATACGTATTATTTAATGATTATTTTCATTACAAGATACTGGCAGACATCCAAGACGAGATTCTAGCAAGAATTAATATAGTGCAAATCTTCTCCTCCTAGGGTTTGTCAGAAGCAGTAATAAAAACCGAATTCATTCCCTCAATGGTATTTTGACATTTTGTGTAACAAAATACTTATCTGTAGGCTTTAATACAGAGAGCTAACAATCCATTCTTTAATGCCTGTAAATATGACAAGCCTAATGTGTTTTACTATAACTTTCATAATAAACAGATCAGAATTATCACAACAGAAATATTTTTTCCTAGTGAACCAATCAGGTCAGTAGCTGTTTTCAACGGCTTATCACCAGAACCAAATGAGGACTTGTGCACTGAGCACAAGCTTTCCCACAAGGTAACCATCAGGAATACAGTCATAAAATTACACAGTATACTAAATTACAGCTGGCAAAGCTAAATACTATCCATGCTAAGAGGGCCTTACAAGGATTCTGACAGTCTAAATCTTCTATACCGACAGTTTGTCAGAAGGGGTAACCAGCACCAAAATGCCTACCTACTATGCTTAACTGTTTGATTCCATGTAAACAAAATACCTATCTGTAGGCTTTCTCACAGAGGAATAACAATCTACCCTTAAATGTCTATTGACACATGCTTTTCTCAATCAATATGTCAGGCCTACTGCCTTTATTGTACGTTTTTATTCTAAACAAATAAGTTTATAGCCTTCATCATTGGCTTGTCACCATAAGCAGCTCAGGCGTACTGTGTTGGTTTATAATCCTTCCCACAAGGCAACTTTCAGGTACACCATAATAAAAGTACAAATATGTGCAAAATACACTTGTCGAAACCATAAAAAAAAATCCCTACTAATAGAGCCTAATAAGGATAACGGTGGTGCAAATTGATTATCCCAAAGTTCTATTGAGGTAATTCAACAGCACCAAAACCCTTGTCTACTGCAGTGATCTGCATGATTCAATGACTGCCTACAGACTTTATCGAAGTGTAATAACAGTCCACCCTTAAAAGATGTTGGCCTTTAACAAATACATTTCACAATATGCAAGTAAGGTCTACTTGCTTTGTGATACCTTTTCATTATAAACACCTAAGGAATCGGACATAACTTTTCCCATTGAACTGACAAGGCCTTTAGCCTTTTCTTATGGTTTGACATTATGTAACACACATACCTACCGAAGTGCGCAGAAGCTAGAAACCACCAGGCATATGTTTATAAAATTACAAATATGTACAAAATATGTACAAAATTACAGTTGGCTTAAAAGTATACAGCTCCTCTCAGTAGGGCCTAACAAGAATCATCACAGTAAAATTCTAATTCCAGAGTTTGTCAGTGTGGGTGACCATCACCAGATCCTTGTCTACTATGGGAATCCGTGAATTTACATGTCACCAAATACCTTACTAAGGCCTGTAACATAAATTGACAACACTCCACTATTAAAGGCCCACAGCCAAAACCATATGCTTTTCACAAAGAATAAGCTAGGCATACTGCCTTTGTAATACCTTGTTGTAATAAACAGGCCAGGCCTACCACATCAGGCAAAACATTTACCTGCACAGCATTTACTCCTATAGCTGTAATCATTGGTTTGTCACCATAAAAAACTCAGGCCTACTGTACTAAGCATAAGCTTTCCCACAAGGCAACCAGTAGGCACACAGTCATAAAACTGCAAATGCATACAAAATTACAGTTGGCAAAAGAAAATAGTATCTCAGCTAGCAGGGTGTAGCAAGGATCCTAACTGTGCACATCTTCTGTACTCTTGGTTTGTCAGAGGGGTAACCAACACCTTTGCCTGCTAAGGTAATCTATGAGAGTCCATGTAAAAATACAACTCTGTGGACTTTAATTCAGAGAAATAACAACCCACCCTTAACTTGCTGTTACTTTCACATCTGCTTTTTACAATCAATATGTCAGACCTTTATTGTAACTTTCAGAGTAAGCAATCAGGCAGACAGCCTTTACCATTCGCTTGTTATCATAGCCAACTTAAGCCCATTGCCCATTTTACGGAGTGTAAAAGTTTTACAAGGCGATCATCGACATACAGTTATATAAGTACAAATGTATACAAAATTATAGTTGGCAATGCAAAATACTATCTCTCTAAGATGGCCTAATAAAGATTGATGTAATGCATATCTTCTATCCCCCCAGTTTGTTCAGGGAGATAACCAACATCAAAATCCTTGCCTACTACAGTAATCTGTGAAATTTAACGCATGACTTCCACGATAAGTAGCTCAGGACTTATAACTTTGTCATAACATTTCATAAGAAACATATCAAACCTATGTAGTCTGGCATGCTTTTGCCAAGGAACCGATGAAGCCTGTACGTTTTAACATTGACTTTACACTTTACCCAGCACTGGACTATTCAAGTGCACATAAACTAGCAACCATCATGAATACAAACACAGCTAAAACTACAAATATGTAGAAAAGTACAGCTAGCAAAACAAAATACAACCGCCCTCAACAGGGCCTATCAAGAATCATCACAATGAAGCCCCCATGGTTTGTCAGAGTGGGTGGCCAATATCAAAACCCTTGCTTACTACAGTAATCTGTGATATTCCATGCAGCAAACTACCTAATTTTTGGCTTTAATATAGAGTAAAAACAATCCACTCCTAAATGCCCATCAACTTTAACATATGCTTTTCCGAATAAATATATCAGGTCTAATTCTTTTATCATAACATTTTATAAGAAATAGATCAGGCCATGGTAATTGATTTGCCACCATAACCAACTCAGTCCTTCTGAATCGGGTGTACACTTTGCCACAAGCCTTAAAGTGCAATACCTGCAATCTTTTTAGTGAAAGCCCACAAGTTCTGACAGATCGAATCCTGGATTAACATGTCAACATGTGGGTGGAGCCCAAGCCCCTCTCTCAGTAGGACTATGAAAGCTCATTTACTATTGATCAAATAAGGACAGGTAAGAGTTGGACTTTCAGGACAGACCTAAATATCCATGTTGATTAATGACTGCCCTTCTCCCATCTGTGCTGCTGCCAGAGAAAAATACTGTACAGTATCTAGTTATCTAGCAAACTTTAATTCCCATACAATTGTATGTGTGTGCCTGGTAGCCTTAGGGTGGTCTGCCCCCAAACCTTTTGCTTGTTTTCCTCCAATTTGGCTGAACTGGTTTTTTGAAGTTTTCGGACTCTGGGCACTTTCCCGGGCTAATCAGTGCTAAATTGCATGTGCTTTCTCCCTAAACATGATTTGATTGACTCATCTACAATTGGCATATTTAATTTACTTATAGGTCCCTAGTAAAGTGCACTATATGTGCCCAGCGATTGAAGATTAAATGCTACTAGGGGGCCTGCAGCACCTATTGTGCTCCCCACTTAAGTAGCCCTTTAAAACATGTCTCAGGTCTGCTAAATGCAAAGCCTGTGTGTGCAATTTACACTGCTATGTCGACTTAGCATTTAAAGTCCCTTGCCAAGACTTAAACTCCACTTTTATTACATATAAGTCACCCCTAAGGTATGCCCTAGGTAGCCCATAGGGCAGGGTGCTATGTAGTTATGAGGTAGGGTATGTACCATTTGGTTTTAGATGTCCTGGTAGTGAAAAACTCCCATATTTATTTTTCACTACTGTGAGCACCCCCACCTCCTCCCCAAAAGTTAACATTGGGTATTCCTTGTTACATCTAGTAAGTGTAATTCCTAATTTAAAGGAGATATAGATAGCTATCATGTTTAGCCCCCGTGGAACTGTAATGACACATCCTCTTTAAAGGTAAAGTCAAATTTATCATCACAATTTTAAAAATGGCACTTTTAGAAAAATTGCATTGTTTTGCTCATAGCACTATTTGCCTGCTGCATGTCTCCAATACAAGTATGGGGTGGGTTACAGCTGACCCTTGTGCATTCCGTCTAGACAGCCACACACAAAGGGAGCTTAGGTGTGACTTATGGGCCATCCATATCCTGGTGGGCTATCCTGGGCAGGATAGAAGGAAGGAGCTGGGCCCAGCCTCACATTTACACCTGAACAGGCTGAGCTCTGTCCCCACACAAAAGGCTGCTTAACCCCCTGTAGTGAGTCTGGAGCCAGGGCAGGAAGGGAGGACCTCTGTGCACTTGAAGCCCCTCTTTGAAGACTCTACCACTTCAAAGTCACCACTGGTTATAAAATTTGAGCTTCTGACCCTACCACTTCAGTACACATCTGGACCTGTGGTTACTCTGCAAGGAAGAAGGACTGTTGTGCTGCTGAGGGACTGCCACTCTGCTGGGCTGCTGCACTGGAAGAACTGATTTTCTGCTGTATTGACCTACATGCTGCCCTTCTTGTCTGGGTGAGACGGACTGGCCTATACCACTTGAACCCAGAGTGACTCCAAGGTTTGTCTGCTTGCCTCCTGTTCTGAAGTCTCAGACACATAGAAGACTTCCAACAACCCTGCTACAGCACCTGGACTCTGCCATCTGTGGGTCATGACCTGCCAAGGGGTGCCTGTCCAGCCCTAGACCATTGGAAGTGGATACAAAGTGCTGCTCCAGCAGAAATCAATGCTGTTGTGCCACTCAGAAATGGCGCATCTCCATCTACGCCGATGCATCGCCGCTGCTGTGATAATCAAGTGCATCGCATCGCCGAAGGCCCCGCGCCTCCATTCCCGGCGCATCTTTGACTTTCAGCGGCTCAGAGCCAACACATCGCCTACATTCCAAGGATCAACGGCGACACATCGCCTCCTCTGCTCCTCACATCCCTTGTTTGAAGTCAACGCAACTGCAAAACAAGCAACTGTTTTCAGAGGACCAAGGCTGTTCCCTGTATCTGACCCGTGCTCCAGCGCGGTCAGACTGTACTTTTGGATATGACCTGGTTTAGCGCAACCTGATAGCCCCGGTTGGCGCTTTATGCTTTTAAGCACTACATTTCAAGATCTCTGGTTCTACTTATTGGATCTTTGTCATTTTGGTCTTTTTTCATTCAATAAAGTAAGCACTATTTTTCTAACTAGGTGTGGTATCTTTTTGTGGTGTTTTCACTGTGTTACTGTTTGAAGTGTTGCACAAATACTTTACACATTGCCTAGTACATTAAGCATGTCTCTGTGCCAAGCTACCAGGGTGTTAGCACAGGTTAATTTAGGGTCTGTAACTGACTTATCCTGACTAGGATTGTGGTTCCTGCTTGGACAGGGTGCATACCTCTGCCAACCAGAAACACAATTTCTAACAGTGCCCCTGAATGCTCAAGCTCAGACAGGTGGAAAAATAAACAAAATGATCGCAGCTAGTGGAGGGAAGCACACAATGTCTGCCCAATCAAAACATGGACTCCCGGCTCCCAATGTGTGGGCGGAGCCAAAGCCCCTCTCCTGGTGATTCTCACATAATTGTCTGGTGAGGGCTGAGCTGTCATGCCAGTCCATAAAAAGGCTAACATAATTGGGGAATCATTTTGGTAGAGATGAAGGACAAACATTTAAGGCAAAGGAGGAGGCAGTGAGGAAGTGGTGAGAAAAAGTGGCAAAAGATGGTTTGACACAGGAAAGCAGACATTTGAGGTGAGCAGATCTAGAGTGACGCTGGTGTTGGGCATGCTCTTTACAAGAGCTGCTTTCCACCTAAACTTGAGAACTACCCAGAGTTCTCTGCCTCTGTTTTGCATAATTTTTGCGTCACTCTATACCTGAAAGGGTATTGTTTTGACTTATACTGGGTGTTCCCTTGTGTCTGGACAAAACTATACCTCTCTGAAGAGCTCTAAGTAGAGTGAAACACTGTGTGAGGGTTTGCTTTTACTCATTGCAGTTTGGCTTGGTTGGTATTTTACCAGTTCAAAGCTGTAATACTGTGCCTGGAGTGGTAAATGGCTTTTGTTATTTTACAGCTCGGCATGTACAGCACTGTGCTAGTCCTATTCTTAAAGACTTTGCTGTAGAAATGGCAAAAGACTTTGTCCCTTTCTATCTCGGCGTGGATGGCACTGTGCTAATCCTATGCTTAAAGACTTTGATAGAAAAGCGGACATTTGAGGTGAGCAGATCTAGAGTGTCGCTGGTGTTAAGGGTCCTCTATACAGGAGCTACTTTCCACTTAAACCTGAGAACTACCCAGAGTTCTCAGCTTTTTGCACAGTTTTAAATATATGAAAAAAACCTTATGGCTGGAAGTTTATTTTTAAGTCAAATGGAGACTCCAACCAAATGATTAAAAAAATGTTACAATGGACACGCACATTTTTATTTAAATCATTTGATTAAAACAAGTTGTTTTTAAACAAAATGATTCCAATTAGTCACCTAGAATCCCTATAAATATTGACTGTGATCCTTATATGTACCATAATTCTCACAAAACTTTTAAGCAACCAAAACATTATCCCAAATAAATTGCTATAAAATGTCACTGTGTATAACATACAAATATCTAAGTTTTATTATGTCAACAAATGCTCAAAATTAGGTGGTGATCTTCATGTTTTGGCTTAAGCTGATCATTTTTGAAACTCCATTCAAGGAAAGCCAGTCCAAGTTCTGCCATGGTTTATCGTGTTTTTTACGAGAAAAATACTGTGTTCACTAACTGACATGGCAGCAGGACCCAGCTTAGATTTACACTGCTCGTCAGTGCTCTTTTCATATTACAGATGTCACAAGCAAATGAAAGAAAATATGACGAAATCTATTATTTGTTTCAGTCTGCGACTTCTAATATCTGGATTCTTTCAAGTATGAAGCTTGTTCCTCTCAGATATCCAAAATGATTTTTACATTGTACTAAATGGTCCCACTTGTGAGGAAACCTTGTTTTAGGAATGTCATTCAAGAAATTAGGCTATAATATGAGATTAAGCAATAACATGGATACTTCTTAGATTAATAGAGAACCAACCGGAAAGTAGGCAATCTAAATGTAAATGGTATATTTTACAATACATTTCGAATTTCTTCTTTAAAATAAGCTCAGACATGCACTACTTAATCATCTGCTCATCAGAAAATTACATATTTCAAAAAATATCCAACGGCAATTTAAGATTATCAATTTGAAACCTAGAAACGTTTGTCCTTTATGCCAATTGGCTTCCACAAAATCTTACACAGCAATGGGCTTAGATCTGAGAGGTTCAATTCAGAGAATCTTTTTTTAAAATGTTGAATATTTGTTTCTTGGAATTTCCCTCCTTCATTTGGAGTCGATTTTTTAATTTCATGGTATTCCTGCACATCCTACTGAGTAATCATAGAAGTCTCTGAAAGTTATACATTTCCCCGAACATGTGTACTATAGCTGTATAGCCCTCTGCTGAGGTTGTTAACGGCCCTGAGCTGAGTTATAGGTCTGAGCTGCAGGTGAGGATTTATAATGAGAAGACCTATAAAAACCGGTATAGCTCGAGGCAGAAGTGCTACAAGGATTTTAGAACATTCCACCCACTGAAGGTGGAATGTTCTATATTAAAAAGAGAATAACGGAAAGGCAAACATTGGAATGTTGGAGCAGCAGGTTTATGGCAGCCATTATAAGCTCTGAGCCACTTAATTATCCTCAATGTTGATCCCAACATTCCACTGTTCTAATATATCAATCTTGCTCCTTTGGATTGCCCACTAGGCACACAAGCCAGAAGGGAAAGTATGGTAGATGTATCATACAAAATTTTCACTACATGCCAAATGTCTTTCCAACGTGGAAACCCCTTCAACTACCCCCTTACTAAACATGAGGTAGTGTGGTCCTTCTGTTTTCCCCTCTGGGTATCACATTTACTCCTTCCATTTGCATGAGTAGTTTCCTGTGTAATCCATTTCTCCTCCTGAATATCAGACTTACCCCCCCCCCTTTTTCCGGAATAAATTTCACCATGATTCAATGATGTGAAAACTCATGAAAAACGTTTATGAATACCTAAAGGTTTTGTGTTTATGGGAACTGACAAGGCAACAAAATACTTAAGGAGAGCAACGTTCAGCTCCAGGTGCTCTCTCAAATACCAGTTACTCCCTATTGTTTAACAATCTAAACAAACTCAAGTTTGGTGGCCCCTTGTAGTCTTATTTTCTAATTGTTAGCCTCCTCGAACATAAGTTGACAGTGGCGTCACTAGGTGGGTGCGGGGGGTGCGGACCGCACCGGGTGACACCATCACATGGGGTGACACCTTTCCCAAATGAGACTATTTACTAAATAGTCTCATTTGGGAAAGGTGTCACCCCATGTGATGGTGTCATGGGGTAAGTCGCACCATGAGTTACCGCACTGGGTGACACCAACCCTAGTGACGACGCTGTAAGTTGAGTTGCCATTGTTTTTATATTATCTTCATTTATTCAAGAAGTAATAATTGTGAAGAAGCAAACGTAATGTAGTTTGGCCTATATGCACAAAAAGCCTTTCTTATAAGTGCAATACCACTTTCAAATTCACAAAAGTGTGTTTTGCAGCTGTACAAGGAATTGACTGGCATGATATGCTTTGAGTGGGTACTCTCAGGGGTGTGGAGTGGACATCCCATGGCTTTAATATCCTGTGAGGTTGGGCATACTCTTTGTGTTCATTCACACAAACTCGTCTCTGACCCTTTCCTGCCTTAAAAAGGGTTCCAAACTTACTCTAGATAATGAACAGTTAATGTCCCTTTCCTTGGTGGGAAGTGAAGTTCTCCACCAGGAACAATATGCTGCTAAAGAAGTAAAAAAAAATGCAAATACACCATGATGATGACATTTCCTTATGTATTATCAGTGTACGTTTTCCAGAATTTCTCCTGCCAACCTGAGACTGTCTCAAAATGTTTGCAAATTTGTATCAATTGCAGATATGTACACGATGTACACCGAAAGGTTCAGGTTTACTCTTTTCTTTGAAATTCGAACCTATTCTATTTAGAACCTGATTACAAATGAAACAATTGCACCTGGAGCGAAAACACTGGGTGAAATTATGCCACCCGCAAATACAATCGCCGTTGGGCCTGGAATTATCAGGTCCACAAACAACTGATCTGGTAATACTGGGCCTAGAGACTTTGCTGCTGCAGGGGCTGCAAGCAGTAGCACGGCCCTGTCCTTATTCAACACCTGGATCAGCACGAGGGAGCAAACAATGCCTCCCTTCGACAGACTAAAACCTGCCTAGAACCTCAGAATCCCCCTCCTGCCACCCAGCCATGCGACCCTCATGGAGACACTTTTTACCTGCTACAGCAGTTGGAAAATGTTAGTGGTTTTCTCCCCTGAATGGGAAAAATATGCACCCAAAAGGACCACGTATTTCTGGGCCTGTGCAGTTCTTATTCATTCTGGGGTAAAAACTCAGAATAGTCTGAATTTGGTGCTGAAATACAGGCCAGAGTTGTAGATTATTACCCTTTGTACAGTGGCGGCTGGTATGTACTGAGGATGGGGGTATGGGGCACAACAAAAATAAAATAAATGTACCTTCCTTTCTCGCAGCGCGACGTCCTCCTCCCTCGGGTGTCTTCCAGGAAGCTCCCAATGCAGGAAACTGCACTACTAAATCCTGGCGCTTCTCTCACAAAATGAAAGCAGCACCAGGATTGGATAGAGCAGGCTCTCCCAGCGCTCCTAAGAGCACTGGAGGCCTGCGCTTTCTCTAACCTAGCTACAGATAGGTTAGAGAACTTTAAATGTGCATGTCTGGCTAGCCATCCCAAGACGGCTGACCAAAGAGACATGAACATTTTAAAGTGAACAGATCCCTGCTGCTGCCACTTGGCAGCAGTGGCCCCACCCTGTCCTGAAACTTAGTTCATGGCAAGTTGCTGAAAAATAAAATGGTAATAAATAAACTTTAGTACCATTTTATTTTTCAGCTCTGGGGCTTGTGAGGCGACCCTCCTCCGCTCAAATGAAGGAGCCGCCCCTGCCTTTGTATAATCTAACCAAAAGTTTCAGCCAACTTGTAATAGAGATAGTAAATAAAACAAGCATTGTAAATGCAATAGGTCTCACATTTTTTTTTTAAGTTAGAGCTATTGGCATTGTAAATGGCAATGGCTTTTACCTACCAAGGGAGGATGGAGGGAGCAGCGGGGTCGGAGTGCGGCAATGCTCTCTTGGAGAGTGATTGGCCAAAAGTAAGCCATATAAGTAGCGACTTTAATAAAAAGAAACCGTGTGTGGATCTTATAAGTGTGTAGCAATGCAGCACATTTTTAACAACTAAGTTTGGGGAATACTTGGATATTAATTTATGCCAGTGTTGCATTATATTGTTGGAATACTACTTTGTACTGCACCTTGTGCTGCTGACTCTGCAGGGACATCTAGTAATGACCTGTGGTACTGCACACTCGCACTCCAGTCACTGGCTCTTATGCTTATTCCATAAACCAAAAAAGCAGAAAAATAAATGATTGCTGTTCCTGGAGAGTGAGGGGGTGTTACTTTTTGGTTTTTTATTCATTACGATTTAATTTGTGTCTGGAAATAGAATATTGCTTTATATTTCTGGGGTCGTGGTTAGGTAGCACAATGGGAATCCTCAAGTAAACAAATGCAGATATTTGTCTGCGTGAGAGAGCTGAGAGTTCCGAACACATATGGCCTTTTTCTGGCACAACAGTGAACAAAGCAATCCATAATGATCCGCTCAGCTCTGGCTCCTCCAACACTGTTGTGCTGGAGAGATATTCAAAGGAGTCGCTGGTTGTGGAAATAATGAAAGAAGGGTGAGAGCCACCTGAAATGAAGCTGTGGAGGAATTGACGTTTCCAGTCCCACAATACTGTGTGAAATATCTGCATACCCACAATTATGTGCGAAACTGCAACTCACATTTTATTCTTCACAGGAATTAGATATTGTGATGTTTGGGTTATACTTAAAGGAGCTTGAGGAAATCTTGGATATTAATTTATGCCAGTGTTGAATTATATTGTTGGAATACTACTTCTTACTGCACCTTGTGCTGCTGACTCTGCAGGGATTCTAGTAACGACCTGCGGTACTGCACCCTCGCACGCTTAAGACAGGGACATCCAGCCACTGCCTTTTGTTTTATTTGAGGAGTGATGTTAGTAAGGCTGATCCAGTTGTGCTGCAGCTGTAACATTTCCCAACTATGCGGTGACTATGAGAATGAGACACAACACTTATCTCTTCAATTAAACATATATGTAGCCGTGGTGATGTCAGGATAGCACTTTGGAAATATTTTCTAAACTCAAAAACCCATATTTCCCAGTTTTTTTACTGTAGAAGACCCACTGTTTCTAATTGCCCTGTTTTCACATTTTTACTCTCAAATGGGATTATTTATGTTGCATCATTTCACTGTACTTTGGTACCTGTTAAACATGATGCTGCAATATTTGAAATACAAAAAATGGAACATATGTTTTGAAAATAGTCCACAAAGTCTGTGAGCAACATGATAAATTGGCACATAGTCTCCATTAAATAAAAATCAAAAAGAAAAAAATGGGAGTGCCACGAAGCTGGGCAGGCAGAGGGCTGGTGTAGGTCTTCTGCACCTTGTGCTGCTGACTCTGCAGGGACATCTAGTAACGACCTGCAGTACTGCACCCTCGCACGCTTATGACAGGGACATCCATCCAGTCACTGCCTCTTGTGCTTATTTTATAAACCAAACAAGCAGAAAAATAAATGATTGCTGTTCCTGGAGAGTGAGGGGCTGCTACTTTTTGTTCTTCTTATTAATTACGATCTTAATTGTGCCTGGAAATAGAATATTTATTTATATTTCGAGGCTCGTGGTAAGATAGCACAATGGGAATCGTCGAGTAAACAAATGCAGATATTTTTCTGCGTGAGAGAGCTGAGAGGTCTAGTACACATATGCCGCTTCTCTGGCGTAACAATGAACAAAGCAATCCGTAAAAATCCGCTCTACTTGGGCTCCTCCAACA
This sequence comes from Calotriton arnoldi, assembly GCA_963921515.1. Taxonomy (NCBI): domain Eukaryota; kingdom Metazoa; phylum Chordata; class Amphibia; order Caudata; family Salamandridae; genus Calotriton; species Calotriton arnoldi. The sequence continues at coordinate 410,393 of CAWUFW010001512.1, forward strand.
CTGCCATGCAGGAGAGATATTCAAAGGAGCTGCTGGTTGTGGACATAATGAAAGAAGGGGGAGAGCCAACTGAAATGAAGCTTTGGAGGAAATGACGTCTCCAGTCCCACAATTCCGTGTGAAATATCTGCATACCCACAATTATGTGCAAAAGTACAAGCTTCTATTTTTTTCCTCACAGAAATTAGATATCGTGATTCTTTCTTACTACTAGGTTTTTGGGTCATAGTTAAATCTCTTAGTAAGAATTAAGTGAAGGTAAAATAAAACCAGCGGGTCATAAAATAGCTTCGGTTCACTCTACCCACTCGTTGCCGCTGAGCTCCATAACTGATTGCAGTGTATCTCCGGGGAAGATTATAGTGCAGTCCGTCTTTGATAATAAGGCGCTCGGTGTGACAAATAGGAATGGAGAACCGCAGCCTCCTATGCATGCATCGTAGAAGCGCCAAAGACACGCAGGAAACAATGAAAGTGAGGCATCGCGAATCTCCCTGCAGCCTCCTATTCGTGCGTCGTAGATGGAAGTGTAAACAAGCGCCAAAGTTGTAAATGGAAATGTAAACATGAGCCAAAGACTCGCAGGAAACAACAAAAACCAGATGGGAGGAGGGAAGAGAGGCCATCACACGCTGTACTGTGTGATGGCCAACCAAAATGCTCTCTGAGTGAAATCGCCGGAAAGAGAGCTAAACACACAAAGGAGGGACTTTAACAGAGAAGCACCAATAAGAAACCAGCATTTATGAATGCTGCAGCTAACAGCCAATAGCAATGAGTGGATTTGCCAAAGTCACACAGAGAGATACAACAGGTCATCGCTGATGCTCGACCTAAAAAGGAGACCAGGAAACATTTTGAAAAGTCAGTCTTCAGTCTGTGCTTAACAAGTCCCACAGAGCTCAGCCATTAGCAAGAACTATAGCAATAGCGCTGCAGGCATTTTAGACTTTACCTTTGTGCGTAATTCATGACGCCCAGCATGGCAAAATAATTGTGTTTTCCATGAGGTACCACGCAGAAGGCGTATTGAAATAGCAACAATATAGCGGTTTATTTCCCTAAGAAGGACGTCCTCCATAGAGTTCATTTGTGATAACAGCACCTGACAAAAGATGGAGTGGCAAATCGAATTGACTCCATCTGTGCTCGGTGAATGCCAGTGTATTTTTTACACTGTGCAATCTATAGTACATCAGAGTTAAAAGGGCCCTCATGCACTGCTCAATTACAACACAAATGGGTTGTGAGGTAGCCGCTGAGGCAACAGTTTTAGGCCTAAACCTTCTTTATGTCTTTTCAGAGTGATGAAGAAGAGAAGTTCAATGTGCATTTGTTACTACCGTAATATATATAGTAGTGACGTCTCAGTATGTATTGACAGTGCTGCTATGTCCTTTGGAAAAGGTTTTTATCATATGGCATAAATGGCACAACCCGTTGCAGCTTCTCCTCAGTTTGGAAAATTTGCTGTGGAGGCAGGCTCTGTGAGCTGGTGATTTGAAAGAGGAAGAATCTTGTAGGCAGGCAAGTTTGTAGTGACCACAGCAGCATTGCATTTAGTACAACCACAATCAATTCAAGTAATAGGAATACGTTTGGGTAACACTGTCACTGTAATCAAGTTCTTTTGTGCACAAGTAGTTTAGTCACTGACTGACTGGAGGGAGCTGTCCATCTAAAGTTTAGGCAAAGTTATCTAAGCAACCATGTAAACAGGGGTATTCGTCTTTAGGACTGTCCTTTCAACCCCTGATCTCACAAGTTATGAAAACAGTAGCAGTAACGAAAGCAAACAGAGGGCTAAGAGCCATGATTTATTTCTGTAGTTTCCATTCATTGCAGGCCACATGCCCCTGCAGCAGCAATTAGGAGGCTTTAAGGAACAAGGGGTCAACTTTGTGATGTCTTGAGCCCGTTGTCAAATAGTGAGTGATGTCACTTCTGCTACCTCTGTAATTCTTGTGAATTGGCGTCCATGCAGCCTCCACAACTACATCAAGGAAATGGCCACGGTGGCGCTGCAGCAGATTTTGCAGCACCGCGTCATTTAAAAAATGCAGGGATGCGCGTATTCGCAAGAATATGGTGCACTACTGTGTTTTCTCTTGTGCTGGCACTAAACATTATTATGATAGATTGCTTTTTTCTAATTTTTCTTGTGTCTGCAATTTAAACTTGTCATGGTAACACTCAGTATGTAATGTCAAAGGATAAATGAAAAGAACGATGCAAAATATTCAATATTTCTCAGTAGCCAATGTTGGGGCAAATTGATGGTGTGCAAGCAAGCAATGATTTGCACCAAATATTGAAAATCACGGTTTCAGAGTAAAGTTCTGACTTTTTGCCAAGTTTATTGTAATTCCGTTCGGTCATTTCTTCTGTAACTGCGACAGACGTTTTCTAAGAGAATTATTATGGAAATTGTATAAGATATATTAATAAGTGTTTATCAATACCCTTTTTTCTTGGTCCCCACTTGCTGGATCACCCTAAAATCTTCCAGAATGACGCTGAGGACAGACCTGAGGTGAATGAACTTTTCTTTTGAAAACATTTGTGAGTTTTCCTCAAATGGCTCCAAAGTATTTGACAAAACAAAAAACCCTCTTCATATGGAAACTCTGCCCTAGCTAGACAGTGGCGACCATCACTGTATAATGTATGTATAGCTACATCTATATATGTATGCATATGTGAGAACGTCATCCTTTTTGCCCTGATCACTCCCCTTTTTTGCTTTATCCTGGTGGTAACTGACTCTGACTGCGCCCTGGGCTCTGCTTACCAGGCCTAGGGCCAGTGCTTTGACTATAAGGATATGTAAATTAGGTGTAATTATAAATGGTACTGCCAGCCTAGCTGTAAGTCCCTAGTATATTTTAGGGCATATAGGTTTAAAGGCCCGGTAGACTTAATGCACTTAAGAGTGCACTAATGAGGTGCCTGCTGTCATTTTAAAGGCAGCACTGCCTTTCAGGTTGCTTTTCCCTTAAATGTATATACAAATTCGACTTTGAATCTAAAGGTACTTCCAAAGTCTCAAACTACCTTATTTTTACATATACCTTGCCCCTAAGTTCCCCCCTAGGCACCCCAAGGGTAATGTGTCTTGTAACTATAAGCACGAACATTATAAAAGATGTTTTATAAGCCCTGGTGAGGGAAAAACTGCCAATTCGGTTTCTTCCCATTGTAGTGAATTGCTCCATAGTCTAACATTGAGATATTTTATTAAAGTATAAATATTGGCAGGAGCCACCTAAAAATATACTTCAATGTATCTAATTAATAGTTAAGCTAAATCCAACAACTTTCCACTGTTATACTTATAATAACTATTAAAGAAAATAAGTTTTAAACTTTCTTTTCTGTGAGCCAAAGTCCAGCTCTCCAGCTGCCCTCTCCTGATTGGCCATCCTTTCCCAGGCTAAGCCAGAGCTGCTTGATTAAGTATGAAGTTAGAGTAGACAATGGATTTTATGTGGGTGGAGAACTTTAGCTGCAGAAGCCAAAAGTCAGGAAGGGGGTGGGGGAGCCAAACTGATCTTTAAAGGGAGAATGACAGTTTGGGACCAGTACAGGCTGACCCCCCCATATCCTGAACCCCCAGCCACACAGACGTCTCAGTAATTCAATTAGTCAGGGTGTTGGAAGGAGTGTGTTAGTGAAACTGAGCCACAGCAGTGGGTTGGCTAAGCCAGATCTAACACCCAAGGAAAGACTTTTTCCACGTTTGATTTTGAGAGAATGGTGCTTTCTGGGACAAGAATATGCCACACTTTGGAGGAAGTGGTTATACACCTGGGTGGCACCCTGCATCCCATTGATCAGGGTGCCCCACTGCTTGACGCCGAGAAACTGTGAATAAATATGGGAGAGCTGCATAGCTTCTCAGATCTGCTGCCTGAAACTACAAGGAGAAGAAGGACTGACCTGCTGGAATCTGAATCTGCACCCAAGGGCTGGTCTCTAAAAGAATGCACCTGCTGCACAATCTGGCACTACAGCACTAAGGATTTTGCCTTGCTTCAAGAAGGATTAAGGAGTGGACTCCCTACAAGCTACAGGTTAACAGAGCCCACCTGCATCATATACACCAAAAGTCCCCATCCTTGACTGATTCCAGTGGACTTTTAAGGATTTGGCGAGGGGCATTGTGGGAATTGTAGTCCAGACATCTCGAGGACCATCTAGGAGAATCCAGACTTTGAAAGAAGATCCAGAAGTTTGGGAACTTTTTGTCAAAAAGCTCCACAAGGTGACCTACTCGACGTTGAGAGCCAAGTCGACTACTTTCAGCCGCAACCGGGCCTGGATTTCAGGTTCGTCCCGCTGAAAGCTCCGGAACTCCAGACTTCCAGGATTTGACTGAAGCCTTGTGGAAAAGCAATCCAATTACGTCACATTGAAATCGGCCTGCTGGAGGGGAACGCTTGATGTCGGGAGAAAATCCTCCATAAACGTTTCTAAATCCGAAGGTAAAACTTAGTGTATCTGTCCAGGACTCCATCGCGGTCAGCCTCAAACTTTGATTTTGTCCTGGTCAAGCGTGACCAGATGTCCCACAGTGACGCTCTAGGTTTTTGAGCACTAGAAAGTGTTTATTCTTTAAAAATTCATATCTCCGGTTCCCTACATTGGATTTTTGTCATTTTGCTGTCAATTTGTTCATAAACTATAATCTATTTTCATAAATTGCAGTTGGATTTTTATTGTGTGCTGTATCTTACTCATTTAATGTACTGGTGTTTTTAAATACTTTACACACCTGTCTCCTACGTTACGCCAGCCTGCTCATTGCCAGCTTCCAAGGTTTGAGCAAGAGAATAATTTCTTGAGACCTTGACTGACTCTCTTATTGTGTTTGTGGCCTTATTGCTAATGGTAAGTTACTACTAATAATCTACTTTCCAAAAGTATGTATATATATATATATATATATATATTATCTACTGGCGGTCGCCAGTAGATAGTTATAGTTAAAACCTATTATCCATAGGAAATCCACGACATTCTATTTGAAATAACGTTGGCGCCGGTTGACGAATCTTCGCGAAAGTTTCCAACTTGTTGGGGCGCTCCGGTCCGCTCCTATCCTGAAAGTCTCGGGGTGATACGTCAAGCGGGGGCCGAGAAAAAGGGGGTCCCAAAACGCGTTTTCCCCATTCATTTTTCCATAGGAACCTTTAGTCGCAGCTACAGCCCGAACTGCTGAACGGAATTACACCAAATTTGGCAAAGAGGTAGCCCTTGGTTCAGTGTCGTGCCTTTTGCTTAAATGGTGTAAATCCGTTCAGTAGTTCCTGAGAAAATCAAAAGTAAAGTCACATATATATCTGGGCGGAGCCTAACCACACATGTCATCGTGAGATCTGATTGGCTGTCAGCACTTCATCCTGGAATTGCTGGCAGCCATCTTGGGACCAATATAAATGATAGTACCTCATTGAAATGCATTGTAGTGAATAGAAGATTTTGAGGGTCACCAAAAGGAGAACTATAAAGGGTGATAACAGGCTTTAGTTACATTCGAATTTATTTGTTGATGGTACCATACTAATTTTAGGAATTGTGGTGTATTCTAAGGTGATTTTACCATGTGAAAAACCTTCTGCTGGGATATCATGAATCATGTTTGAGAGAACACTATTTTCTCATGCTTGTCCCATGGAGGTTTGGAAGGTGCTCCAGAAGCTAAAATTAGAGCATATTTTCTGTAAATTCACATTATCTTTCTCACTCATGTGAGAATGAAGTCTGACATTCTCAGTAAAACATGTACATCCAACAAGGGCAGAGACTGTCAGTTGATTCCTTTGTGTTCTACTGCAGCTTCCCAGAGTGTTCTAAAGAACAACTAGAGTGCTAACAGCCTTACTTATGACAAAAGTATGGCACACCTGAAGCCATCTTGATTGGAATAAACTGGTAACACTTAAAACATTTAATTTAAAAAGGAACAAAATGATGGGGTTCATTTTGTCATAGAAATTATGGTTAGTGCTGTAGAAAGAAAAATTAGGACATATTTCAAGTGTGATCTCAAATATCTTCCTGTTATATTTCAACAGGAGCAGCCTGCCAGTTGATGCCTTTGTGTTCTACTGCAGCTTCCCAGAGTGTTATAAAGAACAACTAGAGCGCTAACAGCCTTACTTATGACAAAAGTATGGCACACCTGAAGCCATCTTGATTGGAATAAACCGGTAACACTTAAAACATTTAATTTAAAAAGGAACAACATGAGGGGTTCTTTTTGAAATAGAAATTATGGTTAGTGCTGCAGAAAGAAAAATTAGGGCATGTTTTAAGTGAGATCTCAAATCCTCTTCTATTTCATTAGAAAATTCTGACTTGCAGACTGAAACAATCACTTTCAATACCAGCAGCAGACTACCAGTTAACTCCCTGGTGAGCAGTAGCTTTACTCCAGTGATCTAATGAGCAACTAGAGTGCTAACATTCTGATTTTATGGCAGATGTGAGACACATCTGAATGCCTTCTTGATGGAATCAAAGTAAAAACTGAAAGCATTTCCTACTGAGGAGACTGCAGTAAATGAAGAAATTAGGAAACTTCATAACAAAGAAGTCTTCCAAGATGGCCACCAGTGAAAAAAGAGCCCAAATGTAGCACAAATATTACCCAGATGTAGCCCACATATAGCCCAATGACAAAAGTGTGCAAAACACTTTTTATTTTTAGTTTTTTGCAGTTTTATGTAGTGCAGACTGGTCAGGTATTGGAGCATTGCATCTTAAAACATGACCCCCTACACTACAAAAACACCCCTGCACTACCTTAAACCCTAAAACACTACCCCCAGCACGACCCCCTACACTACACAAGCACCACTGCACTATCCTAAACCCTAAAACACTACCCCCAGCACGACCCCCTACACTACCCAAACACCACTGCACTAACCTAAATCCTAAAACACTACCACCAGCACGACCCCCTACACTACCCAAACACCACTGCACTACCCTAAAACATGACCCCCTACACTACACAAACACCACTGCACTACCCTAAACCCTAAAACACTACCCCCAGCACGACCCCCTACACTACACAAGCACCACTGCACTACCCTAAACCCTAAAACACTACCCCCAGCACGACCCCCTACACTACACAAACACCACTGCACTACCCTAAACCCTAAAACACTACTCCCAGCACGACCCCTACACTACCCAAACACCACTGCACTAACCTAAATCCTAAAACACTACCCCCAGCACGACCCCCTACACTACCCAAACACCACTGCACTACCCTAAAACATGACCCCCTACACTACACAAACACCACTGCACTACCCTAAACCCTAAAACACTACCCCCAGCACGACCCCCTACACTACACAAGCACCACTGCACTACCCTAAACCCTAAAAACACTACCCCCAGCACGACCCCCTACACTGCCCGAACACCACTGCACTGCCCTAAACCCTGAAACACCAGCCCCTGCATGACCCCTACACTGCCCCAACACCACTGCACTGCCCTAAACCCTGAAACACCACCCCTAGCACGACCCCCTACACTGCCCGAACACCACTGCACTGCCCTAAACCCTTCTATTTCATTAGAAAATTCTGACATGCAGACTGAAACAATCACTTTCAATACCAGCAGCAGACTACCAGTTAACTCCCTGGTGAGCAGTAGCTTTACTCAAGTGATCTAATGAGCAACTAGAGTGCTAACATTCTGATTTTATGGCAGATGTGAGACACATCTGAATGCCTTCTTGATGGAATCAAAGTAAAAAACTGAAAGCATTTCCTACTGAGGAGACTGCAGTAAATGAAGAAATTAGGAAACTTCATAACAAAGAAGTCTTCCAAGATGGCCACCAGTGAAAAAAGAGCCCAAATGTAGCACAAATATTACCCAGATGTAGCCCACATATAGCCCAATGACAAAAGTGTGCAAAACACTTTTTATTTTGAGTTTTTTGCAGTTTTATGTAGTGCAGACTGGTCAGGTATTGGAGCATTGCATCTTAAAACATGACCCCCTACACTACAAAAACACCCCTGCACTACCTTAAACCCTAAAACACTACCCCCAGCACGACCCCTACACTACACAAGCACCACTGCACTATCCTAAACCCTAAAACACTACCCCAGCACGACCCCCTACACTACCCAAACACCACTGCACTAACCTAAATCCTAAAACACTACCACCAGCACGACCCCTACACTACCCAAACACCACTGCACTACCCTAAAACATGACCCCCTACACTACACAAACACCACTGCACTACCCTAAACCCTAAAACACTACCCCCAGCTCGACCCCCTACACTACACAAGCACCACTGCACTACCCTAAACCCTAAAACACTACCCCCAGCACGACCCCTACACTACACAAACACCACTGCACTACCCTAAACCCTAAAACACTACCCCCAGCACGACCCCCTACACTACCCAAACACCACTGCACTAACCTAAATCCTAAAACACTACCCCCAGCACGACCCCTACACTACCCAAACACCACTGCACTACCCTAAAACATGACCCCCTACACTACACAAACACCACTGCACTACCCTAAACCCTAAAACACTACCCCCAGCACGACCCCCTACACTACACAAGCACCACTGCACTACCCTAAACCCTAAAAACACTACCCCCAGCACGACCCCTACACTGCCCGAACACCACTGCACTGCCCTAAACCCTGAAACACCAGCCCCTGCATGACCCCCTACACTGCCCCAACACCACTGCACTGCCCTAAACCCTGAAACACCACCCCTAGCACGACCCCCTACACTGCCCGAACACCACTGCACTGCCCTAAACCCTGAAACACCACCCCTTCACGACCCCCTACACTGCCCGAACACCACTGCACTGCCCTAAACCCTGAAACACAACCCCCAGCATGACCCCCTACACTGCCCGAACACCACTGCACTGCCCTAAACCCTGAAACACTACCCCCAGCAAGACCCCCTACACTGCCCGAACACCACTGCACTGCCCTAAACCCTGAAACATCACCCCCAGCAAGACCCCCTACACTGCCCGAACACCACTGACCTAAACCCTGAAACACCACCCCCAGCATGACCCCCTACACTGCCCGAACACCACTGCACTGCCCTAAACCCTGAAACACTACCCCCAGCATGACCCCCTACACTGCCCGAACACCACTGCTCTGCCCGAAACCCTGAAACACCAGCCCCAGCACGACCCCCTACACTGCCCGAACACCACTGCCCTAAACCTTGAAACACCAGCCCCTGCACGACCCCCTACACTGCCCGAACACCACTGCACTACCCTAAACCCTGAAACATCACCCCCAGCACGACCCCTACACTGCCCGAGCACCACTGCACTGCCCTAAACCCTGAAACACCAGCCCCAGCACGACCCCCTACACTGCCCGAACACCACTGCACTGCCCTAAACCCTGAAACACCAGCCCCAGCACGACCGCCTACACTGCCCGAACACCACTGCACTGACCTAAACCCTGAAACACCAGCCCCTTCACGACCCCCTACACTGCCCGAACACCACTGCACTGCCCTAAACCCTGAAACACAACCCCCAGCATGACCCCCTACACTGCCCGAACACCACTGCACTGCCCTAAACCCTGAAACACTACCCCCAGCAAGACCCCCTACACTGCCCGAACACCACTGCACTGCCCTAAACCCTGAAACATCACCCCCAGCAAGACCCCCTACACTGCCCGAACACCACTGACCTAAACCCTGAAACACCACCCCCAGCACGACCCCCTACACTGCCCGAACACCACTGCACTGCCCTAAACCCTGAAACACGACCCCCAGCATGACCCCCTACACTGCCCGAACACCACTGCTCTGCCCGAAACCCTGAAACACCAGCCCCAGCACGACCCCCTACACTGCCCGAACACCACTGCCCTAAACCTTGAAACACCAGCCCCTGCACGACCCCTACACTGCCCGAACACCACTGCACTACCCTAAACCCTGAAACATCACCCCCAGCACGACCCCTACACTGCCCGAGCACCACTGCACTGCCCTAAACCCTGAAACACCAGCCCCAGCACGACCCCCTACACTGCCCGAACACCACTGCACTGCCCTAAACCCTGAAACACCAGCCCCAGCACGACCGCCTACACTGCCCGAACACCACTGCACTGACCTAAACCCTGAAACACCAGCCCCAGCACGACCCCCTACACTGCCCGAACACCACTGCACTGCCCTAAACCGTGAAACACCAGCCTCAGCACGACCCCCTACACTGCCTGAACACCACTGCACTGCCCTGAACCCTGAAACACCAGCCCCAGCACGACCCCTACACTGCCCGAACACCACTGCACTGCCCTAAACCCTGAAACACCAGCCCCAGTACGACCCCCTACACTGCCCGAACACCACTGCACTGCCCTAAACCCTGAAACACCAGCCCCAGCACCACCCCCTACAATGCCCGAACACCACTGTACTGCCCTAAACCCTGAAACACCAGCCCCTGCACCGCCCCCTACACTGCCCGAACACCACTGCACTGCCCTAAACCCTGAAACACCACCCCCTGCACGTCCCCCTACACTGCCCGATCACCACTGCACTGCCCTAAACCCTGAAACACCACCCCCTGCACCACCCCCTACACTGCCCGAACACCACTGCACTGCCCTAAACCACCACCCCCTGCACCGCCCCCTACACTGCCCGAACACCACTGCACTGCCCTAAACCCTGAAACACCACCCCCAGCATGACCCCTTTACTGCTCGAACACCACTGCACTGCCCCAAACCCTGAAACACCACCCCCAGCATGACCCCCTACACTGCCCGAACACCACTGCCCTAAACCCTGAAACACCTCCCCTGCACGACCCCCTACACTGCCCGAACACCACTGCACTGCCCTAAACCCTGAAACACCACCCCCTGCACGACCCCCTACACTGCCCGAACACCACTGCACTGCCCTAAACCCTGAAACACCACCCCCAGCACGAGCCCCTACACTGCCCGAACACCACTGCACTGCCCTAAACCCTAAAACACCCCCCCCAGCACGACCCCCTACACTGCCCGAACACCACTGCACTGCCCTAAACCCTAGAACACTACCCCCAGCATGACCCCCTACACTACCCGAACACCACTGCACTACCCTAAACCCTAAAATACTCCCCCAGCACGACCCCCTACACTACCCGAACACGACTGCACTGCCCTAAACCCTAAAACACTCCCCCAGCACGACCCCCTACACTACCCGAACACCACTGCACTGCCCTAAACCCTAAAACACTCCCCCAGCACAACCCCCTACACTACCTAAACACCACTGCACTGCCCTAAACCCTAAAACACTACCCCCGCATGACCCCCTACACTACCCAAATACCAATGCACTACCCTAATCCCTAAAACACTACCCCCCGCACAACCCCCTACACTACCCAAAGACCACTGCACTACCCTAAACTCTAAAACAATACCCCCCGCACGACTCACTACACTACCCAAAGACCACTGCACTACCCTAAACCCTAAAACACGACCTCCTACACTACACAAACACCACTGCACTACCCTATACCCTAAAAAACTACCCCCAGCACGAACCCCTACACTACCCAAACACCACTGCCCTACCCTAAACCATAAAACACTACCCCCAGCAGTACCCCCTACGCTACCCAAACACCACTGCACTACCCTAAACCCTAAAACACTACCCCAGCAGTACCCCTACACTACCCAAACACCATTGCACTACCCTAAACCCTAAAACACTACCCCCAGCAGTATCCCCTACACTACCCAAACACCACTGCACTACCCTAAACCCTAAAACCCTAAAACACTAACCCCAGCACGACCCCTACACTACCCAAACACCACTGTACTACCCTAAAACACTCCCCCAGCACGACTCCCTACACTACCCAAACACCACTGCACTACCCTAAACCCTAAATCTACCCCCAGCATGACCCCCTACACTACACAAACACCACTGCACTACCCTAAACCCTAAAACACTACCCCCAGCACGACCCTCTTCACTACCTAAACACAACTGCACAATTTGTTACAGGCGTTGCAACGCAGGCCTGTGTTGCTTACTGGAAGTACCTGGTGGGCTAGTTGGGCCCCAGGAACTCTCAGGATTCAAGGTGACCTAATCCCCCAACTTAAAACGTGCCACGGGGCGCGTTTGCACAGTGGTGAAGGGAGGGGGCGGGGCCTCAGGTGACATGTGCGCAAACACGCCCTGTGGTGCGTTTTAAGTTGGGGAGTTAATTCCCTTTGAATCCTGGGGGCCAACTAGCCCACCAGGTACCTTCAGTAAGCACAACAGAGTTGCGTTGCAGAGAGGTGAAAAAGGTGCGTGGCCTCGGAACGCCTCTCTGCAACTCAGCTCTGTGGTCCTAACTGTAGGTACCTGGGGGCTAGTTGGGCCCCAGGGACCCTCAGGATTCAAGGGGACTTAATCCCGCAACTTAAAACGCGCCACGGGGCGCGCTTGCACACATGTCACCTCAGGCCCCCTCCCTTCACCACTGTGCAAACGCGCACTGGCTCTGGTTAGTCAGAGTCAGTTACCACCAGTACCCGTCTGAACAATTTGTGGGCACAGGATGATTTTGCAACAAGGCCTCTTTCTGCTCCTCTGTTGGTTCTTTCTGCACATCTTTTGCTTCTTTCTGTGCGTTTTTTCTTCTTTCTTCACATGTCCTACCTCTGTTGGCATAGTTAGAAACTAGCATTTAAAAAACCTTTGAAATTCACTTAAAAATCATACGTTTCAGGCACGTTATAGTTAGAAATTAGCATTTAAAAACCTTTGAAATTCACTGAAAAAACCATAGGTTTCAGGCACGTTATAGTTAGAAATTAGCATTTAAAAACCTTTGAAATTCACTGAAAAAACCATAGGTTTCAGGCACGTTATAGTTAGAAATTAGCATTTAAAAACCTTTGAAATTCACTGAAAAAACCATAGGTTTTAGGGACAGTTATAGTTAGTTGGACATTGCACTCGTACAAAACCCGTGAAATTCCCCTGTTATAGTTAGTTCAGCTAACTATAACTCGCGCCCGCAATGCACTGCTGATGACGTCACATATTACATCACTCATGACATGGTCAGTGACATCACTGATGACATCACTGATGACATCTCAAATGACATCACTGATGACATCATCCATGTGATAATTTCATGCATCTTCTCACACCCTAATATAACTTTTGATACACCCACTCTAAATTACAGACTGCCATTCTCAAAACCATAGACACTCCAACACCAAAAACTACATACCCACTCACTGATTCTTAGGTCTACACACACATCCACTCACTCACCTGTACAGTCACTCATACTTACAGTCACTCAGTACAGGACTATCATATGCACTCATACACCTATATAAACACTCACACACCGCCACTCATCCATAGAGGTACTCACACACCTAGTCAGTCATGCAAAAATTAATCACACACCCATTTACTCACCTATACAGTTATACACACACCAGCTCACTTACTCATACAAATACTAGCACATTCTTACGCTCTTATACAATAACTGATACAAGCACACACGCATCCATACAGCCACTCTCACAATAACACACTCTCACTTATAGCCATTTAAATACTCTAACACACATATATACTGCCTTTTACATATGTAGCTACTCGCACATGTACCACTGAGATATACATTCACTCACTAACACACCCCTACACACACTCACCCACCCAAGCAGTCCATCACAGATGCACTCTTGAAATCATGCACCCAGTGAATCACCCACTCACACATCTATGTATAGAGTCACACACACCCCACCCACACAAACACTCAGGCAGCCATACAGATACTCAGAGAACCAATCAATAACCCATATAGACACTCATGTAGCTATTCGCAAATCCATGCATCCACTTACACACCAACAAACAGACGGATACAGACATTCACACAGTTTAGTCACTAACCCATGCATTCAGTAAGATACGTTTAATCACTCACTTGTAGAGTCAGTCACTCACGTACTAAATCATCCATTCAGACACTTATACACCCACTCATTCTTCAATACGCCTTTCCCTATATATATTAAACATATTTAAACTTTACAGAAACACACAGTCACTGGATGATGTCATCAGTGATGTCATCAGTGATGTCATTTGAGATGTCATCAGTGATGTCACTGACCATGTCATGAGTGATGTAATATGTGACGTCATCAGCAGTGCATTGCGGGGCGCGAGTTATAGTTAGCTGAACTAACTATAACAGGGGAATTTCACGGGTTTTGAACGAAGTGCAATGTCCAACCAACTATAACTGTCCCTAAAACCTATGGTTTTTTCAGTGAATATATATATATATATATATATATATTCACTGAAAAAACCATAGGTTTCAGATATGTTATAGTTACAAATTAGCATTTAAAAAACCTTTGAAATTCACTGAAAAAACCGTAGGTTTTAGGGACAGTTATAGTTAGTTGGACATTTCACTCGTACAAAACCCGTGAAATTCCCCCGTTATAGTTAGTTCAGCTAACTATAACTCGCGCCCCGCAATACACTGCTGATGACGTCACATATTACATCACTCATGACATGGTCAGTGACATCACTGATGACATCACTGATGACATCTCAAATGACATCACTGATGACATCATCCAGTGACTGTGTGTTTCTGTAAAGTTTAAATATTTTTAATATATATAGGAAAAGACGTATTGAAGAATGAGTGGGTGTGTAAGTGTCTGTATGGATGATTTAGTAGGTGCGTGACTGACTCTATAAGTGAGTGATTTAACGTATCTTACTGAATGCATGGGTTAGTGACTAAACTGGGTGAATGTCTGTATCCGTCTGTCTGTTGCTGTGTAAGTGGCTGCATGGGTTTGTGAATAGCTACATGAGTGTCTATATGAGTTATTGATTGGTTGTCTGAGTATCTGTATGGGTGCCTGAGTGTTTGTGTGGGTGGGGTGTGTGCGACTCTGTGCATAGATGTGTGAGTGGGTGATTCACTGGGTGGATGGTTTCAAGAGTGCATCTGTGATAGACTGTATGGGTGGGTAAGTGTGTGTAAGAGTGTGTTAGTGAGTGAATGTATGTCCCAGTGGTACATGTGTGAGTAACTACATATGTGAAAGCCAGTATATATGTGTGTTGGAGTATATAAATAGCTATAAGCGAGAGTGAGTGATTGTGATAGTGGCTGTATGGATGAGTGTGTGCTTGTATCAGTGATTGTATAAGAGCGTAACAATGTGCTAGTATTTGTATGATTAAGTGAGCTGGTGTGTGTATAACTGTATAGGTGAGTAAATGGCAGTGTGTTTAATTATTTGCATGACTGACTAGGTGTGTGAGTACCTCTTTGGATGAGTGGCGGTGTTTGAGTGTCTATATAGGAGTAAGAGTGCATATGATAGTCCTGTACTGAGTGACCATAAGTATGAGTGACTGTACGGGTGAGTGAGTGGATGTGTGTGTGTAGACCTAAGAATCAGTGAGTGGGTATGTAGTTATTGGTGTTGGAGTGTCTATAGTTTTGCGAATGGCAGTCTGTAATTTAGATTGGGTGTATCAAAGGTTATATTAGGGTGTGAGGAGCTGCATCAGATTATCACGAGGATGATGTCATCAGTGATGTCATTTGAGATGTCATCAGTGATGTCATCAGTGATGTCACTGACCATGTCATGAGTGATGTAATATGTGACGTCATCAGCAGTGCATTGCGGGGCGCGAGTTATAGTTAGCTGAACTAACTATAACGGGGAATTTCACGGGTTTTGTACGAGTGAAATGTCCAACTAACTATAACTGTCCCTAAAACCTATGGTTTTTTCAGTGAATTTCAAAGGTTTTTTAAATGCTAATTTGTAACTATAACATATCTGAAACCTATGGTTTTTTCAGTGAATTTCAAAGGTTTTTTAAATGCTAATTTGTAACTATAACTGTCCCTAAAACCTATGGTTTTTTCATTGAATTTCAAAGGTTTTTTAAATGCTAATTTCTAACTATAACGTGTCTGAAACCTATGGTTTTTTCAGTGAATTTCAAAGGTTTTTTAAATGCTAATTTGTAACTATAACGTGCCTGAAACCTACGGTTTTTTCAGTGAATTTCAAAGGTTTTTTAAATGTATTAATTTTTATATTATTTTTTTCATACTGATTTACTACATTTTTAGAAACAATTTCTTTTACATATTTTATTTTTTAAATTACATTGTAATTACATTATACATTACATTACAAAAAATACTTTCTCAGAATGAATTACTTTAGTTTAAATACTTAGCACATAGGCAATAGACTTTTAAGTACAGTAGTTACAGTTGTTGCAATGGGCAACACATTTTCAAACACAATGCAACATTCAGCTCAATGTGAATTTCTAGTTAAATGCAATTAGTTACTTTATGGATTACTTTTCTAACCACAGGACTGGATCCTAGATTCAGTCCTGGGACATCTCCTGTAAACAGTTGAGTAAAAGCGTTTTGGTTACAGTCGTGATTTTTAAGGAATATTATTGTATTTTAAAAGTTGACACTTAGAAACTTTTCCTCATAGAATCACCAATGTTATCCTATGGAAGGAAATTCACTTAGCAGGTAAAAACTGTTATCGTTACTTTTTCTTACTCAGTGTTGGATCCTGGATCCAGCACTGGTGCATCTCCTGTAAACAGTTGAAAAAATGCGTTTAAGTCATACAGGCGATTTTTAAGGAATATTTGTAGTTTGTGAAAATCGACACTTTGAAACTTTTCTGCTGAAAACCAGACAATGGATTCCTATGGAAGAAAAGATAAGTTACTGGTAAGTACGGTTAAAATTACTTTTCAGGGTCAGTGCTGGGCTAAAAGATGCAGCACTGGGTTCTCTCCTGATAACAGGTGAGTAAATTGGAATTCGTATTTCGGCTGATTTTAGAGGAATATTTTAAAGTTCCAAAACTCCACACTTAGAAGAATTTCCAAGTGAAACCAGTCAATGTTAGCCTATGGAAGGAAATTCAAGTTACTGGTAAGTACGATTAAATTACTTTTCAGGACCAGTACTGGGCTGAAAGATACAGCACTGAGGTCTCTCCGTATAACAGGTGAGTAAATCGGAATTCGTATTTCGGCTGATTTTAGAGGAATATTTGTATGTTTCAAAAATCAACACTTAGAAACTTTTTCAGCAAAAAGCAGGCAATTATATACTATGGAATGAAATTCAAGTTACTGGTAAGTACGGTTAAAATTACTTTTGAGGATCAGTACTGGGCTGAAAGATGCAGCACTGAGGTCTCTCCTGATAACAGGTGAGTAAATCGGAATTCGTATTTCGGCTGATTTTAGAGGAATATTTTAAAGTTCCAAAACTCCACACTTAGAAGAATTTCCAAGTGAAACCAGTCAATGTTAGCCTATGGAAGGAAATTCAAGTTACTGGTAAGTACGGTTAAAATTACTTTTCAGGACCAGTACTGGGCTGAAAGATACAGCACTGAGGTCTCTCCTGATAACAGGTGAGTAAATCGGAATTCGTATTTCGGCTGATTTTAGAGGAATATTTTAAAGTTCCAAAACTCCACACTTAGAAGAATTTCCAAGTGAAACCAGTCAATGTTAGCCTATGGAAGGAAATTCAAGTTACTGGTAAGTACGGTTAAAATTACTTTTCAGGATTAGTACTGGGCTGAAAGATGCAGCACTGAGGTCTCTCCTGATAACAGGTGAGTAAATCAGAATTCGTATTTCGGCTGATTTTAGAGGAATATTTGCCCAATGGTGAAGGGAGGGGCGGGGCCTGAGGTGACATCTGTGCAAACGCGCCCCGTGGCGCGTTTTAAGTAGGGGGATTAAGTCCCCTTGAATCATGAGGGTCCCTACGGGCCAACTAGCCCACCAGGAACCTCCAGTATGCGCCAGGGGCTGCGTTGCAGAGACATGTACAGAGGCCATACCCCTTTTACACCTCTCTGCAACGCAGCTCTGTGGCGTTTTCTGGACGTACCTGTTGGGCTAGTTGGCCCCAGGGACCCTCAGGATTGAAGGGGATTTAATTCCCCATCTTAAAACGCGCCACGGGGCCTGTTTGCACACATGTCACCTGAAGCCCCGCCCCTCCCTTCACCACTGTGCAAACGCGCCCCGTGGCGCGTTTTAAGTCGGGGATTAACTCCCCTTGAATCCTGAGGGTCCCTGGGGTGCAACTAGCCCACCATATACCTCCAAAAGCGCCACAGAGCTGCGTTGCAGAGAGGTGTAAAAGGGCGTGGCCTCTGTACACCTCTCTGCAAGGCAGCCCGCTGGCGCATACTGGAGGTTCCTGGTGGGCTAGTTGGCCCCCAGGGACCCCCAGTATTCAAGGGGATCGTTCCCCTCTGCAAACGCGCCAGGGGCGCGTTTGCAGAGTGGTGAAGGAAGGGGCGGGCCTGCGGGCCCGATCGTTTTTTTTTGTTTGTTTTTTTCCCCTGAAGGGGGCTGTGTAGCCCCCCTTCCTTTTTCCTATTTTTAGGCCCTGGGGACCCCATCCCCAGGGCCTTACCCCTTTTTTCTCTTAAAATTAAAAAAAAACGGGAAGGGGGCCGCGTGGCCCCCCTTCCCTGGGCCTGTATTGGCCCCGGGGACCCCATCCCCGGGGCATGGCCTCTTTTTTTTATATGGAGGGGGCTGCGTGGCCCCCTCCTCAGGCCATTTAAGGCCCCGGGGACCCCATCTCCCGGGGCCGGCCTAGCACTTTTTTTTTTTTCACTTTTTTTTTCCTTTGGGGAGGGGGGCTGCGTGGCCCCCTCCGTGGCCACTTATGGCCCCGGGGACCCCATCCCCCGGGGCCTGGCTTCTCGTTGGGGACTGTGGGGGTCCCCAAACCCCCACAGTCCCGCCGGCTCCCCGTGTCCTACGGGAGCCGGCATTGCTACACATGGGGAGCAGCTAACATGCTGCTCCCCATGTGGAAAGCAATCAGCTTTGGATATTGGAAGAGAGAGCAGGTTTCCTGCTCTCTCTTCCAATATCCAAAGCAGTTTGTAATGACAGGACGGGAGCCGCGAGGCTCCCGTCCTGTCATTGCAAACAGCAGTGTCCCGGGGTAGGCACCCCGGGACACTGCAGGAGCCGGCCCTGGGGGTGGCGGTCCCCAGGGCCACCACAGGCTCCAGGAGGGGGCCGCGCGGCCCCCTCCTTACATTTTGAAAGCCCCGGGGAGGTGGTGGTCCTCGGGGCTTGGGGGTCCAAAACGGACCCCCATTGTAATTTTTCTTAGTGCCCCGGGGAGGTGGTGGTCCCGGGCGTGTGGGGGCTGGAGCCCCCCACACAGGTTTTTCAAAAATAAAAAAGAAGCCCCGGGAGGTGGCGGTCCCCGGGGCTGCGGGAGGGCTCAGAGCCCTCCCGCACCATTATACATAAAGCCCCGGGGGTGGTGGTCCCCGGGGCTTGGGGACCCTTAGAGGCCCCCACACATAAAATTAACCCCCCAGCATGCCCCCGGGACTTGGCCCACCCGGGGGCCAATTACATCGAAGCGCGGGAGACCGCGCTTCGATTTCTTCGGCAGGATTCGCGCACCCTGAGCGCATCCTGCCGATTTAAAAAAAGAAAAAAATTTTGGCCCAGGGGGTCCTTGTGGGACCCCTGAGCAGACCTAGGGGTCAGGGTGTTTCTACCCTGCCCCCTTTGTGCGCTTTGCGCACTTGTTTCTGTCCCTCGGTTCTACCGAGGGACAAAATGGCTGCCAACACTTCCTGATTTGGAGTGTTGACAGCCAATTAGCATGCAGCTCGTGATCGGGAGGGTGCGCGAATCCGACGCGGCCATAGATATCACTATCTTTTTACTTTTGATTTTCTCAGCAACTACTGAACGGATTTACACCATTTAACAAAAGGGTTCTTTCTGAACCAAGAACTACCTCTTTGCCAAATTTGGTGTAATTCCGTTCAGCAGTTCGGGCTGTAGCCGTGTCTAAAGTTTCCTATGGAAAATTGCATGGGGAAAACGCGTTTTGGGACCCCCCTTTTTTCTCGGCCCCCGCTTGACGAATCCCCCCGAGACTTTCAGGGTAGGAGCGGACGCGAGCGCCCCACAAAGTTTGAAAATTTTGCGAAGATACGTCAACCGGCAAGAGAGTTATTTCAAATAGAATGTCGCGGATTTCCTATGGATAATAGGTTGTAACTATAACTATCTACTGGCGACCGCCAGTAGATAATATATATATATATATATATATATATATATATATATATATATATATATATATATGTGTCCGTGGCATTGCTGGCTAAAACTGCGGTTTTCTTTTTCTTTCCAAGGTATTGGAACAGCCACGGACCACCTTGAGTTTGGGCCAAGCAAGCGGCCACTGCCAGGAGCAGCCCGTGACTGCACGGGGAGACGAGATCACTGCATCGGAGTTTCATGGCCCGGCTGACACTCATATTTGGGGTAGGACGTTGGGGACCCAAAAAATTCCGGGTCACTCCTTCAACCGGGCTTTACCATCGACACGAAGCCCTGCTTTGCCCGGAATAAACAGCGCCCAGTTAGGGAATATTGGGCCCCACCACTAGCACTTACCCAGCCGAAATGTATGCTGGGAGCTGTAGTCGATGGACTTGGACTACAGCTGGGGCTTTGAACAATGAGGTGGAGCCAGCTGAACTCCCACCAATGGGAGTGCTACAGGACTTACATAGCAGGGCGGGGCGTAACCCCGGAGTTAATGGCATCTGAGGAAGGCTTGTTACGCCGAAATGCATTATGCCGAGAGTGATCAATTAAAGGGATTCTGTGTATTTCCCCGCTGTGTCCTCTGATTACTTTTACTGAGTGGTCTTCGTTGTGATATATATATATATATACATACATAGAGAGAGATTGATTTATATATTCATACAAACATATATATTTATACAATACAAACGTGTGTGTTAGTGTATATGAATAAATGTACTGTTAGTTTGCTTTAATGCGTTGTGGTATGTGTTGTAGTGAGAAAAGTCATTGAGTTGGAAGCGTATGCATTGTAAGTGTAGTCGTGGTACTGGATGTGTGCTAAGTGTACTCTGTGGTGTTTGACATCGTGGTAGTAACCTATCTTCTATAAGATATCAGAAATACTCCATTATCAAATGGTCTGTTTTAAAATTATGTTCTTTGGTTTCTTTAACAGAAAAATACAATTGAATTGAAAAATTGTAAACACAGAGCTATGAAAAAATAAGATTCGTAACATAACTTGTAGCTACAACAAAAAAATATAGGTAATGTGGCTTCATTCTTTCAGAACCAGTGAGTAATTGTGAGAGAAAACACTGTGTTGAACAGTAAACCTATCCCTACTTCAGTGGAAGCTGATATGGCACACATGTCTCATCTTTGGTCTGTCTGAAACGGCAACAATGGAAACCCTTTTGAGTCAACAACCTCAGGTCAGGCAATACCACTCAGGAGGCTCTGTTGTCACTGCCTAGGTCTATTTGTTATCAACAATTTATTCTTCCAGTGTTCCCAAATGAGTCAGATTTAAAAGGAGAGTGAAACAGCAACGTAATTTAAAGAATAATTGACCGACTAGTGAGTGATGCAGAACACAACAGGATGATCGTTTCCTATCATTTACTTTACTCAACACTTACAAAGATAGATAACAAAAGGTCCCTGAAATGGGTACTTTCCAAAGAGGATGTTAAGCCACTAGGATAATGTTTATATTGTTCATTTAAAAATAGGCGATGTACCTTTCTATTTTCAATGAAAATCCCTTTTCTTCAGCCATATGAAAAAAATCTTTTTTTATACATTACTTTTGCTGTGTCTAAGAGCTGTAAAGAACAGGTGTCGTTATCAACCAAGTTATTGGCACTTAATTTACAGCCCTCGTAAAACATGGAAGGCTGCGTTTGTCTTGTTGAGATAATATTTAGATCACAGAATATTTCATAGATGAGTTTTTAACTCAGTGGGTCATGTTCTGGAATGTGAAACTTCTCAAACAGAAATACACAGTGAACCAAAAAGTGGATATTGTGTTGGCGTTTAACAGTACCCAGATGCCTTATCCTTAATCGTGGATTCAGCAGTGATGACATCATGGTTCACATCAGAAACACCCTCAGAATTTGGGACATGCAACAGGATTATTTTATTGCCAGCTGTCTTTATGCTGGTCTTTAACTCATTCGATCATTGCTATAAACCCAAAATATAACTTTATTAAACAGACGAAAGCTGACTGGCTAGGCTCACTGAATTGCTTATGCACACAGTGATATATTTACACATCATAGCAGCGGAATTGACATTTCACTTGCTTTTGATCAACTGAGGGGCAGATTTACAAGCCCCTTGCGCCACTTTTGCGTCATTTTTAACATGGGAAAAGTGACGCAAAAGTGGCGCAAGGGGCTTGTAAATCTGCCCCTTAGTTCGGTAAGATATAGAATACAGATTAACAAAATATACAGTCTAAGAATAACATTTCATGTGTACACTTCAAATTATGTGCTGTATGCTCCACAATACTATGGATAAGGTTTTAAAAGTAACATAAATAATTAAAGCTGTCATCACATATGTCATGTGGTGGTGTAACTGTGAAACACATGTGGCAGCCTATCAAATTTTGTCCTGGCCAGCTGCTCTGTGTTCCCTTACAATTGTGCCAACCCTGACAATCTGTGGGGTTCGTTGCGCGCGATGCATCGCATTTGGCGATGCAGCGCGCACAACGAATTTCGTTTTATTTATTTATTTGTTTACTTACCTCTTTTGGGCCGTATTCCAGAGTTTACTACCTCCCACCTTGCCCCTCCCCCGCCCCGCGTCACCGCCCGGCAGCACTCCCACCAGGAGCCGCTACTGGGTAAAAGGTAGGACATGTTCCTTGATTGTGTGGCATGTCCTTGTAGTGACAAACAGCCTATTTGGTTTTTCACTGTTGTGAGTGCTGCTCCTCTGATAGGTTTGCATTGGGAATTCACTGATATGTTTTTCAATGGGAATTTCTTGATCTGGAAGGAGTAGCGTTGCCATGTTTGGTATGTTTGGAATTGTGGTAATAAATCCTGCTTATTGCTGTAAGTTGTTTTTTTTATTACTATTGTAGAAATGTCACTTTTAGAAAGTGGGCATTTCTATGTGCTTATGACTCTTTGTGCTTTGCAGCCTGACTCCAAAGCACTAGAGGGATGGGTGTAAGGTAGCACAGCAAACAATTTTGAGGGCTGTTCAATATGATTGTCAGAGAGCACATGTTCCGTTGTTTTCCAGGGCTACACGACACCTGTTAGAGTGTAAGTTCTCTGACATCAGGGAATTTGCAAAGGAGGCAGACCTCTGGTTGAGTGCCAGAGGGTCTAGAAAGGCATATGAGAGTGATCCTAAAGGGAATGGCTCAGGTTTTCCCCAACCGAGGCAGGTTCACAGTAGCCCAGATAGTTCCCAGTGTAGTGGGATGGGAAGAGGGTCCCATGTCCCTTCTCAGAGTAGAAGGAGAGGTGGGGTGGGTGGAGGCCAAGGTTGCCCAAAACCCAGTCCCAAGGCCTGGATGGTTCCCAGAGGGAGCACCAGGAGGTGGGCCTAGACTGTATTGGGAGGCCATCCACTGAGGGGGATCCCATAGGGTCAGGAGAACTTTTGAGGGGGGGCTAGCACAAGCGTCCCACCAGTTCTAGTGTCTGGCAGCACCACTCCGGAGTGGAGGGTGCGGAGGGCCAGATGGAGGTGTGAAAGGGGGAAGCAGTCCACAGTGGGAGAACCGGAGGGTCAGGGGCCAGCTCTGAGGTCAGGGCCCCCCAGGAATGACCCTGGTGACACCACCTCTGGTCTGGGGTGTCTCCATGCACTGTCAGATGGGCAGGGGTCAGGAGATCAGTGCCAGGCAGACTCTCATGCAATACATGAAGAATGTGTTTCCCTTGTTGGGGTATGAGTATACCACGGGAAGTCCTGGCTTGCCAGGCACATGCTCAGCCTCAGGGTACAGTCCCTGGGTTGGGGGACCAGGTTCAAGGTCTCACCCCTGACCTGGAGGGGGGTGCAGCTGTCACCAGCGTCCCTACCATTTTGTCTTCTGGGGGTACCACTTTGGGTGGGAGGGTGCAGAACTCTAGAAGGGGGGGCAGGGGGAGAAGGGACTCACTCCCGATCACGGTACAACCTAAGGGTGCCGACCCTGGGTTGGGAGACCAGTTGCAGGGTGGAACCCCTGAACTGGTGAGAGAATTGTGCAGGACGGCTGTCACAAGCGCCCTGACAGTTCTGGATTCTGGGGGTATCACTCTTAAGAAGAGGGTGCAGAAACCCAGAATGAGGGGTAGGGGGAGGAAAGCCTCGCCCCTGACCCCTGTCTAGCCTTAGGATGCAGACCCAGGGCTGGGGGACCATTGGCAGGGAGAACCCCTGAACTTGTAGGAGGTAGAGAGGAGCAATGCACCAGGGGCTACGCCCCTCCCCCCACTCTGGGAGAGGTGTGGTACAGCGGCCAGGGCAGCTGACTTCGGAGCACAGGGCTCACGGTTTGATCCCCGGCTCCTGCGGCAGCTCAGCTCAGCACCATGTGACTCTGGGCAATAGCTCACTTAATTTCCACGACGGCCCCCATCGCCTTGAGACCCGTAAGGGTGAGTAGCTCGCGCTTTACAAATACGGATTTACATTTTACATTTATTTACATTTTTACCAGAGGCCAGAAACACCTGTATGGCCTGGGGCCTGGTTCTGTCCAATGGCAGCTAAGGATTCCCCCTGGGTTAGATTAGTTTGTCCTAAGAGCATAGACAGAGGGATCCAACTGGGTTTAGAGTGGCGTAGAACTGGAATGTGCTCCTGCAGTTGCGGGCCAAGGTCTATGTTCTATCGCCCCAAGCAAGGAAACCCATTAAGGTATTGATTAGTCTACCCTGATTTTAGGTTGGAAGGGGGCTGTGTTGGACTTGGCTCTTTTTGCAGGGTTATCCCCACACTTTTTGCCTGCCTCCTGTATTTTCTCTGACCCTTTTTTCGTTGGCTTTAGGACTCTGTGCACCTTAACACTGCTATTCAGTGCTAAATGCTTGCACCACCCACAGAAGTAGCTTTTCATACCTGTCTCAGGCCTCTGCAGGGCCTGCATGCACAGTTTACTGCCACAGTGACTTGCCATTTAAAGTTACTTGCCAAGCCTAAAACTATCATTTTACTATACATAGGTCGCCCCTAAGGTAGGCCCTAGGCAGCCCTGTGGGCAGGGTGCTGTGTTGGTAAAAGGAAGGGCATGTGCATTGGTTGTGTGGCATGTCCTGGTAGTGACTATTTGGTATGTCACTGCTGTGAGTGCTGTTCCTCTCATAGGTTTGCATTGGGAATACCATGATATATTTTTCAGTGGTAATTTCTGATGTGGAAGGAGTCGCATTGCCATTTTTGGTATGTTTGGAAGAGTGTGATAAATCCTGCTTATTGGTATAAGTGGATTTTTTATAAGTGTAGAAATGCCACTTTTAGAAAGTGGGCATTCTATGTGCTTATGACTCTTTGTGCTTTGCAGCCTGACTCCAATCCATGTCTAGGGTAGAGTGACAGCTGGGCTTGTGGATACTTTCTAGACAGCCATCACACAGGAATGGTTGGGTGTAACAGGGTTGCATCTGCATTCATCTGCATACTGAATGGCCTTACTGGGCTGGGAGAGAGGGAGGTGGGGCACACTTAGATTTGTAAAGGCACGGACCTGCCCTCACACAAAGGGCTCACTTACCCCCTACTAATGTTTAGGGCTAGAACTGGGATTGCCCTTCTGAAAGTTCTGTTGATGCTACCTCCACATCAAAGACATTTTGAGTATAAATACATTGGCTCCGACTCCGTGATTTTAGACACTGCGTGGACTTGTAAGCAGATTCTGCTGGCTCTACAGAATGCATATTGCCAGCAGGAACTCTTATGCTGCCAGGAAGAACCGTCATTGAACTGACTTGCTTGTTGTGCCGACCTGTGGCATGCTGGGCTGCATAAGGACTGCCAATTCGCCACAAAGACCCTGATGTGCTGGCCTGTTGCCTTGCTGCTTTCGTGCCGCTAGTGTTCTTCAGGGACTTGTGGGCTAGCCTCCCCTCCCCTTGCACTTGTGAGGGGTTTCAGGGGCCCATGAAGACTCCTGCAATGTTGCCAGCGTGTGTGTACAGTTTCTACAGCGTCAGCGCTGTGAGCGCTTCATTGGGCATTTGAGTTGGATTTCTTAAGGAGACTAGCGTGTGTTAGTGCTTCCTACCTCTCCATTCCCCTTATGTCCACCCAGAGCGCATGCTGAGTACTGTTTGCCCGTCTCCCAGCGTGTGTGGCAGTGAAGCCCCGGGCGTCTGAGGTATGGCCTCCCCAGCCAAGGGGGCAGCTAAGGACAACCTATTGAGGAGCCCCTTCTGAGAGGGTACCTGCGCGCCAAAGCAGACACTGCCGCGGACTGCGATGAACACCCATACCAGGGCCCCGGAGGTGCAGAGAGCCAGGCTCACCAGGCGGAGGAAAGTCGAGTGACCCAGAGCCTTGACTGAGGCTCCCGCAGTGGTGCTAACAACAGGGGCCTGATAAAGCAGGTGAGAGGCTCGTCGACACTGCCAAGCCTCAGAACGCCCAAATATGGGGACCCAATGCCCACATAAGTATTGTGGAGCGAGTTGGGTGCGTAAGCGCGATGAGGACCTCGCAGACAGTCCTAGTGGCCTTACCGAGAGCTGTGCCAGAGCACCTCCAGTGTAGAGGGATCCAATCAATGAGTCTGAGTAACCATGAAGGGCTACGGACTCACCAACATCTCAAGAGGGACTTTTGGTGCATTGGTGGCCCAGATTGGAACCTGAGCCATGTGAATCCATGAATGTGGGTACTGTGAGACACAGGGTACTTTAATAGTTCTTTACCGGCCCTGAGAGGTGCCTGTGATTGCCCGGTAGGGTGTGCATTTAGAACTATGGATGTATGACCCCCGAGAAAGAGTGCAGACATGCTGCGGCCTTCATGATCAGGGTGAAGTGGTGATCCCTATGTAGGATTCATTACGTGCTGCACGTCAGGCTCTGAGATTGATGTATGTCGTGTTTATGCCCTATATACAGGATAATGAAAACTATTTCAGGGGCTGCAGGAGGTGCACAGTAATGCTTTCTTTCATGATGTTTTGCAGCATAACAGACGTGCTTTGATGCACAGCATTTAGGATTCTATGTGAGTTCCCTAACCTAACTGTGCATTTTATGCCCTGATGTTAGGAGATATGCCATTTTTGTCTTGCGGAGTCAGCATAACGAGTATTTTTTCAGGATTTACATTGGTGTGCGCAGGGATGGTGTTTTCATGAAATGTGCAACATTTAAGTCTTTATCTTATTCTACTAACTACGATGTTATGACAATCGACTAGTTGGCAAAGTGATTATTTGTTTATGTGATTTTGGTCTATGTTTATGTAGAATACAGAAACTTATTTTTATAGAACACTGTGTGGAGTCTCTTTTGTGGTGTATATATATTATGTCTCTGGTGCGTGTGTGTGTTGCACAAATGCTTTACACATTGCCTCTGGGATAAGCCTGACTGCTCCTGCCAAGCTACCAAGGGGGTAAGCAGGGATTTTCTTGGTTGTGTAACTCCCTTACCCTGACTAGAGTGGTGGGTTCTGTGTTGCTTAGATGCATACCCTAGCCAATCAGAAACCCCATTTATAACAACGAGGAGGTAAAGGAGTCCCCCCAGACATATTTGTGCATTGCTGCATTACTGTAAGCTGGGTGGGACACACACTGGAGAGGGGAGAGCCAGGCTTCCCCCAAATACTTCAAAGGGTGTTCTTTGATTCAGTGAGAGGTCACAAGGAAGGGGCCTGAGCACATCTCAGGAAGGAGATGGCACTGATAACAGAATCATAAAGAGTAAGGCTGAGGCCCTGACCTAACCTTTTCATGCACATATCACTGTGGCTGACATCCAGGCGGGAACTCTGGTTTCTCCCATGGACTGTGTTGTAGGGCTATCAGCTTTGGAGTCGCTCCTACTGTGACAAACTGCTTTCAAAAGGCAGAGAAGTGGGCACTCAAAAGAAGCAGACCCCCAACATAAATTTCAAAGACTCATACCCTAAATCACATTTAGTGTCTTGAAATGGGCTGTAAGAAAGAGAATTTGAGACCCTGAAAATTGACATTTGCCAAGCAGCCAGGTGGGCTGTGTGAGGAGGGGAAGCTCTGCAATATTTCAGCCCATGACAGGATGGGGGGGCAAGGCCTGCTGTTTTCCTTGCTGTGTGAGGGGACTTCATCCAGGGAATCCGAAACCACCTGCCCTGGAGCCTTGAACACAGGTGCCTGCCTGCTAGCCAGGACTAGGCCTGTGTGAAATGGTAATTACAAGGTTATGCAAAATTCCCAAAACTACTCCACAACAAGTAATTTCGAATAAAGGTCTTTATGCAAGATCTACTATTTGGATAATTTTTGCATGTAAGCTGCATTTCAGGTAGATTTTTCACTTGAGCGGACCATTCGAGTAATTTTGAACACAAACAAATCTCAGTGTTTTGATCATGAACAGTAACTTGGGCAGTCAACAAACATTTCAGGTAGATTTTGTACCCAAGCGGACCGTGCAGGTAATTTTTGGGTGAAACCCTGCAGATCCAAACATAAGTAACAGGAAATCAACTCGAAATTACACTTTCCTGTGTGGACCGTCCAGGTAATTTTTTGAGTGTGTGATTCATTTTGTTTAATTATGTGTCATTTCCCATAATTGTGTGGTAATTGTGTTTAATTACACTACACAAGTTATGCCCACCCCTAGCCAAGACCAGTGTGCCCTGTGAGGAAGAGGAGAGAGTTGAAGGAAGTGAGGTCCAGTGGAGAACCTTGTTGAGTGGACTCCCTTTGCGAGGTGTGATGAGATTGTTGCAGCACCAATCGGGTCATTGCCCATGAGCAAGACGAAGTCAGGGACTCTTGTGTGCCAGAGGCCAACATGAACTAAGCTGTGTGCATCACTGTGCCAATCTAGCCAGAGCCCATGCATAGTGAGGAGATGCAACCCCGTATGCCAGAAGGAGCCATTGCATGAAGATTGCAATGCAGTAAGGACCATTGCCCTTGAGCTGTGGTGAGCCACAACCCTGCATGCCAGAAAAGGACACTGTGTGGTGATTGCCATGCTGGGAGGGCGGTAACCCTGAAGCTGCAGTGAGCCGCAACCATGTATGCCAGGAGAGATTGCCTCTGGACACTTCGCTGTGCCGAGCGGGCTGGAGCCAGTTTACAGGTAAGGTACGGTGACCTGTATGTCAGAGGGGGGTCACTGGGTCACCGAGGCGAGGGACCTGCTTCAGAATCGTTGCATCACCCCCACACACACCATGGGACAAGTCAGACACTTACCCTGCAAGGAGGAGCGGCAAAGAACCTATGGTCGCTTCAGTGGAGCAAAGGCATGTGACGAGCTCTGCGCACACAAAGTACAGCCTACCTGGGCAATGTGCTGTAATACTCACCTGACTGAGCTCTTGCCGCTACCAGTGCCCATGGGCAGGGTGCAATCAGGAACTCCAGACGCTCCAAGCCTGCAGGTGCAGGTAAGATTTATCTTGGGACAGTTGGTGCTGGGAGAAGTTGCTTGCTAAGTTAGCGCTCGGTGCTGAAGACAGTTGACTTTAAAATAGAGTCAGAGTGGACTCTTGAGACTCGGACTTCTAATGGAGCTTACCATGGATTTTGCCTACGGTGAATGGGGAATAACCACTATCACTAGGAGTGAGAAGGGAGTGGGACACAGGGACCTGCCTATGAAACACTAGATTCCTGTCCCCAGTGGGACTGTGTGGTTGTGTGTGAATGACTTATTTACCTTTGTGTGGATAGAGGTAAAATAAAATACTTCTCTTTTTTCATAAAAGTGAGTATTTGGCTGGACAATGATTTATTGCTTCTGCTGCACGCATTTTGAGTTGTGAGTCTGTGTTCACTCCCCAGTATCCACCTTCTCCCCGAGGGAGCCTTGGAATGTTCAGACCATACTATTCCTGAGAGTCACGTGTTGACAGGGTTCTTGGCCCAGTTGCTCTGAGTCTTTAGTAGGTCAGGCCTCAGGACAGCAGGAGAAAAGGGCTCAACCCTCAATATTGGGCCCACTAATCCCCGCTTGCCCTATGGCCCTCTGAAAGGGGTTCTGACAATATATAAGTTTGGTGAACACTTTTTGAACCTGGATCAGCATGAACCTTACTGCTATTGTTGCTTCCAAACTGTTGAACTGAGTGTTGCCCATTTTCTCTTGGCTACAGATATGCCTGAAGGTCAGTACACAAGCTCTGCTGGTGTGCCATGCTCTTAGATTGGCTTTTACGAACCCCCCAGCCAGCAAATGGAGACCAGACAATCTGAACAAGCATCTTGAAAAATCTGCATCCCTCAGAAGAGACCAGCGGAGGGCTACACATAATATCTCCTGCTTCCGCTGCAGGTGAGTCGAGTTGTGACTTCCTCTGGTGAGTGCACCCCCTCATGGGGGTGGTCCACAACTAGTTTAATTGTCAACTTGGTGAATCAAGAGAAGCCTGTGTAGCTTTTGAAGATCCATTTGTGTTTTCTTCTTTTTCTGTGGACTAGACAGTGGTCTGTCCTCCATGTAAGAAGACACCCTGCACCACCTACCCTGATGTAGTCCATAATTGTTCATTCACATCTAGTCCAAAAGTCAGGGAGGCTTAGAAAGGCAAACCTTCTGGCGCACAGCTGGAACTCAGTGCCCTGGTTGGCAGGGACCACACTTTCAGAGTAAAGGTTGGCCCCCTGCAACTTTGTGTGCAGAAGATAAATCCTGTCATAAGAGAGTACAGGTTGAAAGGTCCAGAACATTCACAATGAAAATGGTTTGGATTGTAGCGATTGCTAAAGAAATCTCCAGCATGAGCTAACTAGTAAGGGGATAATGCATAATATTTAAAAACTATGTAATTCTCAATGACTGTGGCAAAACATCCCAACCCCACTCCACACCACTGCACTTAAAATAAGAAAAACAAGATATACCGGAATGCATGAGATGGCTCACAGTTGTGCATAAGAAAGAACAAGCACTGGGAAGCTGAAAGAGCATTCTGCCTGGATCTGTGATATACTATCAAATGAATTTGTATTTGCAATTAGAGAGAGGGATGTATGCATGATGATAGATGGTTGAATGGATGGATTGAGTGATAGATGGATTCATTGGATGGATGAAAGGTA
This sequence comes from Calotriton arnoldi, assembly GCA_963921515.1. NCBI lineage: Eukaryota > Metazoa > Chordata > Amphibia > Caudata > Salamandridae > Calotriton > Calotriton arnoldi. Next base: position 441,727 of record CAWUFW010001512.1, read on the forward strand.
GGTGGCTGGAGTGGGTGGATTGCTAGATTGGGTGGTTGAATGAGATGCGATGGATGGATGGATGAAACGAGGAAGGGACAGAGAAAAGGAGTAACATGTGGACAGTGGGCAGACATAGCAAGATAGAGAAATTGATAGATACTGTTATAATATCTAAAGAGAGTGTAATATTCAAGCTGTTTCATGATTCTGTCTTTAGGAAACTACTTGTAAATAGCTGAATGCGTGTGAGCCACGTAGCGTCTCCCTCAAAAGCAACGAGAACAATTATGCACCCTTTACTGATGCATTTGTGTGCAATTGTTCCTATAGAAATATAGAGAAGTGGCAACATTTATTGTGACACTTTGTCACAACAACATTTATTGGGGTACAATTTTCTGAACCAGTTTATGAATTCCATACATACATACATCGCCAGACAAAAATAATGAAGTTTCCAAGCATAAGCATCAATCTTCAGCGCATTATGGCCATCATTATGGCAATAGCTAGATACAATTACCATGCAAAGCGGTAGCTTGTTTCCATGGCGATGCCAAACGATCTGTAAATTCTTCTGCCAAGTGTGAAACAGCAATTGCATATATATGCTTAGCACTTTTTGGAACGCGTCAGTGTGATACAGCTGTTGCCTCATGCAACAAAATGTGTCAGACTCCTGGAGAGAACTAATGAAATAAAAGCCACCTTTTCATCATTAAAAAAAAAAGAAACAGTTTCAAGGCGTCTGAGTGCTTTTGCATTTGTTCGCATGTATACACCCACAATTCTCTCTGATTCAACGACAATGACAAATTGCATTTACCACACAAACACTAGAATACTTCAAACACATAAACTACATTCTGCTTCGTCGTTGTTGCTGTTATGAATTCAATTTTCAAGATGAAGACAACCACATTAGACTCCGCCTGGAAATGATGGAATGCCGCGGGCCTGCTGAGAGCCTTAGGGATATATAGAAATGCCTATCCGTAGAATATAACTTTTTGTTTCATGGCTACGGCTAATTAACTAGTAGCAAACAAAAGGATTCTGTTTTGCATCGCTAACATGAAGGTTGCTGTAGTGATGAGCACGCAGGCCGTTGTGGGCCTGTGTTGTTCCTCCAAAGGCACCTGCTCGACAAATGTCTGGGGAACATCACTTTCTTTCAGAAAAAAATAAACACGTGGTTAGGGGGAGGAACAGAACTGCTGACACACTCACTTAACACCATTGGTTTCCTGTCACATCTGAGAAACACGATTGCTGATGCAATCTGGATTCCCCTTCCAGAAAGACCTGTGCTCCATGGTTGGGCAAGGCAGCCAGGAGCCTTAAACAACTTTCTGAGATATGGTAATTTAAGATGTGTGTGAAGAAATGATCAAAGAGCATGTGTTCAGAATAAGTCATGCTCAGGAGAAACGGAATTATGCAAGAAGCATTTTTTAGAGTTTGTTGAAAGAAAAAAAAAATTGAACTGGGAAGCCAGTCATTAGACGGTCTTGTTATCATCCAATCTCAACTAGCACAGGATGCCCATAAGTCTAGAATTGGCTACCAGGATATTGGTTCAGTCAGAGACAATGTTTTGTTTGTATTTGAATGTTTTTGTGAATAACGTTCAACAAAAGATGGCTACCTTGCATGCACCTGGACACTTCTGCAAGGGCAGCCATTCTGGGACCGTATTATAAATGTGGCGCATTTTCCTTTATTGTGCCGGGGGCACCTTTTAAAAGGTGTACCTGGTGCAATGAAGAAAAATGCGCCGTATTATGATGAATGCGTTGCCCCCAGGGCACCCGCGAACTTGCGCTGCCCCCAGACACACTGCGAATGGTGGCCAGAGATTAGTTTTAGTGTCTAGGAAGCTGTCAGACCCACAGAGAGGTTAAAATAATAAAAATAAAAATAAAAAAAGCTTATTCTCTGTGGGGGACACATTGTGCCTGGGAAGAATTTCGTCATTCAGAGAGAAAGGACTTATTGTAAGCTGTGGTAGGTGGAAGCAAAACATGAATGACAATGTAAGAGACCAGTAGTTGCTGAAGGCTGGCTAAAAACCTCTCTAAGTAAATTTATAATTTTTACTTTTTAAGAAAAGATGAAAGTTCTTAAGTAGCTCCAAACTTTAAAAAAAGAGGACTGCACATAATATAAAAATAATGCATAAAGGACTCGGGAAGAAGCCAGTAGTTACCAGAGACCTAGAACCTGTTCCCCCATCATTTTCAGACATATATCACTTTAAAAACTTTTTAAACCTTTTTGTATTGCTATTTCATCAGCTTTATATACATTAAAAAGAGAAAAATAAAAAATAGAAATAAATAGCCTTCAGTTGAAATTAACTTCATTGTTCGACTGAAAAATCCTTGATAGTCAGCCAATGCGCGAATGAATGCTCTGACTCCAGAACTGAGGAGCCACCCAAACCCAATGGCCTTTAACAAGCATTGCCAAAGCCAAGACTCTGCTTGCATTTTTAGTCCAGACCAAAGTATTTTTAAAAAGCCTGCTACAGTGAAAGCAAATGGGGAAAAACGTGTGCTTTCTGTATACAATGCAGCTTTTAGATAAATATTTTTCTGTGGGATTATTTAGTGACTTTTGTGATATCAAATTGTCCCTCATGCTTTGAATGAGATGGAATGAAACACCAAAACTCAATAGCATGAGGTGAGCCAGTGATACTCATGTGGGGCGGAGCTAAAACCCACTATATGTATATGTTAAAGAATTGTTAACAACAGTTGCTCTCAAGCCATACCTAAAAAGCTAAAAACTATCTTCTTCTTAGAGGCCAATTCAGTTCTTATAACTGATTTTGGGACCATCCCTCCCCTTTTATAAGGGAGGAGACTCACACTCCGTAAACCATCCCTAAATCTAGTTTCGGAATTTCTTGGGGTTTCTGAATCGAGTTCTATCCACCACCCCATCCACTGGAAGAATGGACTATACACCTGCAAACTTTTTTGGGCATTTTATCAATACTGCAAAGTGAACCAAGCTATCACTATAAGAAGCAATGCATTAATTAATACATAATGAACAATGCAACGAAACCCTTAGAACTAAGTGAAATTAGCTCAGTCAAACTATTTTGAGAAACCAAGATTCACATAGATAAGCGATTGCTAGATAAGTTGATCAATCATAATTGGATAACAGTATGCCTATCAGTAATTATCACCTTTTCACCTAACAGCAGGGTCGACCTAAACTAATTATGAAACTTCATTAGGGAACCAGCCAATAGGGAGTTAATTCCCTGCAGGAAGACTTTTTTTAATAGTACTTAAAGATATTACTAATAGGTAAGAAAATAAAGTGCAAAAGCTAACGTGTTTAAGTATTTTAGAAAATGCCTCATCAAAATGTTCACGACTTGTTTTAACTGGACCAGCACCTTAACATTTAATAAAACTAATTGGTGCAGAAAGACATCATTGTGAAAAATACAAGGAACCCTAAGGGTCTGATTTAGTATTTGGCAGACGGTTACCCCGTCATAACTGTAATCGGTATCCTGTCCGCCATATTACAGGTACCATACGATATGCTGCACTTGTAGTAAGGCGGATGGGATATCCATCATGTTTGTGATAGAGTGACCTGTCCACCAAACTCTAAAGCAGGCCCAGAGCATGTCAAATGTAAATCCATTTAGATTTTTCATCATTATGTGGATCTCTCGAAAATAATTGCCTGGAGGAACAGGAAAGGCAATACATTTAGCCTTTCTATGGTATATGTAGACATTTACGCTGCACATAAATTAAAGAAACGGGTATCGTGGGTCTCAGTAGTACAGTGTCTCGAGAGCATTATGAAAGATATTTTTGGAAGGATAATCAAATGGTTTGTGTGCATGTGTTGTATCACTTTATTGTAGGAGATTTTATTGGAGAACTCTTTGTTTACCTTGCAGGTGTAATGAGGCCCAGAGCTGCAAGAGAGGCAGTGTGAGGGCTGAGAACTGGGAGAAATTAAAGAGGTGCAAACCATAGGAGGTCCATAGGCATAGATTATCTCTTCTGAGTAGGTTAGACAAGAGGTGAGATAACTAGTAAGCTGTAGAAAGTGTAAGGTGCAGAGGCTGTTGGATCCTGGGCGGTGTGGTGATAGAGGTGCAGACTCTGAGGCACATGGTCAGCAGCTATCTGCTCCCTGATGGCTATCTCCACTTGCAAGCCACTACAAAAAGGAATGTCGGAGTTTAAAATTCAAGATGGCAATATTAGACTAGGTGATATTTATACAAGAGCTCTTTTCTCAAAACTTTTTTTTACACCAGATTCAGGCAAATGGGTATTTTCTAAAAGAGAAGAGGTAGGTGGCAGCACTCCTAGTACACAACAGGGAATTATAAAGTGGACTCGTGCTGCATTTTGCTGATAACTCGGAATGTTCTGCCCACCCAGAATGAATGATCCTCCTTTCACTCTGCATTGAATGTAAGCAGTTCTCCTTTACTTCCCACCTCCACTGTTGCATTAGAGAGTGCTAGCAAACGTCCACTGGGGCCCAGCTCTCCTCACAGAAATGTTATATGTTATATTTTGGCCCTATTTCAATCTCTCACTTATATGGTCTTATGTGGGTTCTGAAGGCTTCGCCAGGCCTGCCAATCATCGAAAATGGCTGGCCATGGGATTTTAAGTTGCCACATCTTTTTTGTATTAGCTTGCAGGTGGAGCAGATGTTTTTTATTTTCCTTTTTGCTCCCTTGACCTACCAAGTACAGCTATTGAACAGAATTGGGTGTTAACTGTTCTTTGTAACTCATAAAACATAGCAGAAATACTGGAGGACATTTCTTCACAGATACCTAAGAGCAACAAACAACACTAAAGAACTGTTCCAGAGCTCCTTTTAGACCAAATACATGGTAGCTGTGCTTTTCTTTAAGATCCCTGCAACAATGACTGTTTCAACAACTTCTTCGACCTTAAAATAACCATCCAGGAGCAAATGCTGTCCTATCTAAAGACATCTCTTCTTCTCTGGACAACATTTGCACCATTTCTCCTTTAAAGTAACACATATGAACTCAAGCATTGCTACTGGAAAAACGTGCTGAGCTGATCCATTGACCCCTTTACTTCTTTAAACTATGTCTGTGTCCACACCCCCCTTGGAAAAGCATTGTACAAGAACGATGCTTAAGTATTCAAGACACTTTATCTGGGACGCCCAGTCTCTGTGTGACACTCAAACCTTTGCCTTGCTGTCTAGCTCTATCAAGGAAGCGTTTTCAAATAAAGCATTTCAGCAATACTTACTTCTTTGCCAATACATTTTTCTGCCATACTGGATGTTTAGGGGCATTGGAATAATTCTTTATTCAAAGAGACTAACTCAATTGTTCTTCTGGAAAGATATCCCTTTTTTATCCCAAATGATCCCTCGCAGATAATAATTTGTCCTTGTTCTTATTGGAACGACCATTGTCTGCTGGAATAGTGGACTAATGCATCCACTCACTGTAGGGGCCTGTGTTAAACCTTATGGTCACAGGTTCAAATCCGGACGGGACCACTCAGCCTTTCATCCTTCTGATGTCGATAAAATGGCCCCACTAGTTGGTAACAATAAACATATGTTATTCAGCGCCAAGATACCCTTCTGGGTGAACATGTGCTTTACAAATACACGTTATGTTTGTTTGGGCATGGTAATGTTTTCTATTGGCTGTTTTGAACCGTGTTGTCCTCTACATTTCATCCCACATCACTTTGAGCAAGAATTAAACCCCAGCCTCAGCCAAGCTAACAAAAGGTAAGTGAGGGCTTTTTTCAGGCATTAATCATATCAGCATATTATTATTTTAGGAAATGGACTGTGGGATTTCACGCACAGTTCATCAAACCTAATGCTCTCTTCAAATAACAGACAACTGGCATCCCCACAGACCCAAATTAGGGCACACAGGCCAGAGCATAACACATGTAGCCCCACTTCTCAGATTCAAATATGCAGTGACTGGCAACAGTTAAACTCCATGACTCTGAAATGTGCAAGGTAATCTAAATTCAGTAGGTTCATGTCAACAGTCCAGTTTCACATTGTCATGTGCTCATCACATAAGGTGCACATATGCATCATCCTTATTCTAATTGGGACACTCAGCATGGATGATGTAACTAGACTTGTTATGGCATTAGGACTTGCATCTGGCTAAACAGGTTGTTGAACACTTATGGCCTGAGAGGAGGGACTCATTTTACGATGGAGGACTTCAATGTCCACTAATCTCAATGCGGCAGGAAAAGGAATACAGTAAATCGTAAAGATGTCTGGAGGGGATTCATTTTTATGTGATAATCAGAAGAACCCTTTTTGTTACAAACTGCACTGGCAAGCACATAGTGTATCTAAAATTAGATCCTATCACATAATCAAAAAAGATACTTCTCAGCACAAGACATCTTTTATTTACCATCAGAGCTGCGAGTATTCACCCTTTGGGCATCCCATCAATCTGGCAGCACTAAACACCCTTCTGTTATTTGATTTTAATGATTTACAAAGCAATTGACGCCATTCCTAACTGTGTCACATGCTCAAGACAGAGTGCCCCTTTGGTTGCTAGGAAACTGAAAGGTTTTTTTTAATCTGTGAAGAAATATAAATCAAAACATAGACATAAGAGGTGTTTGTACTTGCATCTACCACTTGCTGCATTATAGCAGCCCAACGCCAGCATGAGAAAAGGGCAGCAATGCAGCATCAATCCACAATAGGACGAGTAAGCGCCTATGGCAAAATGGCAGGAGGGGCAAGAAAAGCACGGGGGGATGAGGTTGAATGGTGCAGAAGCAAATCATTGTAATTTCCCAATGGAAGGACACGATTAATTGAACTGAAGTTGGAGTGAGGGGACTTTGTTATATCCTAATGTGTTCTCAATGTACAGTATAAGAATGGCGTAACTTTTCCTGACTGCAAGTTTATTTTTCAGCAATATCTTGAACTGAATCAGCACTGATATATGTTCCCAAGTTCTCCACAGGAAGGTACATGTTAAGACAGACTGACACTAAGAGTTTATCGTCAGTAGCTGTTTGAATTCACAAGATGACATTTCTTCAAAGTCACTTGCATGCCATTCTACACTCTTTATTACATTGTCCACTACTGAATAATCTCAAAGTGTGTTTCCTGTATAGCCATGAAATTAAGGGAGATTACAAGTCAGACCCTGGGGATCTCCTTAGAGATGAGAAATTACTGTGGGAAGTCGTAATCCAAAATTACTATCCCGAGTACCATGGTTAATGGTTATTTCTCATTTCGCACTACATATTTCCTCTGGAGATTTAGGTTTTTAGAAGCTGAAGTCTCCAAGCGAGAGGCACAGGCTCTCTTAACCATCACATGTCAAAGTCACTACTATTCGGAGCCACCATTTTTATTCTAAGTTACATCATACATGCAATGTTATGTTATGTTAATAATATTTATACAGTGTACTGTGTAACACTTCATAGAGATGACACATTAGGATTGCAGAAATATCCCATTTCTGCTTCCTGGGACGCCATTCTACTAGCTTTGCATGCACACGGAGAGAGGGGAACAGTGTACCCAGCCGCTGTCTGTGCAGGTACCAGCGGTGGGGCGGTGGGGCTGGGTGGAGGGGGATTCCGACGGACGATGACGAGGGAAAATTAATTATTTATTTAATTTTCCCTCGGCATCATCCCTCGAAATTCCCCCCACCCGGCCCCACTGCTGTTACCTGCATGGACTGCGGCTGGGTGTACCGGAACCCACTGATACGACTGGGAACCTGTCGCAAGCAGCAACAGAATGATTAGGGTGTCCCCTCCCCCTCCACATCACCTCTCATTTCCATGTTGATGAGACGACCCCTTGCTAGATTTTCTCGTTTCCTCTCCCCACCCTCCCCCTTTGATCATGCCTCACTTACAAGCACTACACATAATTAGAATGAGACATTTGGGACGACCTATGAGTTTCTGCAGCAACTGGAAGTTTTCGTTTTCCCGGTTGGACTACTCTCCCTTTCCCCTCTTTAAATTTCATGGTTATTGTTGACAGAAAAGTAACGAACTGTATTGAATCTCTTTTTACTCCTGCACATTGCCTGGACTGGGGATTCTCTGATTAAACACACCTTTATGGAAACATGCTTGATACACAATATTTAGGTGTCCTCCCACTATACTATATTTATTGCTGTGCTACATCACAGAGTTTAAATTGTATGTATCACATCTATATTGGCATTCAGCATATTAAGAGATATTAACGTGATGCGCCACTGTTTGAATTTACCATACTATGTCTCACACGGGGTACTATGGTGTTGGATACTTATGTGTTTCTTATATTGAAAACTTAAGAAAAGTTGGTCGTGAATGGAAAAGAGATGTGGATCATGAAACTTATTTTCAATAAAAATATTCAAACAAAAAAAATGATTCATACAGTGCACAGCTACTCAAAGAGTGTCCATGCGCTAAAGCAGGCATAACGGTGCCAGCAATGATTGTCCTATGAAGATTGACGAAAGAGCCATGTCTTTAGTGTTTTTTTTTTTTTTAAAAGATGCATGTCTTTACTAGTAGTGCTAAATTACTCTGAAATGAGCAGGAAATGAAAGGAAAAGTGAACTTTGTGTGGATGATATTTAATTGTTGGGAAATTCGTTTAACATTTGCTGGGGATCCTTTGTTGCGTGTAAACGTTATTATGAATTACAAGAGAGTACTTTGAACTCAAAATCTTCTGTCTCCTGTTTGAACCTCATGTATCTATTAAAAAAAAGAGAAGAACCTGGATTCACTCTCTTTTCATAATACTTTCGATGTATATTTGAATTTTATTTGAATTAATTTAGAGGCTTCGAAAATGTGTGTCAGTATATATATGGTTTATATGTAGGCTTGTATGACATTGTTAAAAGAAAAAAAAGCACACCTGGACACATTTAGCACAGGTTTCATACATGTAAAGTAGATCTTTGATCTGGATCTTAAACTCAAGTTCTTCCTGTTAAGAATTAAGATGTGCTACTTCCCCACTAGCAAAACAGAAGTACACCAGCAGCAGGTATCATACCTCCGAAAAAACCTGTAATTAAATGTTCCCGTGCTTGTATTTGCTGTAATGTAGTCATTTTAAGGGGATGTTGTATAGGAACCACGCAATCCTGGACTGGATGGCAATATTCAAACAAGAAAATAGAGCTGCTCTCAGATTGATGAGGACGCATTGCTTTGTTGGCACTTTGTAGATGAAGTAACTCTCTCAAATGTAAAAAAAAAAATGAATCTTGTGCTCTGCGGATGGTAATTTATAGATCTCTACTCGAAGAGTTTTCTGTGCATAAAAGAACAGAGAGCTTCTTTGATGTCTTCAGTGCTTTCATTTTACAAAGGGATTAAGTCCCAAAGATAGTGTTACTTGCATAATCTCTTACATACTGTACTCACTTGAGAATAATTTCCATAAAGAAACTTCAGCAATGTTCGCACTGAGACTCAGTTTGGCAAGGCATGGATGCCAACTACATTTAAATTCCACACTAAAATCGAAGTAGAATTGTTTCTCAGGATATCAGATGTGCAGAGAGCACTTTTGGATTCCAGTCATTTGCTGATGCTAATTCGAGAGATGGAAGAAAAGTGATATATATATATAGCTGAAAAAACCACAGGTTTCAGGCACGTTATAGTTAGTTGGACATTTCAGTCGTACAAAACCAGTAAATTCGGGCGTTATATATTTAGTTCAGCTAACTATAACTCGCGCCCCCGCAATGCACTGCTGATGACGTCACATATTACATCACTCATGACATGGTCAGTGACATCACTGATGACATCACTGATGACATCTCAAATGACATCCCTGATGACATCATCCAGTGACTGTGTGTTTCTGTAAAGTTTAAATATGTTTAATATATAGGCCAAGCTGTATTGAAGAATGAGTGGGTGTATGAGTGTCTCAATGGATGATTTAGTAGGTGAGTGACTGACTCTATAAGTGGGAGATTAAACGTATCTTACTGAATGCATGGGTTAGTGACTAAACTGTGTGAATGTCTGTATCAGTCTGTCTGTTGGTGTGTAAGCGGCTGTATGGGTTGGTGAATAGCTACATGAGTGTCTATATGGGTTATTGATTGGTTGTCTGAGTATCTGTATGGGTGCCTTAGTGTTTGTGTGGGTGGGAGGTGTGTGACTCTGTGCATAGATGTGTGAGTGGGTGATTCACTGGGTGCATAGATTCAAGAGTGCATCTGTAAAGGGCTGTATGGGTGGGTGAGTGTGTGTATAGGTGTGTTGGTGAGTGAATGGATGTCTCAGTGGTACATGTGTGAGTAACTACATTTGTGAAAGGCAGTATATGTGAGTGTTGGAGTATATAAATGACTATATGTGAGAGTGAGTGATTGTGAGAGTGGCTGTATGGATGAGTGTGTGCTTCTATCAGTGATTGTATAAGAGCGTAAATATGTGTTATCTGTATGAGTAAGTGAGGTGGTGTGTGTATAACTGTATAGGTGAGTAAATGGGAGTGTGATTAATTATTTGCATGACTGACTAGGTGTGTGAGTAACTCTATGGATGAGTGGCGGTGTGTGAGTGTCTATATAGGTGTATGAGTGCATATGATAGTCCTGTACTGATGAGTGACCGAAAGTATGAGTGACTGTATGAGTGAGTGAGTGGATGTGTGTGTAGACCTAAGAATCAGTGAGTGGTTATGTAGTTATTGGTGTTGGAGTGTCTATGGTTTTGAGAATAGCAGTCTGTAATTTAGAGTGGGTGTATAAAAGGTTATATTAGGGTGTGAGAAGATGCATCAGATTATCATGTGGATGATGTCATCAGGGATGTCATTTGAGATGTCATCAGTGATGTCATGAGTGATGTCATTGACAATAAACAGTAGAGGGACCTTGGAAAAGTTTGATGGGTGAGGAAGGAACCAGGGAAATAGAAGCTGCAAAAACACAAAAAACCTTCCCTCACATATATACCTCTAACATTGGCCATAAGTCCATAATTCCAGAAAACCCACAGACCAAAAATATTTTTGTAAGAAAAAAACTTTTTTAATTCATGTATATTTATCAAAATATATTTTTTTCATAGTATTTTATACATTTTTTCTTCATTATCATATGTGATGCAGACGACATCACACAAGATACAATAAAAACAAGACAGAAGCCCAACATCATGATATAATGGGGTACCTATGAGTAAATATACATGTAACCACCCCAACCACCACATACAGAAAAACCAACACTCAATAGCAATAAGTCATACAAAACAAATAATAACAGAAAACAGTACATACAACAAAATTGACAAAGGCAAACAGGAAAAGAAGCGCCGACGCGCGTTTCGGAGATCCCAAGTATATGTCAAACTCCTTCTTCAGGGCTCACTTTATTTAATCATTTTGAGGTTGACCATCATTTTGACTGTAAACACGTCTTCTCATCAAATTGTTGTAGATTTATATAAGGAAAGTTAAAGGGCTTCAATCACAATAAAATATTGGTCTGTGGGAAGGAAACATACAATAAATATTTCTTGTAACAGTAATTTATAATTAAAAAAGGAGCAAAATAAACCCATTCCAAATGGTGCAGATGCAGAGCAAAGATGTGATAAAGAGTATTTACTACCACCAAAGAAATATTAACCAAGAAAGATACAGTGATGAACAGACCCCTCATACCCCAATTACATGAAAAAGAAAAGAAAGGAAGTAATTTGATACACCCCTTGTAGAACTCAGAAGATCAAAGCTAAGTATGAAAAGTGTGATCCACATACTTCGAGTGGATTCCAATACACACAACGGTCAGATGGGCACAAGCGGTACGCGCCTCCACCGGTCAATGTTCATAAACTGAAGAAATCAAAAGGACAAGATATACAGTCCAGAAAAATACTAAAAGTAAATACTCATAAGCGTACTACTAATTCCAAAATGGAGACTAAAGCTTCAGAATAGCTAAACACACAGCGGACGTCCATAGGGTCCAGCATGCATACCCAAACTGGAATGCGTATAGTAGAATAGTTTAAAACCAGACTAGTAACTAGCTAACTCACAATTTGCTAGCCATCTAATATATTATATTTAGAAAAAAACCTCACTATAGAGGACTGATGGAATAAGTCTGGGTAAAAACCTCACTCTAGAGGGCTGATGGAAGCACAGACTGGCAGCATAATGAACCAACACACTCAAACTATACCCAATAGGGCGTGAGATGACAATGACACTATGGCAAGCTTAACAAACAGAAAGTAAGCAGAATAACTAAAATTAAGTAAACTACACTCTATCAGATACCCTTACTAAGTGTCTTTTGGATAATATATGCTAATCTAAGAAGCAGTACTCACATAGATAAAAAGTAGAAATCGCATAAGAAGTAGTACTTTAAAAAATGAAGCATGGACAGTTCAGGTATCGCAGAGCCACAATGGACATAACGACCTAACCACAAAAATAATATAAGAAAAGAGTTTTAATGAACAGACCAGTCAAGAAATAGACAAAACGGGGCAGTGACTAAATGAAAAGAAAAAAAGTCACTTACAGTCTTAATGGACATGATGTCTCTAAGTTGCCGGGTACCGCGTTCAGTACTTAGTTAATAGGGCCCAATACTGCCGAAGGAAACTGTCTCCTCGTGCACGGTCTAATAAAAGGATCACGAGGAAACCAAAAGAGTCAGCGTGTGAAAATTGGTAAATGTAAACTACACACATGACAAAAAATGTTAGTATAAAGGCGACCAGCCGTACTACTCACCATAGGTCTACCGTCCTCAATCCTACACCGCGGGGGTCCCAGGTTGTGAACGCAGCTACAAACTGGAAAGGAAGGGACCTGCGTCTTATAAAGGGAGAATATTCTAAACGATAGTCACATGGGCGGACGAAATAAAAACCCAACACAAAGGAAGGACTATGGGTGAATGACTTCCTATTAGTTCACAGGCTACCTCTCTACGTCCTAAACATAGAAAACGGACTCATGCAGTCCACACAGATGGCAGCCATGATGGAATGGACCATAAGTAAAGGAAAGACTGCTCGGAGGACTGCTGGAGGAATACACCCGTGAACCTGAATAATAATAAAGAAATCAACTGGTACATTATGATACACCAACCAAAATACAATAAGAGAAAAGAAAAACCACTAGTGCTGGACTACAGAAAGACAAATACAAAAAAAGAAACATGAATAAAACCCACTAATAAATAGTAAAGACTAGTGAGAATAATTCCCACTGAATAAAGACAAATCCCTATCATAAAGGCCATAAAATAAATAAAGAATAAATAACAGCTAGAGAATAGAACAAGAATTAGATTCCAAACAATGAGCCAGAATTCAGATGATGGCATTCTCCCATGGGAGGGACTCATTCAATCCTTTGCCAAATGTCTCTAGAGTGTAAATCCAGAAAACCTCCCTCTTCCGTCTCAGAGCATCTATGTTACTGTCTTTGGGGGGAAGTATACGTTCCAATATTGTCCACCGCAAATCTTTCACAGAATGTCCAAACTCCAACCAATGGGTAACCATAGGGGCACTTAGTCGTCTGTTATGGATCGCTGACTTATGTTCACTGAACCTGATTCTGAACTCCCTGCCTGTCTCGCCTACATATCCTTTGTGGCAGGGGCACAGAATGATGTACACCACATTGCTTGTTCTACAATTTGTCATATCCTTGAGTATAAAAGTCTTCTTACCCCATTTAAGCTCATGGGAGACGATAGCAAAATCACAAGCATGGCAGTTTCACATTTGTGAGTTCCCATGACTGGGTTGATACCAAAAATAGATTTCTGGATAAAGTTGTCATTCTGCGGTACCCTTGATTTGACCAGAGCATTCCTAAGATTGTTATTGCGTCGGAACGCGAAAATGGGTTTAGGAAGAATGCATTTATGGGTGTCTGTATTAAGAATGTGCCATTGGGTGTTACTAATTTGGCGTACTTTATGATTCAGGTTGGAGTGCGTAGTGACGCACACCAGTTTATTGTCAGTCTTGGCCTCCTTATTCTGAAGCAGGGCCGTTCTATCATAATATTTGGCCCTTTTATAGGATTCTTTGACAAGTCTATGAGGGTAGCCTCTATCCCGAAGTTTCACCTTCAGTTGTTCCGCATGTAGTTCAAAATTCTGCATGGTAGCACAATTCCTACGCAACCGCAGGAATTGGCTAAACGGAATACTATCCTTTTGGCTGTGGGGATGGTAACTTTCATACTGTAAGAGGGTATTCCGTGCAGTTGGCTTAGTATAGAGGGAAACCTCTATTTTCTGGTCAATCACTTGAATCCAGATGTCTAAAAATTCAATTTTTTCTGTACTCATGTTAGGACTAAATTTAAGGTGAGAATCACACAAATTAATCCAAAGGACAAATTCCTCTAGTTGTTCTTCCTGACCTCTCCAAATAAAGAAAATATCGTCGATAAAACGATGCCAAAGCAGTATGTTTTCACTAAAGGGGGCAACTTCATTAAAGATATGTTTCTTTTCAAAAGAGCCCATAAAGATGTTAGCTACATTGGGCGCACAAGCTGCGCCCATGCTGACTCCTTGTATCTGCTTGTAGATGATTCCATCAAATTCGAAATAGCTTTCTTTAAGTACAATAGCCAGGCATTCCAAGAGGAAAAGATGGTCACAGGGACTCTTCCCACTTTCCAAGATACTCTTCACAGCTTTCAATGCGTCATTCTGAGGGATATTAGTGTATAGGGCCTCAATATCCATTGAGACCAAGATGTCGGTATGGGGATTAAATATGATACCCTCTATTTGACTAATAAGGTGGCCAGTGTCTTTAATATATCCTGGCAGAGCAGATGCCAAAGGCTGCAAATGGATATCCACATACTTGGATAGGGGTTCAGTAAGAGACCCGATTGTCGAAACAATGGGTCTAAAGGGAGGCTGAGTTAAGTTCTTATGAGTCTTAGGCACCCCATATAAGATGGGAATCTTATGAAAGGGGACGTTGAGATAGTCAAATTCTTGTTGACATATAGAGCCTCTATCAAGGGCTCTCTGTGTAATCTCAAGAATATCTCTCTTGATTCTTAGTTCTGGATAACTCTTAAATTGGACATAATGTTCAGGCACGCTAAGCATGTATTCAATTTGTTCCTTGTATGTAGCACTATCCAGTACTACCATACCTCCCCCTTTGTCCGATGGTTTTATAGTAACTTCCGTATTGGAAGAAAGTCGTTTAAGTGCTTGATATTCTGCATAGTCCAGATTAAAGGGGGTTTGGGGACATAAGCCAAGAGTTTTTGAATTTTGGTACTCACAACCTTTTCAAAATGCCCACTTCAGCACCTACCTGATCCAAAGAAGGGGTAAAAACAGATACAGGTCGAAGTCCAGTATAGTTGTCATTAACTATTGCTGGCCTCCCTTCTAAAAATCTTTTCAATCTAATCTTACGAAAGAAGGATTGAATATCTGTACTCATTTTAAAGCGGTCAACATAGGTACTGGGCACGAATGAGAGACCTCGTGATAATAGTTGCATGGAAGGTTCATCCAACTTGGTTTTAGAGAGATTGAAGATAGGGATGGGTTCAACATGAGAACTGCTGTCACGATATATCAGGGGAAATCCCCCTATTCTCTCCAGTATTGTTTCCGCCTTGTCTGCAGAAACTGAGGGGAGTTCTCGGATTGTTGATAAGCCCCTCTCTCCTGATTCCTGAATCTCACTCTCGCTGGTCCTTGTCTGTTGCCTAAAAAGCGACTATTTCTGTCTGAGCCCTCAAAGGGTTGCTGTCTATATCCATAGCCCCCATACTGATTGGAGCCTCCCTCATTGTCTGATCCTGATGTATCTGAAAATGTGAGGATTTTTTTATGAGACCAATGTTGTCGTTCTCCTTGATAGGGATGCTCTCGTTCAGATTTATAATATCCGGCCCCTAGGTAGGGATAGACCCTCTTTTCAGAAAAAAACCTAATATCTTTTTTTAGTTTCTCAGTTTTTTCTTTATTAAGTAATCACAGAAGGAGCTCATTTCTAAATTAATCTCTTCAAGCTTCTTTTTGGCATCCTCAACTGAATTGTTTTTCTTCAAAGTATCCTCCATTTCTGCAATTTCTTTTAAGAGGGTGTCAACCACCTCTCTTCCTGTCTCTATAATGAGCATCATGAGGTCCCTGGAGCACCTATTGGCTATAAGTGACCATTTCTCCAGGAACCTCCTAACCTCAACAAAGGGGCCTGGTATATTTCGTACACGGAGACCATTGGGGATGACTCCAGCTCTCAAATACTCTAACATGAATTCCGCGTGAGATTCCGTCCTTCTGGCCTTTTTTTTTAGATTAAGTAATTTAAACCAATCATCATTAATGTTATTACTAATGGTAAATTGCCGATCAGAAGCAGAACTCCCACCCAGAAGTCTAGAAAAGTCCTCGTCTGTAAATCCAAAAGTTTTAATTTTTTCCATGATGCAGTGCTTACAATGCCAAGAGAAAATGCAGTGAAGCACAATAAAAGAGAGATAAATACCAAAAGATGCTATCACAGAAACCCAAAAATGAAAAGGTCCAAAGAGACCACACTAAACAAAGATATACAAAAAGTAAAAAATAACACAAAGGAGTGAGAATATAAAGAGACAAGTGGAATGGAAATGCTCCTAAGAACCAACGCGACCCTCACAGCAAAGTGCCGGGAATATCAACAATAAACAGTAGAAGGACCCTGGAAAAGTTTGATGGGTGAGGAAGGAACCAGGGAAATAGAAGCTGCAAAAACACAAAAACCTTCCCTCACATATATACCTCTAACATTGGCCATAAGTCCATAATTCCAGAAAACCCACAGACCAAAAATATTTTTGTAAGAAAAAAACTTTTTTAATTCATGTATTTATCAAAATATATTTTTTTCATAGTATTTTATACATTTTTCTTCATTATCATATGTGATGCAGACGACATCACACATGATAAAATAAAAGCAAGACAGAAGCCCAACATCATGATATAATGGGGTACCTATGAGTAAATATACATGTAACCACCACATACAGAAAAACCAACACTCAATAGCAATAAGTCATACAAAACAAATAATAACAGAAAACAGTACATACAACAAAATTGACAAAGGCAAACAGGAAAAGAAGCGCCGACATGCGTTTCGGAGATCCCAAGTATATGTCAAACTCCTTCTTCAGGGCGCACTTTATTTAATCATTTTGAGGTTGACCATCATTTTGACTGTAAACACGTCTTCTCATCAAATTGTTGTAGATTTATATAAGGAAAGTTAAAGGGCTTCAATCACAATAAAATATTGGTCTGTGGGAAGGAAACATACAATAAATATTTCTTGTAACAGTAATTTATAATTAAAAAAGGAGCAAAATAAACCCATTCCAAATGGTGCAGATGCAGAGCAAAGATGTGATAAAGAGTATTTACTACCACCAAAGAAAAAATAACCAAGAAAGATACAGTGATGAACAGACCCCTCATACCTCAATTACATGAAAAAGAAAAGAAAGGTAGTAATTTGATACACCCCTTGTAGAACTCAGAAGATCAAAGCTAAGTATGAAAAGTGTGATCCACATACTTCGAGTGGATTCCAATACACACAACGGTCAGATGGGCACAAGCCTCCACCAGTCAATGTTCATAAACTGAAGAAATCAAAAGGACAAGATATACAGTCCAGAAAAATACTAAAAGTAAATACTCATAAGGGTACTACTAATTCCAAAATGGAGACTAAAGCTTCAGAATAGCTAAACACACAGCGGACGTCCATAGGGTACAGCATGCATACCCAAACTGGAATGCGTATAGTAGAATAGTTTAAAACCAGACTAGTAACTAGCTAACTCACAATTTGCTAGCCATCTAATATATTAT
The DNA here is from genome assembly GCA_963921515.1 of Calotriton arnoldi. Classification (NCBI taxonomy): domain Eukaryota; kingdom Metazoa; phylum Chordata; class Amphibia; order Caudata; family Salamandridae; genus Calotriton; species Calotriton arnoldi. The sequence continues at coordinate 459,683 of CAWUFW010001512.1, forward strand.
ATTTAGAAAAAACCTCACTATAGAGGACTGATGGAATAAGTCTGGGTAAAAACCTCACTCTAGAGGGCTGATGGAAGCACAGACTGGCAGCATAATGAACCAACACACTCAAACTATACCCAATAGGGCGTGAGATGACAATGACACTATGGCAAGCTTAACAAACAGAAAGTAAGCAGAATAACTAAAATTAAGTAAACTACACTCTATCAGATACCCTTACTAAGTGTCTTTTGGATAATATATGCTAATCTAAGAAGCAGTACTCACATAGATAAAAAGTAGAATTCCCATAAGAAGTAATACTTTAAAAAAATGAAGCATGGACAGTTCAGGTATCGCATAGCCACAATGGACATAACGACCTAACCACAAAAATAATATAAGAAAAGAGTTTTAATGAACAGACCAGTCAAGAAATAGACAAAATGGGGCAGTGACTAAATGAAAAGAAAAAAAGTCACTTACAGTCTTAATGGACATGATGTCTCTAAGTTGCCGGGTACCGCGTTCAGTACTTAGTTAATAGGGCCCAATACTGCCGAAGGAAACTGTCTCCTCGTGCACGGTCTAATAAAAGGATCACGAGGAAACCAAAAGAGTCAGCGTGTGAAAATTGGTAAATGTAAACTACACACATGACAAAAAATGTTAGTATAAAGGCGACCAGCCGTACTTCTCACCATAGGTCTACCGTCCTCAATCCTACACAGCGGGGGTCCCAGGTTGTGAACGCAGCTACAAACGGGAAAGGAAGGGACCTGCGTCTTATAAAGGGAGAAGATTCTAACCGATAGTCACATGGGTGGACGAAATAAAAACCCAACACAAAGGAAGGACTATGGGTGAATGACTTCCTATTAGTTCACAGGCTACCTCTCTACGTCCTAAACATAGAAAACGGACTCATGCAGTCCACACAGATGGCAGCCATGATGGAATGGACCATAAGTAAAGGAAAGACTGCTCGGAGGACTGCTGGAGGAATACACCCGTGAACCTGAATAATAATAAAGAAATCAGCTGGTACATTATGATACACCAACCAAAATACAATAAGAGAAAAGAAAAACCACTAGTGCTGGACTACAGAAAGACAAATACAAAAAAAGAAACATGAATAAAACCCACTAATAAATAGTAAAGACTAGTGAGAATAATTTCCACTGAATAAAGACAAATCCCTATCATAAAGGCCATAAAATAAATAAAGAATAAATAACAGCTAGAGAATAGAACAAGAATTAGATTCCAAACAATGAGCCAGAATTCAGATGATGGCATTCTCCCATGGGAGGGACTCATTCAATCCTTTGCCAAATGTCTCTAGAGTGTAAATCCAGAAAACCTCCCTCTTCCGTCTCAGAGCATCTATGTTACTGTCTTTGGGGGGAAGTATACGTTCCAATATGGTCCACCGCAAATCTTTCACAGAATGTCCAAACTCCAACCAATGGGTAACCATAGGGGCACTTAGTCGTCTGTTATGGATCGCTGACTTATGTTCACTGAACCTGATTCTGAACTCCCTGCCTGTCTCGCCTACATATCCTTTGTGGCAGGGGCACAGAATGAGGTACACCACATTGCTTGTTCTACAATTTGTCATATCCTTGAGTATAAAAGTCTTCTTACCCCATTTAAGCTCATGGGAGACGATAGCAAAATCACAAGCATGGCAGTTTCCACATTTGTGAGTTCCCATGACTGGGTTGATACCAAAAATAGATTTCTGGATAAAGTTGTCATTCTGCGGTACCCTTGATTTGACCAGAGCATTCCTAAGATTGTTATTGCGTCGGAACGCGAAAATGGGTTTAGGAAGAATGCATTTATAACATAACATGTGTATTTGTAAAGCGCACGTTCACCCCAGCAACGGGGCATCTTGGCGCTGAATAACAGATGTTTATTGTTACCCAACTCAATGGTACTCATTTTATCGACCTCAAATGGATGAAAGGCTGAGTGGACCCGCCGGGATTCGAACCTGTGACCATGAGGTCAAACACAGGCCCCTGCAGTGGATGCATTAGTCCACTGAGCCACCAGACCCAGCTTATGGGTGTCAGTATTAAGAATGTGCCATTGGGTGTTAATAATTTGGCGTACTTTATGATTCAGGTTGGAGTGCGTAGTGACGCACACCAGTTTATTGTCAGTCTTGGCCTCCTTATTCTGAAGCAGGGCCGTTCTATCATAATATTTGGCCCTTTTATAGGATTCTTTGACAAGTCTATGAGGGTAGCCTCTATCCCGAAGTTTCACCTTCAGTTGTTCCGCATGTAGTTCAAAATTCTGCATGGTAGTACATTTCCTACGCAACCGCAGGAATTGGCTAAACGGAATACTATCCTTTTGGCTGTGGGGATGGTAACTTTCATACTGTAAGAGGGTATTCCGTGCAGTTGGCTTAGTATAGAGGGAAACCTCTATTTTCTGGTCAATCACTTGAATCCAGATGTCTAAAATTCAATTTTTCTGTACTCATGTTAGGACTAAATTTAAGGTGAGAATCACACAAATTAATCCAAAGGACAAATTCCTCTAGTTGTTCTTCCTGACCTCTCCAAATAAAGAAAATATCGTCGATAAAACGATGCCAAAGCAGTATGTTTTCACTAAAGGGGGCAACTTCATTAAAGATATGTTTCTTTTCAAAAGAGCCCATAAAGATGTTAGCTACATTGGGCGCACAAGCTGCGCCCATGCTGACTCCTTGTATCTGCTTGTAGATGGTTCCATCAAATTCGAAATAGTTTTCTTTAAGTACAATAGCCAGGCATTCCAAGAGGAAAAGATGGTCACAGGGACTCTTCCCACTTTCCAAGATACTCTTCACAGCTTTCAATGCATCATTCTGAGGGATATTAGTGTATAGGGCCTCAATATCCATTGAGACCAAGATGTCGGTATGGGGATTAAATATGATACCCTCTATTTGACTAATAAGGTGGCCAGTGTCTTTAATATATCCTGGCAGAGCAGATGCCAAAGGCTGCAAATGGATATCCACATACTTGGATAGGGGTTCAGTAAGAGACCCGATTGTCGAAACAATGGGTTTGAAGGGAGGCTGAGTTAAGTTCTTATGAGTCTTAGGCACCCCATATAAGATGGGAATCTTATGAAAGGGGACGTTGAGATAGTCAAATTCTTGTTGACATATGGAGCCTCTATCAAGGGCTCTCTGTGTAATCTCAAGAATATCTCTCTTGATTCTTAGTTCTGGATAACTCTTAAATTGGACATAATGTTCAGGCACGCTAAGCATGTATTCAATTTGTTCCTTGTATGTAGCACTATCCAGTACTACGATACCTCCCCCTTTGTCCGATGGTTTTATAGTAACTTCCGTATTGGAAGAAAGTCGTTTAATTGCTTGAAATTCGGCATAGTCCAGATTAAAGGGGGGTTTGGGGACATAAGCCAAGAGATTTTGAATTTTGGTACTCACAACCTTTTCAAAAATGCCCACTTCAGCACCTACCTGATCCAAAGAAGGGGTAAAAACAGATATAGGTCGAAGTCCCGTATAGTTGTCATTAACTATTGCTGGCCTCCCTTCAAAAAATGAGGTCCTCAGGACACAAGAGGACCTCATCACTCCACCAGCAGTGCGCCAAGAGGTGCGTTTGCAGAGTGGTGTAAAAAGGGGCATGGCCTCGGACCACCTCTCTGCTACGCAGCTCTGTGGCGCATACTGGAGGTACCTGGTGGACTAGTTGGCCCCCAGGGACCCTCAGTATTCAAGGGGAATTAATTCCCCAACTTACAACGCACCAGGGGGCGCGTTTGCTGAGTGCTGCAGGGAGGGGGCGGGGCCTCCGGCGAGATGCCAGCTTTTTTTTTATTTTTTATTTTTAGAAGGGGGGCTGTGTGGCTCCCCTTCTTTTACCATTTTTTTTGCCCTGGGGACCCCAACCCCCAGGGCCTGCCCCTTTTATAAACAAAAAATGTAAAAAACGGGAAGGGGCTGCGTGGCACCCCTTCCGATACCAATTTCATCCCCGGGGCATGGCCACATATTTAATAATTTTTTTTATTTTTATTTTTAAGGAGGGGGCTGCGTGGCCCCCCTCCTGAGGCCATTATTGGCCCCGGGGACCCAATCCCCCCGAGCTGTGCCTCTTTTTTTTCCTTTTTTTTTTACTCAGGGAGGGGAGCCGCGTGGCCCCCCTCCCGGGCCACTTTTGGCCCCGGGGACCCCATCCCCCGGGGACGGCTCTTTGCGTTGGGGACCGTGGGGGGAACCCCAATGTCCCGCCGGCTCCCCGCCTCCTGCGGAAGCCGGCATTGCTTTTAAGCAAGGTGAGCTGCTGACAAGCAGCTCCCCTTGCTCAAAAGCAATTCTGCTTTGCTTCATTGAAGCGAGAGCAGGTTTCCCTGCCGTGCTCCCGCCCTGCCATAGCAAACAGCAATGTCCCGGGGGTGGGCACCCCGGGACATTGCAGGAGCCGGCCCTGGGAGGTGGCGGTCCCCAGGGCCATCGAGGGCTCCAGAAGGGGGGCCGCGCGGCCCCCCTCCCAACGTATTTAAAGCCCCGGGGAGGTGGTGGTCCCCAGGGCCCGGGGGTCCGTAACGGACCCCTGAATTTCAATATTAAGTGCCCCGGGGAGGTGGTGGTCCCCGGGGCAGTGTGGGGGGGCTTGAGCCCCCCCACACTAATTATTATTTATAGCCCCAGAGAGGTGGCGGTCCCCGGGGCTCGGAAGGCTTGGGGGGGCCCGTGAGGCCCCCCGCCCAGCTACATGAAAGCACCGGGGAGGTGGCGGTCCCCGGGCTGCGGGGAGGCCGCGTGCCCCCCGCATTGAATGTAAGAAGCCCCGGGGAGGTGGCGGTCCCCGGGGCTGCGGGGCCCCCCCGCAAATGAATTTGTGAGTGCCCCCCAGACCTGGCCCACCCAAGGGCCTTCAAAAACAAAGCGCGGGAGCCCGCGCTTCTTTTTAATTTTCTCGGCCGAATTCACGACCCCAGCGTGAATTCGGCTGATTTTTAAAACAAAATGCTTTTTTAGGCCCTGGGGGTCCTTGTGGGACCCCCTGAGCAGGCCTAGGGGGTCAGGGTGTTTGTACCCTGCCCCCTTTTCATGTTTTTTATCTTTGTTTCACCCTTTTTCTTGTGACTCGGTTACCAAGTCACAAGATGGCTGCCAACACTTTCTGGTTTGGAGTGTTGGCAGCCAATCAGAATTGAGCTCGTGCTCGGGAGGGTTCGTGACTCCTCCTCGGTGCTCTGATATCGATATTTTTCTTTTTTAAATTTCTCAGGAACTACGGAACGGATTTACACCATTTAAAAAAAAGGGCACACTCTAAACCAAGACCTACCTTCTTGCCAAATTTGGTGTAATTCCGTTCAGCAGGTCGGGCTGTAGCCTGTGATAAAGTTTCCTATGGAAAATAACATGGAGAAAACGCGCTTTGGGACCGGCCTTTTTTCTCGGTGCCCGCTTGACGAATCACCCCGAAACTTTCAACACGTAAACTGAGCCATCATCTGGCCCTATTTTTTGGAAAATTTCATGAAGTTTCGTTAAACGGCGCCAAAGATATTGGCAAATCAAAAAAAGCTTTTCTTATGGAAACTAGGTCCTAACTATAACTACCTACTGGCGACCGCCAGTAGGTAATATATATATATAGATATATATAGATAGATATAGATATAGATATATATATATACATATATATAAACACAAACATAAAGATAGATAGATAAAGAGATAGATAGATAGATAGATAGATAGATAGATAGATAGATAGATAGATAGATAGATAGATAGATGCCGATTTGCAGAGAGTAATGGTAATAAGCTGCTTATTTTATTACCATTGTTGAGTGTGGGGAAGGGCTATGACTCACTAGTGGGGAGGCAGTGAGTGGGTCAAGATACCCCTGCCCTCCCTCCCCTCACAGCATTATTTTCATGTGTATTTGTTTTAACAAAAGCTATTAATCTGTAACCAGGCTGAACCCAGGATTGAAGGTGTTAATTTTGTGCAATATGTTACAGTCACATCGAGGTGGTCTCATGACTGTTCGGAGAGTTCTTTCCGTGTAAAGCAATTTTTTTTGCGTGAACATTTTGAGGCTGTAAAAAGTGTTCTTCTCATGTTAATTTTGCTGCACATTTATTTCACTGCCATGGTGTGTGTGTGTGTATATATTTTTTATATATTTAAATCTCAGTCATTTTGCGATGTTTTAAACTCAAAAACCCACTGAAATTCACCAGTTTACAGAGCTAACTATAACTTGTACCTCCACCATGCACTGCTTATAAAACCATATATTGCATCACACATAACTTGTTCAATTACATCATTGATGATATCAAATGACATCGTTTTTGGCATCAGTGATGACATCTCCAATGACATCATATGATGGCTGTGGGAGTTTGCTTTACGCTTCTGGCAGTAAAAGGTATTTACTAAGCTACATCTAGTACAAATTATCTGTAGCTTCTGTACTGATAATGACTGTAAGCATTTGCAAAATGCTTTACATCGCAATGGTTTGTGTGTGTAAAGGCTGTGGGCTTTCTCTGAAGAGTTGTCCACAGGAGAAAGGATGGGCACAGTGGGCGCTTGGCCACCAAATGGGGCTTGGATGTCAGAATGCAGTGTCTTCTCTCTTAAGAGTTGTGTACAGGGCAAAGATTGTGTGCAGTATAGGACTGGTCTTTTAATGGGGCTTGAGTGTCTGGCGCAAGTGAGCCTTCATGAAGCGCTGTGCACAGGACAAAGGCTATGCCTAGTAAGGACCTAGACTCCAAATGGGGCTTGGATGAGTGAAGGGAGTGCGTAATAGCCTCTTGCCCACTTAATGGCGATGTCATTAATGATGCCATTGAAAATGTCATGAGTGGTGTAATATCTGAGGTTATAAGCAGTACATAGCAGGTGTGCAAGTTATAGTCCGCTCACAAAACTATAACTGGAAAATGTCAATGCTTTTATTAGCTTAAAACTTCACAAAATGACTGATATTTAACCTTTGTAACTTTGTATTAATGTCTCGTTTCTTTGATAAATGTGAGTTATAGTCTTTATTGTTTACCTAACTATAATGTCACTTATATCTCTGGTGTTTTCAGTAAATTTCAAAGTGTTTTTTAACATAAAGTTAAATATTATTTTCTATGTTAATATTTTTTATGTTACAATTAATATACAACAATATTCAAATGTAACATATGTTATGAGGTGTATTTTTTTTCTCTTTCCATGGTACCATGGTATTGTCATGAGATCTGCAGAGCCAAATGCAAACCCCCACGAGAACTCCGAGGGATTGTGATTCCTTTTCTGTGTCTCATGGTAGTACAATGGGTCTGCTGCAAAACATAAAAAGGTGACTGTTGTTTAACTTTGAGGTCAAAGGTTTTCTAGATAGGTCAGATTATGAGGACATTGTGGCAGTTATTATTTAAAAAATCCCCTCATTCTTGTGTTTTGAAGTCTAGCGGGCATTCTGTGGTAATCTCGTGGAGTACCGCAAGACTGGTGTCACATACATGGAAGGCTTCTGATTAGTTGAAATCACTGTCTTCCTTTATTTACAGAAAGATTTCACCTGTGCTAGGCTTTGCCTGTTTTGTGGGTTGTGCCTATTTTTTATGGTGGCATTCACAAACATTCAACGCATGAGGACAGAAAAAGCCAGAGAAGATGAATGAACAGGACAAGAAGGCTCCAACTTCTCAAAAGGAGTTGGTGCTATCGGAATTTTTTGCAATTCCCCCAGCACAAAAGAAAGTCTCAGCTAAGATCATGACCTGCAAACTGTGCCACAAAGAATTTAGCAGGAGAATTGGATAAAAGTACTCCTTCGGAAGCAACAGGTATGCTCAAATCCATGCAAAGCCAAGCCACATGTCCAGAGCTGATCACCAGCAGAGGAGGTGCCCACATCTGGAGCAGATTTGTCTGTGGAACCAGTGGACAACCAACCATCACAAGTCCTACAATACCAAAGTGATTGTCAGAACTGTGGATGAATTGGAACTCTATCGTCCTCCAATAACGTGGAGTTTCGGCCAAATTTCGCCAATCGCTGCTTGGCTGAATTGTTTCCCTTGAGGCTCCAGAAATGCGATCGTGAGTGAGATTTGGCATTCCCTAGTGCCATTTTCTAATGTGGATGGTCACAGTCAGAGGCCTACGTTTTGAGTATATTTGCTGCAGCTCCCAGACATTTTCTACTCGAGCAGCAGCAAAATTAACTTGAGTGGCTGCACGTTCTTGCACACCACATGGTGCCATTCGCACTGATTGTTCTGTGCTCTGCACGCTACTGTTGCTAAATTACAGCACAAGCAGCACGATGTGCATTATCTCTGCCCATTGTTGGAACTCGGCTGTAGGAAATGGCCCTTTCTGTCGGGTCACCCCCAATCCTTTTGGCTTCCTCCTCCCCTTTTTGCTGAATTCATTTCTGCTGGCTTTAGGATGCTGGGTACTTTACCACTGCTGACCAGTGATAAAGTCCAGGTGCTCTGTCCCTAAAACATAGCAACATTGGCTTCTCCCTAATTGGTATATTAAATTTGCTTATACATCCCTAGTAAAGGGAACTACATGTGCCCAGGGCCTGAAAATTAAATGCTACTAGTGAGTCACCAACAATGATTGTGCCACCCACTTCAGTAGCCTTTAAACATGCTTCTGTCCTGCCATTGAAGAGCCTGTGTGTGCAGTTTTAAACTGCCATTTCGACCTGGCAAGTTAACCTACTTGCCAGGCTCAAACCTTCCTTTTTAACACATACATGTCACCCTTAAGGTAGGCCCTCGACAGCCCTAAGGGAAGGGTGCAGTGTATTTGAATTGTTGGGCATGCACTTTTGAGTTTTACATGCCCTAGTAGTGACAAACTGCTTAATTTGTGTTCCACTACTGCTAGGCCTATCTTTCCCATAGGTTAAGGGTGGGCGGAATTTGCGTAGTCGCGTTACCCAAAATTCTGCAAAACAGTCAAAAATCTCCGCGAGCACGCAGAATTCCGTGAGCACGCGGAATTGCTTGTTCTGCCCGTTTGCGATGCGTTTTTCCTGTTTGGGGACGCTGTTTGCGTGCACGGGGGGAAATATCCCGCGAACTTGCCCATGCGGTCGCCAATTGGCTCGGTCATCTTGTTTTACTTGTCCCGCCCGCTCGCGATGCGTGTTTCCTGTTCGCGAACGCAGATGTCCGATGGCGCGTCCGAATGACGTGTTCGCGATCGCACACTCTCGCGGGATCGCGCGAACGGATAGGAAAACTCATCGGCGAGCGCAGGGATCCCGGTAAGTCGCTGCCGCGCGCGCGAACATGCATTTTGAAAGCGCGAACAAGGAAAAAATTCCGCTACGCCGCGGATCACGGAATTTTTGGCAATTCCGCGTTCTCCGCGGAACGCGGAATTGCCAAAATTTCGCAAATTCCACGAGCGGAACGGAATTTACCGCCCAGGCCTACCATAGGTTAACATTGGGGTTGCCTTAAAACATCTTTTAAGTGTAATTTCCATTTAGGAAAAGATAGAGATTTGGAGTCTGGTGTCTTTGGACTTTAAAGTCACAACTTATGGTGAAGATGGATTTTAAATTGTAAGTCTGAAAATGCCACTTTTAGAAAGTTGGCATTTTCTTACGTTAACCATTATGTGCTCTGCCTGTCTCTGAATACATGTCTAGATTGGGTGACAGCTGGGATTTGTGCATTCCCTCTAGACAGTCACACAAAGGGAGCTGGGGTGTGACATTTGCATCCTGATTGCCCATCGCCAGGCTGATGGGCCTTCCTGAGGTAAATTGGGGGGGGGGCTTGCACTCGCACCTGAATAGGGCTGTGCCTGTCCCAATACAAAGAGCTGCATACCCCCCTGAAGTGAGTATGGAGCCAGGGAAGTGAAAGCAGGCACCTTGTGATCTTCAAATGCCTCTTTGATGTCTCCCCCACTTCAAAGGCACATTTGGGTATAAGTACTAGACCCCTCAAACTACCAAATCAGAACTTTGCTGGAACTAAGGACATTCTGCCTGGAAGAAGAGCTGCTGTAATGTAGGAGGGACTGCCACTTTACTACCTGCATTGCTGTGTTGGACCACAGCCTCATGATTGCTGTGCTGTAAGAGGGACTGCCACTTTGCTAACTACTCTGTTGTGTTGGACTGCTGCCTGCTATTTAGTGCCTGGAAGTGAGAAGGACTGGGCCTGTTCACTAAATCATGGAACCCAAAATTCTTCAAGGGTTAGCTGGCTTGCCTCCTTTGCTCTGAAATCTCAGGGACACTAAAGACTTCTTGCAACTCTGCTGGTGCTGCTGGACTCTGCCATCTGTGAGTCTTACCCATGCCTCCCTCCAGTCCTGGGCCTCAGAAGTGGATTCTGCAGCTGCTTTCTGCAAAGATTAATGCAGTGACACCTTTGCGCTGAACAGATTCATCGCAGTGCCCTCCAACACCAACACAGTGCTGTTTCGACAATGAAGCGGGTCCCGACTGCGAGGTTCAATGACAATGCAGCGCCGATCCTTCGACACCAACTGCGAGGCTGAATTCCAACTCAGACTCAACTGTGTGAACCAGAACCGATGCAGTGAAGTCCTTAACGCTCTCTACAAGGTACTTTTCAGGGGACTCTGCATGGGTCCTGTAGCCGGCCTGCGCTCTATCATGGTTCGCCGAACTTTGCATTTACCCAGCTCTAGCGTGACCTCATGTAACCTTTTAGCGCTATGGAGACTTCAAGTAATCTTTTAGCGCTACTGACTTCTAAGAACTGTTTTTTGATTTAATCTTTAAAAATTCATATCTCGAGTTCTACTAATTGGCTTTTTGGCATTTTTGGTCTTGTTTTACTCAGTTAAATATTCCCTATATTTTCTAACCTGCTGTGGATTCTTTTTTTGGTATTTTCCCTATGTTTCTGTTATTTTAGGGTTGCACAAATACTTTACACATTGCTCTTAAGTTAAGCCTGACTCCTCTATGCCAAGCTACCAGAGGGTGAGCACAAGTTAATTTAGGTTGTGTATCTGACTTACCCTGACTAGGATTATGGTCCCTACTTTGACAGGGTGCAAACCTCTGCCAAGTAGAGACCACATTTCTAACAACCACCCACATATATGACAAAAATATATGTCTGCCAGGAGCACCATTGTGCTCTGGGTGGGCTGCAGTTTAAATGCACTGCCTTTCCTACATGATAGGAAAAGTGCATTTGCTATATAGGAAAGGCCTAATTTATATATATTCTCTTTCACCCAGTAACTGTGCCCTGCATGCCCACTGGGCAGATGTTGATAAATAAGAGAAAGACACATTACATTTTAGGGTTTGTGTTTTCTCACAGTGAAATAAAATCATGAAGGTATTTCACTGTGTAAGCCTTGCTAGAATTTTCTCGAATTGGCCTAGATGGGATTCACTTTCTTTAGTTTCCATTGCCTTTTCGAAAATGCTACAAAACTGCTTCAAAGTTATTTCTAGCTTAATTTTCAAAATCTTATTGTTGGATCAGGCCCCCTCTGAGGGTCACCCTCCAACCTTTTTACCATCACCCCTCCTGCTTTGCTGAATTTATTGTTGTTGTTGCCTTTGGAACTCTGTGCACTTTACCACTGCTAACCGATGCTAAAGTGCGTGTATGCTCTCACTAAAACATGGTAAAATTGGCTTACACATTAATTTACTTGTAAGTCCCTAGTAAATGGTACTACATGTACACAGGGCCTGTAAATTTCATGCTACTAGATGGCCTGCAGCACTCATTGTGCCACCCACTGAATTAACCTTTTAAAACATGTCTGAGGCCTGCCACTGCCGCCTGTAGTGGAGATTTAAACTGCTATTTCAACCTGGCAAAAAAAAACTTTTGCCCGGCCCAAACCTTCATATTTAATACATATAAGTCACCCATAAAGTAGGCCCTAAAGGCTCATCTGGCAGAGTGCATTGTATTTAAAAAATAGGACGTTGATTTAAGTTTTTCATGTCCTAACAGTGAAAAACTCTTAACATCATTTCTCACTACTGTAAGGCCTATCTCTTCCATTGACTAACACAGGGTTACCTTATTACATTTAATAAGTGTTAACTTGGGATTGGGAGCAGGTACAGATATCATGTTTAGACTCAAATTAATTTTCAAATTAAAATCCTCTTTAGTTAATGCTGAAATTGGATTTTAAGTCACAATTATGAAAATGCCACTTTTGGAAATTTGTCATTTTTCTGTTCTAACCATTGGTGCCTTCTGACAGTGTCTGGTTCACATGGCTGTTAATGGCGCTGCTGTTGGGCTTTGTGTATTCCTTTCAGATAGCGACACAAAAGGGATTAGGTCTGAGCAGGATGGCTAAGGGCGAAGCTGTTCCCTTTCCCACTTACACTTCAAAGGGCTTGCCTCCAGCACAAAAAGGAACCTAACAGTGGTCTAATGTCACCTCAGTCTTCTTGTAGCCTTGACAAGTGCTGGCATCAGGTATAAATATTGGACGTCCAGAGCCACTCTTCAGTACCATCCTGGCCCTATGGACATTACAAAAAAAGGACTGCCTTGCCCCCCAGAGAACTGCCCTGATGCTTGAGGCCTGCCTTACTCTCTGAGATGGAAGACTGGACCTGCTCCCTTCATCCCAGGCTAACCTGAGTGGCTTCAAGGGTCAGTTGGCTAACCTTCTGTCTGAGCTACAAGGACACAACAAGCTCCAGAGGCCTCTCTGCAACTGTCCAGCTGACCTGTTGCCTTGGAACCTGCCTCAACCTGCCTGAGCCCTGCTGGCCTGTGCTGGAGTAAGTTCCTGATCCCTAAGAGGTGTATCAACAGGTTCTGGACCCTTGGCTGGCATCAGAGAAAACTATAATCATGAATCAGACATTAAATTCAGGAATATAAAAAACCATCATATTTATTACACCTTCTTCTATTGTACTTATGATCAAGCAATTAAAAGACAGGCGCCCTTAGACAATATGAAAAAGCGATATTGTCTTAAACTTTTATAATACCAAAAGGGATATGAATATGATTATATGTACACTACAAAGTACAAAACTATTTGCAATATATTTTCTTGGGAACATGGACTTTTAGTACATTGTGTGTACTGGTGAACTTCCCAGAGATACTATAAGTTTCTGACTGCAAGTGTGTGCCTGTGTATGCTCAATAAATAGTTTGAGGCTGACTTAAAATTGTCTGTGTGCAGGGTCCCAATGAAGTCTATGTGTGATATCATGATACCATTGGTCCTTAAGGAATTTGTACATTCCTGTTTTGGGGGTGGAGGCAGGGATTCTCCATCAATACAAATACAATAAACAGTATTAAATAATGGTATTAAAAAGGGCTAACCTTGTTCAGATCTGCATTGACCAAAATGTTAATTTATGAAATCTGACCAACATTTCTTCGTGACAATCGCAGTTGGCCATGTCTGAATGGATTCAGTTACTGACATGGGTTTTTGGGCTTTTTTGGACATGTTCTTAATTGCTACAGATGAGATTCCAGTAGATACAATTGCATCATGAAGCTTGATTATTAGAGTACTGTGGTTCTGCTTTTTGAAGCTGCCATGTGTAACAAGAGAGGCTGCTGGAGATCCTTCCTGGACCACTTCATGCCTGTGTGCAGTATTCAGCTAATACAAGTTCTTTCAATAAATATAATTTTGTGGAGTAAGAATGAAAAACCTGTGATTTCCACCTTTGACCATTACTTGACTTATGACACTGATTGTTTACTGTGTCTGCTATTGCCCTTGAATCAATATGAAGTGATTTTTTGAATACCTCCTTATTGCTTAGGTGCATTGATTCACTTAACATCTAGAAGTTCTTATTAAAATATCTGCCTACCTACAATCACCTTCTTGACACATATGACCATGCAAAACCGATTGGTATACCTACTGACCCTAATCGCCATTTATTTTGCAGTGTTTCTCTTAAATTCATTCAAGGATTGTTTGAGGTGATACTCTTTTCTCTCTTTGAGCTGTGCATTGTATTCTGTGAATATCACCAAGCTTTGGATTTGCATGTAGGTTTTCAAGCATTCCATTACACAAATTATTGTACATAAAAAAAGCTCATTTGTACTAAGAGATAGATCATATTCACCTATATTATATAGGAGGGACATGGTAAATATATAGCATTTAGGTAGATATGGAGTGGTATTGATAGCCCCATCACTGGTGTCAGACCCAACAAACTTTAGTGGGATCTAGCCCCAAACCTTTTGCCCTTAACCCATTTGCAGAAATTCATTTTTGTTGACTTTAGGACGCTGTGCACATTACCACTGCCAATCAGTGCTAAAATGCTTATTTTATCTTCCCTTAACATAGTAATATTGGCTTCCACCTAATTGACACATTTAATTTACTTATGAGTCCTTAGTAAAGTGGTACTGCATGTACTCAGGGCTGGTAAATTAAGTACTACTAGTGGGCTTGTAGCACTTATTGTGCCACCCATTTAAGTAGCCTTTAAAAACATGTCTCAGGCTTGCCATCACAGCCCATGTGCAATTTTCAACTGCCAAATTGACTTGGAAAAATAACCCTTATTGCCAAGCCGAACCATCGTTTTTTATAGATATATGTTACCTGTAAGGTAGGCCCTAAACAACCCATAGGACTGGGCGCAGTGTATCTAAAAAGTTGGACATGTACTTTTAAGTGGTAGTGAAAAACTCTTAAATTAATTTTTCACTACTGCAGGGCCTACCTCTCCTACAGAATAACATTGGGTTACTTACCTTATTACATTTAATAAGTGGTAATATTTGATTGGGAGCAGCTAGGAATGTCATGTGTACACTGAAAAGAATTGTACTTTAAAACCCCCTTTAATGGTGAAGTCCGATTTTATGTCAAAATTACTAAAATGCCACTTTTAGATAGTTGGAATTTTGTTGTCCTCAGCATTTGGCGCAGGGTCAAATGATTCAGTGTGTTTGACAGTTGACCATTGTGTATGCTTCCCAGACAGTGAGACAAAGGGGGACTAGATGTAGGTAGGATGAGCCATCCTCCCAGGTTGGGTCATCGGAGCTGTTCTCTGCCCCAATTACATTTCAAAGGGGCTGCCTCCAGCACACTCACAAATAACTTGACACCAGACTATCGTCTTGAAGCCGGGAAAGGGAAGGAAGGAAATTCCAGAACCAGATGTGGGGGAAGTCTAGAAGTTTCATCCACTTTAAAGCTGGCACCGTCTATGAATATTGGACCCCCAGACCAACTCTTCAGTATACTTCTGGACCGGTGGACACTACAGAAGATGGACTGCCCTGCTGCTTGAGGCCTGCTTTGCTCTCTGAAAAGGAAGACTCTCCCTGATCCCTTCATCCCAGGCTGAGTACCTCTAAGGGTCAGTTGACTGACTTCCTGTTCAGAGCTAAAGGGACACAAGCTCCAGAGGACATCCTGTGACTGTGCAGCTGACCTGCTGCACTGAACCTGCCTGGACCTGCAACCGGACCAGCCTGGGCCCTGCAGGCCTCTGCTGGAATGAGTTCCTGATCCCCAAGAGGTGTTTCCCCAGGTCCTGGACCATTGGCTGGCATCAGAGAAACCTCTCCTGGCATAACCATAGTTTCCTCTGAACCTGGCGCGAAGTGATGCACAGTCCCACAAAGACTCACCGCACAGCTGCAAGCTTCATTGGAACCATCATCAGGCAACATGAAGCCCTGCAAAAACCTTGCATCCCAGGTGTAAGCTTCTTCGGAACCGAAGTGGAGCAATGCAAAACCATGCAAAGCCTCGTCAAACAGATTCCTCAAAACCAAAGCCGATGGCGCAAAGTTTCTCAAAGCAATGCAGAGCAGACCACGCACAAAGGACAGACAGTGCAATACGCAGTGGGTCAAACTAGGCCCTGTGCCTGGCCTGCGCTCCATTGCGGTTGGCATGAATTTGTGACTTTGCCCCAGTCCACCTCGACCAGATGCCCTAAGGTGGAGCTTTGCACCTTTTGGCGCTTCTTTTATGTGAACCTTTAAAATTCAATATTTACAGTAGTTCTAATTTGGATTTTTGTCATTTTGCTCTCAAATTATGTGATAAATCACAATGTATTTTTCTAAACTTGGTTGGGAGTTTTCTTGT
Organism: Calotriton arnoldi; assembly: GCA_963921515.1. NCBI lineage: Eukaryota > Metazoa > Chordata > Amphibia > Caudata > Salamandridae > Calotriton > Calotriton arnoldi. Next base: position 475,798 of record CAWUFW010001512.1, read on the forward strand.
GTTCTGTTTTCACTTTCACTTTATTTCTGGTTGGTGTGCTGCATAATAAGACTTTACACAATGCCTCTAAGAGAAGCCAGACTGTTTTAGTGCCAGAAGGTTAAGCACAGGTTAATTTAGTGACTTTTGTGGTTCACCTTGACAAGAATTGTAGTTGTTGCTTGAGAAGGGTTAGCACCACCCTTAACCAATGACCCAATTTGTTACAAGTGACATCCCTGTCCTTGAGTAAATTAAAAGTTACATATCATATTTTAATTGTGTTTTCCACACCTATGTTGGTGTTATAAAACTGAATAACATTATACTCTTCTGATACGTACATTATAGGTTTATGTATAGTGATTACCATGCCGACCATCCTTGTTTGTTTTAATAATTCTTGGCAGATGATGTCTAAGTAGAGAATGAAAACGTTTCTCACACTTCACTTGATTTACATCACTATATATCTCTAATTCAAAACATTTTACAATTTTTCTGTGACTTATGAAATTAAAAACTGGACATGTGAGAAGGCTTGAATTTGTGCATACACAACCTCAGTATGTACAAAAGTAAAATGACATATGATGTGCATGCAGCAAATCACAGAGGACAAGGCTTGCATTAACCTTGAAATAAAAATTTGCAGCCGATATTTTGCATAGCTGTGTGGATTTATTTTGCCAAATTCACTGTGACTTTAATATGAATATGACTATATATGTGGAAGACTGGGCCATCACAATAAACAATGATGCTCAAGTCCCTCCAGCATTATCAGAATGTGTCTAAAAGATGATAACTTAATGATATTTGATCTTTTTGAACACCCAAAAGCAACAAGCAAATCTTAATTTGTTTGCCCATTAAATTGGATCACAGCTTGATCGCATCACAAAATCAACCACTGCAAACTAAACAAAAGTGAATTCTATTATTGAAACTAGTAAGATTTTCATGTAAGTGATACTGAATAAATTCATGAGATCTCATTATTCCAAATAATCTGAATATAAGAGATGGCTCTTAAAACAAAAACATGGACGTATTGTGATTTGTAAGATTCAAATTTCATTTATACATGGATCCATTATTTGCCTAACAGTCTCATCTCCTTTTTAACATGAACTGGACCAAACCTATCACAGTCATCACCTATTGAATCATTCATTTAATTCTAAATCAGTCTATAGCTTAGTGAGTTAAGTTCTTGCATTTGAAAATGAAAAATGCTACCAAATTTTGTGAGTCTGATACTTTAGAGGTGCCGATTATCTGTCCAGAGAGATTGTTAATTATACCTTTATAATAAATAAATCCACTAGGAACCAGTTGGCATGAACGTTAGTTTGCTTTTATAGTTCGCCTTCATTTGTCAGGTTAATCAGACATCCTGACGTATTGTCCACATCCCATGAAGGTAATTCATAGGGAAGCATGAGTGATCGGGATTACTTGGCAAAACAATCTTTATTTAATGATTTATTACCTTTATTGGTTCAGGAAAGTAAAATCTAAAAAGATCACTGTAGTCCGATATTGATTCAAAGCAATGATATTTGTGTAGTCCAAATTGGGATTGAGGAGTCAGATGTGCAATGCAATTTGCAGTCACACACCCTACGATTCACAAAATCATAGGATTTGCAACAGTTTCTGAGTTGCAAAATAGGTTTACAAGTCCATTATGAATTGCAATTAGGGAGGAGCGTAGCAGGGTTTTCCCTCATAATTGCATTTCAGAATGGTATGGGTCAATGATTTGCAACCACAATTGCAGTCAAACTAACAAAACGCTCCAGACTCCGCAAAGGAGGTAGTAACAATTTCGGAAAGGGGAAGCTCTCCCCGTTGGCCACCTTTCCCATTGGGGATTATGTCAGGTGACCATGGGGGATCAGACAGGTGCCCATGGGATTAAAGCCAACTCCCTAACGTGTTCCCAAACAATATTTCTTTTCAAACACCACAGTTTCTTGAAAGAACATCAACTGCTTTAAAAACGTTTCCCATTTGGTGATCTGCTATTCCTTGCACACCACCAACACTGTGTTTTTAGCCAATCACTGGGGGGTCTCAAATAGTGGTCTCCCTAATTATTATTCATTTGGCAGGTCATTCTGCGACCCCCATATGAAAGGACGTTTTAAACTGCAACCTATTAGTACATAAGTCGTATTTAAAAATTGTAAACTGGTCACAAAATTTCAGTCAGCAATTTCCATACATTGAACCCAAGGCGAGGAGATACCAATCGATATTTATGACAAATGCATGTAAAATTATCTTTTTATATCATGTTTGACAAACAAAGTGAAAGCACCAGTCACCAGTGGTTACTGGCACTAAGTGCACTGCTGTTCCTGTTTGCATGCCTGACAGGACTTCTCATGAGACACTAGAGGAAAGGAAGTGACAGTGTAGATGGAGCAGGGTTTTGGAGAAAATCTAGACTTCATCAAAAGAAAGTGAAATTGCAAATTTAAATTCATTCAGGCATACATTAGGCAACAGCCATTCTTCACAGCACCTAATACGACATTTTGTATTCGTGTACTTAATTATTTCATAAAGCAGACACAGGGAGAGCCTGAGAATACTGCATCAGAGTCGACTGGTCAAGAACATAAACATTTTAAGAGCTTTCCTGTTAATTTTTATGAAGTATTTTAGTAAGTGTAGGATAATGAACGGAAATCACAATACATAGATTTTGAAATGTTGATACAGAGAATATTAAATGCTCAGTGCGAAATAGGTTCACAGATTGTTTCTTTTTTCTTGTGCAGGGTTAAATTTTGAATGGATTAGTAAAACGTGAGAATATTCATTCTCATCTGTAGCTTTGTTGAGCATTCTCTGTGACATCAGTGGAAAAGCCCCAGTCCTCTTCTGAACAGATGGATATCCACGTTGTGCACAAAAACCCTATCTTCATGGCACCCTTTTTGCCAGTGGGTTAAGGCTATGCTGATCTGTCAAAAGAATAACAAATTGTAATGTGTGTTTTTTTTTTTTGCAAAAGATGGATAGAGAAACTCCGTTTTGTAGTGTGTGCCAAGGAATGTACAAAGGCAAGTAAAGTTTGCGACAAATACTGAACTATCACAAGTTAATAATATAAATAAAAAACGGCATCATTAACAAAACCCCTAAAATGTTTGCAAATGGAACCTGTTTATACTTCATGATAAGCTCGCTCTGTTTATTTGCCTGTTCAAAACAGATCATCTTGTGTAATTATTGCTTGAACATCAGCTGCCTTGTTAGTCAGTCTACAGAGCCATCTGCTGTGGCGGTACTCATTCTTTGTTTATAAAGTAGCTGAGTCGCTCTTGCCTTGCTTTCCCAAATACAAATCAGATTCACCCTCTGTGTCTCCAGACTACCGTGAGAGGTAGAGAAAGAGAGAGAGAGAGAACAACAGTTGTGGCCGGTGCAGGTAAGCACGGTGCGGCGGGGTGGCGGGGAGGAAGTTGACAGACAACGGTTTTCTTTATTTATTTATTTTATTTTCCCTATTCCGTCATCTACTGACTTACCCCCGCGACGCGCCCCGCCCCACTACGCTTACGTGCACCAGCCGCAACTGGAGAACGACAATGAAAGGGAAAGACCAGGAGATAGGATAGAGGAAAGGAGGATACAGGAATGGTCCCTACTCTATGATGTGCAAACCCTTTACAACTAATCGGAGTCAGACTGGTGTATAGGGCAATCAGGCAGTGCCCGAAGGTCTGGTTAGACAGGTTAGTGCGTGGGCTGGGGCTGTTTCTTGGCGGTCTGTGGGCCTGTTTTATGGTCTGGTGGGTATGAACGAGTCTGTGTCATCTTTTATGAACCACCAATCAAAATTAATATCTAGACAAACTGGCTTTCATTACTAACAATGTTTCTAGCTGTCATTACATTTCTAAACATTTCACAGGAGGATATCATTTTTCAGGGGTAAAATATAGCCAGGAAAAAAACGAATATTGACAGTTTGGCTCTAGAAAATAGAAATAAAAACTAATATATGTCCTCTACCATCAACATTTCAAAGCCCTAATTCACAGCCTCTGACTCTCCCCGCCTCTCACGGATATGTGGGTTGTGCTGTGGAAGGAGTGAGCCAGAAGCAGGGGGCGAGGAAAATCAGGGAACCTTCCCCTCATCATTTCCATATCTCACAATGTCCCAGGAGACAGGGAAAGGTGAATTCCTTAGATCTTCCAGCTGAAGAAAATCTGTTTGCCAGAGTGGAATCATGGGTTACAGAGACATCTGCCTCTTTTCACAACCCCTGTTCTACATGTTCGTCAGTTACTGCTGTGGAAAAGCATGTGGCATTGTCAGACATACACAACAGGAGCTGTGAAAGAAGATAGAAGCGCTCTACAGATTCGATGTGTTTAAAAAACCCTGCCTTATGGAAAGTTTTTTATTTCCTTTAAATTAAGACAGTCTGCCCTTTGTAGGTGGAATGTTAGACTTTGGACATTTACATTGGACCAGGACATAAATGGCTAGTATGGTCTACAGTCTACAGCAGTGGGTTATTAGGTAGTAATATGTGATAAAAATTGAAAAAAGGCCTTGATTACCAATGCCGGGGGTGCGGGCAGGGGGATAAATCCTAGTCTCTGCACAAACAGGTGTTTGTACAGGGATCAGTATTTGGAGTAATGATACAATTAGAGCACCCCAACAATTTTCTCTGAAAACCTGAGGCAGGTCAACCAGGCAAAAATTTACTGGGGAAAGTATGCAATAAATTCTAATACATAAGTAATTCAGTATGGAAAGACCAATTTCAAAAGTAGTTCCTCATATACAGAGTTAATTCCTGACCCAGGTAAAGTCTCCTCCCTCAGTTTTTACCAAGCATAAATACCTCTCCCTTTTCCCACCACCTTATAATCCGGACCATCTTGTTATGTTGCTGTCAAAGGGTGAAGTTGGAGATTCCTCACACCAATTATAACAGACACAATTTGGCTGCTGACTGAAGTAGTCATGAGAGAAGAGCCCATTATATTTTTCCTTTTCATAGAACTTAGCTTTCAGACATCAGCCTTGATATGGTAGTTGCCCAGTTTTCTAAGCAATCTTGGAGCCTAAACCTATCCTTCTCAAGAAGCTTGCCATGTCCTCTTCAATCCGTCTGTCTTCACCATTAGAGGTAAATGGAACAGACTTCAGAATATTGAGATTCAACGCCTAAACAGAGAAAGTGATTAACAAGCCAAGTACACAACTTACTGATGGAAGCCCACATGCAAGAAATAAAGAAGCTTTTATTATAAAATGGGCCAAATGGGAAGATGCACTTCTATTAACTCAACCTTTCTCAGTGCCTGACCAAACTCCAGTGGTACATGGAAATTTCAGTGCTGAGATCAGCAAATATGTAATGGTGGTTATGCTGCTGAAAGTCAGCCCTCAGAATACCAACCTACAAGAATACTATGGACAAAATACATAGGGGCAAAATATTTTTAAAAAATGAGTGCATATAGGGAAGTATTGATATACTATTCCTAACTCCAATCTATGCATCTTGAATATATATATATATATATATATATATATATATATATATATATATATATATATATATATATTCTCCAACGCCCTTTGCTAGAACTCCGGCGCTCTTCGTATGGGGCGGTGCGTCTTTTTTCCGGCAGGGCAGCCGGTCAATATCACAACAAAGTACCTCTGTTCCCAGAAGTTTTTGAAAACGCACTCACTCGGGATCTCTTGATACAGTTGTTTTATTCAGTGAAAGCCGCGTTGGGCATGCTACTGCCGCTTTCACTGAATAAAACAACTGTATTAAGAGATCCAGAGTGAGTGCGTTTTCGAAACGTCTGGGAACAGAGGTACTTTGTTGTGATATATATATATATATATATATATATATATATATATATATATATATATATATTACCTACTGGCGGTTGCCAGTAGGTAGTTATAGTTAGGTTAACATAAAAAGAACAAACGGCAGACCAAGGTAAAGCACATCCAATCCTCATGTACAATATATTAGAGAGTGGTGCAATCACTTCCTGCACCCGCCGTCCAGAGGTGCCAATAGTAGCCAAATTTTCAAGAAAGATGGAAGGTGCACTCGTTGCAGAGTCAATCAAACAAGCAAAGTTTGTTCCAAAATTACTTCTTTTATTCAATCAATCTTTAAAAACTGGCACACAGGCAACGCGTTTCGTTCCCAATTTGCTAGAGGGAACTTCGTCAGAGCTCTTAAATATCCAGCTGATTGGTAGATATGAATAGTATGATAGGTGGGTGTGGACCTCTGGGGGCACAGTCAGCCTCAAAAGTAGCATGTATAGCAAAATCTCGCACCCAAGAAATGGAGAGTTTCAAGTATCCCGAAAAGTATGTTAGGAATAAGGCAAGGTCCAAGTCACCCCTATCACTTCAAGGGACTATTTTACTAAAAGGTCCTGATGTATGACCTTTAGAACTGCATAATCTCGTGTAACGGCATGATAACCGGCAGTTAGGACCTTGTTTCTATTCAAAAAGTGTTTTTTCTTTTGCCAATATCTTTGGTGCCGTTTGACGAATCTTCGCGAAATTTTCAAAACTAATGGGGCGCTCCAGTCAGCTCCTGTCTTGAACGTTTGGGGGTGATTCGTCAAGCGGGCCGAGAAAAAAGGGGGGTCCCAAAACGCGTTTTCCACATGTTAATTTCCATTGGAAACTTTAGACAAGGCTACAGCCCGAACTGCTGAATGGAATTACACCAAATTTGGCAAAAAGGTAGCTCTTGGTTCAGAAAGCGCCCTTTTTTTAAATGGTGAAAATCCGTTCAGTAGTTTTTTAAATATTAAACGAAAAAGAAATTTATATATCTGGGCGGAGCCTAACCACACATCTCATCGTGAGATCTGATTGGCTGTCAGCACTTCATCCAAGAAGTGTTGGCAGCCATCTTGGGACCAATATACATGATAGCACCCCATTAAAATGCATTGTAGTGAATGGAAGGTTTTGAGGGTCACCAAAAGGAGAACGTATAAAGGGTGATAAGACTTTAGTTACATTATAAATCATTTGTTGATGGTACCATGCTAATTTTAGGAATTGTGGTGTGTTCTAAGGTGATTTTACCCTGTGAAAAAGCCTTCTGCTGGGATATCATGAATCATGTTTGAGAGAAAACTATTTTCTCATACTTTTCCCATAGAGGTTTGGAAGGTGATCTAGAAGCTAAAATGAAAGCATATTTTCTGAAAATTCACATTATCTTTCTCAGTCATGTGAGAATGAAGTCTGACATTCTCAGTAAAACATGTACATTCAACAAGGGCAGAGACTGTCAGTTGATTCCTTTGTGTTCTACTGCAGCTTCCCAGAGTGTTCTAAAGAACAACTAGAGCACTAACAGTCTTACTTATGACAAAAGTATGGCACACCTGAAGCCATCTTGATTGGAATAAAGTGGTAACACTTAAAACATTTAATTTAAAAAGGAACAAAATGAGGGGGTTTATTTTGCCATAGAAATTATGATTAGTGCTGCAGAAAGAAAAATTAGGGCACATTTTGAGTGACTTCTCAAATCCTCTTCTATTTCATTAAAACATTCTGACATGCAGACTGAAACATGCACTTTCAATACCAGCAGCAGACTTCCCTGGTGAGCAGTAGCTTTACTACAGTGATCTAATGAGCAACTAGAGTGCTAACATTCAGAATTTATGGCAAATGTATGACACATCTGAATGCCTTCTTGATGGAATCAAAGTAAAAAACTGAAAGCATTTCCTACTGAGTAGACTGCAGTAAATGAGGAAATTAGGAAACTTCATAACAAATAAATCTCCCAAGATTTCCACCAGAGACAAAAGAGCCCAAATGTAGCACAAATATCACCCAGATGTAGCCCACGTATAGCCCAATGACAGAAGTGTGCAAAACACTTTTTATTTTTTGTTTTTGCAGTTTTATATAGTGCAGACTGGTCAGGTAATGGAGTGCTTTACATGAGCATTGGTTACATCACACAAGGACAAATTCATGTTGCTTGTAGACATGGGGAGAGTAAGTGATTTGACCAGAATCACAGAATGTCGAGCTGAAGCAGAAACTCCAACCTTGTTCCCCAGTTGCAAAGTCTGCAGCTCTGGAAGTAATATCACATCCTCTCCCCTAAGTGCAACATTTAATCAAGTGGTCAACTGGATAAAAAAACATAAAGATAACAAATAATTTAAAAGTGCTTTGTCGCTATTTGAAAACTCAGAAAATATGTCCTCATTTTAGTTTTTTAGAGCACTAACCATAATTTCGATGCAAATAAGACCCTCTTATTTCTATAATTTCTAAAGGAAATGCTCTAGGTATTACAGTTTTGATTACATCAAGATGACGTCAGGCGTGCCACACTTTTGTAATAAATATAGAATGTTAGCAATCTAGTTGTTCATTAGGATACTGTTGAGAGGCAGAGGCCAGGGGCACGGACTCAGAAAATTGAAGGCAGGTGGGAGGGTACAGAGGCAACAATTTGACCACACTGGGCAGGCAGGAAGGGCAGTGGCAGCACAACAGACTATGGAGGGCAGTGGAAAGGGGGCAGGGGCAACAAACCAACAATGCAGGACAGGCAAGAGAGGCTGTGGCAATATAATAGACCATTGTGGGCAGAAGGAAGAGGCAGTGGTAGTACAACCATACATGCCAACAGATCCGATTCAGCCAGGAAACGCCCAATGTTTTTAAGCCCAAATGGGCTTTATTTGATCTGTCTCCTGTCTACAATCTCCTCTTTTTCAATGTAAGTCAATGGGGAAAATCAGTACCCCAGTTTTTTTTTTCAAAATCTCCCTCTTACCAAGTTCAAAATGTTAGCAAGTATGGTACATTGGATCATGGAAGGCAGGAGGAATTGGGGTAGGGACATGGACTCGGATAACAGAGGACAGGAGGGACATGGACAGGTCAACCAAACTGACCTTACAGGGCAGGCATCAGGGTTTGCAGCAGCACAATACACCACACAGGGCATGCGGGACAGGAGTGCAGCACAACAATCCATGGAAAGCAATAGGGAGGGGACAGGACCATGCACATGGACAACAGAGAACAGAAGGGAAAGAGGCAATGGCAGCTAGCTGACGATAATGGACAGACAGGAGAGAAAGCTGCAGCATAACGGACCATAAAGGGCAGGAGGTAGGGATCAGGGGCATTACAATGGAACAGACAAGCCAGGAGGGAGGGAATAGGGGTCTGCACATGGAAAACAGAGGGCGGGGGCAAGGGGGCAGGGCAGGAGCAGCAAGCTGACAATGGAGGTCAGGCAGGATGGGCACTAGAAGCAAGACACACCATGGAGAGCAACAGTGAGACTATAATGGCATACACACAGACCATGGAGGGAAGGTGGGAGGGGGTCAGGTGCAGCTAGCTGACCACACAGGGAAGGTGGGAGGCGCCGTGGCAGCACAGAAGACCATGCATGGCAAGCGGGAGGATTAGTGGCAGCACAATGGCCATGATGGGTGAGAAGGAGGGGGCAGGTGCATGTAGAAAGGACCATGGAGGATAGAAGGGAGGGGTAGGAGCTGGGCACAGACAAGAGAGTTCAGGGGAAGGGGCCTCACAACAGACCACGCGGGGCAGGCAGGAGGAGCAGTTGCAGCACAACAGACCAGGGAGGGCAGAAGGGTGTGGCAGTAAAATGGACCATGGAGGACAGGAGGAAGGGGATAGGGGCATGGCACGTGGACAGGCAGGGTGGAGGTGGCAGGGACAGGTTACAGTCATCTGACAATGCTAGGCAGGTGGGAGGGGAGTGGCAGCTCAACAGAACACTCAGAGTAGATAGGAGGGGCAGGTCCATGGAACATGGTGGGCAAAAAGGATGGAGCAGGGGCATGCGCACAGACATCGGAGGGCAGGGGGAAGGAGAGTAGGGGCAGCAAGCTAAGCACAGAGGCTAAGCAGGAGGTCAATGATGGGGCATAGAATTGGGCAATGGAGGGCAGGAGGAGTGGACTGGGACATCATGCTAAATGGAGGGCAGTGGCAGCACATCAGACCATGCATGGCAGGAGGGAGAAGGCTAGTGCTTGGATTCAGACAACAGAGGATAGGGAGGAGGTGGATGGGGCAGCAAGCTAACTGTTCAGAGAAGGCGGGAAGGCCAGTGGCAGAACAACGGCCACACAGGGCTGTAATGAGGGAGCAGGGGCATGGACTTGGACAAGGGATGGCAAGGAGGAGGGGAGGCAGGAGCAGCCAGCTTGGGTGGGGGCAGCACAATGTCAGGCCAGGCCCTGCTTCCAACCCCCACCATCCATTGTGATAGGCATCTTACTTAACGTTAAAAAAACCTAGAAATTCGCTGAAAAAAACAAAGATTACAGGGACGTTATAGTTAGACTCAGATTTCACTCGTACAAAACCAGTGAAATTCAGCAGCTATAGTTGCCTGAGCTAACTATAACTTACACCCCGCAATGCACTGCTTATGACCTCAGACATTACATCATTCATGACATGGTCAGTGACATCACTCATGACATCACTCACGACATCTCAAATGAGCTGTGAATGGAATGGAACTATAATCGCTAGAACTTTATTTATGGATAGTATGTGTATATTAACACCCCTTTTTTTTTCTTTTCTTTCGTGTAAGAACCATTATAATACGCAACGTGCCCAGATCAAAATGGCCGATAGCCTTTCACTTTAAAGTAATGTGTAGTCCATTGTTTATTTTTGATGTTTGCAATCCTAAGAAAGTTTATTATGAACAAGTCACGTTGACGAACATACAGGTACGGCGGTCACGGGGCAAGATATGCTGAAATGACATTGTGTGCATATCAACACTTGTTTTCTTTTCTTTATTGTATCAATTCCTGAATTTTCACATCATGACCAGGCCAATACGGCCGCCAGGTTTTTGGATTAAAGTAATATGTAGTCCTTTGTTAATGTTGGCAACTGGAGGCATTTGTACATTTAAATAAGGAAGCTACAATGACGTGTTGTATCGTTATCAAGGTTCGGACGAGCTGAAACGCGTGGATCGCATTTCGCATTTGAGATGATGTCACTGATCATGTCATGAGTGATGTAATATGTGACGTCATCAGCAGTGCATTGCGGGGGCGTGAGATATATATATATATATATATATATATATATATATATATATATATATACACATTTTCTCCCTTGACGGAAAGAAGGTGAGCCGCACTCGTAACTTGCTGTTTATAGATCTTTATTTCTTGATTGGTGAAGCAGCATGGCACTCCTGATGCGTTTTGGTCTCCAAAGACCTTTATCAAAGGTCACCTGCACCATACACATCGCTGGTGTCCACAGCCTAATGTCCTAATTTAAATCTTGATCCTCCAATGGATAACTTTTATGCTTGTATTCTGGGACATGTGGTCCAACCGGCAGTGTTACTTTAATTCCCTCCAGTGGGCGGTGGTTTTGTTTGCTGTTTCCATAGGGCATGTGCTCATATAAGTATTCCACGATATATATATATATATATATATATATATATATATATATATATATATATATATACTGCTCTTCATCTGAAACTTGGGAACTAGCCCAGGTTGCCTCCTCTTTTCTTCTTTTTTAAAAAAATAATAATTTATGTCGCACACTAAGCCTTAAAGGGCATTTATTATATATAGAATGCCCCTTTTATGGCTCAATACATTAAAAATTTAAATATTAAATGAAGACAGCCCATGGTTTAGCTAAATGTTATATGCGATGATGAAGTCGACTCTACCCCATGTTTTGTGCAATAATTTATTGACATGTTAGGCACAAACTCCCTCTTTAACTTACAGAGCAGCTATCCAATTTTTATTTCCCCCTGTATTTCTGACCCCTTGTACTACTCTGTGGATACTGCTTTCACTATTCTGTGGATGTTGGTTTTTTTTCCCCCAAACTCGCGGTAGTTTCGACCGCACCTAAACTCACTGATTTTCCGCGAGCTGCCCCCTTCGTTGGCACGCACCGTGTGATACGTGTCACATGGCAATACACCTGCATTATCGGCGCATCGCCTCACGCCGCACACTAGCAGCTGCTCGGAGGGACATTACATCTACTAGTATACCATACAGTTCCATAGAACCCCTTCGTATGCTAAGATTGTTAATCATTTCGAAGAAACCATGGCCTACATATATTTGTAACTATATAGATATTATGCACATTAAGAACTGCTGCATTCTTTTCGAGGCTGAAGCAAAAAAAATCCCGTGGTCAGCATGTGTAGGGGAACAGAAAGCACACCATGCCTGCATCAAAGAAGCAGAAGGCGAAAAAAACACCCACACTTTTTGCCATAGAACATTATTTTCAGGGGCTTTTAATTATTTTCGATAAAGTTTTGTATTCTAAATTTCTGCCTCCATTGTGAATTGGGAGTAGGGTGTGCATTTGGTGTTTTACACACAACTCGTTCATTCTTTGCAAAATGTACTTGTGTTTCTTCTAGCTTTCGGTTGTTTGTCTTTCTGCCTGTCTTTTTCTTTATTTCTAAGAGTGTTTTTTGTTATTCGCTTCCCACCGGTCTTTCTGTTATCATCTCAGTCTGGTTTCACTCCATTTCCCTTTTATGCTAGTATCTGTCCTTCTGCCATCCACTAGCTGCAAACGTTTTTCAATCTATGTATTTTTCTATTTGCCCTCCCCTCTATCTAGAAGCCTGTCTTCTGCTTTTTAAGTCTTTCAACCGACCTATCTTTCCCCCTTTTATCATCCGCTGCACATCAGTAGCGCTTGTCTTTTCGACATTTTCTATCTGCTTTTCTTGTTTTCTCTCTGTCTGCCCGACTCTCCTATGTTCAAGCTGTGCATGGCTGCCCGAATGTGTGGTTGCCATTTTCTGTCTGAGTTCCCATCCGCTTGTCATTCCATTTGTCTTTTGCCAAATTTCTTTTTTACCCTTTTGTGTCTGTGTGCCGTTTGCTCATTCTCTGTCCTACTGCTTAATGGTTGTTCTACTTTTCAGTCTGTCTTTCGTCATTTTTTTATTCGTCTGTCTGCCTGGTTAAACCTATTTTTTGGCTTTTTTTAACTGCCTGTTTTTTTATATTATTGTATCTGTCCCTTATCCTGCCTTTCTTCATTTTCCCCTCTTGGTTTACTTGTGTGTATCCCTTCTTTAACTGTCTGCCTGCCTTGTTGTCATTCTCTGTTTGCTTTTACTTTTTCCATAGCTAGCTTTTCTCCGCCTTTTATCTGCCTTCCTGTGTCTCTTTGCTGCGTGGCACCTGTCTGTCTGAATATTCGTTCATCCTTTTGCCTTTTTTTCTATCTGCCTGCCTCCGCTTTAGCCATAGCTCACTGTAACTGTCTCTTTGTTGTGATTTTAATTTTTTTTATCTGCGTGTTTCCCTTGTTACCTTTGTTTCTGTCTGTCTTGTCTCATTTTCTATCTATCTTAATCTTTTCTGCTTGCCTTTTGTGACAGTTGACCACTCTGTCTCTTTTCCCCTCCTGCCCCTCTGCCCATCTTTTCCCATTTTCTATGTGTGCATCTTCTCTGTTTTCTACTTTACTTGCCTTTTTTCGAACACTCCAACTGTCAGCCTCCTCACGCCCCCTTGCCTTTTCTATATGTTCCTGTTTTATTCTCATTATATATATATTTTTTTTCTAATTCTCCCGCTTGTTTTGTACCTAACTCTAAACATTTGTGAAGTCATGCCATCTTGTCCCCGAGCTCTTTGGTACAATGCATGTAGATGCTTAGCAAGTGACAGTACCGCAGGACAGGCTTCTGCAATGGTTTACAAGGCTCACGTCATGGGTCAGAGGGACCTGAAGACAGACCGGCATTTCACAGCACATATGTGCCCACACAGCGTACCTCTCCACTCCCTGCAGCAAGCACGCCAGTGGTGGACCCTAAGATTCTAGAGAAGCAAATGGTACTGCGTGGATCAATATGTCATAAGCCTCTTTTTGCACCTCTGTTGGTTCTTTCTGCACTTCACCTCTTTTGTAAATTTCTGCATCCCTCTTGCCTATTTCTGCACCCCTCTTCCCTTTTTGTCCACCTCTCTTGCTTCTTTCTGCACTTCTCTTGCTTCTTTCTGCACTGCTCTTGCTTCTTTCTGCACCTCTCTTGCAAATTTCTGTATCCCTCTTGCCTCTTTCTGCACCCCTGCACCCCTGTTCCCTCTTTCTGCACCTTTCTTGCCTGCTTCTGCACTTGTCTTGACTCTTTCTGCACCTCTGTTGCTTCTTTCTGCACCCCTCTTGCCTCTTTCTGTACCCCTCTTGCCTCTTTGTGCACCTCTCCTGCCTCATTCTGCACCTCTCTTGCCTTTTCATGCAGTTCTCTTGCCTCTTTCTGCACCTCTTTTACTTCGTTCTGCACTTCACTTGCCTCTTTCTGTCCCCCTCTTGCCTCTTTCTGCGCCTCTGTTGGTTCTTTCTGCACTGCTCTTGCTTCTTTCTGCACCTCTGTCCCAAATTTCTGCATACCTCTTGCCTCTTTCTGCACCCCTCTTCCCTCTTTCTGCACCTCTCTTGCCTCAGTCTGCCCACCTGTTCCCTCTTTCTGCACCCCTTTTGCCTATTTCTGCAACTCTCTTGCCTCTTCCTGCAGTTCTCTTGCCCCCTTCTGCACCTCACTTGCCTCTTTCTGCACCTCTGTTGGTTCTTTTGCACTGCTCTTGCTTCTTTCTGCACCTCTCTTGCAAATTTCTGCACCCATCTTGCCTCTTTCTGCACCCCTCTTACCTCTTTCTGCACCTCTCTTGCCTCTATCTGCACCCCTGTTCCCTCTTTCTGTACCTCTTTTGCCTGTTTCTGCAAGTCTCTTGCCTCTTTCTGCAGTTCTCTTGCCTCCTTCTGCACCTCTGTTGCTTCTTTCTGCATTTCTCTTGCCTCTTTCTGCACCCCCATTGCATCATTCTGCACTTCTCATGCTTCTTTCTGCACCTGTCTTGCTTCTTTCTGCACCCCTGTTGTCGCTTTCTGCACTCGTCTTCCCTCTTTCTGCACCTCTCTTGCCTCTTTCTGCACCTCACTTGCCTCTTTCTGCACTTCTCTTGCTTCTTTCTACACCTCTGTTGCTTCTTTCAGCAATTCTCTTGCCTCTTTCTGCACTTCTCTTGCCTGTTTTTGCACCTCTCTTGCCTCTTTCTGTACCTCTCCTATCTCTTTCTGCACCTCACTTGCTTCTTTCTGCACCCCTCTTGCCTTTTTCTGCACCCCTCTTCCCTCTTTGTGCAACTCTCTTGCCTCTTTCTACACCTCTCTTCCCTCTTTCTGCACCACTCTTGCCTCTTTCTGTACCTCAGTTGCTTCTTTCTGCACTTCTCTTGCCTCTTTCTGCACCCTTCGTGCCTCTTTCAGCACCTCTGTTGCTTCTTTCTGCACTTCTCTTCCTTCATTCTGCACCCCTCCTGCCTCTTTCTGTACCCCTCTTGCCTCTTTGTGCACCTCTCCTACCCCTTTCTGCACCCCTCTTGCCTCTTTTTGCACCTCTGTTGGTTCTTTCTGCACTGCTCTTGCTTCTTTCTGCACCTCTGTTCCAAATTTATGGATCTCTCTTGCTGCTTTCTGCACCCCTCTTCCCTCTTTCTGTACTTCTCTTACCTCAGTCTGCCCACCTGTTCCCTGTTTCTGTACCCCTTTTGCCTGTTTCTGCAACTCTCTTCCCTCTTTCTGCAGTTCTCTTGTCTCCTTCCGCACCTCTGTTGCTTCTTTCTGCACCTCTCTTGCAAATTTCGGCACCCCTCTTGCCTCTTTCTGCACCCCTCTTGCCTCCTTCTGCACCTCTGTTGGTTCTTTCTGCACTGCTCTTGCTTCTTTCTGCACCTCTTTTGCCTGTTTCTGTACTTCTCTTGCCTCCTTCTGTACTCAAATGGGAAGTGCAAGCTGTCAAGTTTAAAGGTCTGCGTGCTCTCGTGACTGAGGTATATGTCTACTTGTATATGTATTCTTACATGTGTTATGCATCTGAAGATGGTAGCTTAAAAAGCGGGTAACTTCTCCAATAGGTGGTCAAATCTTCTCAGTTCTGCTATGTCATTCGGTTGCACAGGCAGACATGTCTTATGTATACATGTGTTATAGAGCCCCTCAAATATATTATTGAATACCCATGTGCCCTGTATTGTGAGCAGAAAGAAATGCATACACCTTCTTTTACACACATTTACAGAGCATGCTGTTTGAAACACAGGTATTCAAGTGTTTGTATGTTTATTTTCATTTAACATGCCACTAGGTAAAAGCATAGACACGCATGCATACCTTCACAAACTTGGTCAGACTTACAACAGTGATATGCTTAGGATTGCTGTTTTATATTTGGTAGGCCTAACATTCTGAGCAGTCGATTAATAGTGAACCTTCAAGAGAAAAGTGAGGTTTAAGACATCTTCGGAGAAGGATTAGTGATTAGGGTACTTTGTAGGAGTCTGTTGTAAGGTACAGTCAAAGTAGGCCTCTTTCTGCACCTCTGTTGGTTCTTTCTGCACCTCTGTTGGTTCTTTCTGCACCTTTCTTCCTCTTTCTGGACTTCTGTTGCCTCTTTCTGCACTTCTCTTGCTTCTTTCTGCGCCTTTCTTCATCTTTCTGCACATGTCCTACCTATGTAGGCATATTTAGAAATTAGCATTTAAAAAAACCTTACGAATTCACTGAAAAAACTAGAGGTTCCATGGACGTTATAGTTAGGAATTAGCAGTTAAAAAACCTTTGAAATTCACTGAAAAAAACAGAGGTTTCAGGGACGTTATAGTTAGTTGGACATTTCACTTGTACAAAACCAGAGAAATTCGGCCGTTATAGTAGTTGAGCTAACTATAACTCGCGCCCCCACAATGCACTGCTGATGACATCACATATTACATCATTCATGACATGGTCAGTGACATCACTTATGACATCACTGATGACATCTCAAATGACATCACTGATGACATCATCTACGTGATCATCTGATGCATCTCCTCACACCCCAACATAACCTTTGATACACCCCCTCTAAAATACAGACTACCATTCTCGAAACCATAGACACACCAATACCATTTAGTACATACCCAATCACTGATTCATAGGTCTACACACATCTACTCACCCATACAGTCACTCATACACGCAGTCACTCATCAATATAGCCACTGAAATATGCACTCATACACCTATACAGATACTCACACAACACCACTAATCATAGAGTTACTCACACACCTAGTCAGTCATGCAAAGAATCAATCACACTCCCATTTACTCACCTATACAGTTATACACACACCACCTCACTTATTCATACAGATACTAACACATACTTACTCTCTTATACAATCACTGACACAAGCACACACTCATCCATCAAGCCACTCTCACAATCACTCACTCTCACATATAGTCATTTATATAGTCCAACACTCACATATACTGCCTTTCACAGATGTAGTTACTCACACATGTACCACTGAGACATCCATTCATTCACCAACACACCCATACACATACTCACCCACCCATACAGCCCTTCACAGATGCACTCTTGAACCTGTACACCCAGTGAATTACCCACTCACACATCTATGCACAGTCATACCCCCCCCACCCACCCACACAGACACTCAGGCACCCATACAGATACTCAGACAACCAATCAATAACCTATGTAGACACTCATGTAGCTACTCATCAACCCATGCAGCCGCTTACACACCATCTGACAGACTGATGCAGACATTCACACAGTTTAGTCACTAACCCATGCATTCAGTAAGACACGTTTAATTACTCACTTATACAGTCAGTCATGTACCTACTAAATCATCCATTCAGACACTCATACACAGACTCATTGTTCAATACACCTTGGCATATATATATATATATATATATATATATATATATATATAAAAAACATATTTAAACTTTACAGAAACACACAGTCACTGGATGATGTCATCAGTGATGTCATTTGAGATGTCATCAGTGATGTCATCAGTGATGTCACTGACCATGTCATGAGTGATGTAATATGTGACGTCATCAGCAGTGCATTGCGGGGGCGCGAGTCATAGTTAGCTCAACTAACTATAACGGCCGAATTTCTCTGGTTTTGTACGAGTGAAATGTCCAACTAACTATAACGTCCCTGAAACCTGTGTTTTTTTAGTGAATATATATATATATTCACTGAAAAACCATAGGTTTTAGGGACAGTTATAGTTAGTTGGACATTGCACTCAGTACAAAACCCGTGAAATTCCTCCGTTATAGTTAGTCCAGCTAACTATAACTCGCGCCCGCAATGCACTGCTGATGACGTCACATATTACATCACTCATGACATGGTCAGTGACATCACTGATGACATCACTGATGACATCTCAAATGACATCACTGATGACATCACTGATGACATCATCCAGTGACTGTGTGTTTCTGTAAAGTTTAAATATTTTTAATATATATAGGAAAAGACGTATTGAAGAATGAGTGGGTGTGTAAGTGTCTGTATGGATGATTTAGTAGGTGCGTGACTGACTGTATAAGTGAGTGATTTAACGTATCTTACTGAATGCATGGGTTAGTGACTAAACTGGGTGAATGTCTGTATCCGTCTGTCTGTTGCTGTGTAAGTGGCTGCATGTGTTTGAGAATAGCTACATGAGTGTCTATATGAGTTATTGAATGCTTGTGTGAGTATCTGTATGGGTGCCTGAGTGTTTGTGTGGGAGGGGTGTGTGCGACTCTGTGCATAGATGTGTGAGTGGGTGATTCACTGGGTGGATGGTTTCAAGAGTGCATCTGTGATAGACTGTATGGGTGGGTAAGTGTGTGTAAGAGTGTGTTAGTGAGTGAATGTATGTCCCAGTGGTACATGTGTGAGTAACTACATATGTGAAAGGCAGTATATATGTGTGTTGGAGTATATAAATAGCTATAAGCAAGAGTGACTGATTGTGATAGTGGCTGTATGGATGAGTGTGTGCTTGTATCAGTGATTGTATAAGAGCGTAAGAATGTGCTAGTATTTGTATGAGTAAGTGAGCTGGTGTGTGTATAACTGTATAGGTGAGTAAATGGTAGTGTGTTTAATTATTTGCATGACTGACTAGGTGTGTGAGTACCTCTATGGATGAGTGGCGGTGTTTGAGTGTCTATATAGGAGTATGAGTGCATATGATAGTCCTGTACTGAGTGACCGTAAATATGAGTGACTGTTCGGGTGAGTGAGTGGATGTGTGCGTAGACCTAAGAATCAGTGAGTGGGTATGTAGTTATTGGTGTTGGAGTGTCTATGGTTTTGCGAATGGCAGTCTGTACTTTAGAGTGGGTGTATCAAAGGTTATATTAGGGTGTGAGAAGATGCATGAAATTATCACATGGATGATGTCATCAGTGATGTCATCAGTGATGTCATTTGAGATGTCATCAGTGATGTCATCAGTGATGTCACTGACCATGTCATGAGTGATGTAATATGTGACGTCATCAGCAGTGCATTGCGGGGCGCGAGTTATAGTTAGCTGGACTAACTATAACGGGGAATTTCACGGGTTTTGTACGAGTGCAATGTCCAACTAACTATAACTGTCCCTAAAACCTATGGTTTTTTCAGTGAATTTCAAAGGTTTTTTAAATGCTAATTTGTAACTATAACGTCCCTGAAACCTATGGTTTTTTCAGGTGAATTTCAAAGGTTTTTTAAATGCTAATTTGTAACTATAACATGTCTGAAACCTACGGTTTTTTCAGTGAATTTCAAAGGTTTTGTAAATGACAATTTTTAAATGTATTAATTGTTATATAAATTTTTAAAATACTGATTTACTACATTTTTAGAAACAATTTTTTTTACATATTTTATTATTTAAATTACATTGTAATTACATTATACATTACATTACAAAAAATACTTTCTCTTAATGAATTACTTTAGTTTAAATACTTTGCAGATAGGCAATAGACTTTTAAGTACAGTAGTTACAGTTGTTGCAATGGGCAACACATTTTCAAACACAATGCAACATTCAGCTCAATGTGAATTTCTAGATAAATGCAATTAGTTACTTTATGGATTACTTTTCTAACCACAGGACTGGATCCTAGATTCAGTCCTGGGACATCTCCTGTAAACAGTTGAGTAAAAGCGTTTTGGTTACAGTCGTGATTTTAAGGAATATTATTGTATTTTAAAAGTTGACACTTTGAAACTTTTTCACATAGAATCACCAATGTTATCCTATGGAAGGAAATTCACTTAGCAGGTAAAAACTGTTATCGTTACTTTTTCTTACTCAGTGTTGGATCCTGGATCCAGCACTGGTGCATCTCCTGTAAACAGTTGAAAGAATGCGTTTAAGTCATACTGTCGATTTTTAAGGAATATTTGTAGTTTGTGAAAATTAACACTTTGAAACTTTTTTGCTGAAAACCAGTCAATGTTAGCCTATGAAGGAAATTCAAGTTACCGGTAAGTACGGTTAAAATTACTTTTGAGGATCAGTACTGGGCTGAAACATGCAGCACTGAGGTCTCTTCTGATAACAGGTGAGTAAATCGGAATTCGTATTTCGGCTGATTTTAGAGGAATATTTTAAAGTTCCAAAACTCCACACTTAGAAGAATTTCCAAGTGAAACCAGTCAATGTTAGCCTATGGAAGGAAATTCAAGTTACTGGTAAGTACGGTTAAAATTACTTTTCAGGACCAGTACTGGGCTGAAAGATGCAGCACTGAGGTCTCTCCTGATAACAGGTGAGTAAATCAGAATTCGGATTTCGGCTGATTTTAGAGGAATATTTGTATGTTTCAAAAATCAACACTTAGAAGAATTTCCAAGTGAAACCAGTCAATGTTAGCCTATGAAGGAAATTCAAGTTACCGGTAAGTACGGTTAAAATTACTTTTCAGGATCAGTACTGGGCTGAAAGATGCAGCACTGAGGTCTCTCCTGATAACAGGTGAGTAAATCGGAATTCGTATTTCGGCTGATTTTAGAGGAATATTTTAAAGTTCCAAAACTCCACACTTAGAAGAATTTCCAAGTGAAACCAGTCAATGTTAGCCTATGAAGGAAATTCAAGTTACCGGTAAGTATGGTTAAAATTACTTTTCAGGATCAGTACTGGGCTTAAAGATGCAGCACTGAGGTCTCTCCTGATAACAGGTGAGTAAATCGGAATTCGTATTTCGGCTGATTTTAGAGGAATATTTTAAAGTTCCAAAACTCCACACTTAGAAGAATTTCCAAGTGAAACCAGTCAATGTTAGCCTATGAAGGAAATTCAAGTTACCGGTAAGTACGGTTAAAATTACTTTTCAGGATCAGTACTGGGCTGAAAGATGCAGCACTGAGGTCTCTCCTGATAACAGGTGAGTAAATCGGAATTCGTATTTCGGCTGATTTTAGAGGAATATTTTAAAGTTCCAAAACTCCACACTTAGAAGAATTTCCAAGTGAAACCAGTCAATGTTAGCCTATGGAAGGAAATTCAAGTTACTGGTAAGTACGGTTAAAATTACTTTTCAGGACCAGTACTGGGCTGAAAGATGCAGCACTGAGGTCTCTCCTGATAACAGGTGAGTAAATCGGAATTCGTATTTTGGCTGATTTTAGAGGAATATTTTAAAGTTCCAAAACTCCACACTTAGAAGAATTTCCAAGTGAAACCAGTCAATGTTAGCCTATGGAAGGAAATTCAAGTTACTGGTAAGTACGGTTAAAATTACTTTTCAGGACCAGTACTGGGCTGAAAGATACAGCACTGAGGTCTCTCCTTATAACAGGTGAGTAAATCGGAATTCCTATTTCGGCTGATTTTAGAGGAATATTTGCACAATGGTGAAGGGAGGGCGGGGCCTGAGGTGACATCTTTGCAAACGCGCCCCGTGGCGCGTTTTAAGTTGGGGATTAAGTCCCCTTGAATCCTGAGGGTCCCTAGGGGCCAACTAGACCACCAGGAACCTCCAATATGCGCCAGGGGCTGCGTTGCAGAGACGTGTAGAGAGGCCACACCCTTTTACACCTCTCTGCAACGCAGCTCTGTGGCGCATTCTGGATGTACCTGTTGGGCTAGTTGGCCCCAGGGACCCTCAGGATTGAAGGGGATTTAATTCCCCATCTTAAAACGCGCCACGGGGCCTGTTTGCACACATGTCACCTGAAGCCCCGCCCCTCCCTTCACCACTGTGCAAACGCGCCCTGTGGCGCATTTTAAGTTGGGGATTAAGTCCCCTTGAATCCTGAGGGTCCCCGGAGTCCAACTAGCCCACCATATACCTCCAAAAGCACCACAGAGCTGCGTTGCAGAGAGGTGTAAAAGGGCGTGGCCTCTGTACACCTCTCTGCAAGGCAGCCCCTGGCGCATACTGGAGGTACCTGGTGGGCTAGTTGGCCCCAGGGACCCCCAGTATTCAAGGGGAATTCGTTCCCCTCTGCAAACGCGCCAGGGGCGCGTTTGCAGAGTGGTGAAGGAAGGGGCGGGGCCTGCGGGCCCGATCGTTTTTTTTTTTCTCCTGAAGGGGGCTGTGTGGCCCCCTTCCTTTTTTTCTTTTTGGGCCCTGGGGACCCCATCCCCCAGGGCCTTACCCTCTTTTTAAATTACCTTAAAAAAAAACGGGAAGGGGGCCGCGTGGCCCCCTTCCCTGGGCCTGTATTGGCCCCGGGGACCCCATCCCCGGGGCATGGCCTCTATATTTATTTTTTTGAGGGGGCAGCGTGGCCCCCTCCTCTGGCCATTTTAAGGCCCCGGGGACCCCATCTCCCGGGGCCGGCCTTTCCATTTTTTTTTTTTTTAATTTTTTCTCTTTTTTGGGGAGGGGGCCACGTGGCCCCTCCCGGCCACTACTTGCCCCGGGGACCCCATCCCCCGGGGCTGGCCCTCTCCGTTGGGGACTGTGGGGGTCCCCAATCCCCCACAGTCCCGCCGGCTCCCACGTCCCTTGGGAGCCGGCATTGCTAGTTCCACATGGGGAGCAGCTGACATGCTGCTCCCCATGTGGAAAAGCAATCGCTTTGGATATTGGAAGAGAGAGCAGGTTTCCCTGCTCTCTCTTCCAATATCCAAAGCAGTTTGCTATGGCAGGACGGGAGCCGCGAGGCTCCCGTCCTGCCATAGCAAACTACAGTGTCCCGAGGGTAGGCACCCGGGACACTGCAGGAGCCGGCCCTGGGGGTGGTGGTCCCCAGGGCCATCAAGGGCTCCAGGAGGGGGGCCGCGCGGCCCCCTCCCATTCAGTACACAGCCCCGGGGAGGTGGTGGTCCCCGGGCTCTGGAGGTCCGTAACGGACCCCCATATTAAAATGTTTAGTGCCCCGGGAGGTGGTGGTCCCGGGCGTGTGGGGGCTGGAGCCCCCCACACAGGTTTAATAATTATTTAAAAAAAAGCCCCGGGAGGTGGTGGTCCCGGGGCTGCGGAGGCTCAGAGCCCTCCCGCACCATTTTTAAAAAAGCCCGGGGGTGGCGGTCCCCGGGGCTTGGGGGCCCTTGAGGCCCCCACACATTAAATTATCCCCCACCATGCCCCCGGGACTTGGGCCACCCGGGGCCAGTAGCTATCGAAGCGCGGAGACCGCGCTTCGATTTTTCGGCAGGATTCGCGCACCCTGAGCGCATCCTGCCGATTTTAAAAAAAATTTTTTTTTTTTGCCCAGGGGGTCCTTGTGGGACCCCCTGAGCAAACCTAGGGGGTCAGGGTGTTTCTACCCTGCCCCTTTGTGCGCTTTGCGCACTTGTTTCTGTCCCTCGGTTCTACCGAGGGACAAAATGGCTGCCAACATTTCCTGAATCGGAATGTTGACAGCCAGCTGACAACCTATTAACATGCAGCTCGTGATCGGGAGGGTACGCGGACCCTACTCGTCCCTAGATATCACTAACTTTTTACTTTTCATTTTCTCAGCAACTACTGAACGGATTTACACCATTTAACAAAAGGGTTCTTTCTGAACCAAGAACTACCTCTTTGCCAAATTTGGTGTAATTCCGTTCAGCAGTTCGGGCTGTAGCCGTGTCTAAAGTTTCCTATGGGAAAATGCATGGGGAAAACGCGTTTTGGGACCCCCTTTTTCTCGGCCCCCGCTTGACGTATCCCCCCGAGACTTTCAGGGTAGGAGCGGACCGGAGCGCCCCACGAAGTTTGAAAATTTCGCGAAGATACGTCAACCGGCAAGAGAGTTATTTCAAATAGAATGTCGCGGATTTCCTATGGATAATAGGTTGTAACTATAACTATCTACTGGCGACCGCCAGTAGATAATATATATATATATATATATATATATATATATCACCAAGGTGCATATATGTGGAGTTATGCACCAAAATTCTATACTTACTTACCTGTTGTTATTACGGTTTCAATATATTTTTCTTCGATATTCAGTGCCATGAATATTCTAGTTTTGATATTCAGATGCACACCACAAGGGTGGATAAACACAGTAATAACACAGGGTACAATGTGCTTTCCTAACGCAAATACATTAATATTTTTTCCCCAGCACCACAGCAAACAACTAACGGCACCCCCGATTCAAAAGTTTTGTATGCCATCTAAGATTATTGCTAACAGTCAAGATTACATTAAGGTCACTATGCCCGATTGCTGGCCTCTGCTCTCCTATAGCTATATCAACCAGCCACGACGCAGGCTGCACTGTTAGCCCCCCAGGAGCAGTGACATAGCAAAGGTGCCACGGGCTCTAATGCAAGGAAGGAAATTGGGCTCTTCCATCCTGTTTTTTTTAATTAAAAACAGCCACTAATTTCGGTAAGGTGTGTGCCTCTCATGTCTGCACCCCGGTGGCACTGCACCTGCTGCACTATTGTTTGATAGCTATGCCCCTGTCTAGGAGAGGCTTTGGGCAGTAGTAGCTGAAGGGTAGTTTTCACAATGCTTCCACCCAACCCACGGTGTGCTTTGTGCTCGTTTCCTTCCACATTTTCACTGAGGTGCATTTTTCCTCAATATTTTAAAAAAAATCTTTTTATTGGTACGTATATGACAATTTGGACATACAGGGAGCAAATATAGAGCGACATCATTCAATTTTTACATTTCTGTATCCTGCTCAAGTTACAGCTACCATAAAGCATAAATGGCATTAATCTTATTACATCCAAAATGTGTCTTTATAAACCTCTGTAAGGCTGCCAGGCCCCCCATATTTTCTCCCCTTTTTTGGGGCATCCTCTGCTCTTATAAATCCTAAGTTCTGCTTGCCAGCACCAATCCAAATCGTTCTCCCACTCCTCCTAAGTCGGGATATCGCCCCCCCATTTCTTTGCTACATTCCGTTTTGCCACCACTGCTGCTAGTGCTAACCATTGTTTAACATGTCTCGGCCAGTCATCATTTCCTGCCGCTACCAGCAGGAACCATTTGGGTGCGAGGGTACATCCATGTCCACTACTGCGGCAATTGCCTCTGCAATCTTCTGCCAGTATGTCTGCAGGATCGGCCATTCCCACATCAAATGATAGAAGGTCCCTTCTAGCCCACATCCCCTGTGGCAGAGTGTGTGCACACACCTACCCATTCGATATAACACTGATCTGGGATAATATACTCTATGCAGCACCTTCAATTGTATCAGTCGGAACCTAGCCCTTATTGCTACTTCTCTCGGGCTTTGGAGCACCTCCATCCATTCTTCTTCCTCTAGGTGACCTACGTCTTGCTTCCAGGTCATTCTCAGAGTGCTCGTAGGATCTGAAGCATTATTTGTTACTTTTTTGTATAGTAGAGAAACGGCAGGTGTTCTGTCAGGACCCTGTCTTCAAGTGGTGAGGAGGCTTCCAATGCCTCTCCTTCCCTTAAATGTTCCCTCACGGCGTGTGCAAACTGGGTATATCTGAGCCACTCCCATTTCCCCAGGTCAAATTCCACCTGTAAGTCCGCAAATGTGATAAAGGCCCTCCCTCTCCATATGTCTCCCAGCGTCTCTAGTCCTAATAGTTCCCATTTGGCAAAGCCCACAAGCCTATTTATTCCCTTCAAACAGTCGCCCGCCCAGAAAGGTGCCATTTCTGTGAGTCTATCCTCCCATCCCAAGTATTTTACCACTGCCAGCAATGCTTTGAGCACTGTTTTTGTGTGATTCTGGAGGTGCCTGCCCACGTGTTTGGAGTGCAATAGTGCTCTTGGATCTTGCCCACCCATGGCCAATCTGTCAAACCTATATGCTGGGTCTGATCTTTCTTCAAACATCCATCTCTTCACGGTCACTAACTGGGCTGCCCAATAATAGTTACGTATATCGGGTATCACTAGGCCACCGTCGTAGATCCCTCTTTGAAGTTTCCCCAAAGCTATCCACGGGGCCGACCCGCACCACAGCAGCGCGCGGAGCTCTGAATTTATTTGCTTAAAGAACGTGGGGGGCACCTCATATGGCGTATTTTGTAGTGCATATAATAATCTGGGGAGTGCCATCATTTTAAACATGGCCGCCTGGCCCATCATGGTTAAGGGTAGGGCCCGCCAATGTTTGGCATCTGCTATGCATCTGTCAAGCTGTTGGCCCACGTTCTTATGGGGGAACTCCTGGGCATCCCTTGTTATGTGAATCCCTAGATATTTAAAGCCAGTTTCTTGGATAGGCACTACGTATCTGTATGTGAGCGTGGGCGTCTCTCCCAATAGGGGATATAGCAACGACTTATCCCAATTAATTCTATATCCCGAGTATCCCCCATAAATACGGAACATCTGGAGTATGCGGTCTACTGAGTGTTTCTGTTTCTGCACATACAGGAGGATATCGTCCGCATAGAGTGAGATTTGGTCTTCCCACCCCTCCCCTAATGGTATCCCCCATATTAAAGGGTCCTGTCGCACCCAAGCTGCAAGTGGTTCCAGGGCCAGCAAGAACAGGACCGGGGACAGCGGGCATCCCTGCCTGGTCCCCCTCTGTAGGGCAAACACTCGGGACACTGTGGCATTAACCTGCACTCTAGCCATTGGCTGTTCGTAAAGAAGTTTAACCCATTTTATGAATTTGGGACCTATGCCTAAACGAGCGAGGACTGCGAAAAGGTAATTCCACTCCACGCTGTTGAACGCCATTCAGGCATCCAAGTCAGAAGGGCTCTGCTCCTCTGAGTTTTTGTCTGTCATATGGAGTATTCCAAACAACCTACAGAGATTTAACCTGGTGCCCGATAGGGCATAACCCAATTGGACCGGGTGTATGAGGGTGGCAATCATGCCAGCCAAGCGCATAGATAGTAGCTTGGCCAACACCTTCACTTCGTAGGTAAGTAGTGAGATAGGTCTATATGACCCACATTCTGTTGGTGGTTTGCTTGTCTTTGGTATTACCGCTATGACCGCCGTCCTCTGATCCAGGGGTAGTATACCCTTTTGCTGTGCATGTTCGAGCACATTCAGCACGTATTCTGCTGTTACATCCAACATAGTCTTATACATTTCTACAGGGAGGCCATTTGGCCCCACTGCTTTCCCGGATTGGAGGGTTCAGGACGTGGATTTTATTTTGTCTAGTGTTAAGTCGCCCTGTAGCATTTCTCTGTCCTCCTCTGTGAGTCTTGGCAAAGCTATGTCACGTAAGAAATCAGCACAGTACTCTTATGAATGTGTCGAGCAGGATGTGTAAATCCCTTCGCAATCGCCTCTTGTCTACCCAGGCCAGCAGATTGTTTGCCTTATCGCCTACATCGTAGAGTCGGTGTTGTGTCGCTAGTGCGTGTGCCCTAGCCCTGACTTCTAATAGATCACGGAGTTCTTTTTGCCATATTTTCAATTGCTGCCTGTCAGTGATTGATTGGGGGTCAGTTCCTAATGCCCGGGCCTCCAATTGTAGTATATCTTTTTCAAGGGCTGGACATTTGAGTTTTTTTTTCTTTCTTTGTGGCTCCTATTTTCGCCAGGGTTCTGCCTCTGAGGACTGTTTTGAATGCTTCCCACAGGGTCACCGCCGAATCAACCGATCCCACATTAACCTCAAAGTATTGCTCCACCCCCTCCCTCATGTTATCCCGGAAGCCCTCGTCCCTGAAGAACCATGGGTCTACGCTCTGCGGCAGTGTGTATTCCCTTACTAGGCCAGATAACTTAGCTTCCACTAGGGAATGATCAGACACGCCACAAGCTACATGTGTGGTGTCTGTAAACTCTCCCAACCCGGGGCCCTGTGTAATGAGATAGTCCAGTCTTGAGAGACTGCCTGTTGCTGCGGACAAATGCGTGTATTGCTTCATGGTTGGATGTTGGTGTCTCCAAATGTCGTCTAGGCTCAAAGCTTCTAGGAAGCCCTTTAACTGACCTCCCTGTCTCGTGATCTTTGTCCCTGTAGGGTCCCTGCTGGCAACATCCAGGTCAGATGACACTATATTGTTCATGTCGCCTCCCAGGACCAGCCTACCCTCCGGAAGTTGCAACAACAGGGGACCCAGCGCCTCTAGTGTAGTTGTCTGTAGGCTGGGGGGGGGGGTGTACACCGACCATAGGTTGAGGCCCTTCCCCTCCCACGTTCTATTCACAGCCACGTATCTTCCCAGGGGATCAGTCCAAATTGTACCCTGGACAAAGGGGAATGCCCTCCACTTTAGGACTCCCACTCCCCTGGAACCGGAGGTATAACCTGCATGTGTTATCAGAGTATAGCCATATCTATTGAGAGCTTTACAGCAGTTGCCTTTGAGGTGAGTTTCTTGTAAGAGAATCACATCTGGTGTGTGCTTTTCAATAAATTGCAAGACTGTTGACCTTTTTATCTTACCATTGAGCCCATTGATGTTCTAGGACCACACTTTCATTCAGGACTGTGTGCATTTTAGACTCGCCATCTAGGGGTGACCTGTGCATCGGTGCCCCTTGTTAGGGCGGGCCTCCTTTCCACTGCAGACTTGCGCTTGCTCCCTTTGTCTATACCTAAGATACCGTACATATCGAATATCCTACCCATCCAACTTCCCCTCCACCCCCACCCTGCTACCCTGCTTTTAAGGTTATGGAAACCCCAACTCTCCAACCCGCAGGGCGCCTGTCGCCCGGAACATACATAACAATTTTAACTAATAAGTTGGGGGGTGCTCAGTCCAACAAGACCTAGAACAGTTAGCTCTGTACAATTCCCTCCCGACCGAGCCCACTATATATTGGTCGCCTCTGTGCGTCTCATAGACATAATCTCGGCCGGTTGTACCAGTCGGGCCCATCTCAATGTCTCAGTGTTCCGCATGTAGTTCTAAATTGTCTCTGGAGGCCAAATCAAATCTCTTCAGTCTTACCTTCGCCCCGGCCTCACCACTTATTACTCTAGCGCCTCCTCTGCAACAGGTGAGCTGACGGATCTGGGGGAAGTGGCCTGTTGGCTTCTTTCTATTTCAGATTCATTACCATCTTTGTTGTGTCCGCTCCGACCTGGGTCCCGGCCTCTACCTCGGCTGACTGTGAGCCAGCCCTCTAACCACTCCTGGGCTTCCTCTGGAGTTGCGAAGTGCCATGTCTTCCCTTCGGCCATCACACGCAGTCTCGCCGGAAAGAGCATCATATATTTTAAGTCTCTGGGCCTCAGTTCTTTTTTCACCGGCTCAAAGCTCCTCCGCTGCCACTGTACGTGCAGGGTGAAGTCTGGAAAAACTCTTATCAGAGTATTTTCATATGGTATGTCACCTTTCGCTCTTGCCGCTACTAGTATCGCGTCTCTGTCGCGATGATTAAATATGCTGGCAATGATTGTGAGTGGCGGTGCTCCAGGTCGCGGAGGCGGCACCGGCGCCCTGTGCACCCGTTCGATGGAGAAGAACTTCGATAAGCGCGGGGGCTGTAGCTTGTTAACTATAAGATCTTCTAAGAACAGATCAACACTGTGCCCCTTCCAGGACCCCAACGACCCGTATATTATTTCTCCTTGTCCGCCCCATCTGATCTTCAAGCCGTGTGGCCATATGCGTGGCCTGTTGCGTTAACGTATGTACTTGCTCATCTAGGCGCTTTGCTTTTGACTGGAGCTGGGTGATTTGAGCCTCGGCCGTTGATACCTTTTCTCTTAGTTTAGAGAGGTCTGCTCTGATCAATGTGACCTCTGTAGACACAGAGTCTATATTTGGCTCCAGGGAACCCTTCACATCTCTAATCGTGGCCATAATGACGGTCAGTGATGGCTCCTCCGCTCCCACCTGCTCCTCAATACTCATTGCGGGTTTCATGATGGCGTAGTTGTCCATTTTATTGGACTGAACGTGTCCCGCACCTCTGGGTTTCCCCATTCTCCCCGTCCCTCACCAGAATTTCGCAGTTGCGGACCTTTTCCCCCTTCACTCTCTGGGTGCTTTACTTGATCTGGCACTCCCCGTGGCTTACTCTTTGGGGGCCTGCATGAGCCGTTTGGTGTCTCCTCGAAGTTGCTACGGCCCAGTGTGATTTGGCCCCGTCCTGGGGCCCTGGCTCGGTCCTCACTTTGTTGGCCCCAGTATAGGTCAAGACAAGAAAGAGGGGGGCCCAGAGGGTAGAGGGAGGAGATGAATCCTTCAGCCTGTTGATTGGAGGGCGCCCCGACCAGTTGCCCTCACCCCAGGCTGTGTCCCTGCACTTGCACAGGGGTCGTTAATGATAGTGTCTCTTCTCTTGTTGGGGGCAGTAGCCCTCGTGAATCTCTGTGGGGGCTGAACACCACAGGTCTGGGCCCGGGAAATAGGCTACTTCGCTATGAACAGGCATCGCTCCTTTTCCCAGCGTCAGTTTGTGCCCAACACTGCTTGTCTCCGTGAGGCCTTATTTCCACAGAGCGGTCAGGGGGGGCTCCCCTCACCGTCACTCTTTCTCCGGGCCCGACTATCGGCAGAAGTGGTTCCGATCTTTCTCGACTTCACAGGCCCACGCCCAGACCCGGTCGCTGCTCTCCAGGACTCAGTTCTCGTTGGCCGCAGCTCCAGTGGCGGTCGCGGCCTCGCCTCGCATCGTCAGCACACACCTGGCAGTACTCAGGGCAGCAGGTACCTCCGCTTCTTCCACCCGCTTCACTGATGCAATTTTGTGCGTCCCGGCGACTCCGCACCTATTCTGCCTCGAGGCAGCTCTTTTCCGCTGTGGGTTCCTGTCGGGCGTTAGGTCCGGGCTTCGCGCATGCTGCATCACATCCCCGCTGCGCACCTCGCAGTCGCCGCCCGGGTCCAATCTTTGCCGTTTTTCTTTGGATTCAGGAGCCGCTGTACTTCGTCGGGCCCCTAGATGTGTGCCCCTTTTATTTACCGCTGTCTCTCGATGCACGAATGCCCGTTAGGGCCTGGATTTATGTCAGATTTCTTGGGCTCGGTCCGGAGCTCCACTAGTCTGCAGCCATTTTGGTCTATGCACAAGCCACACACCCTTTTCCTCAATAATAATGTAAAAGCAACCAAACTTCACAAGTCCTTGAACCACATGTTGAGATAAGCCACATGTATCTGCTCGAGTTTTTGATTATTTTCAAAATGTGGACATTTGCTTCCTTCCTTTCACTGGTTCAGCCTCTTATTCTCACAGACATGATCTTGCACACAGAAAGTCTTCCAAGCATCATGTTGTCTGCTTCTGAAGATGCCTCGCATACAAGATCATCACATCACTATCCCGATTAGTTGTATGTGTCACTGACTACACACTTTCTTTCAAGGAGTCTTAAATCCTGCACAAACAATGCATTGAAGCTGAAAAACACAAAATACTAAATTGACCAACTAAAAGCCATTACTGATAGTTTGTTGTTTGATGGAGAAAATGGAAATATCAAGGCATATGTTTGATCTCTAATGCCTTTACTGTTGACAAGCACACGTCCAATAATGCACGCACCATACCATATGAGGCATGTGATTTCTACACATAAAACAGGATTTGTTGAGGCATTTTTATCAGAGTCACATCCGACCGTAAGGTTGTTCGTTGGTAAGTGTGCTGTCTGGAGCTGATTAATAAAAACACAAATTAGAAAGATTGCAACCTTATTAGAGTGCTTTAGGAGGGCTTTCTCTCACCAATCAGTCGATGAATTTCCACCCTGACCTAGATTGCGGGACGCATACTGAAAGGATAAAAGGTGGGCTCGGCGTCTCTGCTGACTTAACGGCGCTGTTCTCTCTGCCAGTAAATTGGACTGTTTAGCATTCAGAAGGATTTGTAACAGATTAACGGTTTTAGGAATTCAGCCAGGCCCACCAAACGCGCTTACAGTAATTCAGGCATTTTCCAGCTCTCCGTCATGAGCATGTAAAAAACCTTGCTGTGGTCAGAGTTCAAGCTTAGTCTGTTTTTTTTCAGCCTTTTGTTAGATCACAAACCCTAAGGTACACTGGTGAGCTTTTCCCCTGATTTGTATTTGATTGAATCGGGTAAAACTTGTATTTTGCTTATATTTTAACTGATAAGCAAAAGCCAATACTTCTTTGCTGAAAGTTTTGCACGCAAGCATCTCTCCCACTTGCAAAATGTACACATGTGGCAGGGGCCTAGGGGGTGGCAGGTTCCCGTGAATCCCGCATTCCCATTTTCATTCGGCACCTGATGCATCTCCATTCCCCAATGAGATTTTCAAATCTTTTGATTCTCACATAAACCTGTGTTTCAGACAGTACCTTACTGCTCCATTTTATGTGCAAGGTGTGTGGTTGCACCCGTGGCATTGCCTGCCTTATGAATTGCTTAAGAATTGCTTACAATATGCTTGATTTTTTATCAAGTATCCGGCACAGGCTACAAGGCAGCAAATGTTTTAAGCCAAACTATGGGGCTTATTCACAAGCTGCATTTTGCAGTTCGTTTAGGAGTACTACAATAATACTACTAACATACTACAAAATGCTATTCCACATGCTTACGTGCAGAGGACTACGCCTATGCCTCTCCTATCTTTTATGTGCAGAAATGTCCACTCTATTTGCAGAGATATTCGCCGGTGTAAGTTATTTTTCAAGAAAAAATATGGGGGGTCAGAGGGGAGTGGCTGGAAAATGGGGTATATTAATGACTAAAGGAGAGGGGTTGAGGGAGGATAAGGAGGGGTTAAGGCAGGTACAAGGAGGGGTTACGTCAAGGCTAGTGAGGGGTTTAGGAAGGGACATGCACCCATCCACAAAAGAGTAAGAGTAAAAATGTACTTGTAGAATCTCTACATATGAAGATTTACCTTTCTGAACAGGCCTGTGTATTTTTACTATTTTTAGAGAGTGGAGGGGATATATTATCAGTTTTTGCTTTTAACCCTAGGAGTAACCCATTAATTTCCCTAATGCCCATTGCCCATTTAGCTCCACCACTGTTTTTTATGAATTTTTAATGTCATTCAGTTATTTATTCTTCTTGTTTCTGTGCAGGGATTAAAACACATATTCAAAGGTGTTTGAATATTTGTAATCCATCTTGCATATTGTCAAGAATGTTTGCGTATGTATTAATTGCGAGTTTCATAGTGCACCGTATGTAATCTTTTGAAAAATTCAGAACACAAGATGAGGACTAACACAATGGACACTCAAAATCAAGAAGAGATGGAGTGCTGACTTCACCCATTCAGGTATGGTGGGTGCCCTATGCTGATATTCTGAAACTGCAGAAGTTCTGTTAAAACATGAAACTGAATAGCTTAGTTTTAAGAAATCCCCTGGAACTCATGTGATTGGGTTCAGATATTAAGGCACTCCCAGGGAAGTTTATCGGTGCTTCTTACGCTTGAGTAATCACTGCTCTAAGGTTTCCAGCCTGGGTGTAGTGTGGAGCTAGTTTCTAGGGTAGTTTGGCCTTTTTCTATTAAGGTGTTATAGACAGCATGAAGAAGCTTGAATTACATACTGTCATCTATTGGTAGCCAATAGCATGCTCTCAGATAAAGCTTGAAATGGTCCTTCTGGCTGTCTTATTTTGTAACCTTTACAGACTGGGAAGAATTATTTTGGGGATGTCAGTGTTTATAACGACACAATAGCTTCGTGGGACATGTTGAGAGTTCTTTTTAGTTCACCCCTTGGTCACTTGAAGTGTTGGGAGGATTTTCATAGAAGGGAGCGCTATAGATTGATCCCGGTGACTACTGCACTGATCTATAGAGCAAACAACAGTTCTTAGTCAAAGTGTATCTCCTGGTTCCAAGCTGTTTAAAAGGAGTGGGAGAGGTTCACAATCACTATTCTATATAAATAATATATAAATATTATTTTCCTCCCAACAACTTGTACAAGTTCTGTCACAAACCTGCCTCTTTATTTTGCCGTTTGACCACATTAAGTATGATTACCAGTCAAATATCAATGATCACTGCATGCCACTCAAGGCAACATTCCAAAAGTAATGCAAGAAGATAAATACGGTGCTTGATGACACAAGTAGTGAATAGGTGATTACACCAAGTGGTGAATATGTTTAATATTATAATGAAAAACTGTTTTTTCATGACATAAATGTCAAAATATAAAAATCTCTGCATATGCCTTCCCATCAAACATTATATTACTGTATTTGACATTTATATGTTATAAACTTTAACCATATATACTAATGTGTCAAAGTATTTTTTTAATAAGTGAAGTGGAAGGAATTTCTATGAGAATACATCAATCATAGATGAGTGACCTGTTAAAAAGATATTTATTTCTTTGGTGTCGAACAGCAAATCCTATTGAATTTCTAAAGAGTTTTGACAAGCAATGTGGCATTGAACAATCTTGAATCAATGGCATTCTATTCTGCTAGTCTTGCATTAGTAGGAAGGTGTTTATAACACTCAGTGAATTCACACCTTGAAATCAAAACTATGAAACCAATGCCATTCTCTGCATCAGCGCCAAAATTACCCATCTGTGGAAAATGAGATGCAAAATTAGTAACAATAGAACAAAAAGAAGATCATGAAATCAATTATGACACTGTTCAGGGCAGTTTCAGGTAATCAGTCCTAGCTGCATAAAGAGGCAATGCTGATCTATAGCAGCATGTTGAAAATGTGCTTTCACAGCTTCTGAAGTTAAGAATGTTAAAGTTTCAGTTATAGGTCTGAGCAAAATGTAAATTACGCAGTGGTAATTTGTGTAATTTTGGAAAATTTGCATTATGCTGAAAATTCCTGAAATTAAGCCATTACGCCTCTGCATGTAATAACGAACTGTTGGACATACACATTTTCTGCAAACACACAGGAACAACAGAATGCGAGAGCTTTATTTATTGTGCCCCTCATTTAAATGCATCCCCATGCCAAAAATTGATGCATTGCATGCTAAAATATAGAGTCAAATTACGGATTTGCATTTTGCACAATTTGGTGTAATTTCACCGAATTTTGCAGAAATATTGTGTAATTACACAACAAATTATGCACGCCATACTCAGGTCTACAGATTTCTGGCCAAATGGCTGCACATAGTTATTATGTATATCCATTTGGACCTTTGTGAAAACAAAAATAAATTAATTGAGCTCCTAACTCTTGTTGTAGGTGCAATTATTGGCTACTAGCTCTTCTCTATATTAGCATCATCAGGAAAAGCTATATAGACACCCAAGGCTTTCATATATTTTAATATTAATGTACAAAGCAGCAATCTTCTTCATGTCAGGGAAAAGCTCATGACTTTTCTATTCAAGGAGTATCTTATCCAATACATCTCACAGTCCCAGAAGTGACCAGCCTCCACAAAATTGTGACTTCGTCTACGCTAAACTGATGTTGGGACTCATACCATCTTCCTCCTCTCCACATCACCCCACCACTCATGTAAAAGATACTCAATCACCCTCCCACACGACATTGTTCCTTACCCACCGCTTACTAAGCAGCACAACATGCTTCTTTTCAGAGCTATGTCTGTGCTCTAAAAATCCCAAAATAAAATAAATGGATCGATTGCAGAAATTAAATAATTGATCACTGAGTCAAATAGCCTTTAATGCTTCTGCAGCAAGGGATCCACAGATTCAAGAAACAATATTTATTTCAGTATAAGCCACAAGTAGAGTGTATTACCACCTTTTTACTCATATGATTATCAAACTGACATGGCAATAATATAGCCTTATAGCACGTCGTAGCGGGCTATACCGGCTATTAAAGGCCCGCTCCAGCGTTAAAGGCCCGAGCCGAAGGCGAGGGGCTTTAACAAGGGAGCGGGACTTTAAGAGCCGGTATAGCCCAGCTACGAAGGGCTATAAGGCCATTAGAACATTCTGCCACTAGAGGGCAGAATGTTCTAACAAATAAAACAAAGGCTTCAGGGAGCGCGAGGATTGAAATCCCTCAGGCTCCCTGAAGCCTTTGTTCACAGCCACAGCTGTGAACAAAGAAACATTGGAATGTTGGAGCTCCGGGCTTATACCAGCCACTATAAGCCCGGAGCTACTCTATTGTTTTCAATGGAGCTCCCAACATTCCAATGTTCTAATAATCTGTACGACACATTCACTCCCATATACAATTAAGTCTATTAATTCCAATCTTAATATAACCTCTTTGAAGGATGTAATGAGTATAGCTGTGATACAAAATTACATAAATTGATGCAAGTAGTGTTACCCGCAGTCATAAATATAAGGGTTACCATAGAGGAATTTAAGCCAAATACAAGCAGGAAGTATTTTGAATAAAAAATAAATAATATTTCATGCAAGTTCATGTATTTAAACGAAAGGGAAATATGTTTGATAGAAGTGAATATAAACATAACTAAGCAGAAAGGGTTTTCAATCAAGTAATTTAAGCAGGAGGGATGAAATCAAAAAGTGTGCCAAAGTGTGTTGAGTCAAATGGGAGTAAATGTAATAAGAATGTTGTGGTGAATCCAGAGATTAGATGTGATTTGACATGATTTGAGGATTTAGCGAGGATATGATGGATGGTCATGTTTGGGGACAATATTATATCTCAGTTGAAGAAGTTTATGAATGGAAAAAAAGATGGAAGATACATTTCCATATTCACATTAATCCTCATCAACACCTCAGGAAAAAAGTGGAATGATTTCTCAATACAGTGTATGGAACAGCGCTTCATAAGAGCCTAGAGTTCACTGATATGAATGACAGAACTGAAGTTGACTACAAACAAAGTAATTGATAAGAAAAGCTTTATGTCACAAGAGGCCATGATCTGTAAGAGCTTGTGAGTCAGTTTAGCTAAGAGAAGATTAAAGTCCCAATTAACTTTAAGGATGATAGCGTGAGGAACAGGCACCTAAGACCAGTTTTAAAGGACAAATGGTAAGTCCTGAAGGTGTGTATCTGAATGATTGTTTCTGACTGGGCGAAGTTCTTTCTATCTTCCACCAAGCATGTGAGTGGACTGATGATCTATAGTCAGGTCAAATGTCAGAAAGATAGCCATTTGCTCATATATTGTACTTTGGTGGAAGGCTTCCTAGCATTCATCAGGACACCAAATTCAACGAAAGCGACCTAGGAGGTTTAAAACTAGCTTCACATAAGACAGGTTGTCAGGTTGTGTCATGGTAGGGCGAGGTTGCAGAATGTCCCATGTTTCCTTGGGAAAACAGTCCATCTATTGAGAAAGGTGGGTGGTGCTCTATCAACAGGCTGTACAAGAGCTAGAACTGATGGGGCAAACTTGGACCACCAGAAAGATTAGGATTATTCCCTGGATCAAACATTCCTGCCTTTTGTGAGGCGATGGCATGGGATTTGATATTCAGCTGGATATTCACCTAAAGGTCCGACTGGAATTTAAGCAGCACATCTAGAAGATGCAACTGAATAATCTCTGGGTGGTAGCAGGAGTGGTCGAAATGTATTTGCTACTGGACTGTTAATGGCTTGGGAATTTCCAGGATTAGTAAGGTCTCCAGCACATGGATCTGTACTGGTACAGTTGTTGGCTGAGGAGCCTGTGATTCAGAATAGGCTCAAGCTACTCCTCTGACCTTCAACATGTCATTCAAGGAATCCAGAAACCTGTTAAAAGACATGTGATGGGATAGAAGGAGGTTTAGTCCACCCTGATGAAGAGAAAAAAAAGGAACAGGCAAGGGTATGTACACATGCAGGGCTAGAGGGCATGCACATGTTTGATGCACAACTAACTACATGTGCGGTTTTGAGCAGGCAAATCTTTAGAGTAAAAGCTATTGTGGCAATATCTTGTTTTGCATAAAGTGACACTATTCCCACTTGTTAAGAATGGATGAAAATCAGGAACAAGGTATAATATATTTCACATGTATGTCACAATGTTGCATCACCAATAATCCCAGTGATGCACCACTGTTATCTTTATTTTATAGAAAATCTCTCGTAGTCTGTTTTACCAGTGCTCCTTGTTTCCACCAGGCTGCTTCCTATTTCTCCTATTTAATGCATTTGAGTGCCGCTATAGGGGCCTTGAAAGGTATTAGGAATAGACTGATAATTTTAAATAGAAATAAGGAGTCAGAACCAGGGTAGGTACAGCATCAGGAGTTAGTAAGTACACTCGACTACTGACTAGTTGAGCCACAAATATACTCAGAGTACAAAGTTGGAATTCTAGATTAAACAATAGTGGCTCAAATATGAGTGAACTTGAACTTATGTGGTCAATGGGGGTTTATGGATCAGGTGCTATCATGGAACATAAGACTCAAACACACCAAATGTGGGGAATTTAACATATGAAACCAAAACTGGCTTACATTGTGCTACAAGGAATGACATTAATATAAGCAGTACTCCCAAGAATCCCTGTAAGTTTTCTAATTGGGGATCTCATTCATATCTCATATTCCAAGTTCTCCCATGATTTCTAAGGTATGGAAGCTTAAATCACTGACTGGGTTACTACTCATGGATGTGAATGTGACCCTTTTCAATTCAGCTATGGTTTTCTGCACTGTGTCTGTGCCGACCTCCCTTGCTTCTCATTTAACTGGAAGTACTTTGGCCTCCAACCTGAATTATATCACAATTTTGTGCCCATAAAATTGATACAGAGTTGGCACTGGTCAGTGCAGGCCTTGTAAAATGAGCATATCCATTGTACTTATCTATAAATGTTGAAATAGTTGTGAACAGGGTTTTAGGTCTGTTTTAAATTGAAGCGTGTTTTAGGACCAATTCATTTTGACTGAGGCTTGGAGGGGGGATACCTATTTGGGAGTGGATTTTGACTGGATGAAGTTGGCTATCAATGAGGACTGCAAAAGGGACGTAAGGCCTCAGTGTAAAAAACAGCAACACAGAGGCACCAGGCCTCAAAATCCTCGAATCTCTAATATTCAATAACTATGGGCGAAAGTTGTATCACATTGCAGACTGCTCCACTGGTGTCACCGCATTTCAACTGCCTTCCACATTTTTTCTTTTTGCTATCCTCATAGCACTGGAGCAGTGATTCTAATTGTTGAGTTTAAAAGTATGTGTTTCAAATTACATGACTACCTATGGGATCTTACATCAGGATGATCAGTAGGAGGTGAGCTTTACTGCCCGCCATGTTTCTCCATCTCTCCAACCAGGCCCATGCAATATTATACTAGGTTGACAGAAGGTCAAGGGTTACAGTCACAGCTCTGGCAACTACAGTGGAAGGATGGTGTAAGGCTGCATCTCAGGGCTTAGCAACTACGGAGCTTCATGTGATCTCTGCATGACATGTTTGCATGCCTGGTGGCAAAAGGGAGAGACGAGCAGTTTACCATAGTTGTAGTGCCTGTAAACAGTTTCTGTTTCACCGTTCTTCCTGATATAAGCACTCAATTACCCCCGCTTTGCTCTTTGGCATTAAGCTAATGAACAACTTACTCAATGTCAATGCATCTACAAAAACCTGATCAATGGTGTCTTACCAATGACCACCAATCATCCCAATTTATTATTCCTTAAATACATAGCTAAAGAGCATATCGTTGGTTTTCTACCATGTAACATATTGTCTGTAGCAGGCCACTGTGGTTTTCTTAATAATTTGGGGGAAGGTTCCCACCAAATTAGTAATCTAATATCCTGCTGAGCAAAATTGCAGTCTATGGGAAAACCTAGGCTTAACCTCTGGTAGCAATGGCCCAAAACAGCAGACTTTTCCCCAGAGAAATGCGGGAAATAGCCTTTACAATGCGGTCATTACCATGCGTGTGTGTAGGAATTTTTAGGGTTTAGGGCGAGTGAGGGGATTGGGTGGCTAGGGCATTTTTAGGGCTTAGTGTGGGTGAGGGTATTTGGGTGGCAATGGTAATGTTAAGGTTTAGGGTGGGTAAGGGTATTTGGGTGGCAAGGGTATTTTATGGTTTAGGGTGGGTAAAGGTATTTGGGTGGCAAAAGTATTTTTTAGGGTTTAGGATGGGTATGGGGTATTTGGATGGCAAGGGTGTTTTTAGGAATTAGGGTGGGTAAGGGTATTTGGGTGG
Organism: Calotriton arnoldi; assembly: GCA_963921515.1. Classification (NCBI taxonomy): domain Eukaryota; kingdom Metazoa; phylum Chordata; class Amphibia; order Caudata; family Salamandridae; genus Calotriton; species Calotriton arnoldi. The sequence continues at coordinate 516,117 of CAWUFW010001512.1, forward strand.
CATGGGTGTTTTTAGGGTTTAGGGTGGGTAAGGGTATTTGGGTAGTAAGGGTGTTTTTAGGGTTTAGGGTGGTTAAGGGTATTTGGGTGGTAAGGGTGTTATAGGGTTTAGTGTGGGTAAGGGAATTTGGGTGGCAATGATGTATTTAGAGTTTAGGGTGGGTAACAGTATTTTTAGGGTTTACTGTGGGTAAAGGTATTTGGGTGGCAAGGGGATATTTAGGGTTTAGGGTGGGTAACAGTATTTGGGTGGCACGGGTGCGTTTATGGTGGGTAAGGGTATTTGAGTGGCAAGGGCGTTTTTAGGGTTTAGGGTGGTAAGGGGTATTTGGTGGCACAGGTGTTTTAGGGATTAAGGTTTATAATGGTATTTGGGTGGTAAGGGTAATTCTAGGGTTTAGGGTGGGAAAGGGTATTTGGGTGGCAAGGGTATTTTTGGGGGCTTAGGGATGGTAAAGGTATTTGGGTGGCAAGGGTATTTTTAGAGTTTAGGGTGGGTAATGGTATTTGGGTGGAAATTGTATTTTTAGGGTTTAGGGTGGGCAAAGATATTTAGATGGCAAAGGTATTTTTAGGGTTTAGGATGGGTAGGGGTATTTGGTGGCACAGGTGTTTTAGGGATTAAGGTTTATAATGGTATTTGGGTGGTAAGGGTGTTTTTAGGGTTTAGGGTGGGTGAGGGAATTTGGGTGGCAACGGTATATTTAGAGTTTGGGATAGGTAATGGTATTTGGGTGAAAATTGTATTTTTAGAGATTAGGGTGGATGAAGGTATTTGGGTGGCAAGGGTATTTTTAGGGTTTAGGGTGGGCAAAGGTATTTAGATGGCAAAGGTATTTTTAGGGTTTAGGGTGGGTAGGGGTATTTGGTGGCACGGGTGTTTTTAGGGATTAAGGTTTATAATGGCATTTGGGAGGGAATGGTGTTTTTATGGTTTAGGGTGGGTAAGGGAATTTGGGTGGCAACAGTATATTTAGAGTTTAGGATAGGTAATGGTATTTTGGTGGGAAGGCTATTTTTAGGGTTCAGGGTGGGTGAGGGTATTTGAGTGGCAAGGGTATTTTAGGGTTTAGGGTGAGTAAGGGTATTTGGGCGGCAAGGGTCTTTTTAGGGTGGGTGAGTTTAGGGGTTGGGGTCAATAAGTTAATATATATACATATATATGCATTTAAATATATATATCTAATCTATAGAAAGAGAGAGATAGATATATTCACACGTGTGTGTGTGTATAAATATATATATACACACACAAACACACACACATACATATATATATATATATATATATATATATATATCAAACAAACAATCCTGGTCCCGTTTGATTATACAGAACAGGTACGGACTCGTAAATTGCTGGTGCCAAAAACTTGAATTTATTACATCACAAAGTGCTGTCCATCATGACGCGTTTCGGCCACGGCTGTGGCCTTGGTCACATGATCACGCTACGATTTGTGCAGGTATTCATAGGTAGCTTGTCTACCATGTGATAGACGACGTCATTATAGCCAAGGAAAACAGACTCAAACATATATGCAAATAGACATTATCAAGGTCGTAAATCTCTTTAATCAAGATATATATATGTATGCGGCATACATTTTTGTGGTAAAGGCATATGTGTGATAATGGACGCGTTGTAAAAGCATGCGTGGTAATGGCATGCATGGTTCCATCATACATCCGAGAAACGCATATTAACTATAGAAGGAAAGATAAACTCAGCATTAAAGTCAAGAAACAAACCAATAAACATCCCAAACCACTTTATTGTAAAGTATAATATTATAATATGATTCTTGCTAAAAAATAGTCAAAATCAGATTAATGGGATCAGATGTATATTTTTGAAGTTCCATGACTGCAAAGTGTCTAACGCTGAGGTGACAGGCACTTAGAAGAGATGCTAGGCCTGTGGTTGCACAGAAGGCACAAATGGTTTGCCTATGGGAAGTATGCTGTTTTATCCGGCTCAGCAAAAATGTTTCCTTTGAAGAAACATATTCCAATAGTTAGGGTTCAATTCTGAAAATGAAAAAATAAATGACGTTGAAGTGCTGGGAGTTTTCTACCAGTGTGTGAGATAATTTAGATTGTTTCCTGTTCAGGACCACCAAGCTTTTCCTGCCAGTCTAAAATAATAATAATGTACATTGAAAGAAAGTTGTGAATTCTGATGCACATAGTCTGAAAGCAATTTCGAAGATGGGTGGTTGGTCAGAGGTTTCCAATGGTGGAGTCAGCTGAGGATCCGCTGGCAGAAACATGGCAGTTCATTCATCTCTAATTCAGGTGGACGAACTGTAAATTTTGAAGAGTTGGACCTCACCAATTCATGGAATGACTCCCCTTAGTCTTTTTTTTAATGGAGGTGTAAATCCTCTAGCGAGGACAAAGATGGACATTGTGGCCAACAGGATGTTCATGAACTTCTGTATTCAAATTTTGGGTTCCTGCTAAAACCTTGAATTTTGACAACAAATGTTCAGAGTACAACTAACTAGAAAAATGTACTCAGTGACGTCCTCTTGTCACTGAAATCGCTTTCACGTCTTTCCCTGCTCCTGGCTTTTGCCTTCATCATTTTGGAGCTCAAAATCCTCTAACAATCTAGCAAGGCAATGCTGGAGGCTATAATAGGGCAGGATCCCAAATAGCCAGTTCTCTTGTGTGTGAGGTCTAGTTGAAGCCTTCCTTTGTGGCAAAAAGCTCTGACCAGGACAAACCTGAAAATCTTGCCTGCCAAGGCCACACCTTTCTCGAGTACCCTTGGTGCCTTTGTCCTTGTCCTCTGCAAGTTAGAATATTACTTAATTCCAACTGCTTCCAGGTCTGGACCTTTCATTGCTATAGCTCACAGACTGGTAGGGAAGGTTAGAAGACCAGATCACAGATGCCAGTGGAAGACAAGCTCAGTCTCTTTGAGTATGTGCATCATTCTGTCTGGGCATTACTTTCTTTCCATGATGAGGACAGTTTTTAATTATTGCTTTCCTTTCAGCACAGTACTGACTGGTTAACCTGAAAGACAAAAAGTAAATAGGTCTTTCCCACTGACCAGTACTGATTATGTCACCCTTTTTAACTATAGACCAATGCAGCAATCTGGTTCCTTTTGTCCAGTGCACCGCTCTTCATGCCAGTGCCAACTCAGACAAACCAAGTCAGTATTGTAGTTAAAAAACTGCTCGCTGCAGCCCTCGGGATGGGTGCAAAACCAACATTTATTAGATAAAAACTCATGTAGCAACACAAGGAAATCACATCAACATTTTTCAACTGGACATCAGACTTGTTCATGGCTGTTTAAGCCTTTGCTCACTTTCCTTCATTTTAACTATATGTAATGTCGTTCCCTATCTGGTTTTCCCAGCCAATAATCAGTCCTATGAATTCTGGGTAATGTATGCTATTATGCCCAGCTCCATTTGGATGAAAGGTTTTACAATGTTTGTTATCTACCATGGTGTGAGTGTTAATTATTTAATAATTAATTTATCGTTTGCAAAATTATTATCAGTGTCATTCTCTGCCCTATAGTGTACGATATATAATTCATATTCCATGGTTCGTTAAAGATCAATGCACAACGATAACTTTTGTGCATTGTTTATTTTCAAAATAATTATATATAAATTCATAATAAGTTTTGAATCATAGATTTCATTAGATTTCAACAATAGCTAAGAAAAAAAGTGACATTCCTACACTCTCCCTTAGTAGTACTTAGTTTACGCTACTGTCCAGCAAAAGCATAATTTATTGGTGTCCAAGTTACTTTTATACAGGGACTCCAATTTTGATGTAGAACTCTATTTGTGGCGTTTAAATATACTGATTATGCTACTACCAATCAGATGTATTTTACTATGGGCATGGCCCAACCGGCCAGCCGGCAAGCGGGCAATTCCCTGGGAGGCTGGAGCCCCAGGAGGCTGGTTTTGACACTTGGAGGCTGGTTTCAGCCTCCAGGAGTGGTGGTACACGTTACACAATCCCGGCGGCAAATTGAAAGAGTTGCTCTAGGTCAAGCACGCATTAGCATGTCTGCATATGGGGGCTGAATTCATCATTTTTGCTTGGGTAGTTTTAAGTTTCCAGTCCTGCCCTGACTTTGGGAGATCAGGACTTTTATACACATTAGAATTAGTATTAAGCATGAGGGAGCTTAGTCTCGGCACATGTGACCACCAAATGTTTGCATCCACTGCATTTCTAGATGGCAGCATCATGCATTTCTGCTGTGATGCCACTACTTTGAGGTTATAGATCAATATGCCACCTGTCAATTAACTAAACCTGAGTTCAGCAGTGTACTACAGCAATCGTTCATTTGTTAATGGTGCAAGCAGCACATCACGAGGAAATGTTTGGCACTATAAGAGGAGTTATCTGATTAGACAATCTTTACCCGCCAACGCTTTACACCAGGTAGTAAGTAGGCTTGAGAGTGGGACAAAGTAGCCATTATGCTGCCCTCTTAGTTTTCACGCCTGTGAGGTCCATGCCTGACATTACAGGGAGTGTGACATCGCAGAAATGATTGTGGCATATGAAAGCAGATTACCTCTAATAACAGACTGCTCTCTACTTTTTCATCTCTTGACCTTATTTGTGCAGGTTACGGCAACTTTTATACCCATTTTACAGTTGCAGTATTTTGCTTTTATGTCGTTGTATTTAATGTTTTGATATATATAATTGATTTTGGTTACAATATACAGGGGACAGGAGGAAGCAACCTGTATTGGGGAAATGCCAGGCCTGCCTTCCCATCCCTCACAAATTAAGATAGTAACACAAAGCGAATTTACAATCAGGAAAATGTGAGTCATAAATTGGATTTGCTACATCATCCAGACTGTTACAGTTTTCCAGGTAACATACCATTGGCTCACTAACCAAGTTGGGGCTTTTTGACCACCTATAGTGAAATCATCCGTTCTAAATTCCATTAAGACTAGTGTCTAAGGTTTAATTGCCACTGCAATCGCTTAACCTAGTTTTTTTCCTCTTTCTGGAGTGGATTGGATTTCATCGGAAGGTTTACATTATTATTATTATTACCACATGTAAAGCACAGGGCTACCCGTAGGCACCCAGCGCTGAAAGTACCGCACAGACATATCAAAATGTCAGATACACTGTTACTGGGTTATATTTTGAAAAAGCCAGGTTTTAAGCCCATTCCTAAAAGGAAGTATGCCTGATAATCGGTCACTTTTACTGTTCAATTCCTGGTAGATACACTTTCTCTCAATTATCTAATTTGCTGCTCTGTTGCATGGCCAAAAAATGTTTCTTCACAGATCTCTTCTGAGACATTTCTTTCCAGGAAAAAGAGTCAAGTATTTGCTGCAAATTGAAAACCTGTTTTCTACAAAGGATCTCATAGATAAATAAAAGCTATGGGCTTTAAATTCTTTTAAATGTTTCTTCTATGATTTTGAACTTAATTACATATTATATAATAGCCTAATGAGTGCATGACATAATCAGGTATATAAAGCATTCAGTTGCTCCTAGGGTTTCAGCCTGAGACCTCGCCCTCACACAATTCTTCTTCCATTTCCCATATTGACTGCTATGATTGGAGTTAAAACTATTTCGTTCAACATTAGAAGTTTCTTGGAGAAAAACTTGCACAAACAAAAGTAAAACAGAAAAATTGCAAACTTTGCAAAGGGCAAAGATTGGGAACATTACACATTTTCTATGGCAAATTGTTTTTTCTAAAAGTGGCTTTTTTAGAGTTGTTATCATAAATCCAACTTTACCATTAAAGAGGATTTTTCATTACAAGTCCATAGGTACCAAACATGGCTAGTCTACTCCTTCTCAATCAAGAACTATACTTAATAGATGTATTAATGAATCTCCAATGCTAACTTGTGAGAGTGGTATGCCTTACTGTAGTGAAAAATGTATTTGGGATTCTTTCACTACCAGGACATGTCAAACTAAAAAGTATATGTCCTACGTTTTACTGACACAGCACCCTGCACTGTGGTCTACCTAGGGCCTACCTTAAGGGTGACGTATGTGTAATAAAAGGAGAGTTTGAGACTGGGCAAGGGCTTTTAAATGCCAAGTGGACATGGCAGTCAAACTGCACATACAAGCTCTGCAGTGGCAGGCCTGAGACAGGTTTGAAGGGCTACTTAAATAGGCAGCACAATCAGTGCTGCAGGCCACTAGTAGCATTTAATTTACAGCCCCTTGGCATATATAATGAACTTTACTAGGGACTTATAGGTAAATTAAATATACTAATTGTGGATAAGCCAAAGTTACTATGTTTTAGGGAGAGAGCACATACACTTTAGCACCGGTTAGCAGTGGTAAAGTGCCCATAGTCCCAAGGCCAACAAAAACGTATTCAGCAAGAAGAGGAGGAGGAAGGCAAAATGTTTGGGGATGACCTTGCAGAACGGGCTATTTTCAACAAGGATATATGCTCATACCTTCTTTGCCTCAGCCCCCAGAATCTGGACCTCCCACTGGAGATTCCTACCAATCCATTGTCTGTCACATTCAGGAAGGAAGTGAAACCAATTTTGATGAACAAAGTTTTCCCACTTCGAATCTCTGCAACGCACAAGACCAACTCAGTTGACAGGCTACCTGGGGATCCCAGTAATCATGTGAAAATACATCGAAAGACCATTCAGGTGTTGGCTCCTCCCTCTACTAATCTACTCAACAATAGTCCCCAAGGTCACATATGAGAATCCACAATTAATGGTTGAGTAATAAACTACCTGTTGGCCTGTCTCTGCCCGGACATCGACTTGGTGCAGGATCTGTCATCGCAATCAGTATCACACTAGAGGTGCCTGTTTATGCTTTTTTTAACTGCACATTTTTAGACTTGTTGAGAATATTGCATGACTGCTACTACCATCTGTACATCTGTAAGTTCTATGTAACCACTTCCATCTATAGGAATATGGAACGCATTGCCTTGTACAGCACTTTGAAAAGGTCATGTTTGCTCTCTAAAAAACTCCTTAACTAACTAACTAAATAATTTCATATTTACAACACTGATTTACCCCTCTCCCAGAACTTCTCTCCCATTGACCATGCGCCTCCCCTAAGAACTCAAAAAGACCCACAGTTCCAAACAAAATTCTCCCCCAACTTAATCCCTGTCTACAAGAACCATGTCTATAACCAACTTACTTTTCGATTTTCGATTCGATTTGAGTACTTTATATCGGTCATTGACCATAAAAGTCATAGTTCAATAGAACAATACATAAAACCAATTGATAAAACATTCCAATAAAATATACTTGTAAATACACAAGAGCAATAATATAAGAAGTGCCAAGAAACTCAATGATTCCATGTAATAAAATATTCAATAAAAGTAATCATATACAAAATTAAAACTATTAATTGCTTCAGTGTCACTCGAGAGATGCACATAAGCTAGAGTAGGTCACATTTCTGAAAACCATATTGACTGAAACTAAATTGCAGCAACATTTGGTGAAGGAGGTGGGGTTGCTAGTGGCAAACTGCTAGAACTTAGGTTTGGTTTAAGTGGTGTTTACCGAACTTTGTTCTTTCAACTGTAACTGATATAAAACAGTCCTAACCAGTAATGGTGGGGGACACAAGTATTTTATTCCGAATCGGCCAGATACTCTCTAAAAACTTAACAATGGAGAAAACAATGCATGGGGCGGTGTCGGCTCTCCAAATTCTCAGAGCAACCCTGAACTGGCGGACACCTGAAAGACAACATAGAGGGGCAATCCAACGCTTACGCTGTTTGGAGTAGTTGGGGCAGAAAAACAGCAAATGGGCATTGGTTTCAAAACACCCCTTGCATACTGGGTAGAGTTTACTGCCCCCCGGATGCCCTTCCATTTAGCTGTAAAAGAGGCTAGCAGGAGGGTGCCTAGTCTAAACCTGATGTAAAGGGCTTTAGTGAAGGGAGGGTCAATCTCGTCCATATAAGCTTTACGGTCAGAAAAGAGCTTGAACCCTAGGAAGCAATCAGTAAGGTGCCCCAGATCTTGGTGGGTAATCAATTTCATCTCCTCTTGTTCCCAAAAAGGGACTTCAACTTTTTAGCAGAGGAGGTTGTAATGGAGGTTGTGTTTAGCCAGAACCCTGGCAAGCCCAAGGAGTAGAGGGTCTGTTTTACATGTTCCAACCTTAAGAGAGTAGCCCCGCTTTTCTGTCTATCCACCACATCACGTAGGCCCACCCTATAGTGTGTCAGCTTAGGTGTAGAAGACCATACTCCCAACCAATATAGTGTGGGTTTGAGGTGCGCAAGAGAAGAGATTGACAGAATGGCTAGATCTTGTTTAAAGATTGGAGGGGTACTTTGGGGTAGTTTGAGGGTCACCCTCAAAAACTTGTTTTTGGCTACCCCTGTACATCAGTGTTGACATGACCCCAAATTTCTGCACCATACACAGTGGCTGCTACTGCTTTAGCTCTCCACACTTCCAAGGGGGGGGGGAATGGGGTGGAAGGAGGTTTTATTTGCGAATCTTAGGATAGTGGCTGCTTTGTGATTAAGCGTGAGCATACTTTTTGTGATTTGGCTGTCCCATGAATTAGATTTGGATAACCAAATACCAAGGTAAATCGAGTACCCTGTCCAGCTCCAATCCATTGAGTGTTAATGCCCCTCTAAAAGCCCCTGTGTGGGTGGATTGTCATAAACTTAGTTTTGTTTGTTTTGATAGTCAGGCCAGTATTAGAACAGAAAGATTTGAACCATAGGAGGAGAGTCGAAAGGCCTTTTGGAGCATTTGAGTTCAACAGCGTGTCATCTGCGAATAGGAGAGCTGATATTTTTGAGCCCCCAAGTACGGGGGAGTCATTGACGCAGTCCATTAGGTAATCAACACAGCTATTGATAAAAAGGAGAAACAATGTAGAGGCAAGAACACATCCTTGCCTGACTCACTTATCGACCCCAAATCGATCAGTGGTTTCCCCATTGACTCCCCAGGCGGATTTGTGCAAAATTATCACTATGGAGGTGAGCAATGATGTCATAGCGGGGACCAAGGAGCCCTATCTTTCTCAGGGTACACCAGAGTTTGTTTCTAGGAACCATGTCAAAGGACTTTTTGAGGTCTACAAAAGCAATGTATAAGCTTCCCCTATTTATGTTGACCTCCTTCCATCTGATAAGTTGGAACCAAAAACCTGATCAACCATGCTGGTCTTAGAACGAAAACCAGCCTGGAACTGAGACAGAATCTCTTTATCATAAATCCAGGCTAGAAGAGGATCCAAGACCTGCTTGCAGAATATTTAGTGGCTAGAGTCTATAAGGCTAATGGCCCGGTAGTTCACTGGGTCGGATTTTAGACCCTTCTTAAAAATGGGGATGATCTCTGCACCTTTCCAGTTGGAAGGGATTTCAGCACCTGCCTTAATTGCGTTAGCTACACAGTTAAAATAGGGGACCCAGATGTCAGGTTCTGAGATAAAAAGGTTGACCGGAATTCTGTCTAACCCTGGAGCCTTACCAGGCTTCTGAAAACAAATAGCAGAATAAGTTTCTGCCACTGTAAAGAACCCGCTGCATCATTTAAAGGAGAGTTTTGGGCAATTGAGGTTGGCGCTGAAGGAGAAACAGTTCCTGGCTTGGCTGGATCTGGGGGACATGTAACAGAGGAAGCCATGGGGTCGCTATAGACTCGAGAGTTCGAAAATAATTATCCCAATCATGTGGGAGGATGTTAGATTCAGGCCTCATTTTGGTTGACTTAAAACCATGCAATATGTTGTGCCAAAAAGCTGCCTGGTTCCCAGATCATGCAGCAGTCAAGACGTCCTTCCAGATTGCTGTATCCCAAGAAGTTTGGCCATTTTTTAAGACAGATTTGTAGGAGGCTCAAGCTGACTGGATATTTTGGGGAGAACCTTTTTGAGAGTTTTAGTTTGAAGTCTCTTCGCCACCTTGCAATCCTTATTAAACCATGTGCGGTCTAAGGCCAGGAGATCGCTCCTGCTAGAAGGGAAATGAGTAAAAAAAAAAAATTTCAATTCCTCAAACCACTTGCCATGTACGTGCAATATTTTACGGGGAGCAGCCTCGATCTTGCTAAAGAGGACAGAATTGAGGTAAAATCCTGATATAGTTGGGCGTAAACACCTTCATTGTTGGCCACACACTCCCATCTAACCTTCTTCTGATTATTCCTTATCGTTAGGTCTCCGCAAGGGAGAGGTTGGCTCTGGTCTAAATAATTGAAGTCAGTCCGAAAGGAGAGGAGGAAGGGAAAAGTATCACTCACGAATCAGGGCAGGACTTCCAGGTCGAGTACATTTTCCCAGGAGCAAAGGAATGCAATCAATGAGGCTTTGATAGGAATTCCTTTTGAAGGTGGGGCGCCCCTCTGCATCAGGTTTTGTTCTACCGTTACTGGCTCTTAAGTGATAGCACACACAGAGGTCCAGCAACTCCCCACTCTCCCCTCTTTAAGGTATCTTGGGAGGATTGGATGGAAGTCCTTGCTAGCTCAAGGGGGGTTTTGGTGCAGTGTAGCAGGCGGCAGGGAGGGCGGCTGCCAGATGGTGTCCCTTGGGCAAGATATTATTGAAAATAAAATTGTGTAATTAATTTTTTTACAGTTTAATTTTAGGTGTGGGTTGTGGGTATTATAGGGGTAAAGGGTGGGAAATTAATTAATTTTTATGTGTTTTAATTTGTTTTTTAATTAATAATATTTCTTTAATTGATAATTAATTGTTAATTATGGAAGTGCATTTGTTTTTTAATTTAGATGTGGGTTGTGAATTGTGTGGTGTTATAAGGTAGGAAGTAAATAAAATTAATTTATGTAATAATTAATGTTTTTGTTTATAAATAATTTCTAACTAAAAATATTTATTTGTTTGAAAATTATTTTTTTATTTAATATATTATTTGTAGGCATTCGTGATAGGTATTTAACATTATAATATGTTTTTACTTTTTTATTTTTAATATTAAATATTTTTGTATTTTAATTTTTAACAAATTTATATTTTGTTTTATTTATTTTGTTTTTTAAATATTTTTTGTTGTTGTTGATATTTTGTTTGCATTTAATTTTGAACTGACTGGAGTGGGAATAGTAATTTTTACCCCTCCGAAATTCAATACTTTCCCTACTGTTGCACTCATTGGAGTGGGAATAGTCATTTTTACCCCTCCGCTATCCAACACTTTCCCTATTGTTGCACTCAATCAATCAAAGAACTTTATTCGGTTTACTATGAAAAAGATAACCATAAAAGCACAGTTCATAGGTCACAGAAAAAATTCCACAGTCATAATAAAAGCTATACACAAGGGCTAAAAACATATAAAAGTCATATCACAATTGATGTACGAGATTTAGAAACCTTTTTTAAAAAGGCAATAACAGAGGCAATGGTGAATACATTATCCAGAGATTGCAACGCCAAGAATGCAGGGTGACATCATCTCAGTCCCAAACTTTTTATGCACAGGAATAATCCATCTTTTTCTAGGTATAGAGTAGAATGTGCAAAAAAGCAATATATGTATAGATGACTGAGCGGACACGTCATCACATGGGCAATTACAAAGTGTTCTCGACCAATCGTTTACTTCAGGGAAACTTAGAGATCTGTGCAATATATTCAATCTAAAACGTGTTAGCAGAAATCTGTCATAGTCTCTAGTAATTAACAAAATATATGGTTGTGTAGTTACAGATGTCAGAGTAAGATGGTGTGCTAGGACAGTAGTTTTGCCCATTTCAATCATAGTTCTAGTTTCACTCAGGAATAGCATACAACTACCTTTAAGATCCTTCCTGGGCACGTCACACATAGTGTAGGGGTCATTATAGTATTCTGGGTGGCCTATTTGAAATAGAAATGTTTTAACATATTCTAGCCATCTTATGTGTTTGACCCCATCAGTTCCCAGTGCATCCTTCAGAATGTGGCGGTTAAAAGCGGACTCATCAGTGGTCCAAATCCTGTGCCACAGGAGGACAGGCTGTATCTTGATCATGTCCTCTAAGTATGGCGTGCCCAGTTCTGTATGACAGATGAATGTTGACGTACTGTCCGGTACTGCCAAAAGAAACCTGAAAAAAATATTTTCTGCTATCTGCAGTGAATTGACATTGGCATGTCCCCAGATACCCGCTCCATAAGTGGCAATAGCGACGCATTTTGCCCTGTAGATGCGTAGCAATTCCCCAGGAGAGCGTCTGCCTAGTTTTCTGCAAAAATTTGTTAATGCCATCAGTGATTTGCTAAATAACAGCCTTCTGGCTTTAGTTGCCCGACTCCAAGAACCTGATTGTTCAAATAAAATCCCTAGATAAGAAAAAATATTGGTGTTCTCTAATGCCTTAGTATTAATAAAAATGGTATTTTTCTTTTTATTAGACCCGATCCCGCAGTTCATTGAGAACGTTTTTGAGCAATTAATTGTGAGACCCAGATTAGTCATAAAATTTGTGAAGGAAGTTACTACCCTTTGGAGACCGAGGGGCGTACGGGCCATCAGGACCGCATCATCTGCGTAAAGGAGTGCAGGGATAGGACGAGTTGCTACTAATGGTAAGTCCCTGCACTCCTTGACCAAGATGGATTCTAGGTCATTTATATATAGCGTGAATAGGAATGGGGCAAGGACACAGCCTTGCCTCACTCCTCTCGAGACTCTGAAATTCTTGGTGCAATCTCCACCCTGTCCAAAACGGACCCTCGCCCTTGCCCCTGAGTAAAGCTGCCTTAGAAAGGAAATTATAGAATTGTCTACCCCCAGCCCCTCTAAAATTCCCCAAAGCTTCTCGCGAACAACACAGTCAAATGCTGACTCATTGGAGTGGGAATAGTAATTTTTACCCCTCCGCTATCCAACACTTTCCCTACTGTTGTACTGACTGGAGTGGGAATAGTAAATTCTATTCCTCCGCTATCCAACACTTTCCCTACTGTTGCACTGACTGGAGTGGGAAATTTAAGTTTAAAGATTTTTAAATAGTTTAATGTTTTAATTTATAATAGAATTTTTTATTAGATGTTATGTTATTGGTATATGTATATATATATTTATTTGTTAAATTTTTATGTAATTTTAAAATGATAAAATAAATTAAAATTAATAGTTTGTTCATTGTTTTAAAGTAAATATATATAAATATAAACAAACAAATGCCCGAAAGCTTTTGAAGGGGCACTCGACAGCAAGCCTGCCTTTCAGCATTATCCCTTTCACATTGCCTCTTCATCCCGGTAAGTTTATGACACACCCAACGCGTTTCAAAGCAATTAAGCCTCTTCATCAGGGGTTCGGCTTATAACCATGGCGCAGTGACAACTCCTGTTATGCACGCAGTATTTATTAATTGGTGGCCCCACGTGGGCCGCGCTAAGTGCGCTTACAAACGGACTGCATGCTGGGACATGTGGTCCATGGAGTAAACAGTTACTTCCCTAAGTGGGTTCAGAGCGCCAAAGTTCATTAAAAGCATTATTCCTCTCCTTAGTAGGACACCAGGTGTCGGGGCAATCCTCTTCTTACTTTAGGCATGCTGCGCTGCAATGAGCTCACACATAGTTACGGGCTCCAGCCTCTGTAGCTTCACAGATGGTGCTCCTTCTCACGACGTCGGCCGCCGTGTAGAAAATAAACAAACAAATGCCCGAAAGCTTTTGAAGGAGCACTCGACAGCAAGCCTGCCTTTCAGCATTATCCCTTTCACATTGCCTCTTCATCCCGGTAAGTTTATGACACACCCAACGCGTTTCAAAGCAATTAAGCCTCTTCATCAGGGGTTCGGCTTATAACCATGGCGCAGTGACAACTCCTGTTATGCACGCAGTATTTAGTACTTAGGGAAGTAACTGTTTACTCCATGGACCACATGTCCCAGCATGCAGTCCGTTTGTAAGCGCACTTAGCGCGGCCCACGTGGGGCCACCAATTAATAAATACTGCGTGCATAACAGGAGTTGTCACTGCGCCATGGTTATAAGCCGAACCCCTGATGAAGAGGCTTAATTGCTTTGAAACGCGTTGGGTGTGTCATAAACTTACCGGGATGAAGAGGCAATGTGAAAGGGATAATGCTGAAAGGCAGGCTTGCTGTCGAGTGCTCCTTCAAAAGCTTTCGGGCATTTGTTTGTTTATATATAAATATATATATATATATATATATATCAATTATTATATATCTGTGTTTAACTTTTTTAATTAAGATTATTTGTTATATTTGTTCAAATGTATATTAAATCACTTTTTTAAATTAATTTTATTATTTAATATATTTAATATTTTATTTGATATATTTATAAAAAGATACTTTGTACAACTATATTTATGACATCGATATTTTTTCGCTATATTTTTGTACTTACCATTATAAATATAGGATGTCGATATTGTCGACATCCATATTTATAACTCGATATTGTGGTAGGGGGATATTTTAGGTGTTGATACTGTGTCAGTGAACCATCCTTAGGTCCCATAATAAACAGGAATTCAGTGTTCAGTTGTTTATTGGTATATTATATGCTGATGGATTTCAAAATGAGGAAGTAATTAGTTCGATCTGTTAGTTTTGGGGCCACTTTAAGTGGACAATTCCTAGTAAGAATAGTAGTAATGTCTAAGATAATTTTAAGACACGACCGAATATATATATATTATCATTTTATTACTGTTTATATGGTTTAATGGTAACCTAAACAAACTATTCGATACAAAAAACACTGCCACAGGATACACCTGAATAAACTGAGAATTGACAATTCCTAATAGGAACAGTAGTCAATCAGTAAAAATAATCTTTATTCGGTTAATAAAAATCACAAAAGATTCAGACATAACATTGAATAAAAAGATTCAAGACAGACAATTACATACAAGTAATAAACAACCCCAGGACAATTGATCTTGACACAATAAAAACAGTTGAGTAATAAAAATTCCCAAATATAAAACTAAAACATATAAAATCGAGGGCGCAATAACCATAATAAACATCTTCAGGATAGAAAAACAGGCAAACAATATGCTTCGAATACAAATCAACCCCTTCTTTTTCTTAGTCTAACAGTGGTCATTAAAAATCTTGCAACATTAAAACAGACAAATTCATTGGATAACATTTGTAGGAAAATAAAAGCGGGTCTAGCCTGAGTGAACTGTCTCCCTTTCAATAAAGGTAAAATAAATTGTCTTCGAGGGACACAATAAAGGTAGCAAAACAGCACAAAGTAAAAAGTGCCCTGATCTGAAAAGTTGTCACTAGTACATGGATTTAGGTTATTGACTTTAGTCTACCCAATAGGATCTGCTAAAAACCAGTGCAGCTGGTTAAGCCTAAAACAAGTCAACATAAATTGATGCTGAGCGTTAGTGACAAAAGTAAGGTATAGTTTTGCACGCCCAAAAGTAGAAATCATGACATGCGTGCGAACAGAAGCTTTTGCCAATTCTTTACACTCCCTAGGAGCCTGCTCTCTAGCACAGAAATGTTTTTTTTGCCCACACTAAGTCCCCCCTGTTAATAATCTTAGGGTGGGTATACATATGCATGGGTATGCATATGCATCTTTCAAGTCTTAAAAGTATCTTATACATTACTGCTATTTTTATTAGGAATTGTCATTTTTCAGATTATTTAGGTTTATCCTGTGGCTTTGTTTTTAGTATTGAATAGTTTGTTTAGGTTACCATTAAACCATATATACAGTAATGAAATGTTGTATATATATATATTCACTGAAAAAACCACAGGTTTCAGGGACGTTATAGTTAGAAATTAGCATTTAAAAAACCTTAGAAATTCACTGAAAAAACCACAGGTTTCAGGGACGTTATAGTTAGTTGGGCATTTCACTCGTACAAAACCAGTGAAATTCGGACGTTATAGTTAGTTCAGCTAACTATAACTCGCGCCCCGGCAATGCACTGCTGATGACGTCACATATTACATCACTCATGACATGGTCAGTGACATCACTGATGATATCACTGATGACATCTCAAATGGGTATGTTTTAGTTATGGCAAGAGCTCAGAATAGATCATTGATAATACTTTATTTCACAGGATTCCGAAGTCTCCAGTGACGTGTTCTTGCTGCCCAGGTCGTGCCGAGGGGTCCTTTTTCCAGAGGTCCTGCTGCCCAGGTCGTGCCAAGGCAAGGTCTGCAGTTGTCTTCTCCCCTTGTTTCCCCTCTTCCCCCTGCTCACTGGCTCAGCTTTGACGTTGTTGGGCGGGCTAGTGGTAGTGGGAATTTGGGACCTGTTCATCTGTCTCCTGCCTCTCGTTCCCGTGGAAATATCAGGTGAGCCTTGATAGGCAGTCCGTGGACCGCCAGACTCGTAATAAGCCCCATTTGTCTTGTTTGTCAGATGACCATCTTTACATAGAATTTACACCCAGAAACACATGTGATTAGGCCATTGTTGTGTCAATCTAAGTTAACTTATATATACTCAGAAGGGGCCACTTTAGAAATTCAGGGCTGGTAGACCTCCAAATCAAAGTGACTAACCACAAACTATGAAGCGTGAGTTTTAACAAACCTCTTCAATGTCTCACTCTGAAAATAGTGGCAGATTTACTAATGTCAAAAGCAGATTTTTATCTCATTTCAAGGTGAGAAAGGGAGGACTCACCCAGAACTGGTGTGGTAACATCCCAGAACAGCTGCTGGAGTTGTTTGTGAATGCCAAGAATACTTTAAATGTATTAAACATTTAAGGAACACTACAAAAGTAAATATCTGCTTTCCTTTGTGAATCAGAAATCCTGAGCCTTTAGGGTGAGTCAGAAATAGTCTTGAAATCCTGCATCTTGCCCTGCCACTATCCTCGTGTTATGTCAGTTGTTCAGACCTCTAATTTGCGTGAGTCAGCATTTCTAAGCTTGTTGGGCTTGTGCCATTATTTTCAAATTATATTGACACACAATTGATGACTTATTAAGCTAATAGTTTTAATTATTGGTGAATATATCAGTTACATTTTCCACTTCCTGTTCTCTTGTCCCATTTAGTGAGTGCACCTACATAGAATATTATACAAACAAATTGCTTTTAGGCACTGTCACAGACTATTCTACACAATTCTTCTACTATAGCCTTGTTTTTAGTGTACATCAAAGATCAATATGAAGGTTATGTTTCATTTCCAGTGATATTAATTGCAGCTATTTTCTCTGCTTTTCTTATGTGATTAACTTTAGCAGTGCATTATTTGTCTTTGACAGCCACAAATGTCTATAAACCTAATTTCTATATTAAATGGAGAAGAGATAGCCTGAAAACAGGTTAATGGGATGATAATTTATAAATCTGCAGGATTTCTGGATCTTGTGGGTGAGGCTTTTGTGGGTAAAGTCTTCATGCCACTTCAATAACCACCCTGGCTCCAGGCCTGTAGATTTTTATGCACCATGTTAAAAGCGGAGTGTCAGTTTTTGAGACACAAGAGCACATGCTGGATGTAAAGTTGGCCACCGGCTGCTGCTGTCCTCCAAACATATAGTGCTTGTTAGTTATTAAAGACTTCCTTTCCCCCAGGCAGCACTTTCAGAGTTAGATCCAGCACAGATCTGTTAGCAGTCATCTCAAACTCCCCCAGGTGTCTGCCCGCTCATCTATAATCCATCATTCAGAATCTCATCTGACTGCAAGCTCCCACTGCAATAGACACAATGTTTGAACTTCCTGTGTCAGAACAATAGGGAGCCAGCAGAAAGAGACCATATTACACTGAGTGGAAGCGTGCTACCTTTTCAGCATTTACAGTGGCTTACATTTGATAATTAAATTTATCTGGCATATAAACATAACTTGCTATCTTCTAAAATATCCTCCCATTCATTTGCCCATATTCCCAGAAAAGTTCAAATGTAATTCCACACAAAAATATATTCCAATTTAGAACTGTAAAATTAGTGATGGCATTGAAAGCACATAAGCAATTATTGGCTACTTCATGAACAGTAGGAACACGTTTTTTTCCTGTCTACAAAAGTGCTCAACTTTTATTTTGCCTTATTTTGCTTAGTCGTGCATAGCTCAGAAAAAAATCAATTAGTGCTATTCCAAGGCCCATTTTGCATACTTTGCAAACACTCAGTGAGAGTCTGATGATAAGATACTTGATAGTGTGAGAGCACCGAGAAAATCATCTCTTCACACTTCGCAGAGGCACTCATGAAGACCAACAAGTGCATGTGATTAACTTTACCAGCTTTACAGAGTGCAAAGTTGGAAACATTTTAAAAAAGAGGAGGGCTTATAAAGAAGTCCTGAATGACAGTGGGGATATCCTAGCTGCCAGGCAGGGTTGCGGATGCACCAATTGGCATTGCTTACCATCTGCTGTCATACCATTCCCTGCTGCCAGATTTCCCAGTGTGGGATGAAGAGCAGGACAGAAGGGGATAATTTGGCTCCCAAAATGCAGTTATAGGGTTTCTCCAATGCCACTCGACCCTGGACAGACCTAAGGGACATCAGGTAAACACCAGCTGCAGACATTGGTTTGGATAACGTAAGACTTTGCCTCAGAAGAAGTCCGTCCAAGTAAAGGGTGACAATTCCTGCCTTCAACTCACTATGCAGGCAAAATATTTTATGGCTAATATGAATTCTTAATTGCTCAATTAACCTACAGAATTTTTAAAATTCTCATTTGAAATAGTATGAAAAATATAGATGAAATAGCAGTAACTTAATGCAATAATTTGTGAGTAGTTAAATTATATTTAGGAATGTGATGTCTTCATTTGTACAACAAACCAATCTTCTGTGCATAAGGGCTCAGTATAGAAATGTATACCTGTTGGTACTAGATTCAAACCTTAGTAAGATGGTTGTTCCAATCAAAATCACACATCTCAGACATTTAATTTTCCAAGCAGATAGGATGCTCCAATGAAAGCAAACTAGGTGAGGGTATTAACCCTAGTAAATTAGCTGAATGGGTCAAAATGCCCGTTGATGACAATTGAGAATCCTTCTGGTTGTACTTTACAATCCATTATCCTTAATTGCAATAATTTCAATGTGTGCAATGATCACTTGGAATGTTACCACTTGATATGGTATTTCTTTGTCTGAGCCCTGTGAAAGGACATTTCTAAAGTAAATTATTATCTCTCTCTTCACAGCTTCTCCCAGTACATAGATGCTTAAGTTGACTCATGACTCATAGCCATGTAGGGTTCATTTTTTAAAACAAACTTTTAATAGGATGAAGACAAGTCTGCCCAGTGATCATTGCACACACAGATTATTGCAATTAAGGATAATGGATTGTAAAGTACAACCAGAAGGATTCTCACATGTCATCAAAAGGCATCTTTACCCATTAAGCTACTTTACTGAGGTTAATACTCTCACCTAGTTTGCTTTCATTGGAGCATATCATCTGCTTAGAAGATTAAATGTCTGAGGTGTGTGATTTTGATTGGAGCAACTAACTTAATAGGATTTGAATCAGTACTAACAGGTAGGAGATACATTTCTATACTACGCACTTATGCACTGAAGTTTGGGTTGTTGTTCAAATGAAGACAGCACATTTCTAAATATAATTTAACTACTCACAAAATATTACATTAAGTCACTGCTATTTTTATCTATATTTTTCATGCTATTTCAAATGAGAATTTTACACATACCATTGTAGCACTATGCAGCGGGCTATAATGTGTAATTATCACAACTCCTGGGGGTTATCCTAGTATTGGTAACAAGGGGAGTGGGGGACAGGAGGGGTCTAATAGGAGCCAAATCTAAGAAACTCATAAAGAGGGTACAGATTCATATGAAAATGAAAGTAAACTTAAATGCGACCCATGTCATTCTGGATGAGTAGAGCATCATTCATCGACCCGATTAATGCACAAATGAAAACTGTTCAACATGACAGAAAAATGTGATATTGGTTGCAATGTCATTGTGGTACATATTGTTTAACAGGTAGACCATATACGAAAATGTTTGTACACTAATCGTACTCAGTATTCAAAGGAGTAAATTTGAATAAACCATTTATCACTTCTGGAACGGTAACTGAAGACAAACAAGGTTACTGATCACTTCTGAACTGTACAATGTATTTTAGCTATTAAAATGACATCTTTACTTTTGTAGACTGCCATCTGTGACAGTAGAAAACTAACCACTCTCATAAAGGGTTATTTGGCAGCTTAATGCCAAATCAGTCATACTTATCATAAATTTAAATCAAAGTTTTCAATTTTGTTCAACCACCTCTTGCCAGCTGACAATGAACATGATCACGCATCCTATTTAGGGGCCGATTCCGATTCGGGTCGGACAGCCCAAAAAGAGCCGTCCGGACGCTTACCTCCCGACCGACTCGTCCCGGGAGCCGGTCAGTCCTGCCGATCAAGTACGATGCGTGCATGTGCCGGAAACTCGACCGACACGAACTCGCCAAATAAATACTCAATTCTCCCTACGACCCAGTCCCGTAAACGCAGAATCGACTCGCACGGGGGCTATGTCAGAGCTGTTTCCGGCCGGACAAGTACGATGCGCACTTCCTATGCGCCGAGCGAGTCGACACGTACGGCACGTCACAGCATCCGGAGAAGCTGCATGAAAGGAACGATTCGCGCCACAACACGATCCCCGGACACGAGACGCACAAGCCTACAACTGGGACGAAACGAACCAACGACCAGTGCAGACGAGACGGTGTCGACATGAATCCCATCGCACAGGTCATACCGATCCTCTACATCCATGGACTGATCCGGAACAGACGCCAACGACGGAGACGGTAAGAGACACCCCCCAAACAAACAGCCGACACGTACCAGTAAACCTGTGACAAACACCCAGGCCCCCCTTGCCCATCACCCCCACCCATAGGGGGCCTCTTGCCTGTCACCACTCACACCCCCACCCATAGTGGGCCTTTTGGCTGGGACTACTCTCACCCCCACCCATAGGGGGCCTCTTGCCTGTCACCACTCACACCCCCACCCATAGTGGGCCTCTTGGCTGGGACTACTCACACCCCCACCCATAGGGGGCCTCTTGCCTGTCACCACTCACACCCCCACCCATAGGGGGCCTCTTGCCTTTCACCACTCACACCCCCACCCATAGTGGGCCTCTTGGCTGGGACTACTCACACCCCCACCCATAGGGGGCCTCTTGCCTGTCACCACTCACACCCCCACCCATAGTGGGCCTCTTGGCTGGGACTACTCACACCCCCACCCATAGTGGGCCTCTTGGCTGGGACTACTCACACCTACACCCATAGGGGGCCTCTTGCCTGTCACCACTCACACCCCCACCCATAGTGGGCCTCTTGGCTGGGACTACTCACACCCCCACCCATAGGGGGCCTCTTGCCTGTCACCACTCACACCCCCACCCATAGTGGGCCTCTTGGCTGGGACTACTCACACCCCCACCCATAGGGGGCCTCTTGCCTGTCACCACTCACACCCCCACCCATAGTGGGCCTCTTGGCTGGGACTACTCACACCCCCACCCATAGGGGGCCTCTTGCCTGTCACCACTCACACCCCCACCCATAGGGGCCTCTTGGCTGGGACTACTCACACCCCCACCCATAGGGGGCCTCTTGCCTGTCACCACTCACACCCCCACCCATAGGGGCCTCTTGCCTGTCACCACCACCAATAGTGAACTGTGTGAGTAGCACTACCAATGCCCACACACATAGGATGGGTGATGTGTCACACATACCCCATACCCCAACATAAGGACTACAAACCAAAGGATATCCACAACAACCTCATGACCACAACATGTAGTCTGTGTACAATACCCACCACAGTGAACATGACCATGTACACACAATGTAACTCACAACACGTGTCTGCAATACCATAGTGTGGCTAACACAAGCCAAGCCTCACATGAGCACTGCAGTAATGGCCTCAACACCCATCACTTGAGTGTACAAAAGGTAACTGTGTGGTACTAAACAGCACCATATGTAGAGCACTGTGCCAATGGGGTCTCAACCCCCATCAGCACAGTGACATGAAGGTAAGTGTGGGGATCACACATGCAGCATATGTAGAGCACTGTGCTAATGGGGTCTCAACCCCCATCAGCACAGTGACATGAAGGTAAGTGTGGGGATCACACTTGCAGCATATGTAGAGCACTGTGCTAATGGGGTCTCAACCCCCATCAGCACAGTGACATGAGGGACTCCACTCCTGTGGAAGGAAAGCTGTGCCATATGTTGTCCATGCAGGCCACCAGCATGTCAGCAGTATACTTTGTCACACAGCTAACATATACCACACATTGGTGGCCCTGGTAACAGCAGCCTGGGCACGGGAGGGTCCCCTGAGTCAACTGCACAGAGTCAACACACATGTAGATGAAGTAGCACTGAGGACACAGATGAGTCCATCCACATAGATGCATACACTTGCATGTCCATTGGAGATGGCCACACAGTCAGTGAAATGGCCCAATTGAACCATGCCAAGGCCAACAGGTGTGCATGTGTGTAAGACACTGATGAGACATTGCTAACAAAAGATAGATAACACATTTCCAAAGACCATAATCATGACCCCGTCAGATTGCTGCAAAGGATGACATGGATACACACCCCAACAGGACATACTCCCCATGGCCCACATGGTCTCCAGCATAGTGACACTACATTTCCCAGCCATGGAATACACCATCACTGGAGCAAGGGCATGTCAAGTATCAACAACATCATGTACATCTGAAGCAAAACCACTAGTGAACAAAAAGGAGCTTTTATTCAGCCGAGTTATTTGTGAAATTGAAAACAAGAAGAAAAACATGAAGGCCTATGGCCAGTCCATAAACAGACCCAACAGGGTCAAGTGTCCAAATGCCACATTTGGCTTGCCTGCACTGCCAACGGAAGGGGACATACCCCTGGGAGGGGCATACATAGAGGCCAGCCAGGCACCGCAGGTACAGGATCATGGGTCTACAGAAACAGGCAGGGAAGGGCTGGTGGGTGCAGGAGCGGCAGCTGCAGCGGAGGAGTCTCACAGGGTGGGTGCCGGCACGACTGGGCGGCACAAGTCAGGAGCAGTGGGTGCCGGCACAACTGGGGGGCACAAGTCAGGATCAGTGGGTGCTGGCACAACTGCAGTGGGCAGGTCAGAGGGAGTGGACACGGAACCCACTGCAGTGCCCAAGTCAGACCGGGAGGGCAGAGACTCCACTGCAGTGCCCATCCACAGGGGAGCAGGAAGTGGAACCGGTGATGTGGGCAGGACGGAGGGGGAGGGCACGCCCTCCACAGCAGTGCCACACACAGGCTGAGTGGGGTGTGGGGTGCTGGAAGAGCAAGAGGCAGGGGGGGAAGGCCTGACCATCTTGGGGATGCAGTAGCGGTGGGTGGGTGAACCTGGGGCAGGGTGTGGTGGTGGGACCTGTGACGTGGGAGCCTGGGGGATGGCGGGTGGAGACTGTCTGGTGGAGTGTTGGGCCGGTGGTGGGGTCTTGCTCTTCCGGGTGCGGGGGGACCTGCGGCGTGGGGTCTCAGCCTGCCTGCGCCTGGGGGAGAGTGTCTGGGGGCGAGGGACACCCCCCTCTGTGTGGCCGGACCCCCTCTTCCCCTTGTGTGCTGGTGTGGATGGATCAGTGGGGAAGAGTCTGAGGTCGACCAGGAAGAGCCTCTTTGCAGCTGGGGATGCAGTCGAGGCAGTGGAAGGGGCCGTGGAAGGGGCTGTGGAGGGTGAGGCATCGGAGGACTGCGGAGTGCCTGTGGATGCGTGTGTGTGTGTGTCTGACCCATCCCCGGTGAGTGTATGTTCAGTCCCCTGAGTATGCGTGCGTGCATGTTTAGACTTTGGCTTGGGTGTGTGTGTAGGGCCTGGGTCTGTTGTGTGCAATGATGGTGCAGGTGTGTGTGTGAGTTGGACAGGTAGGGTGCTGGGAGTAGGGGATGGGGCAGGGGCAGGAGGGGGGAGGGACTGCTGGAGGAGGGACACTGCAGCCGTCAGTGAGGAGGCCATGCCCTGACTGGTCCTCTGTAGGGCAGACATGGATGATGACATGCCCTCCATGTACGACACCAGCTGGTTCAACAGACCCGTGTGCACATGGAAGACACACAGCATGGATGACTGCCCCACATGGATCTGCCGCAGCAGGTCGACAGACTCCTCACTCAGGGCTGCAGGGGACACAGGGGTAGGGGGTGCGGTGCCTGACTGGAAGGAGACATGCCCATGAACACGGGCGCCTCCACGGACCTTAGATGTGGGAGCCATGGGGAGGGCAGTGATGGTGGGGGCGGGGACAACCTCAACAGTTGTTGGATGGTGGCTGCTGCCACCCGCCTCCACAAGGAAGTCCTCGTCACTGCTGCTGTGGTCCTCAGCTGCGGTGGCGTTTGCCGAGGAGCCCACAGACCCACTCCCCTCGCCCTCCGTGCCACTGGGTCCCTCCGACTCCTCAAATTCCGACCCAGTCTGGCTCTCTGGCTCCCCCTGGTCCATGGAGCGGTCTCCCTCTGTGTCCGTGTCTGTATCTGCACAGGGAAAATAGAATGAAAACACATTAGTCATCTGCACTGACCACACACACCACAGAAAGTACAGCACATCAGTGGCCAAGTGCGGGCATCAATCAGTTGAACTTTGCTAGGAGTGCTCACACAGATTTGCATAGGCCAATGGTTAGTCTGAGAGTCGAGCATGGCATTCACATCCCTCCTGCCCTTGCACCCATCTGTCTTGCGCATGTAGGATCCCTACACCCCACTGCAGACACATGCACCACCTACCCATTACTTGACAAGACCGGAAAATACGTAGTGGTCTGTCAACATGCACACATCACATCTGCTGACAATGGACCTGTACATTTGCCTGGACGTAGGGATGGCCAGTGTTGCATCTGAGAGGCTGGGGCTGAGTACATGCACCAGACATCCTGATCCCCGCAAGTCCTGCATACCTTGACACAATGGAGTGCATGTTGCACATGACACACTCCTGCTGGATCACCCCTAGGTAGTGTAGTCCCATGGCTCAGCCATTCCTGTGAGATCATACATCACAGTCTCCAGTCACAGGGGGCAGGGCAGCCCCACAACAACTGTCACCACTGTGTCACATTCCCAGGACATGGGGCCTGCAAACTCTGTAGCTGACAACTACACATGACCATCCACAGTAACAACATCGTCTGGATTCTGATGTGCCCACCCCAGACCCATTGGACGCATGAGAGACATGGGACAGGGCACTCTGAAGCTGAGCAACTCGCACTCTGCTGTGAATGACACCCAGCTGCTGGAACTACCTAGTTGCAGGCACCATTGTGCACGGTCAAGTCATCACATCCATACATGTCACAGAGGTATTGTCTCACATGGGTACATCTCAGATTGCATGCTGACCCCAAACCCATGTACACACCAGTGGGCCTGACAACGGTGCCACAGCACAATGACACAGGGGCAGACACCTGAGGGAACTGGTCACCTGGCACAAAGTGCCAACCGAGACACGGGAGTGGGAGTACAGACTGTAGCATGCCCTGGACTAGCCATGACTGTCCTGCTCCACGTGGAACAGGTGATAGCCATGGACAGTAGGCAGGTGGCTGTGCATGTGTGACACACTTGAGGTACATGCTCCAGAGGCCCCAACAGTTTACCCAACCAGCAGCATGGGTGTGTGCCGAATGCCCCAGGCACATGTGGTGAGCCCGAGCTGTCAATTGGCCACATGACAGGAGTACATGCAGATAAATACCAGGACCCTGGCATGTACTGTACAATGGTCCCACCCTTGAAGCACAACACTGAGTCCCCTGAAGCAATGCTGGCCCACATCCCATGCACCTTCACATGTAAGGGCACAGTTTCCACGTGACACTATGCCCAGACAGAAAAAGCAACACCTGGCAAACAGATGAGAAGGGGGCAAGTCACCAGAGAGGGACCTGGGTCCTGGATCAACTGAACAATGTACTGTTGAGGTGTTACCAGGCCAGAGGGGGCACATAGCATGTCAGACACAGCACACAGTGCAGTCATGTACTCACCCCCTCCTTGCTGCTGTCTGGACTTCAGCTGCCCATCCAGGTCCGGGGAAGACCACCGCCAGGATCCGGAGCATGTGGGGGGTCAGGGTCCGGTGTCCGCCCCTCCTGCGTGGAGGCGACAGCTTCAGCTGGACCCGTGCGATCCTCCGGGTCCAGCCCCGAAGGTCCTGCCACCTCTTTTGGCAGTTGCGGATCCTGCGCCTGTAGACCCCCACGGATCTCACAGCCCGGACGATGCTCATCCAGATCTCATGCTTCTTCTGGGCAGCAACCTGTGAGGATGACAAAGTGCAGAGGACATTACTACACTGGCAACATATTAGTGCAACACACAGGCAGTCACACATGTGGGCATCAGCAAGGCTAATGAGGTACACAGGTGGTGCAACTATGGTTGAGGGACCGGTGTCCAGCACTCACAACTTTGAGACATGGCCTGGGAAGGGAACCTAGTGACAATCCACCTTGCACTGCACTGCAACTGTGCAGTACATGTGGGTGCCCCATTTGTGGCAAGAGCAGTAGTCAGTGGGCAACCAAGCCACTGGTGTACACACTAATGCTGCTGCTGGTCAGACCAGTAGCACAATTAGCAAAGCAGTGGACAGCACACTCACCTGCTCCCTGGTTTCCCATAGAGCTTGGTGTACTGCGGCAGGAGCCCGTCCAGCAGGGCCTGGTTCTCCTCCTCACTGAAGGCTGGGGCCCTCTCCACAGTACGTGCCATCATTGAAGCCAGAGGAAGCAGAGACAGCAGCAGTGATGAACTTGATGTGCTCCAGTAGCATGTGGTGCAGGCAAGTGGGCTCTCTGGGGGCCAGGCAGCCTTATATCTGTGCTGTGGAGGCATGTCTGCCCTGGGGTACAAAGGGATAGGTCCAAAAAGCTTGCATCCTATGAATTTGGCCAATCCATGGGATAGCACGACTCGTACACGCCTTCAGCATCATTTAAAACATCACCTCCATGACACACTGGCAATTGCAACAATGTTGTACGACTCCAACTGAATTTCCTGCACACGCCTCGTTCAAATCCGCGTCCATCACCATGACAGCTCATGGCCAATGAGGGTGCAGGGCCCGGCAAATGACTGTACTACGCGGATTTTGAATGGCAACACACACCCGTCTCCATCAGATTCAATGGGCAAGACGTGCGCGCGGCTCGGTCCATACACGACCGACTCGTCACACGCGTCCGTCGCCATTGTATTGTATGGCCCAGACGTGCGCACGGCTCGGTCCATACACGACCGACGCGTCACACGCGTCCGTCGCCATTGTATTGTATGGCCCAGACGTGCGCACGGCTCGGTCCAAACAAGTTATTTTGGTTTTGGGGACATTGAACGTGTCGGTCAGCCTTGCTGTCAATTCCTGACATATGCCATCCTCTGTCACTAGCTAGGGACTATGGGGCACACCAATGGCACCACTGCCTGTGCCACAGTGTGTCCCCAGTCATGTATGACTGCCTCTTATGTGTGTGTCTGGGGCCACAGGATGTGTTTGGTCGTGTGCCACTTGTTGACAAGCACTCCCAGGCTGGACCCGGATGTGGGTGGACACATACATGTGTGGTGTGCCCATTGCCACAGGGGGGTGCAGCAATGCAGTACAGGACATTGGCAATGGACACAGTCCCAGCCAGGATGTGCGTGTGTGTCGTGTCACATGTACCCTGTCTCATCAGTGTTAGTGGCTTCAAAGCAGGGTGAACCAGTGTCGACATTGTGATGTCCATACACTATCTGTGTGCATGTGGTGTGATCTGTCAGTGATCCAATTTGAGCTGATCCACACATTACATTGGTTTGTACATGCACAGTGTTGTTGTGTGGGGGTGGCACAGACACCTACATATGTCCTCTTGTGGCAACAGGGCACATGGACTGTGGCTAACATGCTTGTTGTGTGTAATGTCAACGATACGTCACATCATGCCTGTGTAACTGTCAGTCAGGGAGCTGTGATGTGGAGAAAATATCTGTCCTCACTAGTCACTGTGGGCTTTGTGTGGTAGGTCGCAACAGGGCAGATGTACTGTGCTAGGGCCCATTGCTTTGTCATGGCACAACAGGGGCCCTGTCATGTGCACATCTTGGGCTTCAATGTGCGATGATGCCATGTATGGGACATTAGTGTCTGCAACCTGTGGCAACCACCTCAGCTCATTGTGTTATGTGTTTGTTTATGATGGGCTGTGTTGCTGTGGCTTTGTGACATTGCTGGAGGGTGTGCCTTCATTCTTTGTTTCTGTCTGTACTGCAGGGCCCCAAATGTACCTAGGCCATTCCCGGACCTGGCAACGATGGTGGAACGTGAGTCCATTAGAAAGTACCGTTTCACCAGGGCAGTGATTGAGGAGTTGGCAGGGCAGTTGGGCCCACACCTGCAACCTGGCCGGCCATACCCGACGGCACTGACCCCCAAGGTGAAGGTGATGGCAGCCCTTCATTTCTTTGCGACGGGTACCTTCCAGTACACTGTGTCTTCTGGTGGAGGGATGTCACAGACAATGTTCAGTCGGGTGCTTCGGGATGTGTTGGAGGCCATGTTACATTTCCTGGACCTGTACATCTATTTCCCCACACCCCAACGACTTGCAGACATAAAGGGTGACTTCTATGCCCTGGGGAGGATGCCAAATGTCATTGGCTCCATTGACGGGACACATGTGGCTTTGGTGCCACCACAGGCACATGAGCTGCCATACAGGAACCGCAAGCATTTCCACTCCATCAATGCTCTGGTGGTTTGTTTGGCGGACATGACAATCTCCCATGTGTGTGCCCGTTTCCCTGGGTCTGCGCATGATGCCTATGTGATGAGGAGTAGTCGTGTCCCTAGACTGATGTCACGTATGCAGAATCTACGTGCCTGGCTTGTTGGTGTGTACTGACTTTTCCTCACTGTGTGTGCCTGCCAATTGTTTGCTACCTGTTTTTCTCCAACTCCTCTAATGTGCATGTGTCTGTATGTAGGTGACTCTGGATATCCCAACATGCCATGGTTGCTGACACCCCTGAGGAACCCTGTGACACCAGCCGAGATGCGCTACAACCAGGCACATGGTCGTACCAGGAGGGTGATAGAGCGGACATTTGGACTCCTGAAGAGCCGCTTCAGGTGTTTAGACAAGACAGGAGGTGCCCTCCCGTATGCCCCTGCTAAGGTGTGCCGGATCATCATCGTAGCATGCATGCTGCACAATGTGGCAGTGCGAAGGAGGTGGCCCTCATCCAGGATGACAATGACCAACACCCGCCACCTGTGGAGGATCCTGGCCTGGGCCAGGATGCCAGTAGCGATGATGAGGCTGCGGATGATGTCCGCACACAGCTCATCAACAACTTCTTCTCCTGAATGTGAGTATACAGTGATGTGTTGTAAATGTGTTGTGTGTGCATGTTTTGTGTGTGTGGTGCACCTTGCGTGTGGCTGTGTGCTACTTGTGTGGATGCCTGCAGTGATGTGTCCATCCAGTTTACCTGTACTCACCACCAGTTGTGTGATGATTAGTATTTTGGGGTGGTGTAGTCTGTGATTTGTGTTTGCCATGTGTGTTGCAGTTGTATGGCGTCATGCAGTGTTAACAATTGTGTTTCTGTCTGTCCTTCACAGGGTACTGTGGCTGTTGTTTGGTGTAGGAGACCCCTGATGCCCATGCTCCACTGCCAGGATGGAGTCGTTAGTGTCCCGACGAGTGATGTGCCAGGCACCCCAGGACCTCCGTAGTTATCCACTTGGTGACCGTGTGCCCACTGTCAGGTGTTGCTAGCTTGCATGTGTGTAATAAAGGACATGTGGCAATTGCCTGACAATAAACTGTGCTGCACCTTCTGATGTGTGTTGCTTGTGCCTACACATCAGACTGACATTGACGTACTGCACTTGTGGGCCTGTCACCACTGACTCAGGTTGGGTGTGTAGTTCGGGCTGGACTGTTCCCATGAGGCACAGGGTCAGACTGATTTGCATATGGCCATGTCTGAACTGGGGTGGTGGAGTGAGCTAAAGAATGATGATGGATTAAACCCAGATCAGTTGACTGGGGGTGAGTGTTTGATTGGCTCAAACGTTCCGTCCATCATCCCCTTTTGTATCGCTTTTGTCGCCCTAAGTTGGCGGGGGTATGCCCAGACGTGGGTCCCTTGCTCACTTTGCCACTGGATTCAAGCAAGCCTGGCTGATGACGGCTGAAATGCCAGAAACCGGTCCTAGGATGCTTGTTTCCGGTCCAGGGAAGACATGGCTTGGCAGTTCGGGCTGGACTGTTCCCATGAGGCACAGGGTCAGACTGATTTGCATATGGCCATGTCTGAACTGGGGTGGTGGAGTGAGCTAAAGAATGATGATGGATTAAACCCAGATCAGTTGACTGGGGGTGAGTGTTTGATTGGCTCAAACGTTCCGTCCATCATCCCCTTTTGTATCGCTTTTGTCGCCCTAAGTTGGCGGGGTATGCCCAGACGTGGGTCCCTTGCTCACTTTGCCACTGGATTCAAGCAAGCCTGGCTGATGACGGCTGAAATGCCAGAAACCGGTCCTAGGATGCTTGTTTCCGGTCCAGGGAAGACATGGCTTGGCAGTTCGGGCTGGACTGTTCCCATGAGGCACAGGGTCAGACTGATTTGCATATGGCCATGTCTGAACTGGGGTGGTGGAGTGAGCTAAAGAATGATGATGGATTAAACCCAGATCAGTTGACTGGGGGTGAGTGTTTGATTGGCTCAAACGTTCCGTCCATCATCCCCTTTTGTATCGCTCATGGGTGTGTAGTTTGTGCATACCACAGGCTTGCTTGTCAACATTGATGTTGGCAATGAATTGGTTGGACGTGGTGAGCATGTGTAAAGTAGACCTGGTGGTGTGTCTCCCACATATGTGGCACATTGGCCTGACTGACATGACAGTGTACTCATCACAGTACAGGTTTGCATGCACAGTGTTCTTCAGCACATCCAGATGTACATGCCACTGGCAACCTCTCAATAACCACAGAGTCACGTCTTGTGTTTAGGTGAATTTATTGGCACATAAGTGGGGATGGTGCTCAGGATTGGGAGTGTTGTCAGTTGGCTTTAGAATCCAAAGTTCACAGATAACAAGTTAGGAGTGTTGGTAGATGAAATGTCTAGAGTACAGTCCACAGTCGTTAAGCACATTGTTCCAACTCAGACCCTCTATGTCATGTGGGGGAGTACGATGTCGTACAACAAGGTGAACGGTTTGCACACAAAGGTCACTGTCCAGAACAGGAGTTGGTTTCCTGGGGGATGTGCATGGGCATCTTCGTCTCACTTGTTCCTCACCGGACGACCCCTCTTCTTCTTCTCAGGGGGAGCCTCACCTGCAGGCTGCTGCTGTGCACGGGGGCCTCCACCAGACCCCCCTCACTCTCTGTGGCGGTGGCAGATGTTGTTGCCCGAGATGTAGTCGTCGCACAGGGAGGTGGGCTCAAGTTGGTGCTGATCTGGCGGAGGCAGGTCAACATTTCCCGGTGCACCACTGCTATATCTTCCATGGTATCCCACTTGGACTCCATATTTGACAGGTGTGTTTCAACACGGGACATGTGGGAGTCCAAGCGGGCATGGTGGGCAGCCTGCTGTTCTTTGATGTCCGTGAGGATCCCCACTACCTGGCTGAACCCTCCGGTGCTCTCCTGGTACGCATCCATGATGCGTTCCAGGTGGGTGTCATCCTGCAGCCCCGCACCCTCAGTGGAGCCTCTGCTCGGCCTCCCACCCCTCCCACCACCCTCGCCACACGGCCAGCACCTGTGGTGTCCTGCACAGGTGTCACAGGGGATCTTGGATGTTGTTGCTGTTGTCAGGTGCCCTGGTGCCCTGTGACCCTGTGCCGTCTGATGGTTCGGTAGGTCTGTCCGTGTTGGCAGGGGTGGCTTGTGGTGTATCAGCAGTTGCAGGGGTGGTTGCAAGGGGGGCAGGTGAATGTTGCCGAGGGGCTGCATGAGGGCCGAGACCGGAGGGGCCAGCTTGGGAGTCGTCCGACGAGCAGTGAGACTGTGCGCCACCGGAGCCAGGTGGGTCCACCGGAGCCTGGGACTGGGACTCTTCCTCGTCTGTGGTTGAGTCCACATCTGCCCCTGTGTTTGGAAGTAAGACACAATGTTAGTGATGTATTCATGGACATCAATGGTTCATACACATGATATTGGCCACTGTGGTTGGTGTTGCATGCCTGTCCATTGCATCATCCTACTTTGTCACTGACGGAGATTTCCATTAGTGTGGTGCATTCACCTGACACCCTGAGGCACTTTGGTTGTCATGTCTAGCTCTCTGCCTGCCTGGCATCTTAATTGCACGCTGGACTGTACTGTGCCATTCCTACACTGGTGCTGACACATGCCTGACACAGGTGTTTCATCCCTGTCAACATTTGTGCTTTGATGCTGGCATCCTTGCAAAGGCACCTAGTTTGGGATCTCTGTTTGGGGCATGTGTAATGGCAGTTTGTGTCAGTCAATGTGCATCACATTAGTGTGTCTGCTCAACCTGGTCACAGTCCAGCATGCCCGGGTTGTCCTGATGTTCTCTTCTGTGTTGTCTGTGTCCCCAGTCCACATCCCATTTCACACAGGTGATGGTGTCACTGTTGCTAATGGAGTTGTGTCTGAGTTTTGTGGTTGCACACATGCTTTGTGATGTCAATGTCCTCCATGGTGGTATGGACTGTTCGCTGCGGCTGTCTTTCTTTACTAGAGTCGTGACCAGAGGTGTGTGTTCGGTTGCTTCAGCTGTGAGTTGCATGCCTGCTCCAGTGCAGCCCATGTTAGTCCTTGTGTCCACAGTGTCCATGTCAGTGAGTGCTGTGTGGTGTGGATGATGCCTACCATACTGGACAATGTCTGCGTATCATGTGGCTGACAACGGGGGTTTGAGTGTATGTCAGCATGCTACAGTGTGAGGGATGTTGGTGGGTCCATTGTAGTCAGTCAGGTGTCCCCTGTCACTGCTGTGTCTGTGAGTTGCTGTGTGTTTGGATCTCTGTGGTATGTCTGCATTTCTGCACTTGTCAACTACAATCCGCGCCTACCCGTCCAGGCCAGAGGGGGTCCCTGGGACACTACATCCCCGGAAGTTGAGTGCAAAGGTACATTTGCAATAGCTGGCAGTGTGACTGTGATTGGGTTGGTCGATGCGTGTGTGTGACTAGCAGCCTACTCATACATTGTATCCATGTGTCAGCCATCTTGCCCTGCTCTTTGGTTTGGCAGTGTGTGTTCCCAGGGCTGCTGTTAGTTTTTGCTGGGAAGATGTGATTTGCAGCTGCCTCAATGGTTTTCAGTGTCATTGCAGTACCTCCTCCTCCCCCAGGGGCCAGGCAATTCACACAGAGACATGCTTCAATGTCGGTGAGTGTGGGTTGATGTTGAGGTTGTGAGTCAGTGGTGTAGTGGTGGTTGTACACAAGTAGCAACAGTCCCTGTACGTCACACAGCAGTAGCCAGTATGGTGGGTCTTGGGTGTTGTTTGCATGAAGTGTGGGTAAATGCCTTCTCCCAGGTGAGTTGTGTGGAGTTTGTGTTGAGGGGTGTGTGACAGCACATGGTGGTGGGCATGGTCAGAGCTGGCAGTGTTTCTCCCTCCATGGCCAGATGGGCCACTATTGTGTATGCTGGGAGTGGCAGTTGACTTTCAGGATGTCAGGCATCAGGGTCCTGCATTTGGTATGTGCACATAGCCCATCAGGGCCTTGTGCTCCCCACAGCAGGACCCAGTGTCAGCCATCTTGAGGGTACATTTCCACTGCCTGTGAGGTGCGCATGGTTAGAAGTGGTGTTGTTGGTCCATTTGTGAGGGGGACTATTGGCTGTGACTACAACTCCCATCATGCTTTTGGCTACACTGACTTCCCCAACTTCCCCGTGCTTCCTTCCTGTGGGTCAGGTTCCCTGTGAGGTGGTGTGACAGTGGTGGCAGACTGTGTGGCAGTGTCTGTTGGGGTTTTGTGGCACTGAGTTGCTCTGATTTTTGCTGGGCTTGTACACGTGATGACATAGTTCAGTGTTGGTATGAGATAGCAGGTGTTGTGTTGCTGTGCCAGGCATATGGCTGTAGGGATGACTTTGTTTGTGTTACTGTGGCTTTGTTGACGGAAGTTGTTTTGCCTGTCCCCTTGACGGTGACATGTGTACATGGCCCCACAATCTTGAGTCTCTTATTTGTGTACTCACCAGGCTCTGGGATGTCAGTCAGACCATGTATGCTCTCCGGTGGTAAGATGGCCTGCACCTTCTCCTCCCAGGACCGGAAGTAAACGGGTTTGGCAGGAGGGCCGCTGCCGGTGTGCTTGCTGAGCTGATGGTCCTTCTCCAGCAGCTTCTTGACCCTCCTGCGCACGTCATACCACCTGTTCTGGCAGTCGTCCTTTGTGCGCAAACAAGGTGCTTGTGCGTTCACCTTGTTGACGATTCTCTCCCACATCTTGGCCTTCTGGGACATGGGGGTCTTCTGTACCAATGTGCCAAACAAATGTGGCTCTACTCTGATGATTTCATCTACCAACACTGTCAACTCACTATCTGTGAACTTTGGATTCTTCTTGGGGGCATGGTGGTGGGGGTGGTGGTGTTGAGGGTGGTGGGTTGGTGGTGGTGGTGAGGGGGTGGATGGGGGAGTTGTGGTTGTGGTGTTGGGGGTGGTGGTGGTGGTAGTGGTGAGGGGGTGGATGGGGGAGTTGTGGTTGTGGTGTTGGGGGGTTGGGGGGTTGGTGGTGGTAGTGGTGAGGGGTGGTGGATGGGGGGTTGGGGTACTGGTGTTGGGGGTGTGTGGTAGTGGTGAGGGGTGAGTGGATGGGGGGTTTGGGGTAGTGGGGGGTGGTGTTGGTGGTGAGGGTGAGGGTGGGGTGGATGGGGGGTTTGGGGTCGTGGTGGGGTGGTGGTGGTGGTGATTGGTGTGTGTGTGTGTGAGGGTGCAAGTGAGGTTTGTGGGTGTGGGTGTGTGAATGCTGTTGGTGAGATGGCAATGGTGTGTGTCAGCAGAGTTGTGTGTGTGGAGGTTCTCAGGAAATGGCAATGGCTCATGGGAGTGATTGGTGGCCTTTAAATATGTTGAGTTGTGGGTGTGTCTCTCTTAATTGATTATGATTATTTTATTTATTTCCGTTGTCAGTGCTTGTTTGGTCCTTTTTTTGTGTTTGGTCAGTTGTTGTTTGTGTGTGTGTACGAGATGTTCTTCTGACCGTGCCGGACGCTGCTGGTGAGTCGTACAGGCTTCTCCGAGCCTTTCACGCTGTTGTTATGCTGTGTTGTGTATGTCGTGTGCGACTCGGTCAATGGGCGTTCGACTCGGTCGTGGGCGTTCGTTTCGCTCGCGGGAGTTCGAGTCAGTCGCGGGCAGAGTCCGTTGGTTTGAGTGTTTGTATCGTGTGTGTGTCGGTCGTGCGGCTTGTGCTCCATGCGAGTCGTTCGGGTTTCCCGCGTCTGGCATCGTACTTTGCAACTCGTACGTCACGGGTACGTGTCGCTCGGCTCCGTTCCGGGTACGTGTCGGACGGTACTGCTCGAGGGCTTTTTCCAGCCAGAAGCCATTTTTCCGTACGGCTCGGTCGTCCGGTTCATGTTCGGCTGAGTCGGTTGGTATTCACAGGCTTTCCATCGTACTGCGCGGGTCGTACGGCGGCGGGACGTGTCGGTCGGTACTTTCTCCCGGGACGTGTCGGTCGGTTCACTTTACAAACGGAATCGGAATCGACCCCTTAGTCTTGATTGATGTGAGTTTAAAAAAAAAAAAAAAATACACAGCGCTTCATATCAAAACTGTGTGCAACATTTTAAAAAATAAAGACAAACAAAATGAACAACTGTACAAACAAACTCATTGCAAAAATGTCTAAGTCAATGCGTTGTGATTTTCAAAGCATACAAGACAGAGCATGCTTCTGAACAGTGAGCAATTGAGTGATCTCCCGAGGGGGATACAATGGGAACAGATTCAGACAGGCACCAATCACTTGCTGGAGAGTAAGGGTGGCAACAGCCCAGAGGTGACACGGTCTCCTTGGGGAAGACTGCCAGCATGTTCAGCAGGTCTCCAGCCACACAGCGCGAGGTGGAGTAAAGACGTAGGACTGGCACCCCCGTGGGAACCCCTGGAAAATGTCACAACATGGTGACAGCCATAGCACACTGCGAAAGTTAACTCGGTTGGAAGAAAATAGTTGAAGTGTAGCGAATTGTTTTTCGGTGACAGGAAATGAGCACAATGGATGCTGGGAATGAATTTCTTCTCGTGCAAACTTTAAACTGCTAGTCACATAAACGTCAATGTCAACAGCAGTCGTTTGGGAAAACTGGGTCAGCACGGCAAAGCTATTCCAGGAGAGCATGTCTTTTCTGTTGTCATTATTAAAAACGATTATGATCAAGAATGACAAAGATCAATCTATGAAAATAAATATTGCATTCGGACTGGAGACACTCGCTTTTGGCAAAAGTTATTTTGAAATAGGCACACATTTTGGGAGCGATTTCATGGGAATAACGTTTGGGGTAGTTTATAAAACAAGGGGGCATATTAGCAAGACCGGCGATAAAATTATCGCCGTTTTAGCGGCAGGAAACTGCCGCTAAAGCGGCGATAATGGGCTTGCTAATATGCGTTATAGAATTCAATAGAAGCCCAGGTTAGATGTCCTGCACATCTAACCTGGGCTTCTGTTGAATTCTATAACGCATATTAGCAAGCCCATTATCGCCGTTTTAGCGGCAGTTTCCTGCCGCTAAAACGGCGATAATTTTATCGCCGGTCTTGCTAATATGCCCCAAGGTATTCAGTATGCTTGTGGTGCACAGCATAAGTACACACTTAATCATGCTATGTTAAATATGACCTCATTTTGGGTTTTTTCCACTACTACATAACATATATGCCCTGCAGTAGATGCATCAAAAAATTAATATCGTCTTAACTCGTGGTAGAGGAAACTTTGCTTTTAACATCCCCTACATTATTTTCTTATGACACACATTCTGACATCAGAACGAATCCGAAATAAGAAATAACTTATTAAAAGTAAGTATTGACATGCATGTGTGCATTTAAATTGCCAAGACGAGATGGCAATTTAAAACTGCATTCAGGTTGCAATGGCAGGCCTGGGACATGTTTTAAGGTGCTGCTTGAGTGAGTGGCACAATAAGTGCTGCAGGCTCACTGGTTGCATTTAATTTACAGGCCCTAGGTATATGGTATACCACTCTGCAAGGAACTTACAATTAAATTATTTCTTTATTTATTTAAACATTTATAAAGCGCATTGTGACCATACTGGTATCCTGGCGCTGCTGGAGACTCACCGGGACGTAAGAGAGGAAGAGATGTGGGATGTAATGGGAAGACTGCCACTGAGATAATACTGAGAGTGATAAACAATGTTGCTAAATAGGGTGCCACAGTATCAAGACATTACTTCGGGAAGAAACAAGTTTTCAAGGCTTGTTTTTGAATAGCAGAAGATCCTTCAGGGATCTGATGGGGGCAGGAAGCTGATTCAAGATTTGAGCTGCTCTCACCATGAAAGCACGTCCACCATATATCTGCTCTTCCTAAATTTTGAAACGCACACAAGGTTGGCAGTGGCAGAGTGAAGGCACCTCCCAGGGGAGTATCTTTTTAGTCCATTTTGTAGTGGCACTGTTCCAATACCACGGAGGGCTATAAAAACAATGCAAAGTGATTTAAAAACTATGCGCTGACACAGCAGAAGTCAATGCAGATCTTTCAAGGCCATGGATGCAGATGACCTCCTGGGTCTGTTTAAGGCCAGCTTTGCAGCAGAGACCTGGACTCTGTGTAATCTATTTAAAAGATACTCCAGTGCACCTAGCAAAATGGCACTACAATAATCTATTCTGCTCA
Source organism: Calotriton arnoldi (assembly GCA_963921515.1). Lineage (NCBI taxonomy): Eukaryota > Metazoa > Chordata > Amphibia > Caudata > Salamandridae > Calotriton > Calotriton arnoldi. Next base: position 554,072 of record CAWUFW010001512.1, read on the forward strand.
AAATAACACCCCGAACAGTGAGTATTTTAGCAGTAGGAGGCATCAGCAGGAGAATCTTCCAGAGACCTTGAAGCAGTGAAAAACCCCTAGGTTATGAACTGATTCAGAAGAGGATAACTCTACATCTGACGGCCAGAAGTTTAAAGTAATTGCATTCAGGACTTTGCTAGCGGAACAACACAGGAGCTTGGTTTTACCCCTGTTAAATTTAAGGGAATTAAGATTGAGCTAGCTGATGACATTGTTCATACAGTTATGAAAATTAGTGACAGACGTTGGATGGCTGTTGTCTAAGGACAAAATTGTGTGTCATCTGCATACTTCACCACACTGAAATAGTGAGATTTATTGACAGTGATCAGATAGATGTTGAATAAGACTGGACTCAAAGCTGAGCCTTATGGGACTCCGTGATCCAAAATCTTAAAGTTGGAGCACTAAGGGGAGAGAGAAATTGCCTGAGAATGCTCAGATAGATATGAGAACATCCATTTGTGTACGGTGACACATACACCAATCGAAGCAAGTCGATCAAACAGCGTAATGTGATTCACCATATCAAATGCAGCTGAAAGGCCTAGGAGGACCAAGAGAGCCGATTGGCCTCCATCAGTCTGCATTCTGAGTTCACCCAATGCCATAAACAAGGCAGATTCTGTTCCATGATTCGGCCTAAAGCCAAATTGCTCTCCTTCAAGGAGAAGATTGTCCTCTACAAAATGGGACAGTTTCTGGCTGTTAGAAGGTGGTTCTGACCATCTGAGCCGCCTGGATTTTTCGCTTTTGAACACCTATTTGTTGAGCTTTTACTGTGGGAGAGCCTCATAAGTTGGGACTCACCCACAGTGAACTCATGATGAAAGGGACTGCATGTGTAGTTTACCGGTGTCCCTCTGGCGCGAGTAGGCCGCTGTGCTGCAGCCAGAGTAAGGGGCACTGGGCTGGTTACATGCAAGCACGTGTGTACATGGTGTGGAGAGGTGTGGTGCAGCGGCCAGGGCAGCTGACTTTGGAGCACAGGGTTCACGGTTCGATCCCCGGCTCCGGGGGCAGCTCAGCTCAGCACCATGTGACTCTGGGCAATAGCTCACTTAATTTCCACGACGGCCCCCAGCGCCTTGAGACCCGTAAGGGTGAGTAGTTCGCGCTTTACAAATACGGATTTTTAGATTTACATTCGTGTGCACAAGTGTAAGGGCTGCGCAGGAGAGATTCCTGGTGTGCGCAGCCCAGGAGCAGCTACAAAGTGAATGGTGTGGCAGGAATTATGCAGAATTGGGTGATGACATGGAATAGGCTTTCTACAATGGGAAGAAACATTTGAGAGAAAGTCAGTGTGCTTTACTGTTTTTATTCTATTATTCTCCTATGAGGATGGGGAGCACATGGGCTAGTTTTACTTTCCTAGGGCCTACAAATTCCAGACACGCACCAAAGTCCACTGTAACCTATGTGAGAAGAAGTACTCTGCAGAGTCCAAAGTCATATTTGTACTGCTTTTGGGTCATCCATAAATGACATATTTCTCTGAGTCAGCTCATAACCAGGGCGTGGCTGGGGCTGACCCGGCCAGGCTGAATTAATGACCTTCCTCCCCAAGCCAGCCCTGCACAACAAGCATTCTAAGGGCGAAGGCCTCCACTCCAAGAAGAGAAGATGGGTGGAGCTACAGGTTCATCCATTAGCAGCTGTCACCTGGTGCCAGGCACCAAGCTGCTCTGGAGAGAAGGCAGCGAGGGGGGAAGGGGCTCTCAGAGACCATGTGGCATGAGACCCCTGGACGACGCCATTTTGAACAAACCCAGAGGCCTGGGCAGGAAGGAGGGAGCAGGGGCAGAGAGGGGAGGTGTCGCTGCCTGATAGGGCAAGAAGAGACTTCCTGCCAGCCCCCTCCAAATTCTTTTAAAAGGTCTTGCACAGGAAGAGAAGCTCTCTGGGGTGTGGTCTGCTGAGGACGACTGGTGCTGGAGCCTGGCACCATGGGCAACCGGAAGGAAGAACCTCCAGACTGGCCCAGGACCCTGACTTGCACCACAAGGGGAGACCAGGACCAGGGAACAGAAGCCAGGGCCTCTGCGCAAGGAGAAGAGAGGCCCAGGAGAAGAGCCAGGTGAGAGGCTGGCACAGGGAGATGTGCGGGGAGCACCGACGCGCCCCCCACAAGGAAGTCCAAGGGGCCCGGGATCCCAACTCCGGGCCCCGTCGCCCGGAAGTGAAGCCGGGGAGTGCCGTCACGCTCCCCGAGAATATGCCCCATGGGGGGGCCCGGGACCCGAAGCCAGAAGCAGAAGTCAGGGAGCGCCGTCGCGCTCCCCGTGAAGAAGTGCAAGGGGGCCCGGGACCCCATCTCCGGGCCCCGAATGGAAGGCGGAGGCGGGGGAAGTGTCGTCGCACTTCCCCGCAGTGGTGGGAAGGCGGGGGGAGTGCCATTGCACTCCCCCGAAGACCCGCTAGCGAGGTAGCAGCCTCCGTGTCTGCCCGCCGGAGCGGGCAGAACAGAATGCACACATCGGCTCCCGCAGCCGCACACGAGGGTGCGGGCCGGGCAGGGAGCCGGCAGGAGCAGCCGGGGGTGGGCTCCCCGAGCTGCAGCAAGCAACTCACCTCAGGAGGCACGGGTGGGACCGGGCCCCCAACGAGGAGTAGATGCGGCGAGAGGCCGTCAGCCAAGACAGCACGGCTCTCCCCGGAGCAGCGGGAGAGCCGCTGTTCTAAAATGCACAGGCTGAGCGTGAAGCGCCCCATAATGCCGTGCAAGGCAGGGGGCAGCTCTTGGTTTTGGTGCCTGGTGGCCCCCGGAGTAGGGGGTCCCCACAATTTGCGGAAAGAGGTGCAGGGGGAGCTGCAGGAGCAAGGCAGACTCCCCCAGCATAAAGAGAATATGTCCCACCCTAAGTCTCTGGGGACTTATAAAGAATAACCCCTCAAGGGCTCAGCCAGCAATCCAAGCACTCTGAGGCTGGAACTTTTGTTCTGCAGCTGGGGGTGCGTTACGGACTGCACCAAGGTATGAAGGTCTGAGTTGGTGATGTCTGGAAGGGCATCCCCTGGAGGTGAAGAGGTACAACTGCACGAGAAGTGCACTTACCAATGTTATTTCTTATAAAGGGACTGTAAGTCACATGTGTAATGTGAAGTACCTGTGTAAGGTGGAGTCATAAGCAAAATGGGGTTATGTTGCTGGACATTCCTGCTAGGGTGTCTGGCTGTATTTGCGTAATCCTGTGATTTTACCTGTGATGCCTCTTAGAGGCTGTGATTGCAATGCAGTATAATTGTTATCCTCTATAAGTACCTCATTTAAAGTGATGCCCAAACATGTATTCTTGCTTCTGCGTTAGGTGAAGAACAACCCAGACTGTTAGCCCCTAAGATGTAGAGGTGTATACTATATGGTCAGTATGACATGTTCAGTTAGGGTTATGTGTCACCAGGGCAGGTGTGCCTAGTTTAAATGCTTGTTGAGATAATGGGGTGGGTCGCCACTGGGATGGTGCCAGTGCGCAGGGCCCTCGCTCCAGGTTATGTTCAACCCACTGCATTAGGGGGCAAGATGATGTGCATACATGGGAGTGGTGGTACTAGACCCCACCCCCTTTGGGAGGGGTGGAAATGTTATGCAATGTCACAAAGTAATTCCAACAGCTTATGTATATTTGTAAATTGTTGCATAGTATTAAGTAGTGTGTGTGTTTAATAAATGTACTCTTACTTTTATAAAGCAAAGTACAGACTGGACAATCAATTATTGAGTGTTATTTCTGCGCACCTGTAATGGCGATTACTAGCCCACACCACCTCCCTTGAGTAAGCCTTAGACTGCTCTGCAACGCTACCCTCTGAGAGTCAGGCGCTGCACTAGGGTGTTTGGTTCCCAGTGAAGGACAAATGTGACATGTTATTTGTGCAGGCCTCACAGATACTGCCTCGTTTTCCAACACTGGCTGACAAAACGTTCCAGAATTTTAACTGGATATGGTGAGAGAGAGATAGACCTGTAGTTACTAAGGACCCCTGGGTCTAGGGAATGTTTTTTTAGTATAGGAGTAACTATCACCTTCTTCCAGGCTAAAGGGACCATGCCAGAATAAAGTGACTGATTACAAATTTGCATTAGTGGTGGAAAAAGTTCATCCTCTAATTCTTTCCGGAATCTATGAAATAAAGGGTTGAGAGGAGAGCTGGAAGAAGTAGACATTGTAATGGTATAAAAAAGATCCTCCAATAGGGGTTCAAACCATTCCAACTTGTTCCCATATTGAGGGGGGATCCTTACTGACAGGGAAGGTAACCTCAGGACTGGGATCATTCGATGAGTGAGGTGCACTAATAGTCTCCAGGATCTTAAAGATCTTGTCTTCAAAAATATTAGAACATTTATCACAGATCTCCTGTGAGGGAGTTACTGCCTGGCCCACACACTCTTTATTGGAAACATTACGCACAATGTCAAAAACCTGTTTAACTTTATTAGGGGTAGCCAGGATGGCGTCAGCGTAATAACTTGCTTTAGCCTTTCCAGTCTCTCTTTTGTATTCATGTATAAAAACATGTTTTTATCTTCCTCTTTATAGAATCAGCACCATCTCCTTTCTAGTTTTTTACAGTATTGTTTATACCAGAGGGCAGAGTGTCTGAGGGGATTTTCAGACTCTTTAAAGGTATAAATGCATCAATTATTTCCACAATACTGTTCTTATAAACCTTATAATTTTCATTCAAAGTGCAGTCAGGGTTACCTACAATTGACAAGTTAAAGCGCCTGCCATGTAATGGTTTGTTAACTTTGTGCCAGGCTCTACCAATACAATGGGGAGCAGGCACAGGGCTGGAGGTGGCAGTAACCCCCACCATGAAGAAGAAAGGTAACAAGTACATGATCAGTCCAGCAGAGGAGAAGGTGGGTTCCCATGGTAATTAGCCCCTTTGTGGCAAAGACCAGATCAAGAGTATGACCTCCCTGATGTGTGGGACTCTGAACTAATTGCTGCATGCCCATGGTATTACAGGAACCTTGTAATCCCTTGAATGTGGAGGAGAGATCCCTTTCGGCCCACAGATTAAAGTCTCCCTGAACTAGGAACCTCGAATATGTGAGGGCCGGGTTGGAAATAATCTCAATCAGCGGTTGCAGATAAGTACCTGAGGGGCCAGGAGGACGATAACAGAGAATGCCAGAAACGATACAACCTTTCTTGGCTTTAAGCATAAAACCCAGCAATTCAGGGCCAGATAGTTCATCGAGAACAAAGATGGCAAAGTTCCAGCTTTCCTTGAAAATTATCCCAATTTACCCCCCTTCTTGTTGATACGGGGTTTATGAAGGATTTTAAAACCAAGGGGACATGTCAGGCTCAAATCAACGGCCGAATCAGGGGATGTCCAGGTTTCGGGGATAAATAGAACATCCCAGTTATTGCTTTGCAGCTGCAGATTAATCTCTGAGCCGTGCTTCACCAGGAATATGGCATTGAGCAAGTCACACTTAAGAGAGGCATGCAATGGAGATGTCTCAACATCAAGAAGACTCACAATGGAGTCAGTAAATCCAGGAGTGGGGATGGGATTAACAGCCTGATTACCAATGTGTGCCTGGAATAACAAATTCTGATGCTCTAGGTTTTTCGAGGGCCGATGGAGAAACCGGCAGCAATGCAGGTGCTGTGCATAAACAATGCGCAGATGGGGGTAGACATGCTTGCCTTTAGCACACCTTCTGCGCACCAGCAACTTGGTCACGTCAGCAACTCTTTTAAATAGAAATACTCCCCCCGGGTGACTAGACCATCACCAAAGATGACGGCCACTGGTGTGCCGCTCTAACAGGTGGAAACACTACAGCGCCAGACACCAGTAACACAATGAGTGTATGAAAGAAAAACAGTGCCGGTATTTCAAAGATGCGAGTTAAAACTATGTAATTTGACGGCTAAAAGAGTTCAAAAGAATCTGTGCAAAATAGCAACAATGAGCTGTAAAGCAATATTGGCAGTAGAAGTATTTCACTAGTAGGAGAGCTCGGTGTGGCTGCACGGTCATGCCAGCATCTCCTTTAAATAGAAATAACCCCTGGGCGACTAGACCATCACCCAAGATGGCGCCCACTGTTGTCTCACTCTAACAGGCGGAAATACTACAGCGCCAGCCACCAGTAACACAATCAGCGAAATGTGCCAGTATTAAAAAATGTAATATGCCAATGAGGGGTTAGGCAATCGAACCATGTTTAGGGGAGTGAGCACAAGCATTTTAGCAAGGTTAGCAGTGTTAAAGTGCGCAGAGTCCTAAAGTCAACAAAACAAATTCAGCAAAAAAAAAGTGGAGGGTAAAGGCAAAAGGTTTGGGGGTGACCCTGCAGAGAGGGCCAGGGGTGGCAGCCTCACTCAGGCAACAATCATAATTCTAGGTTTTTCATATTTGTGAGGGTTTACACTCAATAACAATAGGATATATATATATATATATATATATATCCACACGTCAGCGGCTAATCCCAAGCCTCTTGACACAGGGGGCGACACGGCAGGGTAGCCACCCCTCAATATCCAAACACAATCCAGTGATCAATTCTTTACGTAAGAAAACACCGGAGCCGTGGCCTCAATTCCATGAAGTGTTTATTTGCACAACGTCTAGGTCCCGACGCGTTTCGGAGTTAACACCACTCCTTTCTCACGGGACAGAACTAGTTACTGATGGAGCTCTGCTCAGAATAAGACGCATCTGCAACAATGAGGAAACCTGTAAAGACCATCTACAGGAGCTTGCTACATTATTTAAAAGGCGAGGCTATCCTCTGCATATCATAGAGCAACAAATTGACAAGTCTTTGCAGTTACCCAGAGAAGCACTTATTTGGAATACCAACGGCAGAAAAAAAGTGACAGAACTGCATTTGTGGTTGACTATCATCCATCAGCTCCCAACTACAGAAATATAATGCAAAAACATTTCCCTTACTGTCTACTTGTGAAAAATTGCAAAAGGTTTTCCAAAACTACCAGTCATTGCTTACCGCAGAGCTCCAAATTTACGGTCTCTTATTGTGAGAGCTGAACTCAAGCAAGTTGTAACAAATGCAGGGGTTCATTGCTGTGACTCTAAAAGGTGCATCACGTGTGAATACCTTTTACAAACATCATCAGTAACTAGTTCTGTTACGAGAAGGACCTATGGAATAAGACAGCATCTTACATGTCGCTCAACATGCATTATTTATGTGATTCAGTGCCAACAGCAAAGCTGTAAAAAACAATATGTAGGCCAAACAGTGAATGATCTCCGTACACGATTCAGGAACCACAAATCGGCAATAATTAATAAGAAAATTGACCAGCCTGTAGCCAATCATTTTAACCTTGTGGATCATTTACTATCAGATTTGAAGATTTTCCCTGTGGAACATGTCTCAAGGGAAGAACTACTGGACTCCAGAGAAAACTTCTGGATGTACCGTTTAAAATCACTGCATCCAGATGGACTGAACATTACTGACAATACAACCTGATTACTGCATATCTCAAGAGCTCTCAGGACTGCATTGATTCCACATTCCAAATGGAATCTTCACTCATGATGCTTTTTGAAAATTCAGCTGTGTCATCTGTGCAGCCACTGAGCAAACCATCTTGTACTACCTGAGGAAGGCGGAAGCTGAAACGTTGTAGTGGAAATATATTTTGTTCTTTGGTGAATCTATCTGTTTGAGTCACTTCTTTCTTATATATATATATATATATATATATATATATATATATATATATATATATATATATATATATATATATATATATATATATATATATATATATTCATATATTCATTTAAAAAGCATACAAGTTGCTTTTATGGTTTTAGGGTTCAGGGACAGGATTATGGGATTTTTAGTGGTTACTTAAAAATGTATAAATTAAAAAAGAAAACAACAAGGACCAAAAAATTATTATTAAATGTTGTTTAAAAAAAACAAAATATGGGTGCCTGCCTGCCCGGAATTATTTTACATAACTATTTACTATGAAATTAAGGTAACCGGAATGATATCCGAAGTTTTGAAATGGGAAATAGTGTTACACAGCCCAGCTGAACAATGAAGAAATCAGTCAATATAAGGAAATTTAAAAACACCCACAACAAAGAAGCCTGTAGGTGAATGTCTCTTTCATATCACATAGAAATCTTATGAGCACAAATTAACATTTTTGCTTTGAAAACAGCTAATTTTTATTGTTCCACTGCAAATAATTATGGCAATCCCTTACAGCCCTCTCTGTCTACCCCTTTGAAGTCTCTGTTGTGAATAAATGACGCCTTGTCCATGTAGATATTAAGTTGGTTTATTCAAGATAGATGTTATCATGTGGAGCCCCACCAGGAGCAGCCTTCCTGCTGCTCAGCCCATCCTCCAACTGACTCTCTCACTCACCAACATTCCACAGCCACCTCTCACACCAACATTCCACCACCACAGTCACACTGGTTGAGCAGCAGGTATAACACATCTCCTTTCTTTACACAAATCAGATTGGAACTCTAGAAAAGATGACATTTAAACTATTCCATGTAAAAGAATGACATTTGAACATTGCAAGGAAAGGAATGGCATAAGAACAATTGCGAGCATAAGCAAAGTAGAAAAGGACTAATGCGGGTGCATGAAAATACAGATGGAAACACTTCACGCACAACACAAATTAAAAAGATAAAGGAAACACAGTGAAAGGTAAAGAGGAAACACACACATACACCATCTCCCTTTCTAACCACACGAAACACGCACACTACCACACCACAGAACCACAAACCAAACCCAGATACCAAAAACAAGCTGGCTGGCCAGGCCAACAAGAAAGTAGTACATAGGGTACCGACTACGAGGTGCGGTAGGAAACCATCCAAACAACAGCAACAAATAAAAAAACTAAGAAAATGTGGAAAATCACTCCACACCAACCAATAAAGCATCAACCTTGCCCTCCACCCTTACCCATAGTAAGGGTCGTAAGTGTGGAACACCACTCAACACCAAACATATGGCATCAACACTGCCCTACACCCAAACCCGAAGTTAGAGTGGTAAGTGTGGGACACCACACCACACCAAACAAGTAAAATAGCTTCACTAATAGTTCAAAAATTCGGCTTCCTCTCTGCCCCTCACCCTTACCCCATAGGCAGGGTGGAAATAAACACTGAAATCACATGAATTGTGGATCTGCTCTGCCACACACCCTTAACAATTTGGCATCTACCCTGCCCTTCACCCAAACCCATAGTAGGGTGGAAAATAACACATCAAACTTTCAACCACTCATGAGTAGGCTTAATGCTGCCCCTCACTCTTGCCCTGTAGTCAGAGTGGATGAACATTTCATTCATTAAGCTTACTCTCTGCCCTTTACCCATTCGCCATAGACACGAACAAACACAATTCATAACCAAATCAACGGTGTACCTAAGCACCATAGGACCCATGTTTCTTTGACCTACCAACTTGGCCCAAAAATGTACAGATATTACTCCTACAACAGCACAGTAACCCAATAAAATATGGGTAGGCAAAGCCACTCATTACCACACAGAACTGCAACTCCGATGCCCCTAGTACGCTTAAGTCAATAAAAGTCCTTACAGTGAACAACCAGGGCACACCGAAGAACCTTTCATTATTAAAGAAAACACAAAAGCGCTAAAACAGGAAACCCTGTCAGGAGACAATGGAAGATACAGCACAACATAAAAGCATGAAAAATGTTCACCATGGCAAAACCTTTGAAATCTCAGCACAAAGCCAAATGGGCACACATGAAAGCTAAAAGAAAAACAACTGGTGAGCGACCTCTCACCCGAAGTACGGCACTGTCCCCGTAAATACAGTAAAAAGAGAAGAAAAAAAAATTAGACTTGCTGCAAGACTTCAGAGAATTCAGTCAGAATGGAGCTGTGTAAACACGACAGCATTCGGGAGTCATTGAAGTCATGGTAGGCACAGAAATGGCTGGACGTTGAGCCAATCAGTACAAGATATCAAACAATTAGGGATTTCGTACTCTCCATTCCCAGTAAAAGCCTTGTGATGAAGGGAAAACAACTGTAGCTTTTGCTGCAGAATACCACGATGGCGGCACGCAAACGTAAGGGGCGCTGGGTGGCTCCAGACACGTACTTGCTGCACAACGTCTCCCGCAAGATTCTGAAAGGTGCGCGGACGACCTACACTGTCGAACTGCACCACGCGCCACTGAAGTGCTCCACGCGCCCCCTCAGCAGATAAGGTAAGGGTACGCGAGTAGGAGATTTAAAAGTCGCACCTTTAATGGACACAGCTGCCAAAGCTTGTAGGAAGTTTGTCCCAACAAAATATCACCCGGGCGGATATCAACCTCCCGTTCAGCTCCGTACCAACTCCGTGCACATGTGTAAACACCAACCGCACTTTAGGTTCCTGATGGCTCCTGCGTAAAACAACCCATAATCATCTCTTCATAGACTGCTGGCAGGGACATATGCGTAGGAGTCGATTAAGCATCACATTGGCTGCTATCTTCTGCCATCTCGTCATGTTGTTGCTATTTACCACTCCATGAGGAAAAGATCAAAGTCTCAAGCTCACTCCTACTCAAAGTGAAGGTTCGTGTCAAACGGCAGCGGTGAAACCTCCGTGCTGAAAAGCTGTCCGATGAGACTGGTGAAATCCTAAGGGCACAAATCACTGTCGTTGTCTTTATTACCAACTGTAGCACAAAGTCTTACAGGGCCAAAAGAAACCCAGATTTCTGAGACAGCGGGAAGAGAAATAAGCCCTGGCTGGTAGGCTGTCCAGATGACAAGGACACTGGTGGGGCACAGGGCGTTTGAAATTTTCTTGTACACTTTACCATAATTTCCCAACAGTTCTCTGGACACTCTTCCTTGTCTCTCAGTTTCTCTATGTCTTTTTTCACCAAACTGTATCCTGTAACTGCAATCTGATTGTTTCCTCTCTCAGTCCACTTGCACACGTAGTTCTTCAAAATCGTCGCCAAAATGTTGTGAATAAATGACGCCTTGTCCATGTAGATATTAAGTTGGTTTATTCAAGATAGATGTCATCATGTAGAGCCCCACCAGGAGCAGCCTTCCTGCTGCTCAGCCCATCCTCCAACTGACTCTCTCACTCACCAGCATTCCACAGCCACCTCTCACACCAACATTCCACCACCACAGTCACACTGGCTGAGCAGCAGGTATAACAGTCTCCCTCAAAAATGTCAGCACATGTTGAATGTTAAAGAGATCTAAGCCGTCAACTTTCAAGGTAAACCACGTCAAGCAGGATAACACCCTCTTCTAACTCAATTCCTGAATGCATTCCTTCCCTAAGGCATACTCCATGCTCCATAACACAAGTCAATGTTTCCCCTGTTCCACCTGAGGGTCCCCAAATGCAAGCATGCTGGCAGGACTTGTCAAATGTATCTCATCCTAAGAAAGTGAATTGGTCTATTTCTCAACCATCAATCAGCTTTCATATCCTTCATAGAAAAAGTGACTACAATGGCAATAATGAAGGAATCCTCCAAGCCTCTTTAATGACCCTTGATCTTTGTTGATACAACAACATGATAGAGCTTTACATTCAGAGGGAGTCTGAACCTCAAGAGCAGCTCAAAAATGGTTAAAAAGAGAAGTCAATAAATTAAAAATTGATCATTCAGATTAATAAAAAGAAAGGTTTCATACAGAGTGCTTCAAGATTACTAATTATCACAATTGCTGTTTATTATATGTGTTCCCTGGTGCAGATGATCAAAATGTATTAATTACATTTTGCAATGTATAAAGATGAAACACAGACCCCATTATAGCAGAAACAAGATACTTTTCACACAGCTTCTTGATCACATCTACCAAAGAAGAATAGAAACTGTGGTGCAGATACTTATTGCCATTAACAACAGAACAAAAGATTGATGTGGAGCAGGACTGCAAATCTGTGAGATGATCCAGTCTGAAAAGAAAAATGTAAGCTTGTCCGAATGATCTTTGACTAAAGTATGAACTTGACCAAATGCAATAGTAACTAGCATGGCTAATAGATGTAATGGAGAAAATGGATTGGTTATTTTCAAGTAACTACCTAGTTAACTAGAGAGGATGCGAATGCGCGGAGCTACAACAGATGGCATTTGAATGGAATTTGGCTTGCACTCATTGATAATAAATTCTGACGTTCATTTAAATTTTACTTGAAACGAATCCAGAGAAACTTTGAAACAGTTGTGTGACGTTGTATGCATGTAGCTGTACAGGGTGAAAATCAAAAAAATCAACAAAAGACTGAAGAAAAAGCAGGGTACTGGGCCCATAAGTCAGCTTTTACAGCATCATGATCAAATGTTCTTTAAAGAGGTACATCTTCAGCTCTTTCCTAAATTGGGACAGGGGTGGGGTGGTCCTGATGTATACAGTTCATGATTCTGGGTGCATAGATGAAGAACACATTTTGCCTTTTTTTTTTTATATACTTCTTTACTTTCAGTCTGATGGTGTCTTGGCTAAGGGTGTAACGAGAGCCACCAGTGACTGTAAGCATGACAGCTAGATAGGTGGTAGTGTTTACTGTGACAGCTTTGAAAATGATGCAACTGGTCTTGAAGATAGCGAAGAATTGCATGGGGAGCCAATATAATTCCATCAGGATGGGAGTGATGGAAGAATTTGCTAGTCCATCCCTCTGGGCAACAATTCTGAATGTTTGTCCATGTAACAATCCCATTTTAAGACTGAGTACATTTTACTGAATCTTAAAATGGGATTGTCAGTGGTTACCAATTCGGTGTTTAGATGGGATGTTAGGGTGTGCTGTGGGCATAATTTCCAAATACCGGATCAATTCCAAATGTATCAATGGTTTGCGACCAAAACTCCAGTTGCAAACCATCAAAGCTACCATCCCTGTGATTGCCACCATTGGAGTGAGTCACAATTTGCGCCCTTTCTAATCAACCTAATCTGATTCGGAATTTTGCAAAGCAACCCATTAGTACACAGTTGGTTCACAAAATGTAATACTGGTCACAAAAGCACGTCACAAATTGCCACTACTTTTTGCAAAGTGTTTCTATAAATCTTTAGAAAAATGTAAACGTATAATGTTGAATTAAAAGTGAACAAAGCAAATATTAAAAGGCAAGCACTAACAGCCAGCTTTAATGAAGATGTGTCTTATTTGGAAAATAAAGATTTCACTTTAATGCATGCTTCAGTTAAATTCTCCTGTGGTATAGTACAGTATTTACAATTTATCCTAAACACTTCTCTGTAACTGCTTTTATTGAAATTAAGGTTTGGTTTGACACCGACTAAAGGCCAATTCAAGTGGCACAATTGTATGCATGTTGCCAAAGCAGAAATGGTGACTTGAAATATATTTACTGTTTTGTCCTCTTTATTATTAATTGAGAATATGTATCTGTGGCCAGGGTAGAGTCTGAGTGGATTGAGACCTGCAAATGAGGCACTTATGTATTTATTTTCCGTAGACACTTTTTTAAATGGAAAGACCTTTGGAACCTTCTTATATGAATCTGCTAAAATAAGTATTTAATGAGTGTTTGAGCTTTAGTTTAATCATGAAATTCTTTTGTGGCTATGTTTATAAGAACACATTTTCTAATGTACTATATTTAATAGTAATAAGAACATATTGGTGATCTAAGATACTAATTCCGAAATATACACTTGTGCAAACCAAACATTGGTGAAGCCTATTTGATTCTTAGTCCTGGAATAGTAGCCTATTCCATCATAACCTACATGGTCTTTACAGAGAACAGATCCTAAGGTTACAGCAAGTCCAGAATCATAAGGTCAGGCGACTTGAACATAAGAAAAAAACACACAGTTTTCCTTAAAAGACTCTATTTGCACCCAGTAAAGTAAGGAGTTAATTTAAAATTCTCCTGCACAAATGTAAATGTTATATTCCAGCAAAGACAGAGGAAACCCAAAAAAGCCAACCAATCATCATATTCTATACAGGAACTTCAGATCAAGCTAACTTTCATCAATCCACAAACTACAAAATTACCACCACAAAGGCATCCTTTTTCTACTTTGACACTAATGCAAACATTCACCAATGTTATCCTTTTGTCATCCACCCTTTTAAACACACTCATTGTTTCGTTAATCTTTGTTCACTTTTGCCTGAATCATACACATCTTGACATGTTTGATACTACTACATCTAAATAGATACATTGGTAAACTTATTTAAGAGGAAACCATTCTGGATCAAATGGAGAAATTTTGGAGGAATTATATGAAGTGCAAGGGATGATATGTAAATTTTTGAAACAACACAATTTCCCACAATGTTCAGTCCTGCAGAGGAAAAAAGAATCAAACAATTCGCTGGGTTTCGCTTGTGTTGTCCTTGATGTTATTTGGAACTCTGAGGGGGGAAACTCCATATTATTAGCAGCTACCTATCTATAACTTTATGTTTGATATACCCCCTCCCATAAGCTTCCAATCTAAATGGATCCAATGACTTAGCTGTGCAGAGGGAGGGGAGTGTAGTGTTGTGTTACTCATTTAATAGGTTACTAAGTTGACGATTTAGCGCTGTGTCAGTTTGGAATCTGTTCATCATGGTCTATTATAGAATGTGTAACCTTGAATGGACTTGGAGCCTCACCCGGGGTCACCATTAACTGTAGTAAATCTCAAATATTCCCTCTCACTGAAGGCCCAGGGAAGTCTGTTCTAGACTAACATGGAAGCAGTTCTGAAAGATAAATGACGGGTGGCTGTTGAGAAGATCATTGACCAGATCACTCATTGGCTGTCTCTTTTTTTGTCATTGGCCAGATGGACAGGCCATATGAAGATGATGATCCTCCGCAAGTTGCTATATTTATTTAAAAACATATCCCTGCCACTCAACAGCTCCGCAGCCAACCAATCAGACTGGCCTGGTCTAGGAATTAGCCACTGATAAAATGGGTACCACTCACTATGCCATTCCATCGTGCAGAATTTTAGGCCCCTGATTTTGAACTTTGTTATCTATGCGCTCAGGCACACTTCACCCATAACTGGTTTCACCAAACACTTTATCTTCCCCATCTTGCAGTTGAAGCAGATGTGTTGGCATCATCGCCTCTCCAGTCCCTGATTGGGTGTCCTCCCCTGTCATATGCTAACTATGGCTACCATGGTCTATACCCCTTCGGGGTAGTTTGGGGTGAGTGACACAGCTGGTCTGGTTACCATCTACTCCTCTCGATTGCCTCTTCACCATCACCCGCTGCTACCTGTAACACATGAGTCGAAAGCAATATTTCATTTGTGTAGCCATGGCCATCATTACTGGAGGGAGCTGTATAAAAGTGAACATTTTCTAACATTTGCTGAGTTTGGGGGAGATACATCCTGTTCTGCCCTGGACATATTTTTATACCATCGCCTTTGGGGTGCCTCTAGGTTGGTGATCCCGGGTTTCCTGTCAGAGCCAGCCCTTTTTCACATTTTAGGGAAATTACAATCTGCTATCTCCCATAAACAGTTAGGGGCCGATTCCGATCTCGGCCGGTAGGGCTCCGAATCGGATTCGGCTTTACCGGATCCGATTCGGAGCCCTGTTTCCCGACCGATTCGTACGCGGGTCCGGCCGAGCGAGTACGATGCAAGCGCCCGCGAAATCGCCGACCGACTCGTACGCGGCTTCAACACGCTCCGACCGACTCGCACGGACACAACTCGCACCGCGCGATGGAGTTGTTCCCCGGCCGGGCAAGTACGATGCGCGCCGTGAGCAGTCCGACCGACTCGCGCCGTCCGGCTCGAAAGAGCTGTCGGAGCCGGACTTTGGGGGTCCGCGTCGGACCCCTTGTACGCGTGGCCGCGCGAGTCGCACACAGGGGGGACCCATGGGTCCCCCCTACCTGTGCATGTATGGCGCGATGCGCATCAACGCGTACCCGCTGTAGGGGGCGCCCCTGTTCACCTCGCACCCATTGAGTCAGTGGGAGCCCGCGTACACGTTGTACGACCGGCTCCCATTGACTTCAATGGGAGTCCGACCGAATCGAGTCCAGGTGCATGCGTGCGCATCGTACTCGTTCGGTCGGACTGCCAGAGTCCGATTCGGTCGGAAATCTCTCCGGGTCCGGCTCGGTCGGAGAGGTTTCTTTAAACTGTATCAATCTGCACAGGAGGAATGCCTGTTCTGGTCCTTTCAGCTAGGTCTAGATGGGGAGAGGAGATGGGCCTGGAGATTTCGGAGATGATGTGGAAATACTGCTGAATACAGACGGGCATGCTTTCTTTCAGCCATCAGCTTCAGATTAATTCACTATAAATTTTTGCAAAGAGCCTACCATACCCCTATGAACTTATGGAGAATTGGCCTTCACATAGACTCAAACTGTGCCCGATGCAGGCATTCTGAGATGAATAACTTGCATATGGCCTGGTCATGTGGGAACATACATTGACATACTGGTGGGAGGTTCTGTCTGCCTTGTCTGCGAAGGTCGGAATTAAGCTACCTGCCAACACGAGGGTTACACGTCTGGTATGGTGTAGAAGATCCCCACCACACAAACGATTCACCATACTGCCACTTTTGCTGGCCAAGAAAATTAGTTGCTTGTGCTGGAGAAGGTAGAGATTCCCAAAGTATGAACAGTGGATGACTTCCCTTATTTATTGTAATGAACAACTTGACATTAATAATGAGTTGATGCATCCAGCGTCTAGACTCAAAGACATATGGCGCCCATTGAAGTCATTCATCCTCTCAACTACATCTTAATAAGCTGCATATCACATATGGGGCACAAAAGTGTCGGTCTATACCTGCATGGACTTGAGACAGCAGGAGTTGCTACCTGATCAGAATTGTCAGATGTTATATCTCGGGTAACATGTCTAACAAATCTCTGCTGTGCCATAATGTGAAATGTTGTCTTACTGGAATATAATTTTTTGGTACTGATGTTATGCCTTGCAATGCTTGACATATAGACAAGCTGGCCTACTTGTACATTTGCTGATTCTAAAAAGTGGCACTGAGTTTGTTTCGCATTCTACTTGTTTATGTATGTTAGCCTATTTCTAAAGTTAAAATGATTTATTTTTTAAACTTGAATGGACTAACATCTCTGCCTACTGATCATTTCGACCCACAGTTGACAGTCTGCTGACCTGGATAAAATTTCTTTGTCAAAAGTTTTTTGTGGTTTGCTCTTCAATTAAACCATGATACCACAAGTAGTCACGGGGGAGTCATGCATAACATGCTCTTAATTACCCTTCTTCAACTCGCTCCAACCTAGCTGCTCTCCTTTCAAAAAAATTTTTAAAAAAAGAATGGCAATCAATCAATTAATCAATCAATCAGGGTTTTTGTAAAGCGTGACTAATCACCCGTTAGGGTCTCAAGGCGCTTGGCGGGTGGGGGGGATTCTGTAGTTCAGTCGAAGAGCCAGGTCTTGAGGTCCTTCCTGAATTGAGGCAGTGATGGAGATGCAAAGGCTGGGAGTTCCAGGTCTTCGCGGCGAGGTAGGAGAAGGATCTTCCTCCAGCCGAGATCTTGCAGATCCGTGGGACAGTGTGCTGCCACCCTCCCTAATCTCAAACCTTGCTCCTTCACCTCTTTTAATGACATACGGCTGACAGGGAAGATTGTGGTTTGTGGCACCAGTCTACAATCCAATTTCCCCTCCCCACCTTGGATCTGTGTAGTCAGAGATACAATGGAAGGTGGGGGAGGTGGGGGGCTATCATCTGCCATTCCGCATCCTTTAGGTCTCTTGCTTAGGGAGGCAGAGGATATGTGCCCACCTAATCACTAGTTTCAGATCACTGTTTATTTGTTGCTTGAACAGTGAAAAAAAAATATTTCCACTGGTGTTTTGCTACAGCAGAGAAAAATGGATTTTGAATCCCCTGTTACCGATTTTGACTCTTTATGAGAATGATACACAAAATATTACTTATAAACTCACAAGCGGGAATAAGCATTTTGGGGAGTAGACCCTTGAGATTTAATCAAGAGGCAATTCCTGAAATTTAGCAGTTACTTGGACAAGGCGTAAATGCAATAAAACCTATGAAAGATTCTTCCTTTAGAGCGCGCTGCTCGTAAATTACAGTTTTATATCAAATGCTTAGACAAGCTGCATTTAATTTCATTGGTTTGACCAGGTAATACAATGCATGTAACAAAAATACAAAACACTTTACAGATGCACATAAGGACCTGGACAAAATAAGCTGACGTGAGTCTCATTAAAACCCATCTAAAAAAAAAAAACAGGCATATAATTTTATGTTCTAACACTGCATTTTACTACGAGGATTTTTTTTTTTGCGATGGCAACATTTTCTATAAAGTTTAAGATATGCTGCACAATATACAATTTCACTTCACAATTTAAACCGTGTTTAAAAATCTATTCCTTCTGTATTCAGGTACTATTAAACCAAGCTGATGCCACACATACAAACAAGGTCTCAGATAAAATGAACGCTTGCTTTGGAGGGAGCTTCTGTGCTGCCCTGTTAACTCTGCCTGTCACATGAGATGTTATCAAGGGTGCTCTGAGGCGAATGCTCTCATTTATTTATGTTTTACCTTCAGAATGTTGTGTGCCATTCGCTGAATGTCTGTCATACTATGCTGCCAGTTTCCCCTTGTGGGCTACACATAAATATAAAAAAGACAGATTGCTTATGTTGCACAGAGCAGACTCACCACAAATATCTCTCAAGGGTTTAGAAAATGTGACTGCATCTACTTTGGATTTAGCATGCAACACCTGTACCTTTTTGCACAGTATATTCACAGTATTTTCTCAGATCACTGATGTGCACTATCTGCATTATTACCTCTTTTTTTCCTAGATACTGTACATTGGTCCATATGAGCTTTTTAAATTAATGGCTTGGTTTCTGGGTGGAATTCTAGCCAAAGGATCTCATAGGACTGCTGATGTATGAATTGTTGGTTCTTATTTTTTACACTAAAATTGAATGTGTTTCGTTTTCAGTATCTGTATAGGACACTAGATCTCACCTTTATGTCCCTATTTTATTTATTGCTGATGGTATAAAGAGACTAGTCTAGAGTTTATTAAAATAGATCTGTGCCATAATAATAAACGAATGGATAATCTTTAGTTTCCAGCATTGAGATAACCAACAGCAAAGAGACAGTGGTCAACATCCAAAGTGTCAAAATGCCATGACAACTGCATGTACCAAAACCATGTAGAATACAAAAATGAACATCAACGGCTAATTTGTCCCTGTAAATGTCTCCAGTGTGTATTACATCGGCTAATTTCTAACCCAAGCTCAAATCACCTTGTACACTCTTTCCCAGAGCACCCCTTAACCGATGCAGATCTCTGTCGACTCACATTGAATCCCCTTCAGATTTCCTTCTCAAGAGGACAAATAAACCTTCAGATCCCCGTTCAATGTCCCTTCATTTCCTTGCAAATCTGTATCTCCAACTTTCCACCATCACAGAATCTATTCATTGTGTTTTTGCCAACCACACAGGTCTATTTAGGGTACATCACCCCAATACAGCTAGCTTACAGGGCACCTGCAGATCTTTATACGAGGGCACATTTCATACCATGTAGAACTTCCCTCAAAGCATTTCTCCTCAAACCCCAATCTCCGTGAAAGGGAACATGTCATAATCCTGTAATTTCTCACAAAGGCAAGTTTATAAAGATCATTTTTCAAGGGCATATGCCACACCTACTGACTCCACCTCCTGGCACAGACCCTCAGTTATATTACTTTAACTAATATTATTGTAATTGTAATTGCATTTATATAGCGCTTACTACCCGTGACGAGGCATTGAAGTTCTTTTCAGCGAGTAGCACTCTACTCCGCAACCCAAAATGGATTACTGATGGATTAGTATGGGGAAATATGAGTTGTTAATTCAAGAGGTGGGCATGTGAGTCTGTTAGTTGGATTTAATAGGCTGAAGGAGGGATAGAGTTCTGTAGTTAGCATCAGATCTCTAGCCCCGGTACACCTCATCCCTGCAGAGCCCTTTCCAAGGGAACATGTCATGCACTGTCGATTTCTGCTCCTGGGCATTTCTCACCCTCTTTAAATCTGTCTCAAAAGTCACATCTAACAGCCACAGCTTTCTCCACTGGACACATCTCCCTCTTATAGATTGCACTCCAAAAACAGATCACACATGTTGCAGTTCTCTCTCCCTAAGAACATCATCCCAAGATCTCTCCTTAAGATTGTTTCACCCACCACAGAGTTCAAAGTGTGTGTCACACATGCAATTCTATAACCTAATGCACATATCACCGCCTTCTGCATATTTCCCTTCGGTGGTATATCTCATTCCTGTAGATCTCTCACCCATATTACCTGTCAAGACCTCTCTCCTAAGGGACAACACTCCCTGCTAAATATACCTCCCCCCCCCCCTCCCCAGGGCACCTCACCCATTTATTCAAGGTCATTCTCCCAAGCAGCCTCAGCTTTTCTACATGCATGTTTATTCTTCATCTCGACACACCTATACAACTCATGGACATTTGAACCACAAATATCATACTACCAACAAGGGCAGCCTACGTTCTAGTCCTACTCTCATACCCCTATCACCTTCAGCTCAAATCCTGCTTTATCTGATCTAGGCCGCTGTGGCCAATATCCTGAGCACCTGGTGCTATCCTGTCTTCCTATGTCACATTCAGATTCACAAGCCCAGCTAACTCCAAACTCTTCCCTCTGTCCCATGCTGTTTGACTTGTAAATTAATTTTTCTTGGTCCCATTGTCGCTAGCTAGGCTCTCATCATATCTCTGTCACTGCATCATAGACAATTCAAGGGAAACCTCATAATTGTAAAGCTCGAGTACCAGAAAAGGCATATATGCATGTGTGGTGTCTAGTCTTGAGAATATCAGCTACATTCTACATCCTCCAATATATCCCTAATGTTCTTGTAATATTGCCAGAAACCTTACTGGCCTGCAGCTCTAATTTGCAGAGGCTGAAATAGCCTCATTAGAGCAGACACTCCAGTAGCCTAGAGATACATCAGGGTGAAACCGGTCCTACCTTGACCTTGCCAGGTAGGTCGCTCCCCCACCACACAGCTCCGCCTGTGTTGTCTACCCGCTGCTTCTGCAGGTAAGATCGCCCTCCGCTTGTGGCCCCGGTGCCCGTTTTTTTTCTGCTTGTCTCCCCTTTTCCTTTCTGTGCCCCTCGCTGCCCCATTGTCGTTGTGCCCGTGATTCTGTCTGCTTTCTCCCCTGTTTTCCTTTTTGTGCCCCTCGCTGCCCCATTGTCGCTGTGCCCGTGATTTTGTCTGCTCTCTCCCCTTTTCCTTTCTGTGCCCCTCGCTGCCCCATTGTCGTTGTGCCCGTGATTCTGTCTGCTTTCTCCCTGTTTTCCTTTTTGTGCCCCTCGCTGCCCCATTGTCGCTGTGCCCGTGATTTTGTCTGCTTTCTCCCCTGTTTTCCTTTTTGTGCCCCTCGCTGCCCCATTGTCGTTGTGCCCGTGATTCTGTCTGCTTTCTCCCCTGTTTTCCTTTTTGTGCCCCTCGCTGCCCCATTGTCGTTGTGCCCGTGATTCTTTCTGCTTTCTCCCCTGTTTTCCTTTTTGTGCCCCTCGCTACCCCATTGTCGCTGTGCCCGTGATTTTGTCTGCTCTCTCCCCTGTTTTCCTTTTTGTGCCCCTCGCTGCCCCATTGTCGCTGTGCCCGTGATTTTGTCTGCTTTCTCCCCTGTTTTCCTTTTTGTGCCCCTCGCTGCCCCATTGTCGCTGTGCCCGTGATTTTGTCTGCTCTCTCCCCGTTTTCCTTTCTGTGCCCCTCGCTGCCCCATTGTCGTTGTGCCCGTGATTCTGTCTGCTTTCTCCCCTGTTTTCCTTTTTGTGCCCCTCGCTGCCCCATTGTCGCTGTGCCCGTGATTTTGTCTGCTCTCTCCCCTGTTTTCCTTTTTGTGCCCCTCGCTGCCCCATTGTCGCTGTGCCCGTGATTTTGTCTGCTCTCTCCCCTGTTTTCCTTTTTGTGCCCCTCGCTGCCCCATTGTCGCTGTGCCCGTGATTTTGTCTGCTTTCTCCCCTGTTTTCCTTTTTGTGCCCCTCGCTGCCCCATTGTCGCTGTGCCCGTGATTTTGTCTGCTTTCTCCCCTGTTTTCCTTTTTGTGCCCCTCGCTGCCCCATTGTCGCTGTGCCCGTGATTTTGTCTGCTTTCTCCCCTGTTTTCCTTTTTGTGCCCCTCGCTGCCCCATTGTCGCTGTGCCCGTGATTTTGTCTGCTTTCTCCCCTGTTTTCCTTTTGTGCCCCTCGCTGCCCCATTGTCGTTGTGCCCGTGACTCTGTCTGCTTTCTCCCCTGTTTTCCTTTTTGTGCCCCTCGCTGCCCCATTGTCGTTGTGCCCGTGATTCTGTCTGCTTTCTCCCCTGTTTTCCTTTTTGTGCCCCTCGCTGCCCCATTGTCGCTGTGCCCGTGATTCTGTCTGCTTTCTCCCCTGTTTTCCTTTCTGTGCCCCTCGCTGCCCCATTGTCGCTGTGCCCGTGATTTTGTCTGCTCTCTCCCCTGTTTTCCTTTTTGTGCCCCTCGCTGCCCCATTGTCGCTGTGCCCGTGATTTTGTCTGCTTTCTCCCCTGTTTTCCTTTCTGTGCCCCCGCTGCCTCTCGCCATTCCCGCCGCTGCGTCCCTGCGGCCCCGCCCCCTGACCGCCCATTCGCTGCCCCTGCCTCCCGCCTCCCAGCTGCTCCTCCCTCCCACCTCCCCATAAATGGCGGCCGCTGCGCGTCGCGCCGCTGGCGCGCCAAGGCGCGCCTAAGGCAAGCCCGTCTGCGCCCGTCCGCGACTGGACCGCGCCCAGCGCCAGAACCCCTGGATCCCACCGATGCATCACCACCCGACGGACCTACGACGCCGCCACACTCACCGCACTCAATGCCGGCCGGAACCCTGCCTGCTACCGAGCCTCACCGAGACGCACCCACGGACCCTTCACCTGCCAAACCTGCCGATTCACCTGCCCCCGGACGTGCACCACCTCCGCCAAGTCGAGCACCAGCAGCAACCACCTGAAATGCATCCTGCTGAACACCCGCTCCATCCACAGGCACGCCGTGGAACTCTGGGACCTGCTCGACGCAACAGCACCGGACATCGCCTTCCTCACCGAAACCTGGATGAACGCCTCCTCAGCGCCCGACATCGCCATAGCCATCCCGGACGGATACAAGATCACCCGGAGGGACCGCGTCAACCAGACGGGAGGAGGCATCGCCATCGTACACAAGAACACCATCCGCATCTCGACTAACTCCGACGAGACCTTCACCGCCGCCGAACACCTACACTTCCAGATACACACTGACCCCAAGACCACCCTCCGAGGCACCCTCATCTACAGACCCCCGGGACCACGCACACTATTCAGCGAAGACATCGCAGACTTCATCAGCCCGCACGCCATGCCCTCCGCCGACTACATCCTCCTAGGGGACCTCAACTTCCACCTGGAGAACAACAACGACAGAAACACCACCGCCCTGCTGGACAACCTCGCCAACCTCGGACTCAAGCAACTGGTGAACACGCCCACCCACTACGCCGGCCACACGCTTGACCCCGTCTTCTCGTCCAGCAAGCACATCTCCTTCAGCCACGCCACCGGACTCCACTGGACCGACCACAGCTGCGTCCACTTCAGCTTCAGAAAGACTACGACCCACCACCACCCGCAACAGGCTCCCCGCCGGAGCTGGAGCAAGATCACCGCCGAGCAGCTCACCGCCTCCCTCAGCCAGAACACACCCACCAACACAACGGACCCAAACGAAGCAGCCAGCAACCTCGCCAAGTGGCTGACCGCCTGCGCCGACGACCTCGCACCACTAAAAAACCCTCCCAGCAGACCCGGAAGCAAGAAAACCCCTTGGTTCACCAACGAACTCAAGGAATCCAAGAAGAACTGCCGCACTCTCGAGAAAACCTGGCGACTCGACCAGACCACAGACAACAGGACCGCCCTCAAGCACGCCACCCGCAAACACCACCAGCTGATCCGTGCCACCAAGAAGTCGGCACTCAAAGAACGACTGGACAACAACGCCCATGACAGCAAGGAACTTTTCAGCATCGTCAAAGAGTTCTCCAACCCCAGCGCCGGAAACAACGACATCACCCCCTCGCAAGACCTCTGCAACTCACTCTCCGCGTTCTTCCACCGCAAGATCACCGACATACATAACAGCTTCGACGCACAAACAACGCACCCTACCGCCGAACCAACGCCCGCCACCACCACCCTCTGCAACTGGACCCCGATCAGCACCGAAGACACCACCCGCACGATGAACTCCATCCACTCCGGATCACCAACCGACCCCTGCCCACACCACGTCTTCAACAAAGCCGACGCCACCATCGCACCCCATCTCCGGGACATCATCAACTCCTCCTTCCACACCGCCACCTTCCCGGAGAGCTGGAAGCACGCCGAGCTTACCGCCCTCCTGAAGAAACCAACGGCGGACCCCACCGACCTTAAGAACTACCGTCCCATCTCGCTCCTTCCGTTTCCGGCCAAAGTCATCGAGAAGACCGTCAACAGACAGCTTGCCGCCTTCCTCGAGACGAATGGATCCTCGACCCCTCGCAGTCCGGGTTTCGGGCCAACCACAGCACCGAGACCGCCCTTATCGCAGCCACCGGCGACATCAGAACCCTAACCGACAACGGGAAACAGCTGCCCTCATCCTCTTGGACCTCTCCGCGGCGTTCGACACCGTCTGCCACCGCACCCTAGTGAAGCGCCTCAGCAACATCGGAATCCGAGAGAAAGCACTGGAATGGATCATCTCGTTCCTCGCCGGAAGAACCCAGAGAGTCCGCCTCCCCCGTTCAGATCCGAAGCCACCGAAGTCATCTGCGGCGTTCCACAGGGATCCTCACTCAGCCCAACCCTCTTCAACGTCTACATGAGCCCCCTCGCAGCCATCGCACGCCGACACAACCTCAACATCATCTCCTACGCCGACGACACCCAGCTGATCCTCTCCCTCACCAACGACCCCACCACCGCCAGAGCCAACCTACACGACGGGATGAGAGACATCGCCGACTGGATGAGGAACAGCCGCCTTAAACTGAACTCAGACAAGACGGAAGTCCTCATCCTGGGCTCATCACCCTCCGCCTGGGACGACTCCTGGTGGCCCCCGGCCCTGGGCACCGCGCCCAAGCCAACGGACCACGCACGCAACCTGGGCTTCATCCTGGACTCCTCCCTGTCGATGACCAGACAAGTCAACGCCGTCTCATCTTCATGCTTCAACACCCTGCGCATGCTCCGCAAGATCTTCAGATGGATCCCCACTGAAACCAGGAAGACCGTCACCCAGGCACTCGTCACCAGCCGACTGGACTATGGGAACACCCTCTACGCCGGAACCACAGCCAAACTTCAAAAAAGACTCCAGCGCATCCAGAACGCCTCCGCACGACTCATCCTGGACATCCCCGACACAGCCACATCACCGGACACCTGAAAGACCTGCACTGGCTCCCCGTCAGCAAGAGAATAACGTTCAGACTCCTCACCCACGCACACAAGGCCCTCCACGACCTGGGCCCAAAGTACCTCAACGACCGCATGACCTTCTACACGCCCACACGCCAGCTACGATCAACCAGCCACGCCCTCGCCACCGTACCACGCATCCGCAGAACCACCGCCGGAGGAAGATCCTTCTCCTACCTGGCAGCCAAGACCTGGAACTCCCTCCCCACTCACCTTCGGCGAACCCAGGACCATCTCTCCTTCAGGAAGCAGCTCAAGACCTGGCTGTTCGAGCAGTAACTTACCCCCTCCCCCAGCGCCTTGAGACCCTCCCGGGTGAGTAGCACGCTCTATAAATGCCGTGATTGATTGATTGATTGATTGGGTTGCTTGTGTTTCAGTTCTGGGATCCCATGAAGAATAGGGTCAAGGCTGATTTGCATATGGCTGGGTCCAAACTGAGGTGGCATGGTAGGCAAAAAAGATACATTGGGATGTGGCCTGAGCAACTGCTAGAGGCTGAGATCAATTCAAGCATTCCATCCATCACCTTGTTCTTTTTAGAGATACATCTGCAGCACTAGGGAGGGCTTCTTCCTCAAACCCTGATGTCCCTGTTCTCCTACAAGTGTAATGAAGGGGATGATAACCAACAGTTTTCTAACTTGCTCTTCCTCCATCTCTCGCAATAGAAGAGTTTGTCCCATTATCCTTCTCTGAGTTATAGAAATACACTGCCACTGATGCAGGGAATACACACAGACTGAAGTTATAGAAGACACATGACTCTTACAAGGGGATAAGGAGAACTGAGACACAAGATCACTGATCAACCTCAATTGCATTTTTCAGAAGTTTGAAATACTCAAACCACCCTAATAATCCCAATCCATTTGGATGTTTCCAAAAAAGAAGAGACACCCAACAGCACCTTCACTGCCTGGAAAAATCAGAATGCCCAAATTATTGTAAGCTATGCAACAATAACTCCCCTCAAGTACTGTTCATGACATCACAAATGATCTGACATCAGACGGCATTGATTACACTACCACCGAGTGACACATTAGATGACAAGACTGATGTGTTATGGAAAGATACATTTTCACATATGATGGCGTGTTTCAGACAAATGTTGAACATTTTGGGCACATAAAGGCACTTTTGGGGGTCAGGGAAGTGATTTCAGCACTTCTGCTCATGAAATCACTTTTCGGTCGCATGGTTTGTTGTTTGGTGTGTAACCATAATTTTTCTCAAATTTCATTTTGTGAATTGAAATTCAATTAATTTAAATGATATTTATATGGATGCACCAGAGATATTTGTTTCAATAGTTGCAATAGATGCAGGAGGGGCCACTCCTGGGTAGGGCAGTGGAATATTCTTGTCTAAATAATGTCTGACTAAATATGTTGTCTTAAATATCGTTTACATTAAATGTCACCATGGAGTTAATTTTATAAAATCTACACCCAATGGGATGATATTCTTGTAAATGACATTTGGAACATATTTATGTCAGATTTGGCTCTCAGTGATTATGTTTGGTGATAAGGCATAGGTGCATAATGAAATATCAGGTAGCAGAGAGAATGCTTCTCTCTCTATTCGGGGCCAGAACCGTGGGCATCCCAATGAAACAACTGGCCATAGAAAAGCCAAGGCTTCGGGACCCATTCCATTTTTTGATTGAGCCTGGGCTGCGCATGCACTGCTCTGCGAGGCATGCTGTATTCAGGTAGGGACTTGAAGCTCCGCCCACTCTCGACCCATATTTTTAATTGGCTTGTGTCATTGTCCACTGTAAACTGTGGCTGTTCATTGGTCAATAGGCTTAGTAGTCCCTCCCTAGTACCGCCTTGTCTCATTTTGTAACCTCCAATGGGGACATGCCAAGTTATGTGTGTTGTTACTCGGTAGGCTTTAATTACAGCCTCCGAGCACTCTTTTCTCAAATAGCTTTGTCCTGCCTGCTCTTGCAGGCATGACACGCTCTCTACTTACGCTTTTTTAACTTTTATAGCATGAACGCATTTGCAATGCAATAGGTCTCACATTTGAGAGAGTTTAAGCAATTGGCATTGTAAATGACAATGCCTTTTATTTATTTGTTTTAAAAACAACACATACATAAAAGGCATTGTCATTTACAATGCCAATAGCTCAAACTCTCATAAATGCGAGTCCTATTGCATTGCAAATGCTTGTTTTTAACCCTGGGACTCTTTAACTACTGTAGCAGTGACAGGGAGGCAGAGAGGGTGAGTGTGCTGGGCACAAGCTCTGTTTTGGCATAATATAAGATTGGGCTGCATGCAGTTTTTGTCATCCTGTTTAGGATTAAGGGAAGTGCATTATTTTCTCTTCATAAAAAGTGTGTTCCCTGTCTTTCATGTTTTTTCAGGGGAATCCTCTAGACAAGGTCGAATGGAAATTCACATTTTTGGAATTTCCCGAAATAACTTTCCACCTTCTTTTTACCCATTCTGTGCTTGGTCATTGGGAGCAATATTATAAACCAGACACAAATGAAGCATTGGCATGAATGGACGGAGTCACAAGAGAGGAGTATTTGGACTATGCCTTTCTGCGGAGGGCTCTGCCCATCCTTAAGCAGAGGAGAAAATCATTCACCTATGTCAGAAACATGTGGCTGTTGATGGGCTGCAGGATGCACTTTTGTTGGTGGTTTCTTTTTAACCTACAGTTAAAAATAACAAGAGGAAATCAATGTCATCACACTTTAATGACAAACAGGAGGAGTCAGAGAATGATAACCTACGTTTTTAAAACACGTATGCAGGCTTTCAGTACTAAGGGTAAACAAACAGACGAAAGACTAGTATTTGAGATATATATTCTAGGGGCCTATTTACAAGACCCTTGCGCTGCTGGTGCGTCACTTTTTATCCAGTGCTTAATTTGAGCCGGAGGTTTCTGGTGCTGGGCACCGGCACTTAGTTGCCCGAACCTGCACTGATAACAGCTGCCACATGGTGGCGGTATTTGTGTAATTTAAAGATAAGCAAAAAAGCAGTAGTTTGTTAATTCAATATACATTAAAAACAACTAATACCTGCCACCCACGCCATTCTTAAAACTTTGGCGTCCTCAAACAGTCTGAATCGACACACTTGTAGCAGTGTGATGGTTAGCAGTTGTGTAAGTACAGTGGCAATGTTTGATGCAAATGATGGTGGTCTCCCGGTGAGGGCCTTGGCACTTTTTTTTTTTACAAATTACGCACTGTTTTTTTTATCACATAAAAAGTGATGCACCAGCGGCACTAGGGGCTTGTAAATAAGTCCCTCGATGATTAGAAAAAAATATTTCTTAGATGTACACCAATACTAATAAACTAAGACTGTAAAGAGACCCATTTCCTTAAGGTGAGAAGTATGATGGGGCTGTGAAGTCACTTCCTGTAACGTGCTTTAAGCACGTCGGAACCTTAACTACAGAGACACAACCTCCACCTCTATTGTAATAATAAAAATATTGACCACTAATTTAGTGCCCACCACAAACTAAATACAGCTTAGCTGCTGTCAGCTATCTAACTGGCATACTTGGCTGCAAAATATGTCGTTTGATTTCCAAACGTTAGTGCAAAATGTATATATTCTCCTTGGCATCTACTGAATTTCTTGCAATTCTTCAAACATGACATTATTTTGAACTACGTTTTTCTGCTTTCCGATGGAACAACTTCTTTGAAGAGGGGTAGGAGCTCTTTCCTGTTATAACTTGGTGAAACAGTCCAGCTGTAGTGAATAAAGGAATCAGGGCTATAACAACGGGGCTTTGCATGTCTTTCAGACCTTGTATGCTTTTATGAAATTTAAAAAAAAGTACAATCAGTATGTATTGCTCTCCATCAACTACAAACTGATATATCTAGGGCACGTGCTGGACACCAGGCAGCGAAAAATTTCAGACTTGGGCGTCCACTTCACTGACTGGACTTTAACTTTCCATTTAAGCAAAGATACCCTTTCCTATCCACCCCAAGCGCTCTTAGGCAGCTGCGCCTGCAAGGCGACACAGCGCTATACAAAACTCGTACTAAATATTTAAATAAGAGCTACAGCCGATGTCCTGTGAACAATAAGGGTGTGTGGTGAACTTTCTCCTGCCTTAGGATCTGTTCTCTTAGTTTAAAGGGCTGATGTTTGCTCATGGGATGTAGAAGCAGATAATCAGGTGCGTAAAAAGCTAGAGTTAATGGAAATTAAGATCCTGATTATGTGGGATTCAGTAATTCTGCACGAGGATTTATTGGTAGTGGGTGAATCAGTAATACCGGGATGTAAAATTACCAGGCCATTACAAGTTGTCTCCTTTGTAAAGGGAATTAACATTGGAAAGCGATGTTTCTCTACTGATTTCTGCATGGCAATGCCTGCATTCTGATTCATTTTCAGAGGACAAAGTCTGGCAGGTTTGAGCTGGTGAATTTGTCCACGGAAACGATAGCGGTAATTTTGAATGCAGTAGGAATGCACGTGAAATTAGTGCACCTTCCTAAATCCAGCAGAGTTGGGAAATAATAATGAGGGCGTAAGATACCTGGAAACAGAGCCCCTCACAAATGAAAAGCAGCGGGAAAAAAAGAACTCTAGCCTGCTTTGAAAAACAAATAAGGGAGGAAGCCTTTGACTTCACTACAAATTGGACAACATCACAGAGTATTTCAGTAACATTTAACAGGAACAGACTCTGGGTGTTTTTGCAAAGTGAAGTGCTAGGGATCGTTGGCTGTGTGAACTCATCTGCTTGCACATCATTATCTCCATGGGAGCAGTCTCACATCCTTTTTTATGCTGCTGGGATTTTCAACATACCCGAAGGAATTCGAGATATGGAGCTGGCATCTCCAGTCCTCCTTGCAAGGCACTGCTCTGCATTGGCGGTGCCCTAAATTTTCTGAAATTACAAGACAAAGGCCCAGATTCTCGCAGGTGTCAGGCAACGCAGCACAGCACCCAAAGATGCTGCGCTGACAGGGAGGGAGCAGAAGAGCCCCATATTCACATAGAAAAGGCTCTCTCCTCCCCTCTCCCTAGCGCCGGCGCTGATTTCAGCTGACAAGCACCACGCACATGCCTTAGCACCATAGCTCTTGGGTGTGTGAGTGAGTCTAGCATAGGTGTTTCCTGTACAAAATACTATGCCTAGACAAGTGGAAATACTTTTCTTGCTTTGTATGTGTGTTGTACAGTGCAGCACACATGCAAAGTTGGAAAAACACAGAGAAATAAAGAAATATCTCCTTTTAGCGCTTGCTTTTCAGTGGGGTTAATTTTAAACCCTATTTACTGATTTTTGAGAATAGCGGTTAGCGTCAAAAAGCATGGATGGTAGCACGGGTATGCCCATGTACCACCCATGTAATGCCCCCTTGACGTGCTGACGTGCTGCTTTGCGTTACTTTGCCACACAAACCAACACAAATACCAATTTGCATTGGTTTGTGAATCCCAAAAAAAGGTTTTGTGTCAGTTTAGCATTACAAAGTAACTCTAATCCGACGTTAAACCTTTGAGAGTCTGGGCCAAACACTTTTTCGCATTTACTTACCTCTCAGAAGCAATGGCTTCAGCTCACACTGAAGCAAAAACACGACTAAAAAGCACTAAATTAAGTAAAATGAGTGTAACATATGACTTTGTTTATAGCAAAAAAGGGAGGAGAGAGAAACACTAGTAAATCTTAGACTAAAACATTTGACTCGGTCCATGGTCATCAAATGAAAAAAGCAAGCTACATACAATTATGATAATTTTATATAGTGTTTCATGCCGCACCTGCTATTTCTAAGCGCTGCTAAAAATAGATGTTATTTTTACTGACTCAGGGTACTTAATTTAGTGACCTTCAGAAGGATGGAAGCCAGAGTTGAGCTTGCTGGGGTTTAAGCTCAAGACCTTATGATCACCGTTCATTGAGCTATCCCTCGGATGACATGGGTATCCCTAGGTAATGAATGGTACTGTTCTCAAGTATATTCTTTTATTCTGTTGTTTTACTGTGCTGTGTTGTTATGCTTTTTGAGTGGTGTTTTGCACTGAATTGATTAACCATTATTCACATTCCCACCATGGAAACGGCAACTTATGGCTTCACACATGATTTGACAGATGACATCTCATATGACATGGAGGACATCACATGAGCCATTACATATCACCTTACCATTGCTATTATTGATGACATCATAATTGATACAGTAATATGTCTTTGTTTGGGTATGCATGGTTATTTATAGATACAATGCTGTTAACTTTGATTACTTATTAGAATACATATTTCAAAAGAATGAGCATTGCTTTTTGGGAGCAAATACTGTTTTACATAATGCAGGCTCACATTATAGCTTACTCAGCAAACCTGATGTGCAGAAAGCTTTCTCCCTCCAGGTAAGGGACATTTTTCTACTTTCTTGCATGGCATTCCAGGCATAAAAAATCAGTGGCAACCTCTTGACCTTAAAAGGTGGAGTATCATTCATGAGGTCCCCATGGCCCTAGGATGAAGTGGCTGTAACAGTAGAGCCAGCTGAGTCTCTGCCATCAGAAACCCAGGATTTCCCAAACTCCAAATGGGTCAAGGAACCATAGGTTTAGCAGAGAGGCAGTCCTGTCAATTTATCGTGGAGCTCCCACTCTTCCAGATGTCCCCCTGATTACAAAATGGTCACAGCAATTATAGTCATGCGTGCATAATGGCTCTTGCTGGAATTCTGCGAAGAGGCTTTAACCACAATAAAGATCACAGCATGCCATCTGTATGAAAGCCCTCTGTTGATGGTACTCGATCACATATAAGGGGGTATTTCCAAAGAAATAAGGTTTAAAGAGGAACTCTTCATCCAGATACCCCTGATATCTAAACAGACATCTGCTGCAGTAATCTGGGAGGAGGACTTAAACATTTTATAAATGTCTATCTGTAACACCTCGACATTGAACATGTAGCCTTGTGTTTTCAAAGTAGTTCTAGGATGCAAATCCATGCCACATTTTCTGACAATCCATAGGATAGATAGGGCCCGCTGTACAAAGTCCTTCGGTGGACAGAAATCCTGTGATTTGCAAAATCCCAGTGTTTGCAACCGCAAAACAGCTTTTTTTTTAATTTACAAAAGCCCTTTTTTGAGTCCGAATTTTCTTTCCGACCCATAAAAGGTATTTTTCAATCCTTTCCGAAATGCATATTCTATGGTATGAAAAGGGCACTCCCTTCCTATTTGTAATTTGGAAAAGAATGCATCAATGGTTTTTAAGTGCGATTGTGATCATACCACCATTGATTAGTTACTGACCTCCAATTTGGGTAGTGATTTAAAAAGGGGAAGGTGTGGACATTTTTGCTATTTGTGAACTAGGTCAGTGGCCTTTTGGGAGCAGGTGATGGACCACAGGACCACTGCTGGCTCCCCGAATGTCTTCCCAAAGGTTATTTTAAAGCAGCACCAGTCTTAAATAGACAATAGTTTTCCCGCTGCGGTAAGCAAATACAGGGAAGGCGGTCTGCTGTCCCTTGCAGGCCCAACGTCCCTGAATTGGCAGCCATTCACAGGGGGTCTCAAATTGTGGCCTGCCTAAGTAGTAAATATTAGGCAGGTTGTCTTGCAACCCACTGCGAATTGGCAATCCCACATATTAGTACATATCGCAGTAGCAAATCGCATTCCCATTAGCAAATCAGTTGGTGTACAAACTGCCCAACCCTGGTTTGCGAATCAGAATCTTACATTGGGCCCTAATTTACAAGCTATAGGTTATCTTGCAATTTTGGAAAGGATCAGGCCCTATAGGGAGCTTTACGGGTACTTGTGAAAAGTAACTAATGCCATATAAATTTCCAACCGCTGATTCAACACTATTCGTTTTCCATTTAATTCCAGAATCCATCCACAACATGGCATCTAGGCATGCTTTGATCCCAGAGTGAACTCCTTAAACCAGTTTTGAACTATATTTAGGATAGCTGTAAAATGGCAGGACTGGAGACGTACAACTGAGTTACCAGTGAGTATCAGGTGTATGTTAAAAGCATGTGAGATGGTCCTTTACTTTGCTGTAGAGCCGTGGTGTAACTGGTTACATGCCTTTGTTACTGAACGGATGCTATGTGTGTCTGTAGTAACAGAGCTGTCTCTAGAGTAAAATGTAGCAGATGAGGAGGTAAATCCTTCTCTTACCTCACTCCTAGGCTCTGGCACTCGCTGCCTTTAGATGTTAAGTGGGTAGAAAGTCATATTATCAGCCGGAAAGGCCTCAAAACCTGACTTTTAACACTTTGATCGTTTCTCTGATGAACCTCTCTGATTTTTCTGTGGCTGAAGGCCTTGAAGCGCCAAGATGCCTTCGGATAGAATACAAGTGCACTTTTATTCATTCACTCATTCATTAGGGTTTGGGGAATTAAGTTGTCTTATTAATTTTCAAATTGATTAAAACTTCAATAAAAATACTAAAACGAAGCGGTTAGCTGGACACCATAGACATGGCGACACAGTACGAACAACCCTGGAGTTTTTTTTCACAAATTGAGCGGAATCTTTATAGCTAAATAGAAAAATACCTCTTCCTTGTTGCTTCGTGTTAGTGTTGCAGGACAGAGCCACCCATGTATTTCCCCCCATAAGTCAAAGAGCCCATTGGTGTCTATCGCTGCTTTCTTTCAGGAATTCTCATGGGAAGCCGAACGTGATCAGCCGAGGCTGAAACCTTGAGCCCACTGTCCGTAGTAAATGCATAATTGCAGCATTTGGTTCAACACATTAAGTAAATGACCGTCATTATCTTTTTTTCTCTGCCACCGACTTCTGTGAGGAGTTTTTAAGAATATTGGGATCATGACTGCCGGCAAAGGGCAAATCAAAACAAACAAAAGGCGAGATAATTGGTTGCTGTAATGCCCTGTTGGGCTACCTTCCCTCCTGTCACTTAATCACTCAAGCAGATTGCAAATGAACAGAAACTAGGAACCCACGACAAAGGTTTCAGGCTGCTGTGAGTACTGCCAAAGCGGCCCACTGGCATCTGTCCATGAGCCGTGCTCTTTCTGGCCGTGTACTGCACACAAACGCCTGCACAATAGCATTTTTAATTGGGGCGATGTTTGAATGTATTGGAGACAGATGTTGTTCGCGAAAATCCAGCCTTAATTATAGGCTACACTCAATTTATTTAAGGAAAGCAAGCTGCTGAAAGCACTTCAAAGATGCCAGGAAATGTTCAAACAAGGCAAGATTACACATCAGACTACAAACTCCATCTCTTAGAACTCAGGGGGAAGGAGCCTAGATATCAGGAAATCACATTTTTTAAAATACTATGGCCCTTTGGTGGGGGTTTGGCTAGTATAAGAGTAGTTAAATTCGGTTTTTAGAATGATATTCTGCTTTGAAACTTTCTTCTATAATAAGCAAACAAATCAGACCCCCACTACAACATTAAGCATACACCTCTTTAAACATTTAAAGGTATTTGTATGGAAGCTCTGATTTGTTGTGCTCTTCTGGTCTAATATGCAAACAAGATATTTCACTGGGTGCTTCTTGGCTCTTGTTCTGCACGGGGTACTGTGTCACAGAGCGGTGTTTGGGCAGAGATCATTTGATCTACTTTTTTGGACCGCCTTAGCCAATGGACGAATAGAGTTTTTAGTTCGAAGCTTGCTAGGCAGCACAGTTATCTGGTTGCGTGAGAATTATAGCTGGGTCTGGTGGCTTATTGACTCTAAAGCGTCAACTGTAGGGGCCTGTGTTTGCCATCATGGTCACAGGTTCAAATCCCAGCGGGTCCCCTCAGCCTTTCATCCTTCTGAGGTTGATAAAATGAGTACTGTTGGATAACATTAAGCATCTCCTGTTCAGCGCCAAGATGGCAAGGATAAAACTATACTTTACAAATACATGTTATGAGAATTATTCGGGACATGTAAACTCCTTCCGTTGGTATTTTGTTTTGTTACTCTAATTTTCTTGCTTTCTATTCAATGAAGGCAATTTTGATAATGTTGGATCTGTCAGCTGCCTTCGACACGGTCCATCATGAAGTTTTGATGCACCGGTTGTCGGAGGTAGGAGTGCAAGGGACAGCTTGGAACCTCCTTCGATCTTTTCTTTCTGGCAGATCGCAAATAGTGGAATTGGACAATCACAGCTCTAAACCTTTTTCACTCCCGTGTGGGGTGCCGCAGGGATCATCGTTGAGCCCAACCCTATTCAATGTGTATGTGATTTCTCTCGCAGGCCTAATCAAATCTTTTGGTTTCAAAATCACTTCTTATGCAGATGACACACAGATAGTGTTGTCAATAAGAGAAGGGGAAGAGAAGGAAACGGGGGCTCGCTTCCATGACTGCATGAGGGCCATCTCGGACTGGATGTCATCCAACTGCCTAAAACTAAATTCGAGCAAGACAGAAGTTGTCACATTCGGTAACAACCCCAATATGTGGACACCTGATTGGTGGCCAGCTGAGTTGGGCCTCTGTCCTATCCCCACGCTGAAAGCAAAAAACTTAGGGGTGATTATGGATAATAGGCTTTCTTTCAGTGATAACATAAACTCGGTGGTTTCGGCCTGTTTCCGTATCCTGAGAATTATAAGGAAAATTAAGTTTTTCCTTCCTGATAACAGCCTTAGGACAGTGGTCACAGCCCTTGTCATGTCTCGAATTGACTATTGTAATAGTCTATACTTAAATGCTCAAAAACAGCATGTCAACAGGCTGCAAATTGTACAGAATGCCGCAGCCAGACTGCTTACTAGTACCCCCAAATTTGCCTCTGTAAAGAAGGAGTTAAGACAACTACACTGGCACCCCGTGAAGTTAAGGGCACGTTTTAAGGCCCTCTGTGTAGCTTTTAAGGCCCTAAATGGAATTGGTCCTGACCATTTGAGATTAAAGTTCAAATGGTATGTTCCCGCTAGAAACCTTCGGTCCTTGGGAACTAAACAAGTTCTAGTTCCTCGGATCAAAAGAGCCAGCTGGGGGGGTAGAAGCTTCATCACATGTACCTCTAAGGCATGGAATGAGCTCCCTTTCCACCTGAGGAACGCAGCGGATCTCCTTTCCTTTAGGAAAGGGCTGAAAACCTGGCTTTTTTCACAGTAATCTCTATTCTCAGTTGACCAGCAGGCATGCTCAGCGCCAGGACACCCTAGGGTAACCGTGCGCTATACAAGCTTAAATAACATAACATAACATAACATTACATAACAATGGTTTTAGCCCATTCATGTAGACTTTGCCCCTGCTGTGTAGTATAACCTGCTTACCATCTCTTTGATTGGCTCCTTTTATCCTTCCACAATTGTCTGCTTTTCTGGACTTTTTTTCTTTTTCTCAAAGCACTAAAAAAGAGTGCATGCATATCCCCGTTCACTGTGTTATTCTTCTTCTCCCAGCACATTTCTGTTCATAACATTATAAAAATTCTACTTTCAACACCTTTTTCATTCGAACCTCTCTTAGTGTATTTACAGTTTTAAACAGATTTGCTCTTGTACTTGCTCTCTCATGCTCAGTTTTATACAATTTAATATAGGTCCTTTTCTATACTTCTACATGCACATTTCATTTTTTAACGTTAACACTATGATCATTTAAAAAACGTAAACCATGCTTTTCTTAAGCATTCAAATAGAGTCCATATATATATTTATGTTTCTTTGCATAACACTATAAAAATGTCATTTTCAACAGCTCTGTCCTACGAGCTACTCCTACGTACGCTTTCACTTTTATGCAGCTTTTGTCCTTCAAGCCGAACTTGTGAAGCTACTACCCTGTGTGTCTCTGCTAGAAAAATAAGGGCATGTTTGATTAACAAGTGTAGAGGAAATACGAAACACATTTTTGCTTCAAGAGTTCATACGTGCAGCTGGTATGGGTTGTTTGGGTTGTGAGTGAGGTGGTTTCTAAGTTGGTTTTAGGTAGAAGTGAGATGGTGTTTCAATGGCTCTTCACTGTAAAGAAGAATGTAAGGTAGACAGCGGCGGTTCCTCCATAGGAGCGAGTGTCGCCCCCCATGCTGCTACAGAAAGAGTGGAAAAT
The DNA here is from genome assembly GCA_963921515.1 of Calotriton arnoldi. Classification (NCBI taxonomy): domain Eukaryota; kingdom Metazoa; phylum Chordata; class Amphibia; order Caudata; family Salamandridae; genus Calotriton; species Calotriton arnoldi. The sequence continues at coordinate 591,725 of CAWUFW010001512.1, forward strand.
AAAATAGTGTGGGGGCGGGGCCAGTGAGTCATTGCTGCTGATTGGCAGCAATGTGGATTGGCCACTTACGTTTCCAGTGCACATGTAGGTTTAGCCGGCTATCTTATTATGGCCAGCCGACATGCACAATTCAAACTTGTCTAACCCAGCTGTCTGAGACAGCTGGGTCAGAAAGAAGGCACAGGCCTCCAATGCCTTTCGGAGCACTGAGACAGCCTGCTCCAGACAATCCAGATGCTTCACTCATGCTGCTTAACATTGTTAACAGCATGGAAGCCAGAGTCTGGATTGGATAAGGTAGTTGGCTGTGTGACGTCACCTCGAGCTCGGAGGATTCTGGAGCCAAGGACTGGAGAGCATCGAGGACGTGCTGCAGGATGAGGTAAGTGAAACTTTTATTTTTTCTTTCTTGTAATTGTTTTAAGCACTGTAATTTTATGATGTATGCATGTTTGTTTTAATTAATGTAGCGCTTCACCGTTTTTTTATATCACCAACTGCCACTGAAGGCAGAAGCATCACAAATGAAATTACAATGCTTGTAATGGTGGAAAACCCTGAATTCAGTTCCCTACTTAAAATACCTAACCTGAGGAAACCATATCTCACTGTCCACTCTTATCATTTGCAATTTTTCTAGTGGTTCTTGTTGAACGTGCATTTGAAATTGCTGCTCGAATATGAATTCACCTTCAAAGAACAAAGACAAGAGGCTTTTGACAAAACAGGAACAGTTGGTATAATCAAACACCAACTGTGAGTGCAGCATTCAGAAAAGGGTCTGAGGACTTACTTAAAGTACAATCGTTTTTAATGTCTTTTTATACATTTCTTGAAGCATCATAAAACAATTCATAGATCCTGTTTCGGGAGTGGAATGTGGGTCTTGTCATGAAGCCATAAATTACTCCCACCTGATGACAAATGCAGGTGGGTCTTGACCTTGCGTGGACACATTGAGGACCAGTGGGTAATGTGTCCAGATGTCCAGCATGGGGAGCGTGTGATCACCGAGTGTGTAGTGTGTACTGTGTACTGTGTCCTGATTGGCTGAGAGTTCCTAACTTCATGTGGCATCTAACTTTATGGTGTTTTGGGAAAGCGCGCCCCTCTGGTCATGTGCGTTTTACTGGGGCCAATCTCCTAGGACCATCATGGAGTCACTGCCTATCTATGGAACTAATCTTGGTTTTCCTGTTCGTGCGATTGTCCTGCTGGTTATGTGCCACCCCACCTGTGATCTGTCAATCAGTAGCCTCAGGCGTAAGGCATAGGGCTGCCTTACCACATATTACTGACTCGGTGTTGATGGAGTGGAGTGATTCAATATCGTTTTTGCACATATGCGTATCACTGCGTACATGAACATCAATAATAACAAAGTGTACCACATAGCACTCATTGAGGCTCCTAATACTACTCTGTCTTCTGACACTATTGGGTGGAATCCACATACCCTAGTGGACTAGTTGCCTGTTTCTACTTATCAGACTGTCCCACCCTAGAGATTGTAAGTATCTGCTTGTGCAATTGTATCTGTTCTCACACCTTCCACTAAGTCCTCTAACTTCACACACCTTGTCCAACTTATTCCACTATGGCCAAACCACAAACAACTCCCTTTTAACTATGCATTTTGAAGGGCACCCTGAAACCCAGTGCAAATTGAAGCATTTGACTACCCTGCCAGGGGTAAGAGGCACTAACATAAATAACATACAAAATAATGCTGTCTACACAATGATAAGGGAAAAAGGTCAGCCATGTTGGCTATTTGTTGCTGTAATTGTCAACATATTGATCAACCTAGAGTTCCTGGCTCTAGTTACTATTATTTGGAAATATCTCCTCTGGAGTTAGGAATGTTGTATTACCATCTGAATTATGCTAAGACTTTAGTGATGAGTTTCTTTTCTAGTTCCTTTAATTTTGAATGCACTTCCATCAATCTGTAGTCACAACTGGAAGACACGTTTATGATATCTAGTTCCAAATCCATACATGTTCATTGTCAAGTGCAATGCATGATGTTACATCAGATGGGTATTTGTTCAATATTGATGCTTTCTTGTTTCTCCATGAAATGCATGGCCGGACTGGGAACGAAAACTAGCCCTGGCAGTTTGCTTGATCAGCCCCGGGGTGGGGGGGTCTACCGAAAAGCTCCGGCCCAGGTTGCTAGTGTCAAGCACAAGCACCGCTTTTGTTACAGGGGGCCGATATTGCAGCACTGATGCAAAACATGCCCCCAGTAATGACCACGGCCCCCACAGGCCAAAAATCGTCCCACACCCTTCCGGCTCACCAGGAAAACACCCGGTGCCCCCAGTCTGGCCCTGATGAAATTAATAATATTGTCTTCAAATTGCCAACAGGTCACATAAGGCATTTTAGACAGACATTATACCAGAACTAAAATAAAGAGATTACAAAATGCATCATAACAAAACAGCTAAATGCATATAAGCACATGCAATGCATATATAATACTAAAAATATATGCAAAGAAAGCACTGCCTAAACACAAGCAAACATCTTTCTTCATCACTAACTTCCAGAGGAGACATTTCCAAAATATAAAAGCAAGAACCTGGAAAGTTCTTCCATCCATGCTGAGTTAGCTATTTTGAAGTAAAAAAAAAAGGGAAATCCATCTTCTGGCAGGTATGTTTTGGAGAACAATGTATGGATAATAATTTAGAAGGTATGTAGGTAAGTAATGAAGGAATCAGGTGGGATGTAACATGATCTGTTTTTCTTTATCGCAAAAGGAGAAGGACATCGGTTTTCTGCACCGATTGAAGTTTCTGAAATTGAATTTTCTGCAGCAACAAGTATGGATGGTCCAGTAGTCCGGATTTATAGTAATACCATTGATGAAAATAAGCTTACAGCAAAAATAAAGATTGAAAAAAGCCATAAGCCATTGTTGCTGGAAATTCTATCTAACAGTAAGATCAGCCAAAATGTCTCCTCTTGGAAACTGTGATGGGAATTAGTCCATTAACCAATGCTAGGAAGCAGCAGCCACAGTTTCATCAGACCACTTCTGAGACTAGAGCCTTTCTGTTTTTATCCATATCAAGCATAATATGTGCATCATCTATGTATATAAAGAATTAAAAGCTATTCATGCAGGCATCAAAATATAATGACAGCGATACAGAAGTTAAAAAGCATCAAAGAAAACACTGAGCATAAACATATACCTCAAATCAGATTAATGAAGAAAGATGAAAATATAAAATATAAGACAACATAGGCATCCTTATAGGCTGAATTCTGTCTTGCCTAGAAGGATGCTAGAAGAATCTAATTGTTTTAAATGCTCTTATACGCTCCTACATAGGATATCCTGGCTACACTTGATTCATAGGGTCATCAACTAATTTTATGGGGTTGAGTAGTTGGGGGGATAACAAATGCGGTATCTCAACCCACACATATTTGATGACACTTGTATAATAATTTTTAAACTTTTTTGTTCATAATAATTAATTGTATCTTATGTATCGTCCTAATCATCTGTGCTTTTATGGCTGTACAGCCGAAATAAAGATTTTTTTGACTTGACGACTTAGAAGTTATGCAAGTCTGTTACTGCACATTTAGCAGCAGTAGGAGGCGGCTGGCTTTCTCAAAAGTTGGCTAGAAGTCAACATGATTCATAGTGCTGCCATTGCTGCTATTGTCTACCATGAACAGATCATCTAGTAAGAAAAACACCAGGGGAAGGGCACTACGCATCTTCAAATGGATATTGAATTGCTGGGCTTGGCCCTCTCTGCAGGATCACCCTAAAGCTTTTTTCCTTCACCCCTCCTGTTTTCTGAATTTGTTTTTAGTTAACATTAGTACACTGTGCCCTTTACCACTGCTAATCAGTGATAAAGAGCTTGTACTCACTCCCTTAAACATGGTAAAATGGGCCTACACCTGATTGGCACATTTAATTTAAAGCTGTACTGCATGTACCCAGGGCCTGTAAATTAAATGCTAATAGTGGGCCTTCAGCACTAATTGTGCCAATCACTTAAGTAGCACTTTAAATCATTGTAGCCTGTAGTGCAGTTTAAAAACATCCATTTCTACCTGGCAGATAAACCTTTTGCCAGGTCTATACTTTCATTTTTAATACATATAAGTCACCCCTAGGGTAGGCCCTATAAGCCCATAGGACAGGGTGCATTATATTTAAGAAGTAGGACATGTGTTTGTAAGTTTTGCATATCTTGGTAGTAAAAAACTCATAAATTCTGCATACAAAGACTTCTCTGGTTTTACTCCACTTCAAGCCACTTTCATCCTCCAGCAGACACTGACTGTTCCTTTATTGAACTCTTTGAGGTTCTTTTTCTCTCTTGGTTTCTTTGTCCCTCTTTTTATTTTTACATTTGCCTCCTTCTTCCCCCTATTCTGTTTTTCTCTCTCTTTCTCTGGGTCAAAGTCTAGTGAGAAAAAATAAGTGCCAGGCCCCAACAATAAGTGCTGGTAGACCCCAACTACAACCACCCGCCCATATTAAGCACAGATTTCAGCATTTATAAAGCGCTTCATACCAAACTATGCTGGACAAAGCGCATACACATTTAATGAAGGTAACAGAATTCAACAATGCTGCCATTGTATGAAAATGTTGGTCTGCAATCATCAATATAAGGGTGGAGGAATAGCAGAAAAGATTGTTATTTAATATCTTAGCAAAGAAACAGAGTGACTACCGCCATCACTCTCACAATTAAACAAAATCCACATTTGCTACTATATTTTTACGGTTAGGAGGCCATGCAGTGTGAAATGTGTTCTGATTGCATGTTATGTACATGTAGAGTATTTGTTTCAGGAAACGATGAAGTATAAATCTCATTTGGGATTCATGCAGCTTGCCTGTCGTAGTGTAAAAGAAGTCTTTATTTTACTCCACATGGCACAGTTGCATGCCGGTGCATCTCACAATGCTGCTGTCAATGGTTAGTAATACAATAGTCAGCAGACCTGAATTCAACAGGCTGAATCAATTGACATACACTCTTGCTGAAAAGATGTTAGTGCTATTCTAAGCATTCCAGGAGAAACACGGTGACTCATCCGCTAAAAATAAATCAACTGGAGTATTTTAAAGAACAGAGAATCGTTATGCCATGCTTCTTGAGATAATTCATCCAACATTTTCAAAAGCAGGCTATTTACGGCACCTGAGATGTAATTTCTCACATATTGAAAGGATAATGCTGTTAAATCAAACTTAGATTCAGGTGACAGTGGGAATTTGTTGTGCAATTTGTGCCTATATGCTTAGGCCTGATTTGCGTGGTAGTGAAAAAAGGGCGATATATTTTTCTCACTCAGTAGATATTAATACCCCAAGGTACAACATATATTAAATTCAGTGTTGGAAGGTGGTTTATTAGTAGGTGCAGGTATGTACCTACTGCTAGTAATAACATCACAAATAAGGTCTAGTCAAGTATCAATAAATGAATGCTTGCTCAACCCTTGGTAGCTCAGGCAAGGAGCATTTAGGCTTAACTTAGGAGACAGGTGTGTAAAGCATTTAATATCACCAAAACAGTAAATAAGTAAAAGACACAATACAATAAAAATCCAACATCAATTTATTAATATAGAGAATATTTTTATCTTTTAAATGACACCAATACGAGCAAAATCCAATGTAGGAAACCAGAATTTTTAAAGGTTAAATAGAAAATTGTGCTTTCTAGCACCTAAAAGCGCCAACCATGGCTATCTGGCCGTACTGAACTAGGACAAAGTCAAAGTTTCAGGCCGAACGTGATGGAGCGAGGGTTGACTACGATGAGCGGTAAGGCCCGGTCAAGTTTTTACCCTCTGATTTAGTGACTTTTGTGCAGCTAGTGCCCTCGATGTCGAGCAATCAGGTCTTTGGATCCAGATTTCAGTTCAACGCAGCCTCATGCCTCAGTGAAGGTCTTCATCTTCTTTGTCGACGGTAAGGAGCTCCGGAGCTTTCAGGGGGGCAAACCTACATGGTCAGGCTATGTCGTCGGCTTGACTCTCCTCGGTGATGCTGGTCTTCTCATGGAGCTTTATCACAAAAGCTGGCAAAAAATTCCCAAACTTTCAGATCTTCTTCTGAAAATTTGCTTGAGGGTCAGAAAGGGTCCACAGCGCCAGCCAATGGTTCAGAAGCTTTGGTTTGCCTCTTGGGGAATGGGACTCTAGCACCCACAATTCACCTGGTCAATCCAAGTAAAATCCAGGTGAAGTTGGTCAGCTGGAGTTGTCCTTGCTGTGGATATTGCAGGTAGCTTCTTCCAGCACTTTTCTACCTGATGCTGATCAGGGAGTCCACTCCTTTATCTTTTAAGACAGGCAAAGTCCTCTTGTTGTGAGGCCTTAAGAGTGCATCAGGTGCAGTCCTTCTGCATGCAGTCCTTCTGAGTGCAGTCCTGCCTTGTGCAGTCTAAGGGTCCAGCAGGGCAGTCCTTTTTCTCCAGATGTTTTCAGGCAGTGAACTGAGGTGCATTGCATCTCTCCCATATATATTCCATATTCTGGGCTGACAAGAAGGCGGCACCCCAACGAATGGGTTAAAAGTTGACACCTCTGTTATGACCACTTCCTGGGAAGTGTGGCATATTTTTGTCCCAGGTCGCACATCTCAACAAAAATCAAAATGGAGAAAATCTCTCCTTGGATTTCAAGTCTTGTTAACTAAACCCACAGGTGTTACTAACTATTCCCTACTCTCCCCTTCCAGCCCCTCTCCTAATCTAATTAGAGGGACTCCCATCTGGATGGGGATCAAAGAAGTGGGGGTTGGCCTGGTTCCTGTGCTATCTGTGCTTCTCCCTTTGAAGACCAGCTTATCTCCCTGGCCTCCTTCCTGTCCTAGCATTTATATCCACCAGATGGCTGCATTGTTTCAGCCCCAGGCCTCTTCACATATAATCAGGGGGCAGCTTGGTTCAGGCTGTCGAAGGCTGGCCAATCAGAAGAGGCTGCCACAGGGCTGTTTTAGGTACTTTAGGAAAGCAAGCTATCTAAAACTTTAATAAAGCCTTCCCATGTTAGCCTATGGAGATAGCAGCACTGCAATGGGGAAAACAACTTTTTCCCTCACCAGGGCATAAATAATACATTTTATAATGTCCCTGCCTTTTATTGCAAGGCACCCTACCATTGGTGCACATAGGGGAGACCTTAGGGGTGACCTATATGTTATAAAAAGATAGTTTTAGACTTTGAAAGTGCTTTTAATTCCAAAGTCAACTTTGGGCACAAGTGTTTTATTTTAAAACCAGCCTGCAAGGCAGGGCTGGCTTTAAAATGACACCAGACACCACAGCAATGCACACTTAAATGCATTAAGTCCACTGACCTAAACCTACATGTCCTACTATGTACTTGGGATTTGCAGGTAGGTTGTCTGAATCAATTGTAATTACACCAATTCCCATATATCTTTTAAACAGAGCACTGGCCCTGTGCCTGGTTAGCAGAGCCCAGGGCACATTCAGAGTCAGTAACCACCAGTATCAGTCAAGAAATGGGGGTGATCAGGGCAAAAAGGATGACTTCCCTACATGCAGTAATTACCTGATATTCTAAGTTTCAGGCTGGAGTATGAGAAATTAATGCAGAATTAGTGCATTCAGCACCACATTCCTAATGTACCAGAATTAATATCACATTTTCCCATGTGACCTGCCAAAATTTGGTAATAGATAATTGTGGCAGTGGTGTATTTAACCTATTACTTATAATTCCAGAACCTACAAAACCACCCTTTACAACGGGGATTAAACTGCATTCACACTTTATAATCAGGGATTCAGGGTTACTAATCCTAATGCTTTGGAGACAAGGCCTTTTCTGAAATTTTCAGAACATTCAAGGCTAACTGAGAAAATTGGTGTGGACTAAAAACTCAGAACTTGACAGCAAATCACATATCATTCAATTAATAATTGTCCATTCTGGGCTATTCCTTCTTTAAAAAAAAAAAGGTACTTTAATACACACACAGCTATTATACACAAAATTACAAATATTTACAAAACTGAATGTAGAAAAAAACATTTGTAGGATCTCCTTGAGGGACCTCGCAAACTACATGGGGTGTAAAATATGTACAAAAAACAGCTAATTGTCTAGACCCAGACTAGAGTCAATGGTATTAAGGTGCCTTGAACAGTATGTGTGACAGCAGATCCTAACCCCTAAAACCATAATACACCTAGTTGTTCTTGTACCAATGTACAGAAAGATATACAATTATTAAAAATTCATCACCATTGACTTTATCAAGGGTATTCAAAAAGTAAATGGAAGGCATTCGCCTTTTCATAATATGTTTAACATGGAATAACATAAGCATATTGGTTTTAATGCTGTTAATGTAAAATTTGCCTTTCAGTATCAAAACACCTGATGTGTAGCCAACAAACATTCTGTGTTTTACACCAGGTTGCCAAGCAACCAACGAGGACCCAGAACACAAAGGGGCTTATTTACAAGCCCCTTGCGCCCACGGAGCCTCACTTTTTTTGACGAACCGGCGGCACAGTATGCTTGCTAATATTTACAAGGCCACATAAAGCCACCCTGTGTGGCTTTTCATGGCCTTGTAAATATGGCCCCCTTTCATGCATTACTCTGCATGAAAAGGACGTTCCATGGGTGTTGCTGTTGGTGTTCCCACGCAACATCCATGGAATCTGATGCATTCCCAGATTTGGCTGATGAGGGGTGAAACCCCTAAAACCGGTCCTGGGATGCTTGTTTCCAGTCCAGGGAGGACCTGGCTTGGCAGTTCGGGCTGGACTGTTCCCATGGGGAGCTGGGTCAAGACTGATTTGCATGTGGCTGGGTTTAAACTGGAATGGCATGGGGAGCAAAAAAAAAAAAAACAATGGACCTAGGCTCAGATCTCGGTACTGGGGTGGATGTTTGACATTGTTCAACACTCTGTCCATCAATTGTTCTTTTTGCATTCTCAAATTTACAAGGTTTAGTAAACCTGGGACTGCGTCAGATTCCTATGCCTCTCCAGGGGAGACATAAGGGAGGTGCAACAAGGAGAAATACATTGATGAAGAACCCCAAGGCTGACCACCCTCCCTGTCTGTTCTACCCAGACACTGAGGCTCTCCACAGATAAGGGTCCCTTGAGGCAAGAGCTAATCTTGGAATGGATTCTCCACCTATAAAGAGGGCCGGTTCTCCAGTTCAGCACAAGTGCACATTAAAATCCCCAGGGGACTCAGGCCCTCAAGGACTCCCCAGGGTAAACCAGCTAATTATTTTTGGGGTCACCTCATTCCTATAAGTGCCCTGAGTCCAGGACACCTGAAGCAATATTCCAAAAGCCATACAAAAGCGGTCCATTACATTTTTGAATCACAACTGCTCTGTTGGACACTAATTTTAATTGGGTTTCTACTACTCAGTGCTCCTTGAGGCACGCTCCAGCCACCAGAGATAATCTTCCAGGGCCTCATGACCTCTGAATTTTTTGATGAGGATTTATCATTTATTTCTGCAGACCCTGCTGCTGCTTTCCCCACCTTACCAGTGGTTTGGTTAAAGGGACACGGTTCTGTCCTCTTGCCCAGCTCTGATGGTCTCTTGACCTGCAGTCTTCCTGGCAGCAGCACCATAATGAACTCCAAGGCAGACCACCCTCCCTGTCTGTTCCACCCAGACACTGAGGATTTTAACAGTTGAGGAGTGTCTCTGCATCCAGAAAGAGTGCACAGTGCCCACTGCTTAAAGCCGTACCAGTCAAACTGAAGTCCAGGGAACAACAATATTCCTCACTAAGCCTGCACGCTTGTGGACATGTGTATGTTTGCACTTTTTTTGCAGAACCTCTTAGCCCAGCTGCACAGCAGCATGCCATATTTCAGAAAGTGTGCACTGTGGATTAAATCAATTTTTAACAAGAGTGTGCAGTGAGTGAGACTCACTTTGAGAGTCTTACAATTCCAAATGCAAAAAAGGCTGTGGCATTTCACAGATTAGAACCCTCTTTCCTACAGTACTGTGTGACAGTTCATTGTTATTCATTTTATTGACCTCAAAAGGAATTCATGAGTGAGGACTGCACATATAAAGCCATCTTCAACAGAATGGTGCACATGAAGGGGGCAACTTTGCCATACTAGCACTGCTTGGATGTCAATTATAAATTTGTTTGGAGTAACTGCTGATAATCATTGCACACCATTTGGTACCTTTGGCACCATCTTTTCTACCTCTTGTGTCAGGGGTCATAAAGGCAGCGCGAGAACGGCAGTTAAGACCTGTTTAATTTCTGTAGTTTTCATGCCTTGCGTATGCATGTTCAGGTTTACAAGTTGTGTTATTATCGAAATTTTGAGTTGAGTGGTATTTCCCACATCTGGTTAAATATCTCACCCTTTGTTAAATTTCAGCAGGTCAAACCTGCCGGAACTTAACAGTGTAAAGCTGTATGGTACTTACCATAGCATACAGATTTTGGTGTGGTATACACCAAAATGTTCATGTTATTTCCCCAAAATTTGTGATAGGTGTTCTCACCACAGAAGCATGTCTTGTTTCCATGCATGCGAAAGCTAGCATGTGAGAAGATGTGCATGGATAGGGCCAAACCTCCCAGAAATTCACGGAGACCGTATTGCGGTTAATTTTAGAACCCCAAATTTGGTACATTATTTGCTTTTTAACCCTAGGCATAGTATTTGACCAAGGAATTCCATTACCCTGGTTCCGCTTGGTTATTTTTATAGACCTCCTCTTTTTGCGAGGCAGCAATCATGTAATTTTCCATTTGATAACGGACAGGACATATTGGACTCACAGTCTTTTATCTATCGTGGGCCTGTTAAACAGTGCTCAACTAATTCTAATCTATCTGGCACGGTTAGCACATCCCCCAATAATGTTTTAGCCAGTACCCGGGCCACATTGCACACATCGTGTGTCCTGTGCTCTATACCTACATTTAACAGGTTCAATGCACTTTCTGATTTGGACTGACACCCGGGAAAAACGGCCCATTCAACATCTGCTGTCCCCTTTACTACACACCCAGCTAATAAATCATCAGTAATTCCCAGTGTTTTTTCAGCCACAGGGCCACCAGAAAATACTTCCCACACTCTGACCACACAGTATAGAGCTCTTTCAATCCTTAGCTGGAATGCAGGAGGCCTGAAGGGGAAGATTAACAATAGTGCTTGGCGAACATTTGTGTCAAAGTATGACATAATTGCATTACAGGAAATATTGGCTTACTGCCGCATTACAATTCAAAGGATATGCTTGTTACTCACGCCACGCGTCTCGGGCCGGGCTATGGTGGGGCTAGCTATTGGGGTCAGTCTAAGCCTCCAAGTAGAGGTATCACAGGTCAACTTTGGATCACCCTCCTCTTTAGCGCTAATAATTTGTATTCCTAAGACAAACATAGCTTTTTATTTGCTAAACTTTTATAACAATGACTTCACTAATGCTACTTGTAAACATTTTTTCAGTTTGTTCAATTTTCTATCTGACATACATACTAAGACCATAAATAGTCACCTGCAATCATACTTTTTTATCTATGGTGATTTCGATGCAAAGTTAAGTGGAGGTTCATGGATCCAAGTTAACCGTATAGATGGCCGCATAATTACCCAGGATGCAAGAGAGCCTGAGCTTCATAAGTACGTCACTGCATGCAACCTGGTTGACTTACTCGAGACACTAGGTGGTGCTAACTGTACAGTCCCATCTTTTAGAGGAGGGGGGAAGCCTCACTAATAGACTATATGTTCTTAAGCTTCAACTTTGCACCCTGGTTCTATAAAGGTGAGATTCGATCTACACAGTGGGGAGACCATAACGCTTTGTGCTCCTTCATGCTTCTACCGATCAAGCGCCTTACATGTAATAGCAACCTAGTATCCATCACGCAACACTCTTCGGATGGTTTAAGACTAGTTTGGCGCCTAATAAAAACTATAGAATCATTATCAGTTCTTCTTAAATTACACTTAGATGTATTCCTTCATTGCTTAACTGAAAATGGTCAAGAGTCGATGACTCTGCATTATCATAGGCTAATAAGTATAATTAGAGAGTCTATGCTCAAGCCGATTCAGTCATGCAATATGGACACCAGATGGTTTTATGGGCCCTGTTCTAAGGCCAATCGAAAGTTGAGGAAAGCCCTAATTGCACGACCTAGGGTTAGGAGCGAGATTTCCCTGGCACGTAGAGAGTATAAAATCATGCTCTCAAATAGGAAGAGGGAACTGCACAAGCGTTGGGAGCTGATAAAAAAATTCAGCCCTGGAGAAGGATAGTAAATCTTTCTGGGATGTAGTAAAAATAATTAGATCTAGAAATTCTCCCATTAATCCAGCTCTGCAAAACAATATTTTAGGCTCAGATTGGGTTACTCACTTCGTTTCGATCTATTCTATTGAGGAAGATACTAGAATGGTAACTGTTTTATGCAATAGGTTACAGAATCCTCACCCTTTTTAATATCATTGCAGGAAGTAGAAATGGCCATCCAACACAGCAAGGGTGGGAAAGTGCCAGGTCCAGATGTGTTACCTATGGATTTGTTGAAATCCGTGCCTGAGATATGGGGCCCCCTTATTACCAACACATTTAAGTCTTGCTTAACAACTATTATCCCCTCTTCTTGGGCTACCACAACGATTGTACCAATATTAAAAAAGGGTGACCGTATGACCCCAAAGTGCTATTGTCCTATCTCGCTCATCAATAGAACAATTAAAATTATCGGCAGAGTCATTTATGACTGTATAGTTATATGGGCAGTGGATAGGGACATTATTTCCCTTTTTCAGTATGGTTTCTGTCCAAACCTAGGCATCAACGAACAATGCTTGAACCTGGCCTTGACAATTTCTAAGTACACTAGCACCAGACGCTCTCCCATCTATCTTGCTTTTATGGATCTGTCCACTGCCTTTGATTCAGTGAACAGAACCAGCTGTGGCTAATGTTGCTGGACCAAGGAGTGGGCCCCCACTGGTAAATTTTTTATAATAATTACATACAGATCTCTCTGCTGCAGTTCATTTAAACTCCCATGGTGAGCTTTCTGCCAACTTCTCCTTGAAGAGTTTAGTGCGACAGGTGTGCATATTGGCCCCCCTACTTTTTATTTTATATATAAATGGTCTAACAGCTCATTTAATCTGCTCCCCTTCAGATATACCTAGAATAGTAGGCACTCTGATTTCCGCGCTACTTTATGCCTATGACGCGGTACTGTTAGCCCTTACTCCAAATGCACTACGGCACCAGGTGGACCTCTTTGCCTCTTTTATGCAAAACCTGAATTTAAAAACTAACTACAGTAAGTCGCACATTATGTCCTGTGGACCAGGCAAAATAAGGCTAAACAAAATCAGTCCTAACGGGCAAGAACTAACAAATGTCGACAATTTTTGTTACTTAGGATTACCTTTTAGCTCGTCAGGGTCTTGGAATCCCCACCTCACACAGGCTAACATAAAGCTTAGTAGAACTGCAGGGACAGTCTGTAACTTCATTAGATCAGAGACTAGAAGGACTGTTCTTCCACCATTGAAGGTGTATAATTCGCAGTGTACTAGTGCAGCCACTTATGGCGCAGGTGTCTGGGGGTTTAACAAATGTTGTTTCCTACAGGCTTAGGAAAATCGTTTCCTCCAGTGGTTGCTGAGTTTACCACCAACCACTTACGGTTTCATTATACATTCGGAGTTAAATCAGGGCTTTATATCGGATAAGGCGCGTATGGTGCCTCTCCTATTATGGGTTAGCGTCTGGACGAACCGAGCAGCAAAGCTATGGAGGGATATTATACTTGACTGTTTAGCGCTAGATAAGACCCACTCTATTCCATGGCTAAGATACATACGGGACACTCTAGGAACCCTTGGTCTATCTGCTTGGTTTACCGAGCCTAGCACTATCCCTAAAACTGGTAAGGCAGAGACGAAAGCATCATTCATGGAGCATTGTGCAGACACAAGAATGAAAAACAAGTTAGCAAAATCCTCAGTTGCAAATTATTGTAGAACCCTACTCACAGGCAAACCTGCTGTGTATTTATCTTTAGATCTTACAAGATGGGTGCGATCTCTCCTCTTTCGTTTTAGGGATGGATACATTTATTGGTATCTGTTTTTACAAATTCCCCAGACCCAGAGGGAAATACAGAATATAATTACCCCTGTGATAATCAATCTGCACAACTACTTTTGCGCTTTATTTTTGGGGGAATTTGCAGTTTAGCGCGCAAGCATTTTCTAAAGCCTCCTTTATGTAAGCTAGGATTTCGACGGTGTAAAGCAGCCCTTCTCCACTTACAATTTTTAAGTACACCCCAAATCTCCTACCATGTTTGCGCCTTTTTGAAAGTAGCCATCCAGGCTAGAAAAACTATGGAACGCTAACTTTCTGAATTATATGCACGCCATGGTTTATCAGCTAGATGTCAGTATTTTGTGGTTCCTCTGGAGTGGAGAGCGCTTTCTGTGTGAGCTTTTTCTCTACATGTTTATGCGCTTATGCTTAAAAAGTCACGATTTGCATTGAACTTGCCTTTGATATGTGGAGTTAGGCTGAGATGTCCCTTTTACTTTTGTGTTAAAAGGAGTACATGGTGGACCCTATCTGAGATTTATTTTCTTCTTTTCACTCCCGTACTCTCATTTTATCTCGGCCAATTGTGACATGAGCAAAGGGATGCTTTACATTTTTATTGAAATCTGTGTCTCTTGATCTCTTTTATCATAGTCATAGGATGAAATCTGGTGACTTAAAGTACACTAATGTAACTACATTTTAATTGTTTTTAACTCAATGTAAATTTGTGCATAACACTCCAAGATATTATGGATATGTATTACATTTTATGTACTTTTATGGTCTATTTTTAATTAGACTGAATAAAGATTTTGAATTTGAATTTGATTAGCTCTTCCATTGGCTAACATTGGAGCTATTGTGTAACATTTTAGTGAAGGTGGTTTTTAAATTGTGTGCTTGAAAATGCCACTTTGAGACAGTGGGCATTTTCTTGTTTAACCATCCAGTGTGCCTCTGCCTGCTTGTGTATTCACTGTCTGGTTTTAGACTGACGGGCTGTTTGTGCGTCCACTCCAGACACTCACAGAAAGGGAGCTGAGATATGCCCTGCATATGCTGATGGGCCATTCTGGGCTAGAGTGGCGGGAAGAATTGTCACTGAGACCTGAATAGGCTGTGGCTGTTCTGCACAATGCTGTCTCCACCTCTTGTAGTGAAACTGGACCAGGAAGGACAGAACTGGTTTTACTGAGCAAGAGAGACTTTCTGAACAAAAACTTCAAAGAGAAAAAGGGGTATGAGTAGGAGACCTAAAACCCCAGAATTTCAGATTACTTCTGCATCAAGAGGACCCTCTGCCAAGAAGAAGGGCTGACGAGCTGTGAGGAGCAGTACTGCTCCTTTGCTGTGTGTTGCTTTGCTGGGTTGGCCTGCAGTTGCCTGCTTCTACCTGAAAGAGGCCAAAGACTGAACTTTGCTGTGAATCCTGCTTGAGAAGATCTCCAAGGGCTTGAAGTAGAGCTTGTCTCCTGTTAAGAAGTCTCCGGGACACAAACACTTCACTTGCATTCTCCCTAAACTTCACTACTGGGAGTTTTGACCTGCCTTGTGGTGCCAATCCCAGTTCTGGGCCACAAAATAATCAATCAAAAGCTGAAAAATTACTGCAATAGAAGTATATGGGTTAGAAATATACTCATATTTTGTTGGCATGTGCTGTGTACTTGAACTCTGTCTTCCAGCAACAGTATCAGGTCTACAAATGTTTCCTACAAAGCGTTCCAAGTAAGATATAAAATGTAATGAAGAAAGAAGACATGCATGACTGGTTTGTCTTTTATGGTGAATACAGAATGATGGAATACCATTAACAAAAACTAAAGTTTTGGGAGCAGTATAAAGAAAACTAATATAATTCAAGATTTTGGGTCAAAAACCAAGCCATCTCAATGCCTTCATTATTAAATCCCTACTAACACGGTCAAAAGATTTCTCAGCATCTAGTGTTAGAGCTGCTAGTGGTTCTATGTATTTTGAGATGCCATAAATCTGGAATAAAGCCATTAATGCGTAAAGCTTGAATTTTCGTGAAAATCTAACAATATGAATTAATAATGGAAATTGGCCTATATTTTTTTGCATTGGGAAAGATCCTCCTCTCTTTTAGGTATTAAGCCTAACTGTGCAACTAAAAAAAAGCCAGAAGCACCACCTTGAAAAAGAAAATAATGAAAGACCAGCATTATTTTGGTACTAGAAAGCTTGAAAATTGAGAGTAAAATACCACCGGGAAGTGATGTGGGCCCAGAGTTTTAGCTTTGGAAGTTTAGAACTTGCATCATGATCTCCCCAATTAAAATATTACTCCTCACGTCCTAATGCTTCTAGCTCGAAATCAGGCATTGCTCTATTGTCTAAAGGTGACTGCTGGTAATGCCTTTACAGTTTTTGACACTTTCTCTAAGTTACTGATTTAATTAGGGAAGAATATTAAAGCACTCTTTGAGACTCAAGACTGTTTAGCAAACATGTTGCTCCCCAGCTATTCCCAAGTTTCAGTATTTTGATTTACTGGGAAAATAGAAACTTTACAAACTGTAGGCTTAAGCCCTTATTTTTCATTCAGTTCCTTTTTTTCTGAGAATTCACAAACATCCTAGAGCCTGTAGTTAGAAATATTTGCAAGCCACAGATTTCCATGCATGTGCCTAACACTAAGCGAGCAGATCTCCCATCAACAGAAATTCCACCTTTGTATTTTAAGGTTTAATGTGCAAATGCACCTTCATTTGTTTCCGTTTTTTCTTCTCTGAAAATATTAGGATCCACTCAATACACCATGAGAGAACTTCAACATGGTTGAGTGTATTTTATAACCCCTTCCGCACTTTTTGTACCATTTTTGGCACAAACTGAAGGGGCAAAAACGAGATGTAAAATTGATTAGGAAGGTGTAGTGATTTAACACATGGCCCCTAAACAGAACAACTCATTTGGCCATACTAAATTATTCTAAGGGACTTAATGATTCTGCAGCTAAGTCCGTCCCTGGGATTTATTAGATAAATAATGCTTCATTAGCCGGTTGTGGGTGCTAGAATAATTAATAACAATTTCACCGCTGTCGTTAAGGTTTCAAAGTGACAAATAATTTCAATAAATACTGAGGTCATCTATCTTTCATTCATTCATGACCTCTTTGCTGACATCTACCTCATACATCTCCTTTTCACACAATATTCTGATTGGATTCATCCTAATCTATGTTGGCAGGCCATGTTACATATCCCAATCCCGCAACCACTGACTCAGAGTGGATCATTTTTGGCCCTTTATCTTCAACCAAACTGTTTTCTAGAACCTCACAATATTATCAATGTACCTCCTTACCATGTGACATTTAAGTAGTCCAATACTGTTGGATGCTTCTGACACGTGCGTTCCCAGCAAATAGCAACACATCTATAAATGTTTACACCTATGTTTAGGATAGCCATATGGGTTATTTCACTGCTCTGGATATTTTTATTACGATATATATGTTGCACACAGTGAGGTGAATCATATCTGCACTTGGTGAGGAAAAGGGAGAAGAATAGGGAACATTTATTTAAAATGCTTATTTTGTAGTCTCCCCATGAACAGAGAAAGGCATTGAAAGATATTAACATCCATAGTTGGGAGACTATCCCGTAAAGTGTGCCCCACCATGATATATCCATTTTGAGCTGAGGTGAACATAAATTGAATTTCCTGAAAAGGTTGACAATTCAGATTTCTTGTAGTTTGTCTGCTAGATCAGTGCATTGAGTTTAATAGGGGTGGGGGTGAGGGAAGGGGTACCATCAGGATGTGCAATTAGTGAATTGGAATCCCAGTTTGAAAACAAACGGGGATTTAATCCTAGAACAGGATTTGCGCCTAGGTCTGAATCCATTAAAAATGATGCTTCATTACATTGTATTTGCATTTATAAAGAGCTTTGATACCACGAGTGTGGACCTGGAGCACTGACCTCTACTCCTACATCATTGTTAAGCCTCTGAAATGTAGCCAGCCCACGAAGAGTGACTAGCCATTGTTTAGTAGCATCATCCGGGGGAGCCTGGTATAAAGGTATTCACTCTTACCACTTAAATTTACATCTAAATAATTGGTCAATGATTCTGACACAATTAAACATGATTATATAAACCCCTATCCCATAGCATCTGTCTGGCAAATTTAAAGTCCCATCTGTTGTGTTGCGAACATCAAACCCTGTGACTCATTGGAGGCTGCCAATGTACATCAAAAATGTTTTCTCTTCAACAACATTGTTCTATGTTGGACCCTCTCTCTACAGTTATCAGCTCACTCCTCTCTGTTTCTCTGTAGACAATATATTTCATCTTCACATCTTACTGTTTACATTTACCTCTTTAAATTTCGCACTATGTAAGTGCTTCAAATTATGCCCTGGAGCTAGTGTTTTGGGCTCCTGTTATGACTGGTATATTTTTGTAGCCCATTTCGAGAGCATACATTAGTAAGATGGGAAAAGAGTCAGTACTGAGTGACTGTCAAAACATTCCAACTAATTATATTTTTTTGTCTTTACCGAAATGGCCAGTATACTCAGGCTGGATTACATTTAATTAAATTGGGTTCTAACAACATAGCTAACATCTTGATTTCCTTTTACTAACTACAGATTCTGTATTCTTCATTCACTGTCCCAACCACATTTTTTCTTACAATTGGTAACAGCTAATATCTGAAATGGCATAAGGGTGCATAAGCTGTACATGTACAGTAAAGGCAGAACAATTATGAAAGCAGATTAGCATGATGAAACAGACTAAATAACTTGGTATAAAACAAATTGAATTATATTTTTCATATGAACCATATAATCTTTACGCTCTCATCGTCCACTTAAAATGAGAGAGTGGCAAGTGCAGGCGCAGCTGTCACATGGTTTCATGAGGTCCAGGGTACAAGATATTCAGTGGGACCACCATAACTCAAGAATGACTCCTGTCTCAATCAATCAATCCATCAAGGTTGTTGAAGCGTAACTACTCGCCCATGAGGGTCTCAAGGCACGGGAAAGGGCAGCTCCATTGAGTGTAGGGGTCGTCTGAAGAGCCAGGTCATGAGGTCCTTAGTGGACTGGGGGGTCAGCCGAAGAGCCAGGTCTTGAGGTCCATCCTGAACTGGGACAGGGTGGCTGCTTGTCGGAGATGGAGAGGGAGGTTGTTCCAGGCCTTGGCTGCGAGGTAGGAGAAGAACTTTCCTCCTGTTCTGGTCCTGTGGATGTGGGGGACATTGGCCAGCGAGAGGTCGGCTGATCGGAGGTGTCTTTTGAGTGCGTGGAAGGAGAGGCGGCTGTTTAGGTATGTTGGTCCGGTGTTGTGCAGGGCCTTGTATGCGTGGGTGAAGAGTTTGAAGGTTATTCTTCTATCGACTGGGAGCCAGTGGAGATTGCGGAGGTATTGGGTGATGTGGCTGTGGTGGGGGAGGTTGAGGATCAGTCTGGGTGCAGCATTCTGGACAGTTTGTAGTTTGCGAAGGAGATTCTTATTGATTCTGGCATAGAGCCCATTGCCGTAGTCTAGTCTGCTACTGATGAGCACGTGTGTGACATTTTTTCTGGATTCGGGTGGGATCCATCTGAAAGTCTTTCGAAGCATGCGGAGGGTGTTGAAGCAGGTTGAAGATACAGCATTGATCTGGTGGTTCATTGTGAGCGATGAGTCCAGTATTATGCCTGTCTGTATCTCTCTCCGGCCCTGCTGCTCCATCCCCTGCTTGCCACCCCCTGCCACAGGTTCTCCATCTCATTCCCATCTCTCTGCTGACCACCGTCCACGTCCCATTACCATCCTTTCTCCCCCAGTGCTTTGTCACCTGCTGGCAACCATCTGCAATGCCAACTTTCTGCTTGTGAGGCCCGTGTCCCTCCCACAATACAACCTCACCAGCCCTCCACCCCTGCACACCATGTGCAGTCACCAGCCGGATAATTTGTAGCATAGTGTGGAGACCTCAGGCGGCTTTATACTTGCCTTCAGTATATCATAGCTCGTGAGACAATGGTGGCTGAGAATAAAGGTGTATGAAAGTAGATGCAGAGCATGGTGCAGTTGGTCCACCATAAAGAGCAGATATGGCCTGCGACAAGCCTTCCTTGCACTTCTCTTCTGCCCTGCCACTCACTCCTCGTGCCCTCGTGTTCATTCACAGGCGCAGTGGAGGCCCTAAATTGTCCCGAGAAAATGACATGCAGGTGTATATTGAGCCACAACACATAGTTCTTCAGATTCCACAACCTCTACAGTTTTAGTCACCATTTACCAAAAAAAGATGAAAGGCTGAGTCAGCATTGTCCTCCCTCAAACCTGACCTGCATGTTGATCCGAAAAAGACTCGCATTGATTTTCTACTATTTCGGCAAATGCATAATTTTGCTTTACATCAGTCTACTGTAAAGTTCTCTTCTTTGTGCACGATTTGTTTTTTTATCACAGCGTTGGCCTAGAATCAGGGTTCTCCAATGCCTGTCCTGGAAGGTCAGATCCATGCCAGATTTTTAGCATATCCACATTTCGATAGATGTAGTTATCATAAAAATCTGGCATGGATCCGGCCCTCAAAGACCGACATTGGAGAACCCTAGCCTACATCGATGATCTTTTACTGAACTTAAATCTGTTAGTTAATAGGCTGCGCCACATAGCGGAACAAATATGTGCACTTTATATTCAAGAAATATTTAGAAGACATATCCTGGAGTCATTTTGCATAAACCAGTGATGCACTTTTTAGGTTTTTTAATGAACTGAGAGCCTTCTTTCTCAGACAGAGCAATGTATTCATCTGGCTAATAAGAAGGTGATAGCAATATATAAATGTGGCTTATCAAGAATGTTCAAGAACTTGTTCAGTCTTATTAGCATTACAGGAAGTAAATACAGGACAGGCAATCACACTATGTAACAAGCTCCTTGTCGATGGATATCTTGTTGTCCCATCTGGATTATTTCAGAGAGGTGCAACATAAGTAGCCACTAAATTTTTGCAACAGCTAATCCAAATAGCAGATGTTCTTCTGGTCATAATGTTGGGGAGAGACAGAAATGTATCTCTCTTCTTTCTTTGGAACAAGAGGGTTTCCGTAATGCCTTCCACTAAAAACGGTTTTAAAACTACAAGATTTCTGGCAATTAGTCGAAGTGTAAACTCTTGCATCTTATGTGATTTGCTAAATACTACCTGTGCTACTTCATCTTTATAGCACCATGGAGAGGCTGTAGGGCCTACGTTTTATACTGCTGCAAGCATACAGCTTCTAAGTGCTATAACAAACAAGTGTAAGTATTACCCCAACTCAATGATTCTCAAAATGCTGAGATGAGCTATCATGCCCTTTGTAAAATCAAATCAATAGACTAATAGATCTCAACTCTCTCCACACAGTTGCCTACTTTCCTGCTTCAGCTACCTACCTCTGCTTATGTGTGTCTGAACAATGTTTTTTTTCCCTGTACACAAATAAAAACAATTGGCTTTCTCAATGTTTGTTGAATTGGATGAAGAAACTGTGCACTGCCTTATAACGGTTCATTTAAAGACCAACCAGAGAAAATATATTTATTAATTTGATTGTATGGGGTATTGCCAACAGGTGGAAAACCCAGGGTTCGCATTCACAGAGCAGGATACAAATATATCTGGCATGACGGATATGGTACTCTCGTATCTCTATCAATTGGATCTATCACAATTTATATGGATCTTACCATAAGATGCTTCACACTGTTAGTGGAGCAAAACATTCATTGTTTGGGGCTCCATTCCTCTTGAACCTATCACAGCAGTTCAGTAGTGACCAATACAAACTTAGTCCTCTGAAATGCCATGCCTTGACTTGACTTAAGAGAATGGCGCAAAGGTACGGGCAGGGAAAATGGGTGCCTCAATCTAAAGGGCCCAGGAGAATGTGATATCACTGGAAATGTGTGGCTGCCTAACAACTGACTTCACATATGCAAATTCAAGAGCATTGAAAAAACCTAGGATGCATATTCATTAAATAAAGTGGTAGTGGAGTTGAGAATGCACAATTCAATATAGCTGCCTCTCTCCCTACCAAAATGTCAGTGTTCAATTCCTCGTATGCCAGTACCAGACAGGAAAAAAGTGCTAAATGTCACAAAAGCATAGGGAGAAAGCTTTGTCCGTGTCAGGGGAAATGTTTGTTGTTTTTGGATCTGAAGAAATCTTTGGGTTTTGGGGGGTTTATCCAGAAAACCAAAATAAGCACGTATGCTGCCCTGCATTTTGCCCTGACTGTGTACCTTTTAGCACTTCCATTTTGCAGAACTCGCTCACGCCCTCTCATCTAAACCACTTTAAGTGAAAGTTCCCTTCCACATCTTTTAGATGTGGTCTAGATGACTTCCTACTTTTAAATATGGCTTGTTCAGCTATGAAACACTCCACTGCATGGCCATCTTTACTTGTTTATGGTAACAACCCTTCTGGGGTCTGACTGCGTGCTTCTTCAGCGACTTTCTCCGGTGTTTAAACTCATCCTTTTGCTAACTAACAATCAGTTTCACTGAAAAGACCACCACAGTTTGTGCCAGTCAAAGTTCTATGGCTCAGACGATCGTACCCTCACCATTTACATTATTTTGCCACTTTTTGTCATCTATGCTTGTCTTTCCCATCACTTTTATTATCCTGTTTCATGACTGAACTACTTAAAAGGGATAACATCAATATAATTTGTTTTATTAACTACTGCAGCTTAATTTTTTCTTATTTATGTGTTTGCGTGCCTGGTAGTTCTTCTTTTTGGTAGTCTATGTTTCACATTATATATCTAATGCTACTTCTCCATGCAAAATAAACCTATTGCTCGGCTAACTATATAAGCTTTAGTACCTATAAAGAAGCGAGCGTTCTCCTTTTTATGGGATTATTCTAATCTAGAGTTTTGGCCGTAGCTCTTTCTCAGAATGACAACAGATTTATACAGGTCGTTTGGAAGATCAGCTCTAAAAAGAAAGAAATCTGCCACTAATTGTCGTTGTGATTTAGAGCATAAAGAATCAAGATAAAAACAATTGTCTAAGGAGGCTACTAGTCCTCCATGGTAAGGTCTACTTAAAACTGCCCACCCTTTTGGTTCAATCCAAAATTTTGTGAATGTATAACTATTTTTGTACTTGGCCTCGCCACTCAAACGTATACATATCACCAGTGGCGTAACGGGAGGGGGGGTCCGCCCCGGTCGGCACTGTTTTTGAGGGCGGCGGGAGTTGTGTCTGTTGACTACCACCGTGACCCCAAGAACAAGTCGGCTGTCGGCTGCCACCCCCTCCCACTCCCCCGCTCTTACCTGTACCCAGGCGGCAAGTTTAGGGGCCTCCCCGTGTGGCAGTGCTGGTAGCTACGCCACTGCGTATCACCTCTTCTAGACAATACAGAATAATTTTATTACTTTAAACCCTTCAGGTAACAGAGGTAATAGAGGACTCAATGTTTTAGCGCTATTTCTGCACACCGCAAACAATGTTTTATACATAAAATGGAAGATCTTACATATTCTAAGTGCCTGCCAGCTATAGAACATGTGACAGTGTAGGTAGGGAAACCTGAGGAAACATTTCAGAACAAATCGACCATATTGTTTCAATAGGCATTAACTAAAGATTATCCTGTATTAGCTATACCAATAAATAGATTCAGAGAGAAATCCTTCAATTTGAAAGTGTCTAAATACCTTTCATTTTAAACTTAGGTGTAACAAATTGTGATATTTTATTCAGTGGCAAACATGCCAATTCCGCCTTTTTAAACGAGATTCTGTGAAAAAAGATGTATTTAAATTGTATGAGATGTTAAGTTTAAAATTAAAATATATTGCGTTTTCCATCATGGGATAGGTATTTTGTGCAGAAGTGATTAGCATTCTGACATTTTGGAAATAATAAATAAATATGTGTCTTGATAACGCTCAATCTCGATTAAGCAGATATTTCAATTGATTTACGTTTCCTGCATGAACAATCGTCCAAAGAACATTGGGCAGCTTAAAGGGTATGGGACAAACCCTTACATTAATCTTAAAGACTGAACCATTGTCTTTAGCATGAGCTCTCTAACTTCTAACACCCAAGGAGGTCTGAGAGAATAAGGACAGTAAACATTTGGGGAATATCATGCTGCTATCAGACTCGGTTGTATGATAGAACAACGCATGCCTCAACAACACATGCCTAAACCACGTGGTCTCAACCATGACTGCTTCTTTACCACACATGCCTTTTACCACGCATTCCTTTACAATGAATTTCGTTGTAAAGGCATACGTGATAAAGATCACATCCCAGCCCCCCTGCCATGAGCCCTAAACACCGGCCCCCAGCACTGCAATCCCCCACGCCCGAGCCCTAAACACTACCTAGACCCCCCGCCCTGAGCCCTAAAAACTGGCCCCTAGCCCTGCAATGCACCCCACCGCAAAAAAACTGCCCAACCTCTGCCCCCGCCCTGAGGCCTAAAACGGCCCCCAACTCAAAAAAACTACCCCAACTCCTGCTCTGAGCCCTAAAATGGTCCCCAGGACAAAAGACTATCCTGACCCCTGTCTCCCGCCCTGAGCCCTAAAGTGGCCCCAGGTCCCAAAAATACCCCGACCCCAGCCCTGGGCCCTAAAACAGCCTCCATCCCAAAAAACGACTGTGATCCCTGTTCCCCACCCTCAGCCCTAAAACGGCCCCCAATGCTAAAAAACAACCCCAACCCTAGCCCCCGTGCCCTGATTCCTAAAATGGCCCCCAGCCCTAAAAACTGCCCCTTCCCCCACCGCCCTAAGTCCTACAACTACTCCCCCTGAAAACTACCCCTCCCCCCTGAAAACTACCCCCTAGACCCCAAGCCCGACTTACCAAGCTGTGTCCCATTCTTTCCTCTCCCAATCATTCCTGTTCCTTTCCCTTCCCATCCAGTGTCTGGAACTAGACCGCTGACTGCTGACTGCCTTAACGACACATATGCGTGGTTCAGGCATATGCGTTATTAAGGCAAGCGATGTTCTGCTTGCGTGGTAACGGCACCTGTGGCTTAGCCTGCGTGGTTAATGCCGTTTCCCATCACACTCTACTTTGACCATTAAGTAGGTGCCTGGAATATTTGATTTTATGCCTTCAAAACAGTATTACAGTCACTGTTTTCAGTGCATAAGGATACTATTTTCTACCCCAGTACCTTGAGTGGGCATGATTGGCAAGCATGCTTTCCTGATACAGAAATGTATTAAATGTTCATCAAGGAAGTGGTCAGAGTGTTAGAAATAACAATGCTAAGCCTCACAATTTATGGCAGACCATCTAAAATCATATAGGAATGAAAGAAAAATAACCAATACAAGTCTTATATGCATGATCAAAGGAACTTTAAAAATGGGTCTTCAAACAAGCAGATAACAAAAATTCTTAACAGTGAAATTGAAATGAATGTAAGCATATCAAATCCATGCACTGCGTCAACTGACCTTCTTACTTTGGCAAAGGATAGGGTAAACTAACATACTGCTTCCAGTGTTAATTGTGTATCTCACCGCTATTACACTGTCCCATTCCACTAACCTATACATATATTTTTGTTAATGCATGTTCTTGGTAAACAGTCTTTTACATGAAATCACTACCCTCATTCGTGAAAAAAAACAATGCCCAACAATACTTTTCACTCTCTACAATTCAGACCCTCCCTCGCCCACCACGGGCAGTAGTTCAAAGAGAAGTTTTCTGATTAATGTTGGTTGTCTCTTGGAGTATTTTATCATACCCTTCATAAACCTTCAATTTCCTCCAGTCATGCAATGTCCTCGTGCTATAACTTCGAACAAGAATGCTCAGAGACAGGGCCGGCGCTAGGCATGGGCAGTGTGGGCAGCTGCCCAGGGCCTCGCGCTCTGCCAATAAACAGGGGGCCCCGCATCACTGTGAAAGGCCACACTTTCACAATTAGCCAACTTATTCCTGCGAGGCCCCCTGCCCCACCTGATCACAGTAGTCTTGACCTTGCTGGCCAGGGCGAGGTGACATTCCTGGGAGTGCAGGGGTGGGGGAAGGTACAAACAGAATGGGGTACAGCACACCAGCTGGGCCAGCAATTATGTTGGCTCAGTGTCAGGGGCGAGGCAGCGCCTCTGTTAAGTACCTGCCATTCTAGGCGCCCCTTGTGCATTTTGTATCCAGGCGACAGAAGGCCCCTTTGTTTCCAGGAGCAGCCGGACACAGGTAAGAGGAGGTGGGTGAGGGGAGGAGGGGGCAGCCAGATCAACTGGCTTCTTAACCGTAACTGGGAAGTGCGTCCTTACTGTTTCATGGCCCAGGGAGGGGGCCCCCTCCCTGGGCCTCGAAGCACAGGATCAAGCTGCAAGGTTCAGGTGTGGGGGGCCTTCCCTGGGCCTTGTAGTAATTATGCGGTGCCAGGGTTGGATTGGGAAGGGAGGTATTCGGCCTGTGCGAGAGGCCCAGTCCCTGAGGCTTGAGTGGGCCGTTTTGTTTCCTCATTTATGTTCAGGCTTGCTCTGCTGCTGTGAACTCGAGAGGCCTCAGCAGCTCCTTCCACGGCCCATTTTCCTATAAATAATTCGTTTTTCGATTGTCCTTGAACAGCAAAAGAACTGAATGGATTTTTGGCATTGATTTAATTTTAAATGTTGAATCTTGGCGCTCCATGTAAAGCAAGCATTTGCAATGCAATAGGTCTCGCATTTAAGCAAGTTTGAGCTATTGACATTGTAAATGACAATGCCTTTTATTTATGTTTAGGTTTTTAAAACATAAATAAAAGGCATTGTCATTTACAATGCTAATAGCTTAAACTCTCGCAAATGCGAGACCTATTGCATTGTGAATGCTTGTTTCCTTCTGGCACTCCGAGCGCTGCAGAAGGAAAGTAAAACTACAGGTCCCAGAATGCACACATGTGAGGCAACTATAGAGCTCTTAGTATCTGCTTGATGCCTGCCCACTAAGTGTAGTTAAGCATATTAGTTGCACAGAGAGCCAGTGATAGCACTGTCCACCTTTGGAGCTGAAATCATCCATAACAATTACTCCGTGAGAATTATGGTGACATACTCATCCTCCTGTGTAACCTTTGACCCACTGTGTGTCTGCCGTGCATGACATCTGGCACTGCAAGTCAGAGACCGACTTCACCTCTCTATTAATTTTAGAACTGCCAAAAACTCTTATTTTGCAGCCATATTTAAGTATTATGTCCCTTGTGGTTCTCGCAGAGTCATGGATTAGGAGCCTGTGGTCCCAGACCAGTTATCTGATCTGCATAAATGAGCTTTGCCTGAGGCTTTTTGTCTGTAATTTAAAAAGAGAGAAGTCTGACAATACCATCTGCATGTCTGTATTAAGCGGATATTTCGCTCCTTGGTACGGGGCCTGTCCTTTCACAAAAACGCACGATGTAGCATGCAGCCTTTCAATGTAAGAGGCACAAATAAAACACACCCAGACAGCAGTGGTCTGCAGTAGTTTATTTATAGCTGGCAGAACATTTTAGAAGAGCAGTCAGTGCTTAATTTGTAACAACATAAGTGCCAGGGCTCTCATCAGGAGGTCACTGCAGCTTGCACCACACATTGCCCCCGCCACGTTGCCAATTTCAGTAACAACACAGCTACTAACCATCACACTACTGCAAGTGCGACAATTCAGACTATTTCAGGCCCTCAAGGCTATAAGAATGGCTTGGGTGGCAGGTAATAATAATTTTTAATGTATATTGAATTAATAATTAACTGTTGTTGTGGCCATCTCTAAATCAGATAGACAGCGCCACCTTGTGGTAGACTGTCACAGGCCCCGGTGTCGACAATTAAGTGCCGGTGCCGAGCACCGGAAACCACCGGCCCAAATTGAGCACTGGCAGAGCTGCTGAAAACATCTGGAGTGATCACGGCATATTGAAATCTATGACCAACTATTCCACACACTGCCATGTCTGTGCAGGGCCACCTTAAAAGCATTATAGGCCCTCGTGCAAAGCAGTGCACTGAGCCCTGCCTACACAACCACTCTCAGGAATAACAATGTTTAAAGGATAATCAGTGTTAAATTTTGGTCTGCTTGGGGGCCCTATGCTTGTGGGGTCCCCAGACACCTGCCCAGCATGCCCATGCATTGAGGGCACTGTGTCTGCGGGTCTCATGGTTGACAGCACTGGTCCTCAGCGCTCTCTTTACTTTTACACAATGCCTGCTGCAGCTGTCTGAGCGGTGTTTTAGCTGGGGAATTGCTGGGGGAATGTTTGATTGAATTTGATTGTTGGTTTTAACATTCTTTTAAAAATTCTTTTAAAGCGCACTCACAATTTTGCCCACTGCACCCTATGCTTTAGTGCTAAAAGAAATGCATAATTGATATTCCACACGCGTCTGTGTGGCTGCCCGTACTTCCTGGTGCTTATCCTCATACGGTGATTGGTTGGCCCTTAGCCAATCAGCGCAGAGCACGGGTGGAGCCTGTTGAGCCCCCGTAGCCTCAAATGCACACCACTGCGAGGACGCGCAGCGGATCGCGCGCAGCGGGCGCGCCAAAGGAAAGCCCGTCTGCGCCCGTCCGCGCCGGGACATTGCCAGAAGCCAGAGACCCTGCTCCTTCTAAAGCCCAATTAGGTAGCTACACCGGCGAAGAACTACGGGCCCTATTTAAAAAAGGCTCCTGCGGGAATCATAACTGGGACCCAGAAAACTGTCCTTCTCTTTGTGAACACTGTGAATTCAGAGTGCTCCCCCTGATACACGCTACACTCTCTGGTTCTGGGATGGTGACACACACTCTTCTGAGCATTAATTGTCGCTCACTGCCTAAACATCATGCTGAGGTGTTCGATCTCCTACAGGAACGCTCACCTGAGATCCTTTTCCTTACGGAAACTTGGCTATGTGAATCCTCTGTGGCCATACCAGCACTTGCTCTTCCTACAGGCTATGCTATACGTAGCATAAACAGATCTGGAGGAAGAGGGGACAGCATTGCGATTATTTATAAATCAGTCCTTTCCTGCAGCCTGTTCCCCTTAGATCTTCCTGACTGTGAGAGTGCACTTTTTAAAATTTCTATGAGTGCTAACTTTACTTTCTCCGGCCTTCTTATTTATCAACCCCCTGGTCCTTCAAAAACCTTTAGAGAAGCCCTGATAAATACTGTTATAGCACTGGCTCTCCAGACTGCCAATTTTAACATCATAGGCGATCTGAACCTTCATCTAGAGCTACAAGAATCATCGGAGATTGTTGGCTTTCTGGGGGATCTGGCAGCTTGTCAGTTGATTCAATTGACCCCCAGTGCTACGCACAGAGCGGGACATCTCCTTGACCCTATTTTGTCTAATCTAGAGTCACTGGAAGTTCTGTCACCACTCCCTATGATCTGGACTGATCATTTCCTCATCATGATGCGGCTAACGATAGCCGGCCATAAGCCCCAGCCTAATCAACATCCCTCATTAAAACGGCCCTGGCACAAACTGAACCAAGTAGATTTCCTCACAGCCCTGAGTGCAAAGCCCATGGTAAAAGTTGCAAATATGGAAGAGGCTGACGCGATCTTCCAAAGGTGGATTACTCAAGCCTTAGATACATGCATTCCCCTTAAACTTACCCATTCTAAAAGCACTCGGGCCAATTCCTGGTTCAATGAAGATCTAACCCTTGCTAAGAAGAACTGCAAGATCTTAGAAAGATCTTGGAGGAGATCATATGACCCTCAGGCCAAAGTACTATATAGAGCGGCCATTAAATCCTATCATAAACTGGTACGCATAGCCAGAGCAGCTCATTATTCCAGCTTGATTAATACAAGCACCAACCGCAGCAAAACTATATTCTCTC
Source organism: Calotriton arnoldi (assembly GCA_963921515.1). Lineage (NCBI taxonomy): Eukaryota > Metazoa > Chordata > Amphibia > Caudata > Salamandridae > Calotriton > Calotriton arnoldi. Next base: position 621,714 of record CAWUFW010001512.1, read on the forward strand.
TACTGAAAGATTTAATCTCCTCTCCAGTGGAATCGGGCAATGTTATTTCCTCCAACAAACACTGCGAGGAGCTGGCAACCTTCTTTTGAAGAAGGTCGAAGATATCTACCAAAAGTTCGATCATGGTATACCCTCCAGTGTTTGCGGGAAGAACGTTTATATTGGCTCTGAGACTGTCCTCCTTGCTTCTCTTCCCCTATTTCCCTGAAGGAATTAGAGAGATTAGTGGTCAAAATCAAATCTGGATCTCCAGACGATCCTCTCAAACCAGACGCTTTCAGGAAAATCCAACAAGGCCTTCTTCCTGAGTGTCTGTATTTACTCAATCTATCCCTTCTCACTGCGACGGTGCCTAAATCATGGAAACATGCAAAAGTGGTCCCTCTTCTTAAGAAACCAACACTCGACACGTCCAAACCAGAGAACTACCGCCCGATTTCCTTGCTTCCTTTCCTCTCTAAAATTCTAGAAGCACATGTGAATTCTACTCTAACACAGTTTCTAGAATCTAATCATATACTTGATAGTTCACAGAATGGGTTCCGACCAAGATACAGCACCGAGTCAGCTTTACTGGCTGTGGTAGAACAACTCAAATCCGCGCTGGATGACGGCAGCACTTCAGCGCTGGTGCTGCTGGATCTAAGTGCGGCATTTGACACGGTGTCCCATGAAATCCTGCTCCTACGTCTGAAGGAGATAGGTATTGGGAATAAAGCTCTAGCGTGGTTCTCCTCCTTCCTGGCCGACCGAACCTTTCAAGTGACCTCTCCCCTTTCTCTTCCCATGTACACTCTCTTCTTCGTGGGGTTCCTCAGGGCTCTGCATTGAGCCCTATGCTCTTCAATATATATATGAGCCCTTTGGCACGGCTGGCCAAAGTACGAGGAATTTCCCTGGTGTCATACGCCGACGACACCCAACTAGTGATTGCCCTGTCCAATGATCCCAAGCGAGACAAAATAAAATTTAAAGAAGACATCTCTGCAATTGCAGAGTGGATGACGGCTAACTTCCTGCAATTGAACTCTACCAAATCAGAGATTCTCCTGGTTGGCAAAGAGTCTCATCTCTGGATGAAGGAATGGTGGCCCCGGGCACTTGGTGATCCCCTGATCCCAAACCTGCAGTGAAAAATCTAGGCTTCATAGTTGATAATAACCTCAACTTTGAAACACATGCCAAATCAGTGGCCGGGAAATGCTTTGGACTATTGCGCGGCCTCCGACCGATTTTGGGTCTCTTTGATGCCCAAACACGCCAACTGATTATCCAAGCTTCTATTCTGGCCCATCTGGACTACTGCAACGTGCTTCTTCTCGGCTCTAATAAATCTGTGCTTAATAAATTGCAGCGGGTTCAGAACCCCAATTTTCCCCAAGTTGGACAACCCCATAAAGTTGGAAATATAAACAGCAATGGTGCTGTCTTTTTGGGGAGTTTGAGAATTGACATCAGAATCCTGCGATCCTGCCTCTACCATTTCCTACAGTTCTAACACCAAATTAAAAACGGTGAGTTGAAAACCCCTTGAATCTGCAGCACACCTTCACTTTAGACACACCCAGATACTTGGCCTTCCCTAAATGAATCAATGCCAGGGAGCCACTCAATGAGAATAATCTAGAACGTTGGAGTTACTCTATTTATGTTTCACTGGAATTGTATTTTCATGTGTTCATTCTCTCCTCATTGTTTGATTGCAATCTTTCCGTTTAAGAAATGGATATTTGCTTGCCTGTTTTCTATCCCCTCATATTTTTAGGTCTCGTCCTGAACCAGCGCTTGCGCTGGTCTCTGGCGAGACCTATAGTAGTGGGGTTTTAAAAGTGCAACCACAGTTTTGTGTGGCATGGCATACAGTGTGCGATTACGCGCACATGCACGAGCAGAGGGCCATGTGGCATTCCTCTCGCTCGGCCAAGCGTGCGCGCCTCGCTTCAATGCCCCTCCCTCTCCCCCACCACAGAAACATCTGCCATGCTTCTGTTGTGACCCTTTTGATGCACGGCATTGGAGGAAAACATGGGCATTTTTTTTTTTTTTCACGTTGTAAGTTTTAACAGACACTTCGAGACTGTTCTTGGCATGATGTCAACCTGCGCCTCTTTCAACTTCAAAAAGTTATTTGGTAGCTTTGCAAGGAAAGTTATATCATCAAAGGAATCTGCAAATATACCTTGGCACAGGCGCTTGGTGGTAGCCACAATACACATATCTGCACCACCACTCCACCACTCAGCATCACAACAGCACCACTCCACCACCTCAGCACCACTCCACCACCTCAGCACCTCCGCACCACTCCACCACCTCCGCACCCCTCCACCACCTCAGCATCACAACACCACCACTCCACCACCTCAGCACCACTCCACCACCTCATCATTACTCCACCACCACTCCACCACCTCAGCATCACAACACCACCACTCCACCAACTCAGCATCACAACACCACCACTCCACCACCTCAGCATCACAACACTACCACTCCACCACCACTCCACCACCTCAGCATCACAACACCACCACCTCAGCATCACAACACCACCACCTCAGCATCACAACACCACCACTCCACCACCTCAGCATTACAACACCACCACTCCACCATCACTCCACCACCACTCCACCACCTCAGCATCACAACACCACCACTCCACCATCACTCCAACACCACCTCAGCATCACAACACCACCACTCCACCACCACTCCACCACCTCAGCATCACACCACCACTCCACCACCACTCAGCATCACAACACCACCACTCCACCACCTCAGCATCACAACACCACCACTCCACCACCTCAGCATCACTCCACCACCACTCCACCACCTCAGCATCACAACACCATCACTCCACCACCACTCCACCACCTCAGCATCACAACACCACTCCACCATCACTCCACCACCACCTCAGCATCACACCACCACTCCACCACCACTCCACCTCAGCATCACAACACCACCACTCCAGCACCTCAGCATCACACCACCACTCCACCATCACTCCACCACCACTCCACCTCAGCATCACAACACCACCACTCCACCACCTCAGCATCACAACACCACCACCTCAGCACCACTCCACCACCACTCCACCACCTCAGCACCACTCCACCATCACTCCACCACCACTCCACCACCTCAGCATCACAACACCACTCCACCACCACTCCACCATCACTCCCCCACCACCTCAGCATCACACCACCACTCCACCACCACTCCACCACCTCAGCATCACAACACCACTACCTCAGCACCACTCCACCACCACTCCACTACCTCAGCACCACTCCACCACCTCAGCACCACTCCACCACCACTCCACCACCACTCCACCACCTCAGCACCACTCCACCACCACTCCACCACCTCAGCACCACTTCACCACCACTCCACCACCTCAGCATCACAACACCACTCCACCATCACTCCACCACCACTCCACCACCTCAGCATCACAACACCACCACTCCATCACCACTCCACCACCTCAGCATCGCAACACCACCACTCCACCACCTCAGCACCACTCCACCACCACTCCACCACCTCAGCATCACAACACCACTCCACCACCACTCCACCACCTCAGCATCACAACACCACTACCTCAGCACCACTCCACCACCACTCCACTACCTCAGCACCACTCCACCACCTCCGCACCACTCCACCACCACTCCATCACCTCAGCACCACTCCACCACCACTCCACCACCTCAGCACCACTCCACCACCACTCCACCACCTCAGCATCACAACACCACTCCACCATCACTCCACCACCACTCCACCACCTCAGCATCACAACACCACCACTCCATCACCACTCCACCACCTCAGCATCGCAACACCACCACTCCATCACCACTCCACCACCTCAGCATCACAACACCACCACTCCACCATCACTCCACCACCTCAGCATCGCAACACCACCACTCCACCATCACTCCACCACCACTCCACCACCTCAGCATCGCAACACCACCACTGCACCATCACTCCACCACCACTCCACCACCTCTCCACCACCACTCCACCACCTCAGCATCACAACACCACCTCTCCACCATCACTCCACCACCACCTCAGCATCACAACACCACCACTCCACCACCACTCCACCACCTCAGCATCGCACCACCACTCCACCATCACTCCACCACCTCAGCATCACAACACCACCACTCCACCACCACTCCACCACCTCAGCATCACAACACCACCACTCCACCACCTCAGCATCACTCCACCACCACTCCACCACCTCAGCATCACAACACCACCACTCCACCACCTCAGCATCACAACACCACCACCTCAGCATCACAACACCACCACCTCAGCACCACTCCACCACCACCTCACCACCACTCCACCACCACTCCACCACCACTCCACCATCACTCCACCATCACTCCACCATCACTCCACCATCACTCCACCACCACTCCACCACCACTCCACCACTCCACCACCACCTCAGCATCACAACACCACCACTCCACCACCACTCCACCACCACTCCACCACCACTCCACCACCACTCCACCACCACTCCACCACCACTCCACCACCACTCCACCACCATCACTCCACCACCATCACAACTCCACCACCACTCCACCACCATTAAACACATTGGCAAAGTCAATAGCTCTGCCTAAACACTTATAAGGCCCCAAAGGCGAGACCTATTGGCTATGCCAATGCTTGTTGCCTATGTTACTGATATCCACATTAGGTCGCTTCAGTGATGTCAAATAAGATCAATAGTTCTGCGATATCACTTTCTGTGATGTCACTTCTTGCGATGCACTATGCAATTAGAGGGGCCTCACATTTTCCCTTTCGCCCGGGGCCTCAGAAGTCCTAGGACCGGCCCTGCTCAGAGATTCAACCATGCACCATCTTGGAACCTGTTTGTAACTTTTTCTTTTTGTGGTCACCAAGCCCAAGGATAATACTTTAGTGAAATCTCTCCAGTGATGTGGAAAATTGAAGATATTATTCAAGAGATGGGAGCATTGAGCTTAAAAAACGTGCGCATTCTTTGTTCATCTCACCAACCACTGGTACAACTTTCGATACCCATTATTGGCGGAAGCACATCAGCACCAGAATTCAAATGTAGCACAAATGTCCCAAGGCCTTGTCAATAAATGATGCCTTTACAATTTAAAACCCTTTTTTATGATACTGCTGTGCATGAATGTTGTGTCATATTTTTCACTATGTTTCAGAGCACATGCCTAGCCACATATATGACACCCTGTTTTTCACATTTAGACACCTTCCAGCCTTACTCATCAGCTCATTCCTGCAATCCTTTGGAGAAGGCAATGTATGTAAAACCAGTAATCATCTTTCATCAGCCAAGTTTTAATGCTATTCTCTCAAATTGACATTATGGAATATTTGCTAGGGCATGATTATGGAAACCTGTGGCAGTCACACATTTCAAAGACCTACTCAGCAAACAGACGTATATATTTTCTCCAGAGTAAACTTCGGAAGTGCGGATTCACTTGCTATCTTCATTTTAATATTTTTCTTCACGGGGAGAATGAGAAACCTGTTCCTGAACAACCCGAACATTGAATGTTCCCCACCCATTCCTCACTGGAAATGCATTAACTTCTGTACTTGAGGAAAGTTTTTTCCAACTTTTCCAGGGTCGAAAGGTGCTGAAGGAGTTTGAATACCCACATCATAAGTATGTTTTTTAATTTTACTTTTAATTTTATCTGTAACCTCGAATATGTGAACTTTTGATATAGAGTTTGTCTATGTTTCTTATGCCATCCAAAGAAGGAAAAAGCTCCTATACCTGGATGTTTTAAGATACGAAAATGAGTAGCAAAAGATGTCATACCCTTAGCAGTGATTGATGTGCTGTGTTTTGTATATTTAATCTGGCTATGTCCTGAGACCATTCTGCATGAACTTTAGTCATAGATTTTTAAATAGGAATGTTTTATTAAGGTTTGTGTATTATTTTATCTGTGTGTCTCTTTTAGGAATATATTTTTTATCCGAATAAAGATTTGTTGGTGAGTGTCTTTGCTTGTATGTGCAAGCCCTGTCATAGGCATTCCCACCTTGGAACACCTGAACCCACCCATGTAAATTAATTAACTTACTAGAAAATCTTTGTGTGAGTAAATCCTTTGGTGGATGAAACAACTTTTTCAAACTGAAAATTGGTTTGGCTCATGCAAAAAAGCCTATTTGGATGTATTCACATATCAATCCAAATTTATACAATAATAACATGATCTCTTTGGCTGATAGAAATGTATTTGATCGCAAATGTAAAACTGTGCTACAGTTCATTTTGCAAATTGGTCAACTGAGGTTCAGAGTTCTGTTATATAACATATACTAGTACCATGTATAATATATAAATGTATTAAATGATGTTCAATCTTAAATCCATAATGGCACTCTGGCAAAAACCCTAATCACTGCAAATTTAGACACCCATAAAGAACCAGGTTGCATTTCATGAGATTCATAAAAAGAGCCATTAGGAATCATTTGGTGCCATCTATTATTCTTTCAAAATATATCGGAAGAAACTGCCACAAATTTGAGGAGGTAGGAGATAACCATAAGTTTACCCTCAAGCAATATTGGTGTGCAATAGCTTGTTGTATCTCCAAATGAGTCAATAGGCCAACATCTTTTTCTTTCATGGGTCTGTTGGGCCACCATGGAAACCCTGGCTGCCAAGGTAGTATTGGATAAAGCAGCTTCTGCAGACCACTTTCTCATCTTAGCTAAACTGCTGGATAGTAGTTTACTTCAGATATTTTAAAGCAAGAGTGGGGACAGTGGGAGCACCCATAGCAGCAACTGAGTCACAGTGAAACACTGCTGGTGCCTTGTCCAATTGCTCTTTTGTCTCATGTGATGAAAGTGAATAGAAGTGGGTTGCACACAGCATCACCTCATAGTGATCTTTTTTTGTACTACACTCTATAGTCTCAAGTGCTCATGCACTTAAAGCACTTAAGTGCAGGATTACATATGCCAGGTTAGATAAATGTAGCTACTGCCTTTTTCAGGCCTGCTTCTCACTGCTGAGAAAAGAAGAGCAATGTTATTTAATTTGGGTACAGGACCAGGTAGTCACAGTGAGTGCGCCAAATGAAATGGGGGAGCAAGGTAGGACACCAGGAAATATTCCAACTAGTAGGAGTAAGGAGAAATCCATGAAATGGAGTTATATTGCAACCTGGACTGCTGTTATTTTGATGGAACAAGGAAAGTGATTGAAGGTAGGGATTCAGGATAGGTCAAAGTATATAATGGAAGTCGGTGCAAAATTGTGAGAAAAACTAAGAATTGTGCATATTTTGCTCTTTAGATAATGGTAATTCAGAAGGGGCCCTGTGACTCCCTCAATAAAGAATTTTGTAAGCGGGGACTTTCCATCATCCCCTTACAACGGGAGGTTCATGGAGAATTCCTCATGGGGAATTCCTCAAATAACTTTGTAATTCTTTGCTTCTACAGACCACGAGATATCAAAGAACACGTTTTGATAGAAGTGGAGGATTTTGTGGCATACAAATTGTAGACCATCCTAACTACAGTCTTTAACTTGTGGTCCCTCATGGAGGTCTTTAGAACGGACCCCGGAAGGTCCCTCAAACTCACAAGAACCCTCCACCCTAAAATTCAAGATGTTGGTGCCATTGTGCATCTACACATGGCTTCAGTCATTGGTGGTGCTATTGGTAACAACACTGGCAGAGCCAATCTAGGGATTGAAGTTTGGACAACTGTGTCCATATAAGGATGGATGCAATCAGTTACCTTTCTAACCTTCTCTGGGGCACTCAAGCCTCTCAAATGCATCACAACGTAGACACAAACTTACTAATCCATGCTGTTTTCCGCTATACCTGTATGCTAAGCAAAGGAGAAAACCAAGTCACGCAGTGTGAGCTGGTGCTGTACATTCGGAAGGGCAAAATGCTGCCAAGGTTGGTTGTTAGTAGCCTTTTGTCCAGAGGAGCAGGAGAGAGTGCACCCAGGATCCTGGGGCCATGCTGCCCCCTCAAAGGGAGGGAGCGAGGGTCTCCTAGCCTTCTACCAAGGAAGCCTACTTCACCTTTGTGAGTGTTTGAAGACACTTCCTGGGTGGTAATTTCTATAGGTTGAGGTAATGGGTCTTCAGAACATTTCTTGCCCTTCTGCCTATGGCCACCTTGTTAATGGAGAAAGAAGACCACCTACTGGATGGTTTGCATGCAGAGCCCTTCTAAGGAGGAGTGTTGTCTTAGCATGTTATCTAATGGGGCTTAGAGCCATAACAGACAAATTTCCCGTATTAGACAGTGCATGACACCCACATAAATGAAACACATTGCTTTGTAGGATCTGTTCATATACATTGAGTATAGGAGAAAAAACCAAAAGTTTATTTAGTTCTGCATTACAAAATTGCACTGGAATCACACCATCTCGAAAAGTGAATTTTCCAGATTTCCAACACTTGTACTTGAGTCCTAATATTTGAAATCTATTACATTATCACATCAAGCTTTAGGTCTTTTGTACCCTATGAAGTTGTATTTTTTCAACATATCTAATAAGTGGAAGAGAATAGTCACTCAACAAAAACTTGATTTTTACTTTATTGTTGCAGGCAAGTTTAGCATCAGAACACACCTGTAATAAGACAGTTCAATGCCTTCTTCCTTGTAATGATTTTCTTGCAAGCAACTTAGATGCCATAGTGCTACCTACTAGTGGTGTTGCTGTGTGTTGGAATTCCCCAAAGCAATTGCAACCTAGCTGGAGGAAGCCCTGTCAGATAGAATCAGCTATTACTGAAACTGCAGCGTGCACAGTCTGGCGTCTGACTGTCCACCCATACAGCCAGAAATCACAGTAGGCCTATGGGTATGCTGCATTCAATGGTGAGACTGAACCTACTCCTGCATTCTGTAGGAAACTATTTAATGGGCAATAGCAGGTTACTGCGACTACTACCATTTCACTACAGCTTCACAAAATGGTAATTGCTGCATGTAACTAATCTCTTAGAAAAGAAGAGAGGGGATCTGATTGCCAGGTTTCTGCTAGTCCCAGGCCAAACTGGTCCAACTAAACCCTTAGAATTGGGGTGGTGTTCTCTTTGTCCAGTATGTATTGCTCACAAGCCACTTGGCCAGGCCTTGGAACACAAACATTTGGGATTGGAATGTGATATACTTAGATTGGACTTGGGTATGCCCCTTGGATGTTTTTCTTGTCTTGCTCATGTCTCTACTCTTGATTACAAGGCCTTACTCCCTATTCATGTGTTTTTTTCACACCCAGGAGGATTCTAGGCTCACAGTGTTCTGAACAGATGAGTTGTTTCCTTCTACTGCTGACTTGATGACAGTCTTCTTCCTTTTCCTTCAGCACTTCATGGGAGTGTCCTCTTGTACCTTCTGCATCCCTGCTTCCGTTCTCGGTTTCTGCTTTTCAGCCCCACACCCATTGTCCGATCGTTCCTGTTCATCATTACCCACCGTCCCCACTCAGTATCCATGTTTTACCCTCATCCATTGATCCATGCCCTCCCTAGATCAGGTCCCTGTTGTGCCAAGAAACCAGCTGCGGCAAAGAGCTATCAAGCTGTGTATAAGCTTTTTTGTGCTCCCACACACTTTCACTTTCTTTGGTTAATTTTAACTCCTCAGTGCCTTGCCATAAATTATGAATTATAATGTGCAATTGTGAGTGCATTATCCATACATCATTTTAATAAAAGTTAAAACCTGAGGCTATGTCACTTAGGGGCTCATTAGGATGCTGGTCGGAAAGCCTCCGACCATAGGTCGTAATTAGGCGGTCAGAGTTTTAACCAACTTGTCATTCCGACTGACTTCATACAGGCTCAAAGATTCCGTCGGCCAGTCGGAAACCAGCACATAATCCCTTACGTATGGCATTTCCACAATAGGGATTATGATGTTGGTTTCCGAAAGTCTTTCCATATCGGGCTTTACTACATGGAAAGCCTGTCGGAAAGTGACTTAGGGGGCCCCTAGCAGGACTCCCATCCCTCAGCGGCCTCTGGTTGGGGTTCTGCGGGGCACCTGTGGTGGCCCCTTGTAATCCCTGTAGCGTGTGGCAGGCACTGTGAGGTGCCTGCCACACACTGCATGGATTTACACAAACTCCCATTTCTCTATGGGAGCTTCTGCTGTGGGCACAAACCGCCCGCAAAACAAGCTCCCATAGAGAAATGGGTGTTTGCGACCGCACCATGTGCGGTCGCATCATAAAATGGTGCTCTGAACCTTCCCACACCGGAACGATGTTGGGCGGACTCAAGTCCACCCGACTTTGTAATTAGGGCCATAATATTTTGTGCACTATCAATGTGAGGAACAAAAATTACAACACTTAGAAATAGTGACTTATAATTTGTCAAATAAACTTCACATTTAGTTCTAAATTCTTGGCTAGATAGTCCTCTCTCAATGACAGTAATATCTACTCTGAGAAAAATCTTTGCACCGCATGACTATTTTCATGTGGCAGTACTATATTTTATTCAGTTACTGAATTTTGGATTTCTTTATTGGTATTGACTTGAAAGCGTCCTAAATTAAATGATTCAGGAGTATGATATCATGCAATTTATGTGCTAATTGTAACAATCATGTAGCTAATGAAATCAGATGTTACTCATCATCTAAACAAAATAAAAAAGAGGTTTTCAAATACTTTTCGTCCCTTTACATTTCACTCACATTAAGACTTTCTTCATCTTAAACGCGCATCCATTTAACAACAAGCCTTTGTGTTAAGCGTTATCTGGGTAAACAACATTTACTTATAGGGGTTGTTATGGAACTTAGTAGCGTCCACTCAAAATATACAATATCAGGATCTATTGCAGTTGCGTGGTGTGATCGGGTTACTTTCTATTGTAAAGCCCATAGACTACACGATGTTTAGAAATAATTTAAGCATTCACTATCTAATAAAATATTTTTCTCAGCACAGTTTTGTTTGCAGTGGCTGAACAATTAGCAGCCATCAACCATAAATTTCAACTGCGAAGTTTTTATAAAGAAACAAACTTGCAATAAACTGATGGTCACAGGTGGCACAACCGATAACCACATATTTCAATTCTCTATTTAGCAAGACATCATCCAAGAACTATGAAATTGTGTGTGTGTGTGTGTGAGGGGCTTAAAAGCCTTGACCCTTAGCAAGAGATTCACACTTCATACCATTTCACTATGGAATTCGACTTCAAAATGGGTCTTATAAGAGAGAGCTATAGAAACAAATGGTGCCATAGTAGCAAAATGTATAGGTTTTGAAAGTATTTAAATGCGTATTTAAATGGAGCGGTTAATTCAACATCAACTTTCTTCTAGATTCCTTTGAGTCACTATTGCTTCGGGTTAGCTGGAATAGTCAGGGGAAGGGCAGAGGAAAGAGACAAATCATCCAATGGGTCATGGGGAAGAAGGCTCAAATACTGATTTAGGAGACCAGGGATTACTGGCCCTGACTCTAGCTAGAGGCACAATGGGAGAGATTGTTGATGAAGCTGGAGAGGGGGGGGGAGGGAGACTAGACACATTGTGGGATGAGGAAGTTGACTCTAAAAGTTATTTGGCAACCAGAAGTGGTGAAGGTAGGTTGGCCTGGTGAATATGGAAAAGCGGATATAAAGCCGTATACAGATGGCTATAGAGAGGAATGTGAGGAGGGAATTGAGGAGAAACAGGTCCACTGAAGGGAGAATGGAAATTAATCTAGGAAGAATAAAATATTTTACGTGTATACAAGAGAAAGTGCTTATGCATCAAATTGCCTACATTTCACTGGTGCTGGCAATGCTGCACTTGTGTCAGACAGTTTAGTGTAACTATTAGTTCAAAACTGGTGCAAAACAGCTTTTTAACTGTGCAAAATTGAAGGCACTCATTCAGTTTATATGATCTAGCTCATAATAAGGGGTTGGAAAAGGACTGACAAACGTGATGCTGTTACCCAGGTGATAGACAGCGAAGTCAAATACGAGTGTTTAGAGCTATTATCTGTCTTCAGAGCTCACATCAACTCTGGCTATGCCTCCGCTACCTTATACAGAAAGTACAATAGGCACTGATTGTCAAACAACAATATATGCACATGTCATTTTCAACACTTCTACCAATTTTCTACAAGTTCAATTAGCCTAGAAAAACTTTTCAGTCCATAACTTCTCTCCATCGCTCACTAAAACTAGCTATATCACTCCGGTTCCTCATTATCACTCTCTTGCTGTGTCCCTCAGGCTTCCTTCTTCTGTTTATTCATAAACAATGCTTCATATTGCATTTTGGCATTATTTCATTAAATATTCTATTTCAAAAATCAATTTGATGAACCGATTAGCGATAATCATTAGAAACAAATTCATCATGACAGTTTTAAACCCAACAACATAACATGCTAATTTCCAAGAGAATACAAACAAATTTACATGACAAAAAATAATATCATAATGGCTTGAAACACAAAACAGAAGACTGGTAGTCTGCAAAGCATTATGGTTAAAAATGGCTCCTGTATTCATAAAACCCCATGCAGGCCACACCTGTCCCTTGATTGGTAACAATGTGATAATCTATGGAAACATATATTTACAGAACACTTACCTTCTGTAGGGGAGGTCTTCAAATGCCTGCACAACCCCTCTGTGTCCCCAAAGTGCTCTTGGATTTTGACCACTCCCTCCATTCCCCGAAGCTCCATGAGCGAGCGGAGCTCATCCAGTGAGCACCCAAACTCGCCAGCATGGTTGGCCTCGTTTCTTTGGTTCTTTGCGTAGAAATCGCTATTCGTAATGTCGCCCATTGCAGCTCTCGTTATTGCTCTGATAAATCGAAGAAAGGATGCTTTGAATAAAGTGCTTGAACGTCAGGATCAAAATCCAAACTCAAATTCCAGCCAAAGGAATTAAAAAGATCCCAAATGACTTCAGATGAGCTCAGAGGAGCTTTGATGCCCAATGTGTCCACGGTGTGGTGGCACGTTGTGGGAATGATTCTTTCAAGGCTGCAGGCCAGCTCCAACCCAATTACCTCTTCCCATTATGCTTCATGTGGACATCTACATGGTCTTCCCTTCTGCTGGACCTTTGGAAAGAAACACAAAGGAAAGAAAAGGTTACAATGGCCGTCCCCCACTGACCTTACCGAGATGTCCTTTAATCCACTTACTACAGAGCCTTTGATAGCAGAACTCAGAGGCAGAAAACAAAGATTGTGGCTGCACCTTAAGACGCTGCGCGCGCTCATCGCCACAGCTGATCCCATAGATTGTGATAGCGCCTGCTGCGTGCACACACGAGGCTCTTTTCCAGCAATAGCCTTGTTGCCTACTTTGATCAAGTCCCAAGAGCAGCAGCTAAATGAGATGGCTCATGAATATTAATGAGGGAGCCATTAGTCCAGCAGCCTGGATGTGCCTCCGGTTTGAGCGCTCCCTGGTTCACATTGCTGTAGCAATCTTTTAACTGACAAGAGTACAAGGAACGGGCAACTCCTACGTAATAAAAATTAATTGAAGCCTATTACTTATGCCTTCATCCATTATGGAAAAAAAAAAAATTTCGGTAAAAGAAGAGTGAAATCAAGAAAAAAAGGGAAACATTTTCTTGACGCCGTTCAGACAGATCTGTCAGTCGGGCATCCTTGTCAGCTGAGAAAGGGAAGCCAGATAAATAAACGGTGTTAACGTCCCGAGCTCTGCCGCGAACACCCAGTCACCGGGTAATGAGAGCCGCTGCCAGCGTGCTCCCGTTAAACACCCACGTTCCACCGGGAAATGGAGGCGCGGCAGAGCTGGGAGCCTGTGAGTGGCGGCTAAATATGGCACTGCTTTGGTGCAAAGCATCTACCTGTTTTTTTCCCCTTAAAATTCATTTCTGCTTCATAAAAAAACGCCTGTTTATTAAAAGCGCGTGAATGTTATGCTGATTTGTTCCTGAATTGGAAAAAAAAAAATTAAGCATGTAAAATTGCCAATATTGCACAAAATTCAGTGTGTTGTTTCATGAATTAAGAATGAGTCAAAAAGTGATCGCTGGATGAAGTATTCATACAGGACCGCTTCCCAGGAGGTTACAGATTTCAGCTCCACCCTGAGTATGTTCATGTGAAGGGATACATAAATGAAGCACCTGTCGGAGGATATCACATTAGCCAAACAGAAGGAGCACTGGTCTGAAAGAAAGTAGTTTGGTGGTTACAATGTGCTCTTTCAAAGGAAGGCAAGACAGTCTTCTGTCTTTGTTTATGCATTATGCCTTTTTTTCCAGGCAATCCGGACTTTTCTATCTATTTCTGTATTACACAGGTGCCGTATGGGCACAATGAGGGTTTTTGGAAATGTTGCCTTCCAGGCAGCCCTACGTATTACAAAAGGCTCCACTTCTGGAATACCAGTTGCACATCTTGCATTGATGCAATTTTCAAGGGGGCTTGCCTTCTTTTGCATAGGAGCGTGGCCCTATGCAAATGAGGTAACACATTTGTCAGTGCATCTGCGCTGTATTACCGATGTGGGCACAGGAGAAAACAGATTGCTGTGAGATGAATGAGAAGTGGCCCAGTTAGTGTACCACCCACTCTGAGGGCACCTTGTGGGAGAATTACAGAGGAGTCATCCACACACAGGTGAGGGCACACAGTGTCAGTACACAATCTACAGATGGAATCACTGCCCCCTGTTTGACATCAGGCCCGATTCACTGCATTGAAAGGTGGGCAGGTGGCTCAAACCACCAGTTGATCTTTAAACTCTGTTATGAATTCTGTGCTCGAAACTTGCAACATCACATTTTTTGTAATACAGTGCAAAGTCCCAGTTTGCACTGGACCCGCCAGCGTGGGGTGCAACCTCACAGATCTGGAATGTGCACTACATGACCCCAGGAGTGCTGGCTGAAATATGAATTAGAAAGCTAAGCCACATAACACATTTAAAAAAAAGCTGATTTGAGAATTTATGGTCCAGACAGGTTGCAATCATAAATATGTGTTTTGCCATAAAGGTATAGTGTATGCAAGGTATGTCAAACTCAATTACGAGTTACAAAGCATCCTGGGGCAGTAAGTTGACACCCGTAAACACCAGTACTGTGCAGTAATACCCCATCAGTATCATGCAACTGCAATTAAATCTCACACAATGAGGAATAGCTGTATAGACCCAGATTCACTGAGTGGGATGCACCATGGTAGGGGCAGGGGAATACATTTCCACCAGATTGTGGGGAGGTGTACCCAGTGGATAATACCCCCACCACCCAGATTTTGAAGTGAAAACTGAAAATTAAACAGTGGCAGACAGAACGTGTCTCTCTAAAGCCATGCTGCCTGCACGTACATCGTCTAAGCCTCCTTGAAGCACTCTGACATGATGAGCGAACTCTGAGAGGGGTGGGGGGGGGCTCTATGACCTCTTTGTTTTGTTAATTATTTAATTATGATCATTGAGGTGTTGAGCCTGTCCTTAAAATCATTCTGTTTGTCAAGCCAGACAGACCCAGCAGGGTATGGGAAGACATAATATAATATTTTATGTTGATGTCACTGCTGGCTTGGCTGTTTTGACAATTAGAAAGAATTTAGGAGACGCTCAACACCTCAGTGGCCACTGTTAAATAATCAGCACAAAATAGAGAAGTTTCTAAGACCCCATACAGTTTGCTCCTTAGGTTTATGCTCTTTAAGGAGAAGCTTGCGTAGTGCCCCCATGATTTCAGGCATGGATGCTCCGTCACTCTACTTGGTCTTTAGTGTCATTGCAAACAGGAAAGCACACCTTTCAATCTGATGACGGCGCACATGCATATACATGTGTTTATAGCGTGAGTTTGCTTTATGGTGAGAATAGTGTATTTATTGAACTCCATATACTAACGCTAATGAAATAGCAATAATTGAATAACTGAACACAGAGCGCTGGCCTTACTGGAAGAGAGGAGGATGTAGCTCTACAGTTTCTGACCTGCACAATGTGCAACCATGAATCCTGGGCTGAAATCCCTGCTTTCCCACTTTACCAACTTTTGAGATCCATGACTTATCACTTTACCTCACTATCAGTTTCCTTAACCTTTTATTTTAAGAGCATACTGAAGTAATTCAGTACAGTACAAAAAACCTTAGATAAAGGTAATCTCGCTTCGCATTTAGTAATAAAATAGGGTATATAAATAAAGAGCATGACAAACTGACACATTGTGGGTAATACTTGGCTATATAGTCAGGGCATTGGGCATTCTTTAATGTTTCATGTTTAAAAACAATGTACTTCCAATAAATGTCACTATGTTGAGTGATATAATCGAATGCGTTTGAGACACTGAGCAATGTTGGAAAATGTATTTTTTCATTCCAATGTCTTTATCATAATTTTGCTGACAAATGTTGCATGATTTACATCTTTTTATAGATCGGGACAATGCTTTGGCTTGTAGAGCCAATCCAGAGCCCTGTCTCTGCTGTCCCAAGGCTGTCCGTGTCTCCAGCGCCAATGGGGTAGAGTAGGGGGCCAAGAAAAAGTACCAGGCTACATTGTAGCCCATTCCCAAGGCGATTCTGATAGCTGGGTTTCCTTTTCCTGCATCTGTGAAATCTGGGTGGGAACAATGGGCCACTTATTACTGATCAAAGCAGAATTGCACAAGGGAATTCCATTCCACTCAAATTGGAATCGGGGGTCTAAGAAAGGAAATGGGTATGTCAATTTCTTTTCACTTTATTAGTAATTCCTCTGCCCTACATTTTGAAGAGGTTTTCCATTATTGAAACCTACAAACTTCTTCACACCAGCTTTTTCTGTCAATTTTATTTTATTGATCTTTTTAAAGAGTTAAACGGATGCTATCAGTTCAGGTTCGATTGAAATTTATAATTAAAAGTAGTAAAATGCAATTGAAAGAATTCATTGCGAAAGATGACAAAACCTGACAGCTTAGTTGGATTTCCGATCCTTTTGTAGGGAGTAGTAGGACGAATACATGTATGGTAACATACATGGTCTCTCTGTATTCGAATAATAGGTGTTATTGCTATACAAATTTACCATACTAATTATATTCATTTCATGATGAAAGGTGGAGTCTGCCCTTATGGCATTCAATTCTATGATCTGAAGGTCCCCGGTAGCTGATAAGCTCAATCTGCTACATATTGTATTTATGTAAAGTTTATGACTTCATGTTTGTTAACAAATTTTTGGAAAGGGGTAAACAGCAGACTCAGATTATTGGAGGAGCCAATATGTTTCTATTGCGTTATTGATGTACATACTCGAAATAAGTCCCTTTGTTCTTAAATACACCTCCATGTACTGGACATGCAATCTTTCTGTTTCCTCTATGGCTCTTCTTTGAAAGATGGTACCTTTTAGGTAAATATACTTTAATTATGAAAAAATGTGCATGTGCAACAGTTGTTATGGTTAGATGAGCAGATGGATGAAAATTATGTTTAGGACGTCTCCGGCTTAATCACATTTTTCTCAGTTGGGTGTGATCCATCTAATCATATTTTATGACATAAATGTTTTGGAGACTGATTCTGAACTAGTACTCAAATAGGTGTCCTGCTATCTTAGGAGCATATTTATTATTTATGGGTGTCAAAGTGTCGGATGATGCTCTATCTGCCTTATCAGTCACTAACACAAGATGATTTTGAAAGAAAGATACACTGCTATAGCATGAGTCGATTTATCAGTCTCTTTTTTTGGTCGGAATTATGAAAAATATAGGAGCAATATTTAGGGGTTACCATAGATAGCAATGCTAGCCCTGACTCTGCCTCTGGTTCAGTGAAAGCAGGATAACCAGGGCCATCAGAGCACATGGTGTCTAGTTCAACCCCATTGCAGAATGCACTATAATGTGTGAGTATTGTACAGTGATTAAGAAAGCTGCATAGCCAGACGGAAACAATAGAAAAACCAAATGGAGCCCACATGTAGAGCATGGGGCCCATTAATTAGTGCATGCCTATTTCCACTCCAGTTTCAGATTTTCCCACAGGGACAGAAAGCCATGCCCTGTCAGTGTAATGCTTATTCTGACACAGAGATGGAGGCGGAAGCCCCGCAAAGCATTGATTTTAGATGATTGATCTACTGAAGATCGACACCAACAATATTGTGGCATACTAACATTGAGGGACAAAATATCAAAAGATAAGTGCATATAGGGAGGTATGGATTTACTA